>OW121848.1:89235469-89860469 GCA_933228895.1 Platycnemis pennipes
GCAGTTAACTGGCAGGGTTCTCACCTCAGCCTGTATTCCGCCCAACTGGCAAGATTCTTGGGTAATATCTCCCGCGTCACTGGGAAAAGGAAGTAGCGCATGTCTTGCTGGAGGTGATATTCTTCCCTCTCTCAAGTCTCCTGGCACCCTAGATATTCTCATTCCAAAGTTTTTGGTATTCTTGTGACACCTTTTCCTCCTGTCGTGGCAATTTTTCACGGGCCTAGCGGGCTCCCGTCGGATTTTTCTCCCGAAATCATGCATTTTTTTTCCCCTGAACAGGTCCCAATTTCTTCCTTCGCGAGCTCTCACTATCCCTCCCTCTCGCCTTCCCTCTTTATTCGCTCGTGGAAACCAGCAGTCCCACACTCGACCCCTCCACGCCGACACTCCGGTGCGTCGTCTCCCAACTCCCATCCACCTCCATCCCCAACGGCACACTCCTCGCCTTCGAAGCCCAGTCCTCTCTCTCTCCTCCTTACTCCCCCCGCTCTGAGAGAGAGAGAGAGAGGAGCGAGTTGGAATCCCGGCGGGCGAAGACATATCGGCGGTCGGATGCGAAGCCAGATAAATGGGCCCAAGGATGCGTCATGGGCCCCTAGGATCGCCTGGGACTGCCTGGGAGACGGCGATAGGGTGGGGATTGCTCCCCCCCCCCAGATCCCTTTGCTTCCTTCCCGTCGTTCCCCTCGCGGGAGTATTTCCCGTGGTCCCCCGGGGCGTCCGTGGGGAGAGGAGGAGAAGGAGGAGGAATGGAACACAAGGGAGAGGAAGGAGTGCGGTGCTGTGGATTCGGTGGGCGGGATTGGAGTCGCACTGCGTCTATATGCGTGCAAGGGGCGTGGAAGTGATACGCAAGTCTTTTCCGTTCCCTTTCTCACTTTCCCTTCCCCCGACTCTATTTCTTCACTATCTCACCTCTCCCTGCTGCTTTACCGCCATGCTCCGGGTAATGCGCGGAGTTCTCGAAGGCGGATGACGAGGAGTGGTTCGGCTGGGGTCGATGGTAGGAGCTTTTGCCACGGGGCATATGTGTCCGGCAGGAAGGGAAAAACAGAAGGCTCCGTATTATCGAGGGGGGAGGGGTAAATTGCTATTTCTTTCCTCGTCTGGGAAGGAGATTCCGTGACCATGTAGTAGCGGTAATTGGTCCTCTAGGAGGGCTATAATTTTCGTCAGGAGGCGCGTATAGCCTGATTAATATGCCGCGAGCAATTTGGCCGGGTAGGGATAAGCACTGCTCTATTTTATAACGCCCACGGATTGGTATGAGGGGTTACGTAATGGCACCCATTTATTGGTGATGTTCTTTAAGCACACGAGGGTGTTTTGGGAGACGAATGCACTTCGTATCTGAAGAGATTGGATTGATAATTTTTTCACTTTTTTACTGAACGTGGGAGCGTTGGTACTTCAACACAAAGATCAAAATATAATTATTTTCAATTAATGGCCTTTCTATGCCATAGCTAATTTAGGGTTTTATATACTAAACTGATATATCTCTGATTTTTATTTTAAGTTTTTTTTTGTAATTCACTCAATAACGAATTGGACTCCTTGAATCTTATTTTTTTTTGTAAAGTAAATGCTGGTTTTCTATCTTTAAGAGTTTCAGCAAACAGTTTCTCCAAAATCATTGTCCTGGCAGGAAATTGATTTGGAAATATTATTTTTAACTATTATGTTTGACACCGATTATTATTCTTATTATATTGTTTATCTTTCCCACATCACTGTCAAGTACCTGTCCTTGCCAATTCATTTGAATTTTTCGGTGCTAGTAACATTTTGTAACTAGGATCTTCAAAAAGAATGGTGTGTTCATTCTAGCATGTATCAACAAACGAGCACAAAACTAATTTACTTGTTAAGTTACCTGTGATTTATAATTTACATTACCAAGTGTGCGTGATAGGAAAGCATTAAAGCCTGATTGAAAGCAGCAGGGAAAAGCTTAGTTCTTTCTTTTAAACACTCAATTCCTCTTTTTTCATTGAGACGTTCTGGAAATATTTTTTTATGATAAGTGAAAAGGCATCACAAGCGATGAAGATAAAATGTAGTGGTATTAATTTGCCAGTAAT
This sequence comes from Platycnemis pennipes, assembly GCA_933228895.1. NCBI lineage: Eukaryota > Metazoa > Arthropoda > Insecta > Odonata > Platycnemididae > Platycnemis > Platycnemis pennipes. Next base: position 89,237,557 of record OW121848.1, read on the forward strand.
ACAATATTTTTTATCTGAAACTTGGAAGTGCTTAAATTTTTTATTGATGAAACATTGTAGCTTTGTAATTGCCTCGTTGTCACCTTTTGAGATTATTCGACAATAGTTCTTGTGGTCGCATTTCGCATCGTGCTTTATGTTAAAAAGGTCCTTATTTTACTTACTAATGTACATAACATAGTGTTCATAAATACAATGTTCACTCTTTCTATTTTCCATTTTCTGTGGCTTCAGTTTTTTATCTAACATATGCATTATATCTTTTTCTCCAGTTCTGCATTAGGTTTTTAATTCTTCTTCCATCAACATTTTAAAGATTTTTTTTATTTTAAGATAAGGATAGAGGTTAAAAATTGCATTAGCATCAGAGACTTCTAGCAAGAAAATTAATTATAATAATTCTAATGCAACAGTGAAATTGCACACGAGATAATCCTCATACTAAGAATACTCCTTCATTTTCGCCAGCCGTAAAGCAGATTACTGAATAGTGTCAGATTTAGCTGGATTTAATTTTATTCAACCGAAATTAAGACCCATTGATGAAAACTATATTTGAGGCTAATCTTACACAAATGCTAGTTGTGTGAAATGATGAGTCGTCAAAGAAAATTACTCATATTCTCCGCAGGAATGTTTATTTAAAAAAAAATATAAGTTTATTAGGTAATGACAAAAAATAATTAAATATAAAGAGTACTGAGAGGAGAATTGATTGAGAAAGCTATGAAAAACAAAATTTAGTATTGATCATTATCAGCGATGTGATAACTGATCATGTCGTTCAGATTAGGCCGATAATGTTGCCGTGTAATGGCAACAAGAGTACTTCCATGATTGGAGAAATGAAGTCTTTTTATGCGTTAAATCCGGATCCACCGTACCAGCCGCAACGTTGGCTGAGCGCCAAGTTATGAGGCCATCGTTAGCGCATGCACCATTATTTTTCACGCTAAACCTGAAGAGACATATTTTCTGCTTAGTACTAAAGTCTCCTCATTAGAGCATTCAATTGAGATAATCAATCGCCCGCGCGGCGTATGGAAGCTTACATGGAAGCCTGCTCCTTTTCTGGCCGGCTGACAGCACTTAAAAAGCGTTAATTAGTGCGGGAGAAAGCGAGGCGGGGAAAGGATATCTGAATTTTTTTATTCAAAGAGAGTGAGCGGGTGAATGAGTGAGAGAGAACACCAAAAAATTGATTGATCGACACTCTTGTGCGTGGCACCACCTAGGGGACCCACCCCCTGGCCCCCGTATGGGTTTCATTGGTCTCCCCGCCTCCCCCCACGCAAACATACTCCTCTCTCGCTCCCCACCCAACCCATTCACCCTCCCTTGCCGTGGCATTCCTTCTTTTCATCCCTGGCCCGCTCGATAAAATGGCCATCGCGCGGTGGCTCACCGTGGAATTTTCATTTTTTCCCTTCCCTTCCTACGCGCTTTCTCTCCACCCATTATTTTCTTCTTTTTGTAAAGGGGAGCCTAATTAACCAATTGGAGGAGTTGTTTAGAGGAGAACGGTGCCGGGCGGAGAGATAGTGGCGAATTAACCTCCCGCGCCCGAATAAAAAAAAAAGAATGGAGGAAAACTCTTTCTGCCCTCCCCCCCCCCCCTCCCCGCCACCCTAACCCCAAAGCCCCACCTCCTTCGTCCCAGGAATGAGAAGAGTGAGGACGTATCGCGATGAGTGAGGAGAGGGGGGGTGTTATGTGGGGAGGGGGGGGGAGAATCGGGAGGTTGGGGGAAATCTGGAGGGCCGAGGGCGGAGCGCGGGATCCCCGTAATTAACAAGTTTAACAAAAGAGGGAGCGAGAGATGGAGGGGTGAGGTGAGGAGGGGCACAATGGGAGGGAGGATGAGCGAGACGCGACGAGACGGGACAACGGGGAGACAGGAACGCCGGTACGGGTGGCAAGGGTCACGGGGGATGGAAGAGGGCCGTAGTGTTTTGGACGGAGCGCGAGTGGGAAAAATGAAAGAGTGACGTTGAATGGATCGAGAGGAGTCGGGCGACTCGTGCGCGCGGAGATAGTTGAGTCCGTCCCCGGCGCATTCGCGAGCGGAGTGCACAATCCTCGCCTCCGCGTGCAGCGGCCTCGTTCGTTGTCCGCGCACCATCGCGCTCTGCACCCGTCCGCGTCATTTTTTGCTCTGCCCTAGGTGTCGGTCTCGCGGGGCGGGGGAAGGCGAGGAGGAATGCACCCGGGAAAAAGTGTTCGCGAAGCGAAAACCCGAGTCATATTTCAACGAAAGTAACACACAAACACACACACTCTCTCCCTCTCCCACGCCTTTCTCTTGTTCGGCTCCGCGCCGATTGCGATTCCCGTTAGTATTTTCTCCAGCCTCCCCATCTCCCCCCTCCCCTGATCCTCCCATCCCCCTTCCAAGCATCCCACTCCCACCACACCCGTCCCGCTTCAATGCCGGGGCTGCATCTCTGCGCGCGATGCAGCCCAACATCACGCGAACTCGAGAAATGGACAAAAGAGAGAAAAAGATGAAGTAGATGAGGAGGGAACGAGGCTTGAAAGCGTGGGGACGAAGTGGAGAGAGGAGGAAAATACATCCCTTCGTTTAGATGCTCGACATCCGGAGTTAGCGGAGAGAATTCGACCGATGGCCGCAGAGTGAGGAGTGGGAGGAGAAAAAGGATCGGTGGTGAATGTGGAGGAGTGGAGTGAGGAATGTTCATCTGGGAGAGGAAACTCTTTGCGCCGTTCGTTGACCGGACTTTTCTTCCGCAGGCAGCGAAAGGGAGCGGTCGCAATATTCCCAATTCCCGGCGGAGCAATAAAAAAAAGCGATGGGGGATATTATGGTGGCGTGCGCGGAGGGAACGGGAGGTTAGATGGTTTTAGGGGGGTGGAGAATTCGGCAGTGGCAACGAGTGTTTCGGGTGGGATTGGAGGATATGAATGGGAGAGAGTAGACGGTGGGTGGGTTCGGAAGAGAAATGGTTGGAGGAAATTCGTGAGTTGGGAGGATTAATGGCGGCAACACAAGGGAGAGGAAGGAGTTTTCTTTCGCGGGAGTCAGGGGGTGGGGAGGTGGAGGACGGTATATCGGCGAGGAGGATGCTGGGGGCAGAAGGAATCGACCGAGAGGGTGGAAAGTTGAGGAGGATTAAGAGAAAGACTGCGGGGTATAAACTTGACGGGTGGATGTGGGAGAGAAAAGGAGCAGCAGCCGAATGGGATTCGATTTAAAACTGGGGCTGGGACGAAATTAAGACGGGAAGAAAGTAAAACGGTGTGAGTTTGCGTATTTTTTTGCCAATTACGGAGGTGATCTAAGTTTCCTCCCGGCTTTTTTAGCCGTAGAGGTTTTTAATTTTACCCCCGCTGTCTTTCATTAAAATTAAACATCGGGGCAATCCTGTCCTCGCAATTGGTCTTCTTTATCGACTTAATTAAGCAGCTCAGCGTCGCGTGAATCACCGCTAGTTATATATATGCAAGTAATAAGAAAATTGGGAGAGTTCCTGTCCGTGGATTGTATGCTTCCGGAACTGAACCGAAGGTATGGCGTTCTACGAGGGTTGTTCAATAAGTCCTTAGAAAATGCAAGAGATTGCGCTCTTAGTATGCGAAAATGAATTTTTCCCAGTAAGCAGCACTCCTAACTAGTCAGCTGTTTTAGTTTCAGCTGTATGCATCGTATAGTTTCGTTTATGTTGTCGATTGAAGTCAACATCTTTGGTTTATTCATAAAAATGGCAAAACGTGAGTTTCGTGCGGTGATAAAACATTTTTATTTAAAAGGGTTAATACCGAAAGAAATCAAAGCTGAGTTGGACGAAATTCATGGCACATCTGTTCCTGTGTTTGCAACTATTTACAATTGGGTGAATGAGTTTAAACGTGGCTGTACATCCACAAAATATGAACATCGTTCCGGACGCCCTGTGGAAATGTCTACCCCCAAAATGATTGACAAAATCCACGATATGATTTTAAGTGATCGATGAATCAAAGTGCGCGAAATAGTTGAGGCCACAGGCATATTCCAAGGCACAGTCGCTTCAATTTCGCACGAAAAATTAGGCGTGAAAAAAATCTCGGCAAGATACGTGCCGCGTTTGCTCACAGCGGAGAATAAACGCAATCGTGTAGTCAACTCTGACGCTGTTTTGGCGCTTTTCCGTCGCAATCCTCAGGAGTTTCTGCGCCGATACAGAACTCTTGATGAAACATTGATACATTACTACACTTCAGAGACCAAAGAACAGTCAAAACAATGGATTTTCAATGGCAAACGGGCTCCGAAGAAGGCAAAGACGGTGAAATGGGCCGGCAAGGTTATGACCATGGTCTTTTGGGATGCACGCGAAATCATCTACATTGATTACTTGGAAAAGGGAAAAACGGTAACAGGAGAGTATTATGCATTGTTATTGGTCCGGCGGAGCGAAGAAATCAAAGAAAAACGTCCTCATTTGAAACGAAAAATGATCCTTTCTCATCAAGTAATGCACGGGTGCGCACCTGCGCAGTTGCGATAGCCAAAATTACGGAGTTACGGAATTAAAATTATTACAACATCCACCGTATTCATCAAATTTGGCCCCAGTGACTTTTTCTTATTTCCTAATTTAAAGAAATAGCTTGGTGGACAAAGGTTTACGTGTAACGAGGTCATTGCCCAAACCAATGCCAATTTTGAGGAGCTTCCGAAATCCTTCTTTTTGGACGGCTTAAAAAAATTTGGAAATACGCTTAACAAAATGTATGGAGCTGAAGGAAGATTATGTTGAAAAATAAAAAAATGTACCCAAAAAAATGTTTTTTCTACTATTTTCTAAGGGCATATTGAACGACCCTCGTAGAATAGGATGCGTTTTTTTCCATTTTATTATAAGCATTAATTTTATTTTATTTTGTTGTGGTCATAGTAAATGTGGAAAGTGTATATCACTCCTTGTATTTTTTTCGTAAAATGCTGTTTATATTCAATATGCTGCCATTCATTAATATCATTCTAAGAGTTTCGAGATTATTTCCAGCAGCAAGAAAATCAAGTTGTCTCATCAAGTAAGTCTAATATGCACTTGAAAAATAAAAATGATCCTTGGATGCTGAGATAAATAGACTATAAAGGAAAACAAAACATTTCAAGAATACACAAATATTTTGTGATTATTAACGTTTTGTGCGACTATTTAGGTATAATGTAAAATATGGTTAGATTGATGACCACACATCGCTTTTGCTATAATTATCGCAGTTATTGCTTTTGCTATAAATATCATATGACATCAGTCAATAAGTTTAGGATTATAAAAGTAATCTTCAGATGTAAAAAATAAGTTAAATTCTTGTGCATGCTTCCGCGAGTTAGTTGTAGTGAAGAGGCAGGTCTTCCTAATCGTGGACCAACGCGGGGGAAAACCATGAAGACCTGCATCTTCAAATAAGTTAAATTATTTGAATTCAAAAATGCGATTGTTTTATTCATTTTTTCACCACAACTTTCTTGGCAGAACATTCGCGTGCTTTTGGCCAAAGGCGATGGTTCTCCATCTTCGGGGGTAGGCTCAAACAATATGATGTTCATCATTAGTCAGCAATCCTAAAATTTTTGATGCAGCTCTCCACTGAATTCTCCTATCAGCTAATCTCATCATATTTACGTATTTCTTCCCTTTCACATCCTTCACCACATGTTCTATATATCTCATATGGGGTCTTCCTTTGTCGTTCTTCCCATCCACTTGTCCTTTAACGATTGTCTTCATCACGCCATCATGTCTCATGATGTGCCCGATTAAGTTGTCCCTTCTTCTTCGGGTTTTGTAGGACTTCTTTTTCCCCCACTCTTCGTAGGACTTCCTCGTTACTTACTCGGTTGATGCATTTAATCTTCATCATTTTTCCCTAGCACCACATTTCGAATGCTTCCACCCTTGACTTCTGCGTTTTTACCATTTTTAATTTCATATCGTAATTTTTGTCACTAGCCCTATGTGTATAGAAAGTCTCTTAAAAGAATATAAATGCTACATTTAATTCTTTTTACTCAATTCTACCATCTTATAGATTTATCAACTTGGAAGATAAGACTGATAGCTTAGACTGTGTGTCAGTTAGGATAAGTAAGTAATTGGAAAGAGGCACACATTTTCCTGACCTTTTCAATAGGTGTAATATCTCGCTAGCCATGCCCAGACTTCCAAGCCTATATTCTTCCAATTTTTCAATTTCCACTACTCTATTTGAATTCTTTTATGGAAATACCTACTCTCCGCAGGAATACTAACGTTAATATAATTTGCTTTTACTAGTTAATGACTAATTATTGGATACATATTGTCTTCGTTATCAATATAACTTGCTTGATATTATTACCTTCCTTGAAATCATCTTTTAAGAATTCAGTATTCAAGATGAGAGAGATGAGAATGCCTTAGTAGCCTGGATAATGCACTCACAATCAAACATGGTTGCCCTTGGAGTGAAATTAATGAGATAGGGGAGGAATTGGTAGGGTTCTCACAGTTTGCAGCGGGTGTTTCAAGGAGTGGGCCAAATGAGTGATCAAGGGAATAGAGAGGGGGTAAGGGAGAGGGTTGATGATGTCAGGGAACGGTGAAAGGGGAGTGAAGAACGCTGAGGTGGTCCGACGAAGAGACCACGCCGAAGACAGCGTCGCAGTTGTAGTGGTGGGCATTACAGGGACTCGGCAGGAGATGGTTAGCGGCAGGCGGAGGCGCAGGGGGGGGGGGGGGGGAGGGGAGGGAGTCAGAGCAAACGACGGGGATGGGACGTGATCGGCAAATGGCGAGGCGCTTGGTGGTGGTGGGAGAGAGAGAGTGAGGATGGATCTCCCCTTTGTTTCCGGCCATTGTCATCCCTTTCCGCTTGCAGCGCGACGAGCGAAACCCATCCGAACTCATAATGAGTGCATTCACGCCCTCATCAGAGCCCGCCACAACAGCGAGCGCTCGCGGGAGATGACGCTCATCGAGGGAGTTCGATCCCGCGAAGACAATAATGGGCCCATCCGCTGGGGGTAGGAGGGAGGAGAGGATGAGTTGGGGTGGGGGATTGGGTTAAGGACGACCCTGGCTGAGGGAAGGGACAGAGATAGGCAGTGGAGAAATGATATTGGGGTGGAGGGAAGTGGGGAGAGGAGGAGCTTATAGGCGCGTCGCGCAGCGGATCGCGAGTGAGAGATGGGTGGAGAGCGTTGGGAATTAAAGTGCTGAGGGGGTGAGAATGGCGTCGGGGTGCGAGGGGAGATGATGGAAAAAGGGGATGAGGGTGTCGTCTAGGGACGGGAGATGTATCGGCGAGATGGCCGACTTATCCAACACGTTGGGTAATCGCCTTTCAAACTCAAGCCGGGTAATGGGAACACAAGGAAAGAGAGAGAGACAGAAAGACGGAAGGCGTACAAAAGGAGGGACCCATGCGGTTGGACGGGAAGGTGGAGAGGCTACCGCAAATTCCAAAAGAAAACCGTTCGATTTGGTTGCTCCATTTTTTACTCCTTCACTCCCCGGCACCTGCATGCCGGGGACCTCCCACACGTTCACGATTTGCGCACACGGGGTGAAGTGGCGAAAAAAGCACCGCGGAATTGAGTCCTGAGTGGAAATTTGCTTGGCAAAGCAGGAGAGAGGGAGGAAGGGAAGACGGGTTCCAATTCCTTTTTCTCTTACGTCTCATCATCCGTGGAAGGGATTACGTGGATGGTGGCATGCGGGCGCACCCGCTCTGTGGTCTGGTGCTCCCGACTGAATGGGAAGAGTGTGCGGTGAATGGGAGTGTCGCATTCCGAGGTGGGTGATGTTTGAGTAAAAATGAAACATAACACCCTGCGTCGGAAGGTCTTTCCCTTTTTCTTTCCTCGCCCTTTCACTTCCCATCCAGAGAGATGACCAAACCGAAGCTCACGCCTGACCGAGCCAAACTAATAAGGTTAAAGTCTGGGCGGTGAGGATGATGGGCCGTGCGGGAAGGGAAGAGTGTGTGGCTTGGGCAATAAGGGAGTTAGTGTGGGGTAGGGAAACAATGACAGGAGTGCTTGCGCGACGAATTTTTAGTTTTTATGGCCTCGCAAATTCAATCCCGTCTCCCTTGTCGCAACTCGACCGAGTCTTCCCTCCACATTACCGTCACCATTCCCTTTCTTCCTTCATTCTCCTTCATCGAATTAACCCTTCTGATGCTCGCATCAGTTTTTCAAGGTATATCCAAAATTGTGTGATATTGTTTAAAAAAACTGCTAGGATTCTTTTAGTGTTTGAACCCGTACTGTTGCCTATTCAGCATACACCTTGGGTTCTTTTCCCCACTTTTCTGATTGTGCAGAACGTTCCTGTAACTTGACTTAAAGGAGCAAGTAGGAGCACCGCTCACATACGCCTAGTCTTGAGCTGGAACATTCTCACTAAATACATTTAATTGGTTAAAATGTCTAGTACCTCTTCGACTCTTCCTAAGTTTTGAAAATAACCTATTTCATGTAAAATAGGTTTTACAGATCCTGATACGAACTCGAAATTGAAGGTACGCTTACTTAGGAATCAATGATTTGGAGATATTTCTTGGTATTCAATCAATGTTCCACACGATTCAGATCAGTGATAAGATCTCCTCCGATTTTAGCAGAAAACATTGGAAGTAGAAGGGTCCTCAAAAGATCGCTGCGGGAGATGACGCATTAGCCATTTTTTCTTAACCATGATGGCAGTTGCCGAGTGTACGCAAAAGTAATGATAATACTGTCGTGTTTTTGGTTAGATGGCAAGTGAGGCAGAGGTGTGCTATTCATTCAAGAATATTACTACATTTAAAATTGAATTGCCATGTGGAAATATTTATATCACCGCCTTGTAATTACTTTTCGTTGTTCTTTCGCAAGTAAATCGCATCAAAATTTAGATAACAGCTTTCGCTCTAAATAATTCCTATGGTTTAATAGAACCTTATATTACAGTGAAAATCAGATTGTCTCTGATCAAGGTATTTTATATGTAGCCTTAAAGTACACCTTAACTATTATTAACCATAATTATCATGTCACAAGTTGTGATTAGATTATTGACAGAGCTTTTACCTGCCCGCAACTAATTATAAAATAATTTCGAACAATTATGCAGTGCTTTTTTTTGTTTTAAGATTTTCGCTGCGATTAGATGCACTACTATCGAACATTTTCGTGTGGTTCTAGTTATGTTGGACAGACCAAACGGAAGATTAACACCAGACTAAAAGAGCATAAAAGAGCGCTAAAGGCAAGGCAGTGGCAGAATTCGGCTATTGCCGATCATTTAATTTCTGGATCAGGACACAAGATCCTCCTGGATGAAGCCAAAGTTATTGCAAGAACATCTTATTATCCACAACTGATTCGATTGGCAGTCGAAATATCTAAATGGCCTTTAAATGTTAATAGGGATGTTGGTTATCTCTTTAGCAGTGTATGGGAAAGATACCTATCCAAAATAGGGGTGTGATAACCAACCGTTAAGACATTTTTTCTTCTTTTTAATATTTGCTTTTTTAAAGATTTGGTTTTTATTTTTTAAATCATGACAACAATGGTCAGTCTTCCAAAGGTCCGTCCAGTTTAAACAGATAAAACTGTTCATTCCCCTGACGGCGTTCATAGTGTGAGAAACGAAACGTTGAGCAATAAAATTCACCACGCAGTCAACCCGAAAATGGTCGATAGCAGTGCAATTATACAATATCTTCACGGCTATAAGTCGTGATAAAATGCGTTTCACTGTCGAATGAATGGTAGCAGAAAAGTTTAATGCTTAATGTTACAGACAGATTGCGTGTAATTCCATGCAATAGAATACTAATAATACAACAAAAATAGCCACGTGTCCCTTTAGTATTTGGGAAAAATTTGGTTGCGTCAAAGAATCCAGGGGCCCAAGTCTTGAATCCTTCGTTACGCTGTAACGAATGAAATTTTCGCTATGATTCCGTCATTCGTTTCAAGCTATTTGTGTATCCACGTTGATAACAAAATGTGACGTTTTCGTTGGTAACGAAAACATCAATATTTTTTCGGTAACGAAAGATTCAAGACTCGGGCACAAGACACCTCCTCGCACTCATATATTCTTCGAACAATTGTTATATATTTGCGGCGCAATATTTTGTCTTACATGTACCCCAGATAAAATTTAAGTCCAACGATATGTTAAATATTGAGCCACATAGATTACATTTTCAATTCGAAGAAAAGCAAATAACGCTTAAAACTTAATTAAGGGGTCGCAATTTCCGGCTATTTTGGTGAAGCAACGAAGTTTGGATTAGCAATGTATACTGCACGTAATAAATTAGCGACATCCGGTTTTAGAGCTTATCTTATATGCGTTATGGATTTTATTACTTAGTAAATATAGATTGAATAATGTCTAGGGCGTACCTTTTTGAAGAGCACGGTATTTTTCTGCCTTAAAGCCTTTAACTTACATGAAATACTTTTTAATCAATGCATGCACTAGGCAAAGTGTTATTGATTACCACAATAAATGCTCGGTAGAGGAGAATATTTTCAAGAGAAAAATATGTAGAAAGAGGGAGAAACATTCAACGGCTTAGGTGAATAATATCTTCAGCAAAGTGATTTTGAGGTAGATATCACCGCTTATTTTCTTCAATTGCGGAAAATGTAATCTTAGGTCATAGAATATGTCACCTAGAAACTCATTCGATTATTTAGGGCAAATAATTGGTGAGACATATTATCAATAAGCATCTTGTTTTAGGTGCATATTTTGTCGTGTTACTCCTATGTTTAGCTTAATAGTACACATTTTCCGCGAATGGGCTATAATAACCATAATAGGAGGAGTTTTCACTGCTTTTAAAGAAAAACTCAAGACATTCACCCTCTCCATATCACAAATGCGACCTCATAAATTTAATCAGTCCTCACCCGCCGTCCTTATGGGGGTCAATTTTAAGCCATAAATACGCCATGACCGTAACAGTATCGCTGATATTGATGATCGAGGCGTTGGTGTTCATGCCCATATCGAGCTTGAGCGCTTAGTCTGCTCGGCCTTGTCCTGACCGAAACCGTGAGTGATGAGCTGGGACGCCGTCGGAGGAGAACCGTGGGGCCTTGTGGGAAATGGTGTCGCGGTGCAGGGACACGGAAGACGGTCGTCGGACAGCGCCACCGGAGCAATCGAGGGCGCCGCAGGGGGTGGCGGAATGGGTTGAGCGGGAGTTACCAGGGGGGGGGGGGGGGTCTCTCTCTCCCACTCCCTCCCTCCGTAAGGAGCCGGGGATAATGGGCTTGTGTTGGGGGGTGCGTGAGCACGGGGGATGGCGGCAAATGAGGCGCCTCCCGCCGCCGGAGAGGAACCGTGAAAGGCCGGTAAAAGTGCTCCAAAAGATGAAAGGAGCTGCGCGGAAGCATCGCACGAGGAGAGAAAGAGTGGAAGTAACGGCCGCGACGGCTGGAGCTCTTCTGGGTGGAGTGCGTCCAGAGAACGGAACGGGTGGAGGGAGGGGAGGGATCGGGGACAGAGTGGCACAAGGACGATGGAAGAGATGGCTATTGTAGGAGAGGGGGTGGGGAGGTAGAGGCAGTATAAAGGAAGAAGGTCGGACCACGGGAGATGAAAACGCGAAGAAAAGTGTTTGCGACGAAACAGCGGGCGATGCGGGAAGAAGGCTCCTGTGTTGTTCCCTTTCCTCTTCGATACCTCCTTCTCATTCCTGGGATGACGACGTGGAGATGAAGGGAAGGGGAGAGAATGCCGGAAAGTTGTGCGGAGTCAAAAGTTGGCCGAGAAGCGGGAATGCTGGGAAGCGGAGGGGAGAGGAGGTTGGGAGAGAGAGGGCGGAGAAAGAAAAGGGCCCTCGAGAGAGTTTTTCTGCACCCTTGGATGTCGAGGGAGAAGAGAGAAAGTAGCAGATGGGAGTAAAGCGAGCGGGGAAGTGTGAAGAAGAAGCAGGCCAAGTGTGGGTGTGGGGGGAGCCGAGGGAGAATGAGAGGGCAGAAGAAAAAATGTCCTTGTGTGGGGGAGGCGCATGGGAAGGGGTTAAGAGTTTTTTTTTCATAAAAGCAAAATAGAAGACACAAAACCCTCCTCCCCTCTGTCAATCGTGTCCGTCGAAGTGGAAAAGCTGGCCCCGATGAAAAAAAGAGAAGTGGCGCCTCTAAGAAGGGAGACGGGAGAGATGTGTAAGGAAGGAAAAAAACGCGAAGGGAAAGAGAATTCCGAGTGAAGGAGGAAAGAGTTGGCAAAGAGAGGGAGAAGGCTGCGAACGAGAAAGAGGGTTTTGGGCGCCTGAGGACGGAAAGATAGGACCAGAGGAAAGTCTGGAAGGGGTTGATCGAGAGGTAGAAGGGAAGTGGTCACCCCGAGAAGCAGGAGAGGAGAAATTTTTATCCCTAATACTTTCGCAGGGAGGAGGACTTTCCGCGAACAAAAAAGGAAGCAGTGAGGAGGTGGGGTGGGAGCCGAAAGGTTGGTCAATACAGGTGAAGAGAGAGAGAGGATGAAGGGAAAAATGAGGATTTGGGCAGAGTGGAGTGGGAAAGAATTTCATCCCTTAATTCTAGGGTGCGCAGGAGTGAGGAAAGACGCGGTGTGCGTCGGTGCCCTCGCAAAAAGGAGGGCGAAAAAAGAATAAACACACGGGTTAGGGCCCGAAAGGTCGGTGTTCACGGGACTCAATGAGTCATTGCCATATTTGAACTTCATCTCGTGGTCATTGCGTGAATGCTATATTGAATGTAAATGATTCTTTTTTGACTTGAGAGACGACGGGTGTAAACGTTTACCACCGCTCAGACTCGCAGTATTAAGTCGTAAAACAAGTTACACACTCGTGGGCAATGGTGGATGGAAGCGATATAATATCAATAAATTCATGTGCGCCCACTATAATGCAGACAGTAGTACCTCTGATGGACCAGAATATTAGAATGGTAGCTCTTTTATTCAGTAGAATATCTCGATGCTAACCCACCAAAACCCATTTCAATAGTAAACATTTTAAATGATATGTAAGCTCAAAGCCTATTTTTAGCTGTTGTCGACATAGTTAACTAATTACCTGAAATATATCTTCCGGGAGTTATACAGAGGAATCAGTGATAAGTTGTGTTCAATCGCAATTATTGAAATGCGCTCATTTTTTTCTAATTTGCATGTATGCTCCCGATATATCGGATGAAGTATGTCGAATCTTCTAGACATGCATTTTTTCGGGCATGTCGAATTTGGCGATTATGCTCTTATTGTCCTATATTGTTTTCCTGTTATATTACCTTATGGCAATATAGCATAATATAATATAATTATCAGTCGTGTAATTCCAACGTTGTGTTTTTACCCCCACCAATGAATGTACTGCACGAATAAAAATGTTTAAATTATATCAGTGATTGAATCGACTGGAGTTTTCATAATATCTCTAAAGATTTGGTCTATGACAAAAATATGCAGTTACTTCATTAGGCTCTTTGGAATTGATGATTCATGGATGACTCTGTTCATTGTTTTGGGAAAATATCAATAATTGATGAGTGCGAGTCATACGAGGAAAAATGTTTCGAACCGATGGCCTCTTCAAATCCTGATATCACTCATGGTAGAAAAAACTGTACCATAAATGGCGAGTTAAGTTCAGCTTTCAGTTCAGAAACATTTACAATAAATCAATTTTTTCACCATTTCACATCCGTTTCGCATTTAACCCTTTAATGACAAAAGTTTATCCCATCAGAAGGTTTAGATATATTCTTCATAAGCATCTCATCTTATGAAACATCAAATGAAAGTATTGATTCTATAATTATTAAATAATTATTTAATTTTTCGCTATTGATTCCTTGGCTAGGAAATAAGAGAATTCTCAATCTTTGAGAAACATAGACCGTAGAGTAAGCATTGATAACATGGTCGATTTGTATTTCACTATTCTCTTTTTCCAAGTCATAAACAACAAACGAATTGGAATGGTTGAAAAATGCGCAACACGAGAAATGCAGTGAGAAATATTTACAGGGGTTTTAAGTCTACTTTTTCATTTTTAAGGCTACTTTTCCCTATATTACCTGAATAGGGAAAGCCAGGAAGTGGTAATTAAATAACTAGTATTTTCTGGGTGGGAGAAATGATTTTTCCGCTCTACGAAAATTATTCAATACTTATAATTAGCCTAAAATTTAAAAATATATATATAGCATTCAATAATACGCTAAGGGTGAATAATATTATGTCATTGTCTTAAACTGAAATGACCTTTTTTTTCAAAATTCGTTCTCGTCAGTTCGGATGAAGAGTAACATCATCCTAATCAATATCAATCGTAAATGACTCAAATGCGAAGTAGGAGAGAAAGAAAGGAGGAGGAGGGTGTCAAAAAGTGAACGGAGTTAAGGGAGGGGATATTAGGTGAGGCAAAGCGATGAGTGGTTCGGTGGGTGTCCCACAGAAAATAGTAGTGGAGAAGTTTGTTGCAGCAATGAAAAATTCAACGTCGAAATGCCAGCACGCTAAAGGGCAATTTTATGATAATTGTATACCTATCCGATCAGATGTGAAACGCGAATAATTAATAACGCCCTCTGCCATTTTTACTCTCTTTTCAATAAAAATAGCTTATCCTTGAGGGTCAAATCGTAATCTTTACATAATAATTCATAATATCGTTTAATAGCTTTCTTTTCGGGTATAAAAATTACTTGAAAAGTCGAGATCCTCTAAATTGATATTTTTATTTTCTAAACACGCTTTCCACCGCATTTCAAACTTTATTGCGCCAAAAAACGTCCGCCACTGACATTAATGTGTCTGGATTTCTGTAATGTGTCTTCGGGGCGGAGGATTCCAACTCGCGGGGGCAGCAGGAGTTTCCGTTTGTCGGGAAGGGGAGACGGGAACCAGGGCGTGGGAATCGTGAGAAAGGAGGAGAGAGAGAGAGAGAGAGAGAGAGAGAGTTGGTTGGGAGACAGGTCGGGAATGAGATGAGGCAGCGGGGGGACGAAGGGAGGGGGGAGCGATCCCTGTGACGACGTGTGATTCAATGGATGTCGTAGACCGTAATGAAGTTTCGCTTGGGAAATGAAAGCGAGAGTGGGGATGTGAATCTCTGTGTGGCGGAGGAGGGGGGGGGGTGAGAAGCTGTTGGTGGTGATCGGGGAGGAAGTGGTGAGAAAATGACGAGCGAGAGTGTGAGATCGGGGAAGCTACATACGCGGGAGAGAGAGAGAGAGAGAGAGAGAAATGTAGGTGATAAGAGGAAAGCTGCCACGAAGAGGGAGGAAGGTCACTCCCCACGGCCCTCTGGCGGAAGGGGCGAAGGGCAGATGGAATCCGGTAAAACCTTACTCCGTCCGTTTTGACCAAATGACCAAAAAAAACACTAAAACAGGCTTTATATTTGATCACTTTATATCACGCGAACAACCAACAATTTACATCCAATACTAGAATGAGGCCGTTTTTCAGTTTTCTTTCGTTCGTATTTCTTGGTAACGCGATCTAATAAAACATGTTTTCGCCCGGAATCAAATTCGAACTCGTCAATGGCATGATTAACTGCTTGAGCTCAGATTTTATTTGACTCATCCTGGTCCATCGGATGAACTTATAAAGAGCTGCCACAGCTGTGAAAGCGCCTTGCTCCAATTTCATTGTTTGGCGCGGCTCGTTTCAATTCAGACACTTCCCTTGCGCTCTGAGAACAGCGGCGCCTCCGACCGACAGAATCTCCACACTCACTAAAGAGCCCACTGTAATATGGCATCCACAGATAGTTCAACGCTCCCATCCATCCCTCCGTGTACCTCGCGAAACTGTTGAATTTTAAGCCTTCGTGTCTACGAATTTTCGCAGGTTTCAAAACCCTGGCCCGGGAACTAATTCACAAAATCCGACCAAAGAAGAGCTTAAAAAGAGCCGAAACTTAGAGAGAAAGGGAGAGAAAAAGGGGTGAGAGTGAGTGGGAGGGGAAGGCAGAGCGAGGGTGAGAAAGGGAAGCGGACGAAAAAGCCGACTTGGGTCGTAAGCCGCTTGACGGAGAAAAAGAGGAAAGGCAAACAAATGAACGGTGCTCGCTGTCACAATAGGTGTTACGCGGCGTGGCGGGCGATGATTCGAGGGGCGGGAGGGGAGGCCGGGCGCGGTATTTTTGATTGCTGGGAATGCGATGAAAGGGACTGGAATATTTAGGCTTCGGTGGGTGGGAAAAGGGAGAGAGAGGGTAACGCTTGAGGGGTAGCGCGGATACCAAGGGCGGAGGAGTAATTGAGGCTGGTCTGAGGGGGAGGGCGGGGTTTGACGTGGCCGAAGTGGTGGCAGCGTGAGCCGGGGTGATTTTTAGGGGTGTCGGATAGGAGGGAGGTTGAATGAATAGGTGCCCAAGGAAGGATTGGATTCGGAGATGGAGGGAGGGAGGGAGACGGGTGAAGGACAAACACCGCCCGACTGTCGTTGGATAAAATATTCGTTGGACGTTGGTTGGGAAGGTGGGAAGGAGTGGATGAGGGAGGGGGAGGGCCTGGAGGGAGTTGACTGGATATCGGTAGCCCACGATAGAGTATTAGCCCGAGTAATTTTTCGGCCCCGTGTCCGACAAAAGGTCCCTTTGTGAGGAAATGATAAATCCTCTCCCTCGAATTTTTTCAACCTGCGAACGATTTGTAAAAGAGAAAGAAAATGAGAGCGTACCAGATGATGCCATTATTCATGTAAATGTGTGAAAGTGTGGATGTGAGACTGAATTGATTTTTTGAAATGCCGTTTTTCGTTTCTGTGACGGACATTTTTAGAAAATTTTCCATAGATCATTTGAACGTTTGAGTTAAAAACAAACTATTGTTCTCGATAGCCTTCAGAAAAAAAAGTACACGGTAGCAGGTTGTATTGCATAACTATTTCTTCTCTACCATGACGTAAGTTCCGAAAAATACGTTAGTCTAGCTTAATAATGATCTATACGCATAATTCCACCGCAAAAGAAATTTTAAAAGGAATGGGTGTCCTTGGCTTGATAGTTCAAAGTGCAAGGAGTAATACCTAACCTTAAATGAAAATTAATTTATACTAATCAAATAATTTGTGCACTTCTTCGTATTTTTATATATCCTACAGGTAGAAATTTTTTCTTCATCTCAATAATTTTTATTGCCAAAATTGAATTTGCTGGAATGCAATATATGATCTCTTTCACGAAGTCAGGCAGTTAATGTCCTTAAACATTTCATCTTTTCTTCGATATAGTCTTTTCGATCAACACTTTAATTTAAAGTTAGTTTACTGGCATAACTTCATTAGATTTGGATTATTCATCCCTTTCGTTATTCATGCATCCATTTTCGTAGTTCAGAGCACTATATTTAATTGTTATATACTTAATTTCCAAAGCCTTGGTTAAATTTTATTCGTCTATTGTAAATAAGGGCACCATTCTTCTCATGTGAGCCCTTACAGAATGGAATCATTTTGATTTAAGATTGACATTCATCGTTTGGCACAAATACTATAATCTCAAATAAAAAGTGGACTATATTTTTGAATTATTGAATTCCGGAATACTTCATGGTCGATGGGTTTTCAACTCCATCCCCAGCCACCTACGTTACTTTTGCAAACGACGTCAATTGTGAGGTATAGTCTCAGAGTTCCGGTTTGGGAACCGACGATATAAACGATCAGAGGAGAACATGTAGAAAAAAAACATTAATACAAGTGACTTGAATTTCGCTCACATTTGGTTTCGGGATCAACCTCTGAATAAACCGTTGAAAATAACCTAACAAGTGGGAGAATAAGCCATTTTGCGGGGCAGCGGAACTGGAGTAGGCACCTGTACAATTGATCCACGCGCGGCGGAAAATCTCGGTGAGGAGAGCAACAAATGCCGATCGTGAGGCCACATGCAGGGGTGAAGAGGAGAGGTATGGGGAGAGGGAGGACACGGTTATCCCAGCGCGCGAGCTTATTTTTGAAGAGGAGAGAAATTCGGAACGGGAGGCAAAAAGGTATGGTTAGGGGCGGGACATGGGTATACAAGCCGTCAGAGGGAGGGAGTATGTCGGGAGGGTTGAGGGGCGGATGCAAGGAGTACCAACAAACGTCGATAGAGAGAGAGAGAGAGAATGTACCGTGGACCTCGCTTTCCAAGGGGCTGGGAGGGAGAAAAATATAAAGGGGTGGGCGTTCGAAGGAGTGGTGAGGAGGGCTCCGACGTTGGTGACGGTTGTGTCGGCGTCGGTGCGAGCATTATTGAGGCTAAGGGATCGGGGGAAAGACTGGTGGGGAATGCTATGCTGGAAAAAAAGGCACCCACATCTCCCCACCCCTCCCAATCCGCTTTCCCACGTATCGAGCCGTGGAGGAAATTGGCAAAGTGGGATTTTGAAGGAGAGAGAGAGAAAATGTTGGCCAGGATTGAAAATGGGAATCAAGGTTTTCGGGTGGTATGCTGAGGGCTGGGAATATGTGTTAAAATTCGGAGCGTCAGGGGAGGGGGGTGGAGGGTATGGAGTGGGAGGGGGGGGGGAGGGAGAGGCCGAGATGAATGAATGGGAGAGGAATTGGGGAGAAAAAGAGGAGGGAGGGGACAGCAGGGGAGGCATTCTCTTCTCCTCCAATCGTTTCTCCCCTCCACCCACGGCACGTCTGAGATTGCTGTCTGAGGTTTATAAGCGAGGGGACATTGGGAGAGGGGAGAGTGAGTGAGGGAGGGGGCAGTGTGAAGGGTCGCGAAAGAGAGAGAGGAGAAGGGGGGTGGATTTCCGAGGAACGAGGGAAAAGCCTTGGGGTGGGAGGAGGGTTGGAGGGCTTGACTTCCGTCAGGAAGCCAGTCGGAGAGGGAAATATCGATACAAAAGGAGGGCGTTTTGAAAGCACCTGATCGACCATTCAGAATTCGTCACGGATTATGAAGGAAAACGTATTTTTATTATTATTTATTTTCACTCGAGCAATCTCAAGTTTTCCATTCCATTTCTCTTTTTTCCTGCAAAACATTCCGCACAGTAGTTCTTGCGAATATAAACGTGTTCTACCTCATTCGACTCGGGTTCGCATGTAAACATGTGATTGTGCGAAAATGTGTATGTATAGTTATCTTCCGAGTTAGATACATTTCCTCATAACACCGAGAAATCTCATTAATAAACGGCTTCAAGCGGAATGGGAATCGGGGAGGCAAGAATGTGGGTCTGAATAAAGGATGTTTAATTTTAATCTTCTCAGAAAAGGTTTACAGTAATTATTCTTTCCTTGTTTGGGAAGTCAATGTAGGTTCCCTGAGATGATGAAAAGGTTTAACTGATAACGAAATCGCTCTTCAAAAATGGTATGACGGAGAACGTAACTAACTACATTCTCCACTTCATTTTAAATAAGTGGAAGAGTATTTTAAGGTGTGTTATATTAACAAATTTTGATCGCTAAGGTCTATGGTTGGAAATAAGTTTTTAGGGCAGAAATAGGTGTTAATTCCCGTATATTTTTTGCATTACTTTATCTCCTGGTGTAGTGAAGGGGTCTCCGCGGGTTGGTATAGTGAAGATGCAGGTCTTCCTTATTTTATTTTATTACTTTCTTATTCATTTAAATTCACGGAAAAATTCTAATTAGACCATCGATTATAATATTGTTTGCTGAAGTTCCCAATACATTTATTTCCTAATTCATACTTATAATATAAAAACCAACACCTACAGCTACCACCATTTTATTTAGATGAAAGATTTGATGTCCACTCGGGCAATGATTATGGTGAAACGCTCTAGGGATTACCACCGGGTTGGTATTCCAAATGCCGACGTTTTGGAAGCTGAGTCCGCCATCGTCTTCAGGGTATTGATGATGGTACTCAAAGCCATGAAGACGATGGTGGACTCAGCCTTCGAAACTTCGGTATTTGGAATACCAACCCGGTGGGAATCCCTAGAGAATTTCACTATAACCTTATTTAGAGTCAATTAAAATCAGACACCAACCCTTAGGTCCAGAAACGGATCTATAGACCATCATTGTGATTGATAGTTGCCTATGCCATTTTCTACCAATCGCCGTCCATTTCGCAATCTATTTTTGCCTACAGTGCACCGTACCTCCTATACCATTGCATCGCATCCATAAGCATGCATTTTCCATTATTTTTCCCTGATAGCGTTGACTGACATGTCGTTCAGTGTTCCATCCTCTATTGCTCTTTATTTCGATGCCTACTGATTTACTCCTTACCAAATTACAATCAAAAAGTTATTACATTTACGTTTACTACAATTTTCTATATTCCTCATTGAAAATTACTAAGGTTAAGATTACGCATAGTTAATAATTATCACTGCAAAATTTACCAAAAATTGTAATGGTTGAAATCACTTGGTCATACATCAATATCTTTGGGTAGAGCAGAGAAACTTGGTATGCCAATAAGGATGCATTCTCTACTTTTTTATGATTTCTTCGGAGAGAGAAATTGATCTCACATTGTATATATTAAATATATCTGCAGTTAACGGTATTAATTTCGTTATCTCTAATTATCTGCCTTATAGTTAGTTTGACGCAGTTCTCCAACCAATTTTCTAACTGCTACAAGTTCTCCACATCAATGGATTTTCATTTTCTAATTCATCAATGGACCTCAAGTCTTTCAAATTTGGTTAGCCTTTCTTCTCTATTTTTCCCAACCACTTTCCTCTCTGCGGCAAAGTTAAGGTGAAGTATTTCCTTGCTTTGAAGACATACAAACGTCAGAGGTTGCAACCAATTTCCTTTTCTGCGTATCAATTTTTATCCCACCTCCGACAGAAGAGTAGACTCGAATTCGAGAGTTAATTTCATCAAAGACACAACCAGACTTCCACATCGGAGGCGCTCCCTTCCCTAAAACTGCTGCTTCAGCGACGGTTAATATTTCAACTTAGAGGCTCCTGGCATCCGGCTTCAGACAGCAAATGGGACCTGCTGCTGCTCCCTAAACAAACCCTCCGCGGAATTTTTCATCATCCTCTTGCCTTCTGGGAGGCGAGCGAAAAAAAAAAAGAAAATTACGCCCCATCGGCGCCCCAAACCCCTGAGGGGAGGGGGGAAGAGCGAAGTAAAGGTAGGGAGGGACCGATAATCGATTCGGAATCGAAAAATGGTTAGAAGGGGCAAAGTAAGCGAAAGAAGATCGCGATTCTGGAAGAGGAGGCATTGCGAGATCGCGGAAACTGCCGAAGAGGAGGTAGGGGGGAGAAGGGGTTAGTGAGGGGGAAAGGGGTTGCTTTGTTGGGGAGGGATGGGATTTTCAAAGGGAGGGATTGACCCCCAACTGGAGGTTCGAGGAGAATAATGAGGCCGGAGAAGAAGGGATAGTGCGAGGCCAAAAGGGCGAAGAATCCGAAGAATGGCCAATTGTTGGGTAGGGCCGTGAGGGAAATTAGTCGCAATCGGTTATATAAAAGTCGGTGCCGCCCTGTTCGCGAAGAGGAACCCTGTTTTCGAGAAGCTCCATCTACAAGTGGGCACGTCAGTCTGACGGACAATTTTTATTCCCGTCGAGATAACTCGGAGTGAATGCTACGGGCTCCTATCCTTCTCTCTCTTAGATATGAATGGCTGTCAACGGCGGGCGGGCGATATTTCCTTCCCGTGTGCAAGAGTGTATGTGGGGAGGCGGGCTCCGCGGCAAATCGAAATGTATTCATTCCACCCTCCCCCTTCTCCCAACCCACCCCCTTCGTGTAAGGATGTTTTTGACGTTCAAGTCATCATCGCCGAGCATAGAAGACGGAGGAGAATGCGCGCACGTAAAATGTTCCGAAATGGAACTGCGAAATGGGATACAAGAAAACCTGCCTGCCGTGTGCCATTTATTTCCGTCGAAGGGTTTATTGGATTTTAAGGCACATGAACAGTGTATTTATCCTGGGGCCTGAGATAACGCAGAGCTTCGGCTGCTTTTCCCGTGTATCTCGTCATTAGTTGCTTGCTCGCTGCAGATTAACTGCGCCCCCTCACCTTGGAAATATTACGCCCGGTAATTACCTGTCCTGTTGCCGTAAGGGTGTAGAGAATCACTTTTTATCATATTTCATCTCGTCTAAATTTATGCGCTACCCTACCTTCCGGCGCAAGTTCATTGGCATGGTGGTCTTATCTTGAACTTTCTTCGTGCAAGCATCTGGTATTGTTTTCTCATTAATTTTTCACTTTCAATTTCAAGAAAATGGGCTCTGTGGACGGTATCTTACAAGATCATCATTAGATTGTGAACCATGAACGTACAAATAGTGTCACTCGACTGGTAGAAGAGCATGATTTGGACACCCTTGAGACAAGAAGGTTGTTCGCAACAGTTAAGTTTCTTGAAAGTTTTGGATCATAATAATACGAATCGGTCACTCTTCTATCCCAAACGATATCAGCAAGAAATGTGGAAGCGTAAAATGAAGAGAGATTAACTAACAGACTGAGATACACTAGAATTTGCAAGTGCAATTCTTATAAACACATGCACACCATACTTGATAATTAACTAATAAACTTTTTTCAGCCAACAGTGGACTTCACGGCTGATGATCCACCTGGGATGTCCACGCCCAGGGTAAAGTTACATGTAGGTGATGTGATAATGATTGTATTATTTTACTTTAATGTTAAATTGCATATAGTTTATAAAAAACAAACATGTGAGACAAGTTTCGTTCTTTCAAACATCTTTCGGTGTACTTTAAGGCTAGAGTTATTATAGTAAAAATAAAAGTACTTAGTTAATTCCACAATTTATTTTGAATGACTCGACCGGAGTCGATAGGAGTCTCCTGATGATGACCTCTAAAGGTTGAACAAACTGGTGTTAACACTCGCCATTTGTTGCTATAGCTGTAGGTTTATGTGAGGTAAATATTTAATTATTGTCTATGGTATATTTAATTGGAGATCTGAAAAAGAAAACAGAGAAGCAAGGGTGTAGTATTATTCCACAAAGAAAGTTGACAAATGCTTTGGTCAGCTGAACTTCTCCTGATCAACATATTACTCATAAAATTTTTAATAATGATTATATCCAACAGCTATTGGATGCATGTTTTGAGCGTATCTATTTCACATTTTCAAGAAAACTTTAGCATGTATATGCAAACAATGGTTTGTGGGTGTTAATGTTTTTAATGTCCATAAACACGAGAGGGACTACTACTTCCCTCGAGAACACACTCACGTTCGTGCATGTGAGTGTATCGCGGTGGTAGATCCAAGGAGGCGGACAGAAACGAGTTCGACATGTAAGGAAGTGAGTCAAAAGCCTTCGGCTCCGCCGGGGACGATGGGGATGTTGGCTTTTTGGAGGGGTTGATGGAGTGGCGGATGAGAGTTGGGGTGCCCGGGGTGAGGGGGCAGGGATGAGAGCGCGGTGTTTATAGCGGAAGGGAATGGCGGCAAGGAGAGATGGCGAGGCGAGAGATAAGATTGATGAGTTTGCCGAAGAGAAGGGCAGTGTGGGTGTAGGAGGGCGACGGTTGCCGGCCATGGAGAAACCGGGAAGACGGGGTGGGAACTCCGAAGTCACCAGTTTGTGGATGGGGTGGGCGCGGAAGTGAAGGCGAGCGCAAAAGGGGCTTGATGGGAGGGAACGAGAGGAGGATTTGCCGTTTTCCGAAGGATAAAGAGAGGGAGACAAGGAAGGAATGAGGGAGGGAGAAAGACAGAGGTACGAAGTTGGTGGCGGAGGGAGAGAGAAAAAGAGTGGATATAGCGAGGGAACAAACAAGGCAGATGAAGTCTCTAGCCCCGGTCCTTAAATGGGGGAAAACGGATTTTGGAGAGTGGGAGGAGGCTCCAGGAGAAGGGTTCGCGGGAGGGGATTGGAATGGAGAGTTCCTCCTGGAAGGCGGGTGGCGCGGGAGGAGGGGAAGGATTGAGGGGAGTGGCCGGTTGAAACGGAGGAGGGTTTTCTCCGAGGATGAGGAAGGGCAGGGAGGATAGGAATGATGCCTAAGTGCCGGGATAAAGAGCGGACGGATATCGGCAAAGAAGCAAGGAGGGGGTGAGAGGAGGAGTGTTTTGGCAGTGTGCACAACGGCAAGATGGGCAGGAAGGGAAAAATTCGGTCCACCGGTTGGTGTTTTATGTGTGGAGGTAGGGCTGCCCGTTATTGCGATAAACCTGCAACATAAGACGCTAAAAGGAACCTCTGGGAAGTAAGGAGCCTTAAGGAAATTTGATTCGTCACTCCTCCGGTTTTTGCGTTACACGATATCATTTCTGTAAAAAGTTTGACGAATGCTACGTAGATTTTCCTATTACAAGTACATACTTAAGGGGCCCTGGGACATAGCTGTTTTTCAGACCTATTTTTCAAGGAAGATTGCTCCAACAGGAAGCCAGATATCGGAATGCGGTTTTCAGTAATTAAAAGAGAAAGTATCAAACTATTACTCTATAATCCTAGATTTTACGTAATAAGCCTTGTTAAAAATATATATCGATGTAAAAATAGACCTTTTTGTTGCAAATATTGGGAGACAGAGGGGCTATTTTTTTAACTTTCGTTATTATAGAGTACAAGATTCAAGCTTAGTCTGTTGGATCCTTGAAAATTATTGATTTTTATTAAAAGACACGCTGTTGAGATATTCTGAAAGTAATTTATGTTTTTCGCCAACTCCAGCCCAGGGATACGCCTCGAGCGTCGTGCAAATCACTAAACAGTTCACACATTCTCCGCCTACTGCGCTACTCAAAAAGCGGCACGGTCCCTCTACCCTATATCCTAAAACGGTATCCTTGAGGTGTTGGAGCTGGGGGAAGGGAAAGTGCAGGCGGGCGGGAAGCAGAGGCGAGTGAGACGGAGTGTCTGGTTTACTGACGGGTTGTTTCTTGAGTCTCTGTTTGGTTGTCGCTCTCGGGGTGTCTAGTAATAGTCAAACTGACTAATAGTCAAGTCTCAAAATGTCATCGGAAGCGTACCGATATCGGAAAATTAAAGTAGGCAGTCGCTTGACATTTTCGATGGCGAGGAAAAAAAGAAAGGGTGAATTTTTGGCCAAGCGGAGGGAAGAAAAAAGGTAAATATTGTCATTTTTTGTGAAAACACTATCTTAATGTAGTGATATATTCATGTGTAAGTATGCAAATTTCTATTATCCGAAACAGGCGTCTCAAAATAATGGGAACAGAGTCGCACGTAGGAGGAACTTCTTGCGCTATTGAAGAAATCCCGTCCAATATTGACGATTCAGTAGCTGACGAAACTTTGCATGATTCATTTGACGATATGGCAATTGCCGAAGAAGGGAAAAACGAAGGCATACCTATCCGGCGGAGTAACGGGAAGAAGAATTATCGACTTAAAATATTCGACAAATCGGTTTCCAATTTACTGAAAAGGTTTAACCTAAATTTCAACCTGCGTTTTGATAGTAATTCCCAGCCTAGTTCTTCTATTAAACTCGTAACACTTATACAATTATCATAGCGGCCTTTAACAAATCTAGTGGATCTTCTTTGCACACGCTCTAATTCTTTTATCATACCTTCCTCGTACGGATCCCATATACTAGCGGCATATTCTAAATGAGGCCTGACAAGTGTAAAATAGCTTCTAGTACTCTCTCATCGCATTTGCCTAGAACTCTTTTTACGAATCCTGATATATGGTTTGCTACACTAGTTATTTCCCTGATGTGTTTCCCCCACAGCATGTCTTCAATGTTGGTGACGCCTAAGTATTTAATAAATTCTACGTTAGATATTTTCTTTTCTTTGATGCAATAATTTTTCTGGGGAAAGTTATTTTTCCCAAAGTTCTTTATCGCGCATATCTTCAAATTTAATTCTAGCTGCCAACTATCGCACCAATCATCAATCGCATATAAATCCTTAGCTAAAGAATGACTATCCTCTTAATTTCTTATTTCCTTATACACTACTGCATCAGAAGAAATACGTAAATATGAAGAGATTAGCCGACAGGACTCAGTGGAGAGCTGCGTCAAACCGATCTGAGGAATGATGACCAATGATGACTGCTGCATCATCGGCAAAAAGACGGAGCTTGCTATTTTTAGCTACTGTATTCAAGTCATTTACGGAGAGAGGAAATGAAATTGGGCCTATCACGCTGGGGAACACCCGATGTAACTTTTACTTCGCCTGAGGTGACACCATCTAATACCACCCTTTGAACGCGTTCATGTAGGAAATCTCCTATCCAGCCTACCATATTACTGTCTCCCGTATGATGCTAACTTCGCGAGTAAATTACATTACCTTATCAAACCTTTTCTAAATTTAAAAACGCTGCGTCTACCTGTACGTTACCTTCTCCGAAACTAAAATATCATGAACAAAAAGACCTAATTGATTTTCGCAGGACCGTCCCTTTCTGGACCCATGCTTATTTGTTATCAATAAATCCTGGCTATCGAGGTGTCCCCTTATTGATGTAACTATCATATGCTGTATAATTTTGAACGACAGTGACGTTATTGATATTGGTTTATAATTCGATGGATGTTCCCTATCGCCACTTCAAAAAATTGGGATCACGTTTGCTATCTTCCAGTCTTTGGGAACCGCGTGTTCTTCGAGGGATTTGTTAAATATTACTTTAAGATACGGTGCCATTTCGAGAGCTATTTCTTTATACACACGAGCAGGAATTTCATCAGGACCTGAGGACTTGTTCGGGCTATCGTATTTTAGTAAGGATACGATTCCGCTATAAGATACATTTATCGATCGGGGGCATTATTTGCTGAAATCGGTCTGGTATGGTTTCGAGCAAACTACGCTTAGATTGATTAAAAACGCTCTGGAAAAATAATTCAACAAATTAGCCTTATCTAATTATTTCGCCCCTATACCCTTTCAAGGAATTAACAGTTGAAATTTTAGTTCACTGTACTTCCCTAACATATGATCAAAATGCTTTCGGATTCCCCTCTAGTTGTTCTCCAAGTACTTTTCTCTTGAAATCACTTTACGCTTTTCTAAGGGCTGTTTTTGCGGCTGCTTTATATGTAACGTTCGATAATTTTTTAGATCGCTATTAGCTACATTTTTCTTAGTTTCGCGTGGATAACTCGTTGTCGTTTTAAACATTTTTACAACCTCCGCGTTGGACCACCTTGGTTCCCTATTCTCACTCTTATACTCACTCACCGTGTAATTTGGAGGAACTCTTTCCATGTCTGTATCACTATTTTTTCTGATGTTTAGAATTTTTCAAAAGAAGTCTGTAAGTCACGCCTAAATCCGTTAAAATCTGCTTTACTTAAAAGGCAAATCTTTCTTTTTAATTTTACATTTTTGTCAGTATTGAGGGATAATTTAACGTGTACTACCTTGTGGTCACTTATTCCATCGACATTTTTAACATTAATGACTTTTTCATGGATGTTTGAGACAAGTAAATCGAGAACATTCTCCCTTCTATTATGCAAATTTACTATTTGATATACTGCGTATTATGCGAACAGGTTAAAAAATGACGAGCAGATTTCTTTGTCCCTACCCCCCAGACTAATGACTACATGTTTTCCAATCTATCGATGTTGTATTGAAATCTCCACCTTTCAATAATCTGTCGTTCGTTGGTATGAGAATTAATGTGCCTGATCTGTTTCTCGAGTTCTAATACTGAGTGTACATCGGAATGGGGTGGTCTGTAGTAGGCACAAACGTATATTACTTTCAAATTACCACATTTAGACATAAACACGTGCAAGCCAAGCTACCAGCTGAGACCACCTCCTATTTGTTGCAATTCTTACGGCTAAACTGTTGTCACAACAACCAATCAACGCGGCTACCCCGAAAAATGAAGTCCATTCATGACTTGGACCGCGGACACGTTCTCCTGCAGCTACGAACCCCACTAGGGTCAGGCTAGCCAGAACGGCTCGGTTCTTAGAAAATCGTAGCGAGCGCATTTCCGCGAATTCCACGTTGCCACATGGTATAATGTGGAGTCTGCCAAACAGTTTGGTCCAATCGTGTGTTGAAATGGCAACATTGCGTCTAGTGGTCAGCTATGGTACGAAAACTCCGCGGACGGAGGGGCTGAGAGGGAAGGGTCGTTATTGCCTCATCACCTCTGCGCAAAGAATTAAAGCGTAGAAGAGACACTGAACAAAAATATGGCTGGTTGGGTAGGCGCCGACTCTGGTAACTCTACCGGTCGACGTAAAAACTATCTCCATCATCTCAGCACTCGAAAGCGAAAAAATAATCATGTATCACGGCCCCTTAACCGATAAAAGGCATGCCCCATTTTTCATGATGTTTTTTCCAAAATCTCTTCTTTCCTTTTTGCATACAATCTGTCGTTGTCCCTTACCTTAACCATTACGATTCCCATTACTCTTTTCCCCACCCCACTCTCTCTCTTTCTCTATTGATTCCCCATTTATCTTTCATTTTCTCTTAAATTCTACCTAATATTTTACTAAGTGACATTTGACATTTCTTTATTTAACCTGGGCTAGATGAGGCCATATAGCACCCTCTTCGCCTAGCCCAGGGTTCCTTGGGATACAAATTTTAATGCATTCATTTTTATGTACCATGGCACACAGGCTACTTATATGTTTCCTTTTAAACATCAGGTAAAAACAAACATTTGGTGACAATAAGGTCGTGTAAACTTTTTCCATGGTTCCATAAACGAAGGTGCAGGTAATTTGAGTGATACTTATGAACGACTTTAACAGACGTAGGACGGGGATAAAAATTTTACAAAAATCTGTCAAAAATACTTCAAAAGTCAGGGAAAGGCGGGTTATTGAAAAAGAGAGAAAAACGAAAAAAATACAAATGAATTGGTTCATTAGGTAAAAACCATAGAAATGAAGAATGGAGTCTAAAATTATGAATATTGCCAAAAATGAAGCTACTTTGGGAATTAAGTGCGAGATTCTTAAAAGGAAAATATAGAAAAATGACTTGGACAAGGGAGGAGCGGAAATGAATGAGGGCAGCTGACTTAAGTTCACTTGTAAGGTAGGAATTCAAAGAATATGGACTACACTTCTTCAAATACCTAGTACTCCTTCATGTGGCTTCCAGTTCATTGAATATTCACCATATTTTTCAAACGCACTCCTCCTTAATAGTTCCAATTTACTCCTTTCTTTTATTCTAAAAGTCCATTTTTGGTGTAGTACGCGTGCAATGAATGCGATATGAATTCCAACGTAGTGCTTAATAAAACTACTGCAGTTCGAATCGTTATTACAGGCGTTCATGGGAGGCTGTAGCTCACCAAGCATAACATTCTTAATTTAACATAGGTGCTGGAGAGGTTATTTCCAGTTTTGAATGTCAGGTAGCCAAAAAATTGTGTCCATCTGTTTCCGAAAGGTAATGAATGTAGAATGCTTTGAGACGTTGACTTAGTATGCTGAAGATACAACGGACGGGTAAAGTGAAAAGTGAAGGACTGTGCAGAATAGCCGAGGAATATTTACCTTTCTCTAGATTTTACCTTCGTCTTAGATTTACCTTCCTCCTTGTAGAGTAAGGTGAATAGAGCACACTACGATGTCAAAGGAAAAGGTATTATGGGCAAACACTGAGATTTTACGATTTTGGGATGAACATAATTGATGGAAAAGTAGAAGTAAAGGTTCCACGAAGAAGGATAGAAGAGTAAGTACATGGATCAAATAGGGATTGAAGAGGGAAGTACTACCTGTATCTAATTTATCTAGCAACAAGTAGGAAAGAATGAATGCAGTTATCTGTTATAGGATTAAAAAAACAATGAAATTTTTAACCAAGAAATTGTATCGATATGGAGTGCTCGATCGCTACACCTGCTACGAACACGGTAACCCATTCTCTCCATTTAATGGTTGACTTTTAACCTACGCCTCTCCACAGCATAGTGATCAAAATCGATTCTGAATGCAGCTCACATCCAAAAATCAATCCCATGGAATTTATTAATTTATTCAATATTTCCGTTTAATTCCATTCAATGGCTAGAGGTTATTTGGGGGAGAATACTGATAGCTGAAGTGATATACCAGTGCTGAATATACAGTGGTGGGTGATTGCGAAGAGTGGGGAAATTTTCAGGTAACGAGGAAGAAAAAAACCCGTCTTCGGTATTAACATATTTGTAACGAAAGACGTCGATTCGTACATGGTTTAATTTTCCTTCCGTCGGATGGAGCCCTGCAATTAAAACACAGCACTCAAGTAAGATTAAATACTGTAAAATATCAGTCCCTTACGGGATATGAACCCGTACCATCGGGAGAGGAGGCCAGTACCTACTTGGTACTAAAGATAACGACCCGGTGACCCTTTTAGTAAGAGTTTTGTAAAACTGATCAGTTTTTGATTTTACTTAATAATTAAGTACACACAATATTATTGTGTGTAAGGCCCCTAATGCCACATTCTCTCATTACGTTTCGGCCACTCTGTACACTCATTCATTGCTCTGCTGCTGGTAGGTAGTCCATGAATATGGTTACAGGGATGGCTCAAATATTGGCCTCGTCAGGGACTGGGTTCTAATATAGACAGCGGCATTGAATCATTTTTGGTAAACCGAAATCTACTTGCGTGCCTTGTAGAGAGTACTTACAGTGCAGCGTTCCGTCCGTCGGGTGAGAATTTTGACCCCTTTACATCTATCGATAAGTGTAGTCAAATACCGAAGCCGGGTTTCTCTTGCTGCTCCCTACTTGCGTGCTTTGTGAAGAGCACTTCGAGTATAGTGTCACATCCGTTGCGCCGAACGAGAACGAGAAACGCTGTACTTCTTGGCGCCATTTGCCAAGAGCAGACTAATGTCAAAGCTGGATTTCTCTTTTCCCTTTCTTAGTTCCCAAATAAATCTTACCTCTAACCATAAGTCTACCTTTCGCAAATGGCGCAAATTTCCTCAGTTCTCGGTAACCACCCACAATAACAAAAATGGCAACAACCGGCTACTCTATTCAATATCTATATTTACCAACGCTACGCTCAAATTTCAGAATCGCACGCTCGTGGAGGGAAGAAGCTATAGGGTGGTGCCACGAGGGAAGGTGGGAGTTGGGAGAAGGGTTAATGTAGGAATCGGCATCAGCAGGAGGGAGATGAGACGAGGGGGAGAGAAAGCCTCGGGGGAAGTGAGAGGGCACCGCGTCACGAGGCGGAGTGAAAGTAAACCTGGGGAGTGGAAGAGCAAAGAGGAAACGGAAGCAAAAGCGCCTCCGAGGGTGAGAGTTCGGTTCGGGTGAGAGAGGGGTAGGAGTGGCGGAGAATGGAAATATTAAAAGGACGGAGGAGCCGTAATTAAACGGGGTTGACGTTTCATGATTTCCAAAGCGGAGATGGAGTTGTTGGGGTAAATAATTAAATGTTGAAAATAAAAAAACTTTCGTTCACTTATTAATCCGGAGACAACGGCGCGCGAGCTGACAGGGTGGCGTAGTGACGGGCAAGTGGTCGATTTAATGGCGGAGGAAGAAGGAAATAAATCAAGGGAAAAAGGTTACGAAGGAGACAGGGAAGTGAAGCTGAATGCGGCTAATGGGGAAAGAAGTAACAGGCCTTAGGAGTGTAGGGAAGCGGAAAGGGATTTCGGGAATTAGAGAGAAAAAGGAGAAGAACTCCTCGGGTTCACTAATGCAGCCGGTGAATGTAATGCGATTAGCGTGGAGGAAAAGTTTTTAAATCCCGGGGAAGGTGCCACAGAAAAGGCAAAAAAAAAACAAAGTCCGTACACAGCGTTTATAAAATATAGAGGCAACTTGTGTGCCTACGACACCATGCATAAGGGTTGGGATTCCATCGGCAATAACTTGAGGACGTTCTCAAATATTTTTGGCAATTCACACCTGACGAGATAATTATTCTCTCCTTTCATATTTTTTATCCCTATTTTTCCAACTCGAGGAGATAAAATGCGATAAACGAAAGATTTCCACTCTATTGGATGCAAACTTTACCGTTGTAGAGACTGCTACGATGCTTTTACAAATTGTATAGCCAGCTATGCATTCCTGTAAAGGATATCCTCAGAATGTACGATATCAAGCGAGTGATCTTCATTATTTAGTCTTTAATTACAGTCATTACAGTGTTCATCGCAAGGCGTTTAACCTCGTAAAAGAAAACGAAAAATGATACACTCCGATGCCGTTTACGTTTCAGTCATCTAACCGTGGCAGGTGTACTCTTTAATTGTTAACAGCCGCCTAATTATAGCTTCTATTGGTTATCTTCAAGCGAGTTACATGTAAAAGGCATAAGAGTCACGTCATATATGCCCATATATGCCGTCTACGATTGTCGGGTCAGAAAAACCCAAAACAGTTTGGCTAAGCTCGCGGTTTCGAATCTCTGCTAGAGCTGGGAGTCCGATAACTGAAGTCAAGATAAGGTTATGTTAGACAGTGCGATTTAAATTAAATACCTTGTAACCAAAGTATACTTTCTCATAGAATAATTGACCTGGTCCAGTGGACCCAAAATTATAATATTCAAGTTAATTTTTCCGTGTAAGAGCCCAGTAATAAAAAGGAGTGCGTAGTTCGGATAGCTGATTTTGCGACATTACCTTTCTCATCTCAAGTATTCCCACCACAACGCGGAGGCAGTTGTATGAACGACCTTAGAGGCCGTGCTGGCTACAAATCCTTGCATTTGGCGCGAATATCATCAAGGGTGGCTCTGCTTCGCAGCATGCTTAAGAGTTATCTACGGGAAAGGCAGCGAAGGAGAATGAGCGCGGAAAGATTAAACAAGGAAAACACTCTAGCATCCAGCGAAGGATGGGAAAGAGCCCAGGGTCGACGGATAAATGGCGAGGAAAGTTTGTAGGCACTAAAGGATTACGAACGTGACCGTGGCGAAGTAAGGAGAATAGGGGGACTGCTTGGGTAGTTACGGATGAGAGATAGGTAGAGGGAGGCAGTATTAGAGTGCGGGGGTGGAAGGCAATTAGGAGGAATTTGAACGAAGGAAATGTTGAAATAAGAAAGCTAGAGGGAGAAAGAAGGCGGTCTTAGGGACGAAGAGAGACTAAAAAGGAGGAATGGTACTAGAACGTGAGAGCCTGGGAGAAGAGAGGCAGATAGAGAGGAGACTCTTGGAGAGCCGTTGAGACAGATGTCGGAGCAGAGGAGTAAAACTGAAGTGTAGGGCGAACGGGACGACGAATATGGTTCAAGAAGTGAGCCGGGAAGATTTGGACGGCGTTGGATGGAGGTCTAGAGGTAGGGTAGAGTGGGATTTAACAGGGAGCCAAGTAGGAGGGAGAGGGAGATGAGGGTGGGATTGGGGCGGGGTGAAGCGGTTAAGTCTTGGGCGAAAGGATTAGCGAGTCGAGTTTAGAGTTCGGGAAATCGCGGGAGCAAGAGTCTAAGAGATTTTGGAAGTTTGTTGGGCGGAGGGAATAGGTTGCTGCGGGAGAGAGATATCTGGAGAGGTGGAGATGGCAGGGGGCAAGGGGAGTGGTATGGATGGGGGTGAGGGGACAAGAGCGGAATTGGCAAACCAGGAGAGAGAGAGAGGAGATGGAGCGAATGAGAGTGTGTTGCAGAGGGCACGACGCGGATGGAGTGGAAAAGAATAGGAAGGCAATTGACAGCGGGTGAAACGAGAATTAAGGGGGATAAGTCCTTTTTCCTCGTGTATGGCGGCGGAGATAAAGGTAAAATATTAGTTGAACTTTCTCTTGGCCTCCCCTCGAAGGATTCTCTTTCCGCGCGGAGGAGAGGGTCCTAATAAGACCACTTAATGCGTTGGAAAAGTAATAAGCAGAGATTCCATTTTATTTTTGCCACACAAAGAAAGTTTACTTTCACACGCAAAAGATCATTGTTGCATGATCCGATTGAAATCTAGTGCAATCATTTTGTTATTCCACGTAAGTTATAAAAGGTTTACAAATTTTGGAGGACCAATTAAATGTATTTTTTTATCACTTATTTTTTAAACCGTCGTTTTCCTTTTGGAAATGAATTCATCTATTCAAGCGAAATTTTTTCAATAGGTACTTTTATGAAATTTCGTAGCCGAATAAGTTTGATATCAATGCCACTCAATATTTCCATTCAATCTGGTTAGTTCTCACGAATGTAAACGTGGCTAGCGCCGTAAGAATGAATAAAATTTAACCACTTTTTGATATTAAAATTGTTGTAGTAAAAGTTAGTTCACGAGATCGAATTCGATTCTTTCTATCTTAATGACAACCTATAGAATATAGTTTCCTCAACGATGGAAAAATATATAGTAAGCATATTTTGTTACGGCGTATTACATAAGGTTCAAATGTTGCCACATCAGCTTGTGAAGAAAAGAGAACTACTTTCAGCTCAACCGTGGAATATTGACTGATCTGCGAAATATTGATTCTATAGGAAATGAGATGAATATAGAAGTTTAATAATAGTGGGTTACTATGCATACTTTGGTTTGAAATCGCAGGCGTATCAACACACT
The DNA here is from genome assembly GCA_933228895.1 of Platycnemis pennipes. Taxonomy (NCBI): domain Eukaryota; kingdom Metazoa; phylum Arthropoda; class Insecta; order Odonata; family Platycnemididae; genus Platycnemis; species Platycnemis pennipes. The sequence continues at coordinate 89,271,957 of OW121848.1, forward strand.
TAAGAGTCATCATTAAATATTTATTTACTTTTCATTAAACAAGGAGCGTTATGAATTCACCCTAAGATCTAGCCTGTTTGGTTAAAACTGCGTCACAATTAGGTATTTAGCCTTTTGGTAACGTACAAACCGATGATTTTCAGAACATTCAACCATCAATATTCATTAACATTCAAATTACATCAGCACTCAATCTCAGTGTTATATGCGCTCGTTTATTAAAACTCTAACATCTTAGGAAGATTCTTCAAAATATCTTTCTGCAACACTCTCGATTCTTTGATTCCTCGCTTCGGGGATGGAGTCTGGATGGATCTCTATCAGACAAATATGGTTATATATATACATTCCCCATATCTTTATATCATTACTCCTATATATTCCTAACACCTCTTCCATTTCACTAAGACCCTATTCCAGAATATGGCTCTGATTAAGTTTGAAAAAATAAAAGAAGTATCCCCCTCTAAGAGTGGGTGGAGAACTATAGCTCAAACACAAGCTCTCTTGTCATGCGAGACTGTGCCACACGAGAAAAGAAATGCTACTCAAACCATCCACGGCAAAATGGTATAAAAAAACGAGAGTACAAAGGGCTGCACGGGAGCATGAAAGAATTGCAATTCGATCAGAGGAGGATCAGGAAAGAAAGATTTTTCTCGGGTCTCGGAGAGTTGCAAAGGAAGAGAAGGGGAGGGTGTACTGTTAGCGCCGCCGAGGGCGAAGACCTGGTTTCGTCTGTGCAAGAGCTTGAGTGGCAGGAAGGAGAGAGGGGAGGGAAGGAAGGAAACATTAAATCGGCAGTGGTTAGAGAGCGGAAGGGTAGGAAAGGGGAGTCACCCATGGGTTGAAGAGTGAAGGGTGGTGTTGGAGGTGGGGGCAGGAGAGTAGGGTGAAGGGAAAGGGCGCGGGAAGGGAGGAAGGAAGGAATTGAAATTAATTTCAGTGCCGAAAAAAGGAGACGGGCCGTGAGAAATTAGAATTCTTTCGGGGGTGACACCACCTCCGAGGAATCTCTCGGGGGGGTTAGGAAGGGTGGAATATTCGGGTTGTGTTGGAGGGCAAGATTGGAAGAGAAAAGGAGGGAAAGGAGTGCTGGGGGAGGTGAGGTGTCGGACGTGGAGGCGGGGGAAGGAGGGTAGAGGAGGAGAGGAAGGTTGTAGGGCGTGCGAGGTAGGAGATGGCTCGGGGCTGAGAGGAGGGGTTGCCGGCTTGGGGTGTCGTATCAAGGAATTGGGAATTGGGAAGAGGGGGTGACACGCGGGAGGGGTTTGCTGGAACTGAAAACCGGAGAATGGTATGTGGGGATTGGGGAAGAAAGTGGCGGGAGGAGTGGGTTGGAGAAGTATGAGGAAACGAAGTCTACTAGGAGGAGGGAGATACGGGTGGGATCACCGCTGAAAAACCTAAACTTTACCTCTAAGAGCATGACTCTTGAGTCTTAGAATTTCTCCAGGAGGAATGTCTTTAATCCCAGACAAAGAGGCATCAAGCAAATTAGTCATAAATTCCAAACGGTTCCAACGCATGCAGAAGTTCTTGATTTGTGAAATGTTTGAAACAGAATCCACACTAAGCAAGCATGAATTGCCTCCCATAAAGTAGACGACGTTAGCTAAGAGAATGTGACGTTTCCTGACAGATGATTAGATTTGAAAAAGACATTGACTGAGATGTATTCGTTACTTCAGTTGCACAAGAGACTAAGTAAAAAGACGCCAGAAGTCCTCGAGGGGGTTATTGGTTGATTAATAACTTTCTATCGGAGAGGGTGTTTTTTTTAGAGTTCCTACTATATGTATAGCATTCATTTGTCAGCTAAACTGCGCGATTTCCCTCTTCAAGTAATCGTATTTTTCACCTCTCTTCACAACGCATAAAATGTTTTTTTTTCTTCTTCGTTTTCGCTCGACCATAATTTCATCACATTTTATAACGGCCTTCAGCTCGTCATTGTCCAAGAGTACCTGTTCCATCCGTCTAGTCTGCCCTCTTATTTCCACCAACAACCTATTTCACTTCCTTGCCAGGTGTAACAATTGGAGTAGCTTGTTTTTAACAGCGTACAATACGCAAAGTTATGTACTATGGGTCCTGTGGAAAGTAAAATGAACAAAAACATGAGGATATGGACAAATTGTAGCATATGATAAATGGACACTCACTACCCTAATGTAAATGCTTTGCACTGCGAGAGAAGTGGAAGTTGCGTGAAAGAATTATTATCTGGGTGATGATTTCACAGGTTCTTCACGGATCTCCTTCAAAGTTTACGGGTCGAGTTGTACATCGAAAAGTTAGTCCCGAGGGGCTAACCTGTTAGAGAATCTGCAAAATATGCACCCAGCATGGAAGTGGTTATGAAAATAAAATGAAAAGCGGCCTGAGAAATATTCGCATTACTTTTCCTCGCAGAGATATGGCAGTACGGCTCAAAGAACTTTCATTACCTCCTTAAAAACATTTAAATTTGTTTCCCTTGATTATTAAGACACATTAACTCAAGTATAATTTCCTTCCTCCGCGGGTCTCTTTCTCTGCTCAATGGAGGATATTGCAATTTTCTGAACGAATATACGGGGTCAATGATGAGATAGTTTTCCCTAGGACGTAAAATGGAATGCCGTGAGACAAGAGCGGGGCCAGGAAGACTTGAGGCCGTTTGGCGAGAGTGGAAAATGTGGAGCTGTTAGTGGAGGGAAGAAAATGGAGAGTAGCAGCAGACAGTCGAGGAGAGAAGGGCGTGCGCCCTAGCAGGGGGGATGGGCGGTGCAGTTTGGATCCGGGGACAAGAGGAGCTGTATAGGTGCTGAAGGGATTGCGGGGTCGTTGGCGGGGGTGGTAGTCGTAGATGCGGGAGAATTAGTGGGCTGCTGCGGCGTCGATGGTGTGGGAAATTCAAAGAGCGAGCGAAGGGAGGATCATGGGGGAGTGAGTTAGGGTGGGGAGAAAGTGTGGGAGTGCGGGGATAGGGGGTGAAGTCGAGCGGATCGGCGGGAGGGGGGGGGGTACGACGCAACGGAGGCGTATATGGTCAACTTAAGGAGAATGGAGCGGAAGAAAGGGGTTTGCCGCGGCTTATATGAGGGAGGGAGATAAATAGGATTTAGGGGGGGCGGCTGTCGTGGGGTGGTGGCAGTGGAGTGGAGGGCGTGATGGAGGGAATCGGGAGGGAAGGGAGGGAATGAGTAGTGTGGATCGGCTGCGAGAGCGAGGGCAATTGGGGTTTTTCCTGGGTGCGGGAGTTGGTTGGGAGCGGTGTTTAGGGGAGTTGGGGGGCGGTATGCCTTGCTTCGATGTCTAGGGGGAGGATTGCTGGGGGGATGGGCGAAGAGCATTGATACGTGAGGGAGAGAGGATGTCGGTGGGGGTTGGGAGAGTAAAAGTGGGCGCGAGAGCTAATTTTCCGACAGTCAGGAACCAATCCATTCCCTCTCCACCACTAAAGGAAATCTTCTCGGCAACAAGGCCCGCGTTCGTCTCTCCACTTCCCGCCCTTCTTCCCCCTCCACTCTTCACAAGTACCTCCGTCAGCTACGTCTAGTCGAGTCACTTCGTGAACTCTCGCCCTTCCCTTCCGACCCGTGACTCCATTTTACAGCCCTTCGACCTCTCTCTCTCACTCCCTGTCTCTCTCTGAAGCCCACTCACCTAACCACTCCCCGCAAATGTTTCCTTCCGCCTTTGAGTAGAATGGTTAAGGGGATCGCCGATTCGCACTAGCTTGGCCATCAGACGCTGGGGATTTTTTTTTCATTGTCTTGCTCAGAAGGACTGCATGAATCAAAAGTGCGAGCAAATGACGTAGAAAATCGTCACCAGTGTTCCTATTTCTCCCGTTAAGTGGCTTTAGATTCTCCTGATTCCAATTCATCTCCATGTTCTAGTAGTGTTCAGTTGTTTTTGATACTTTCTGTGGAAAGTTGCCATCAAATGAGAGAAAACACCTCATTTGTGTCTTCCGGCCACTATGTTAGAAGGGTTTGAAGCAACTATTAGCTGGAGATTCACCTGTAGTGTGTACGAAAAGCCGTGGAATAATGATTTAAAGCAGATACGAAACCGAGCTTGATTTATTTTAAATTTAGGTACTTTTACTGAAATAACTTGAGAGGTTACCACCCTGGCCTGTCAGAGACTTATTTCCCTTGGCATATTCATCCGTCTATCAGTGTACCGCCTATGCTATCAAGCCTGATCACTGAAGTGTATACCTAGATGGTCATCTTCAATGTTGTTAACAACTCTTAAAAGTAAATGAGCTGGATAGGAGTAATGCGTAGTTTGATACTTTTTATTTAACGTTTAATCGTTTCTTCCTAATCATCCGAGCGAAGATGGCGTGTGGGCTAGTAGGTCCCTAAGTGCTAGGAACTGAGTAAGACCCTTTTCATCTTAGGTTTTTCTCGTTTCAGTTTTTAATGCTGTTTCAAATTTTTTCGGTTCTCTTTACTCAGAATTCGGTGACATATCAAATGACTCATGTCGCCCAACTCCACAGCTTTTTATCCTGCTGTATACCCGAGTAAATGTCTTAAATACCACATGTTACACGTGACAGTTCGTTCATTAACTCTCAGAATGAGACTCTTCCTCTCCACCTTCCATCATCTCCGCGAAACTTGTGTGCTTCAGTGCGCCTCCCAGGACGGTTTCCCACGCCGCTGTGAAAGCTCTTTCGTCTACGACACTCGATTTGAATTCCCCCAGCTTGTGTTCCATCTCCCTTTCCTCTAATTGGCATTCAGAATTAAAATGAAATAACTGACAGCCAAGCCCTCGGGAACAAATTCAGCTATTGGGATCCCTAATAACTTGCTCACTGCGACGCCATCCCTGATCAATTTGTTGGTGAAATTAATCCATCGGTGAATCCCTGGCGTGATGAGCATATCAATCATGACTGTCTACGGGAACTCACCTTTTCATTTCAACGATTTCGCTCTAATGCCGAAATTATGGTAACAAGTTAACAATTTACCAGCGTTACCACACGGCTCCTATTAAAGAATTCATTTCGTTTCGCTCGATATCCTCCCCCAAAAACCTAATATTACTGCAAGCTCTGCTCTTCCAGGACGTAAATCGCCTGCCACTCCTATCCCCCGAAAGAAGTGATCCCTCCTCCCTCTTCCCTCCTTTAATTGTCCCCTATTTCACCCTTGGCTCACTGTTCTTAGCCTAGTAGGGACAGCTATCACGGCTACCACCCTCCCCCGCCATTAAAGCCGTTGGCTTCCATTTGCCTATTGCCTCCTCATCCCGTTGCTGCACTCAGTTCCTCACGCCCACTTCCCGCAGGTGTGGGGTGGGAGGAATAGGGGAAGGAGAGAGAGCACTTTGTGCAAGGAGCTCTGGTGGTGCATCCGTGGCAGAGTGAGAGGGGAGGTAAGGCTCCCGAAGCAGGTGAGGGGGGTCGGAGGTTAAGGTAAGGTGCTAGTTATCTCCGAATCATCAAGTCGATAGGGGTCGATAGGCCGCCATGAATTGGACGGGAAGCTGCTCTCGATTAGTTAACTTGCTCTCTCTCCTCCTTATACTACCTCTTCTCCTCAACTGCAGCCATTTTCCGTTCACATCCTCCACCAGTCACCAGAATAAAAGATGCTTGTTACATTTATCCCTTTTTAAAAATATTATGTTGTGAATAGCTAAGTGATGAACATTTTGCTATTTATCTTGCGTTACATTCATTTTGATTCAAACTTTTAAGCAAATCATTGGCAGCACTTTTAATTAAAAGCTTATTAAGAAAGTTTACTTTATAATCCTACTTAATTGAAATATTTGCATGATATAGGTCATCATATTGTGTTACAGAAAGCCATCTGCTTTCCATTACATTTTAGCATCACATTATTTCTAACGGGAATTTATTTTGTGTTCAAAGCTCTAATTGATGGCTTACGAAACAGCAAAAAATATTTTTATAATTGATTCGGGTGAACTTCGTAATAATTTAACATACTGCCACTGTCAATAGAATCAACAATTAGGTACGTTCAAATAAAAATATCTGGGGGTATGTTTTTCTGATTGTAATTGGTATAATTACCGTCAATCCCTGAAAGAAGAAAGCACACTGAGACAAAATGTACATTTTTCAATAGTGTGAGAAAACTTGTTTGTGAATGTTCGCTTTGAATAAAAGGAACTGAAGATGTTAATTATGGAACCAAAAGCAGATAGTGAGAGTAGGTCTCAGGATGAGCTGTGTATTTTGCTAATTGACAATGTTAGAATATTGTTTCTGCGTATAAATTTCTATGATATTCAGTATTTAAGGTAGAATAATCGAGTAAACGGGTATGTTATGATCAAATTAGGACTATATTTATGGTAACTTATGAATGATGTGATAATCAACAAATAGGATTCATTGCTCAAATATAAATAACCATTACAGTACATATGCTTTAGTTTTTTCAGCCCTTTCTCTCCATCTTTTGTTTAACCCAGTATTTATTTGTATTCATACTGGAGTTTATGCATATCCCTAAACTGAAGAACGCTGAAGGACGGAGGGGAAATTACTCAAAGTGCGTATTGTATACATATCGTAACAAATTTTCTAAATTCATGCATGGCTTGTGCCACTGAAAGATGCTGAATAAACAGCTCATGTTCTCCTTTCATTTCCAAACAACATATTTCTCCTCTCCTTGCGATAAGTTCCATGTCATTTGGTATATATTTTTATAGCTCGCTGAATACACAGTCGGCGGTATTAATCATGTTGTTACCAAAACATTGAATACAAAATATCTTGTTCTGTTTCATTATTGTTGCGTAAGCTCCCACTCCTATATATTCTTGTCTCGGTGATTTTTTTTCACCTAGGGTGAGTAACGGTTAATTTTACTAACGATAATCCTCGAGAAGATATGTCAAACTTTAATGACCTATCATGAGACGGAGTGAACATGCTGGCCCGGGATTGTTTTTGGCATACAGTAGCTGTTATCCAAATTTTATGAAAATCCATGCCTTTTTTCCAAAAAGATTCTTTGCACCCCAAGAAAATTTTGGTATTGCGTAAGGTTGTCTCATATTGCCTAGGGAAAAGTGCCAGGAATCTTTGCAATGAAATCATTGAAGAATCTGCAAATAACCTTGTTACTACTATCTATTGCTCCTAAACGCATATTGTTACTCTGCTATATTTACTCTATTTCTAATATATCTGTCACATTCTAAAAACGTATTATAAATTGACTGACCAGAGAATGAATTTAGAGGCACGAAAATATAATTATGATATGTTAAGAATTGAGTGGGTTACTGGATGTAACACTTGAGATTTTTAGGCAAGTGCAGTTCACAAGGAGAAAGAGATACGATGTGTATTTGTGTTGGTGTTAGGGGAGGTGACGGGCAGCCGAGGTTTTTGTGTGCCATTTTCGATTTGTGGGATTTTGAGTTTAGGCACAGTTTTTGGATGCGGAGATAAAAAGTAGGGTAGTCCAGGCGTTGTTACATACGTTCTGTAATGGAATATTTTTGAGGAGTCTATGGTTCTAACCGACGAATGGAGAACTGCAGTGGAAGTGACCTCCACTTGATCGTCTAGTGAGGATAATAGAACTGCAAAATTTCCTCCATTGCCGGGATTTAATTCCAGGCTCTTGTATTTGGAGGATTATTCTTGAGTGGCCTCACCAATAAAATATTTTTGTATTGTTTCATTCTGTTTTACTGTTGGGAGAAGGAATGAATATGAATTGAATGCTATGTGTTACCGTTTTACAGTTGATGGCAATATTGATATATGGGAAGTACTTATGGCCAATTGGTCCGATTTGGCCAATTGATTTTTTTTTAACTTAAAATATTTTTCCTAGCCTGATATGAATAATCTTATCACAGTTGTTCTAATTCAGATTAATTAATTATGATGTTGAAGATGATTACGACGATGGAGAGATCTAATATAATTGAATAGGATTAATACTGCAAAACCCGAGTGATATCCAATTAATATTCTCATCCGCAACAATGGGCAGTGTGACTCTCACACATTAGACCTTGTTGTGTATACCATAAGAATATTCCTATACACCGAATATGGTGAACCTTCGCTAATTACTAATAATTTAAATCGTATGCCAATATTTTATTGATTAGATTGGAACTTCAAGCTGTCTAGCCCAATATCTGAAAGTATTTAAGCCCCCAAAAACACTGTTTGCATCAGATTCTAGCGTTTCCGGGCGCTGGTGGAACCCGCAAAAGATAAGGTCCTTATTATTTGATTCTATTTTCAAAATCCCAGCAAGTCAGTTTACATGCGTAACTTTTAGGAACAGTATGTATGAGATGGTGAAGTTTCTGGAGTTGAGTGTGATAATAGTTGGGCAGGAGAAGCTTGATAGTCGGTTAGATTCAATAGAACTTGCTTGAATCCAGTTCGTGGGCCTGTTATTTTCAGATGAATGTATGAATGTGACTTCTTTCTTCTTCTTCTCAGCCGTGGTTTCCCGAAAAATCCATTTACGTGTACTTCATACCATGCATTGCTCCTGGCAGTTTTCTCAAGGTCACGCTATCATCCGCATTATAATGAGATAAATGTTGGTTCCATAATTCCAGAAAAAAATTAAATCTTTCGACCTTTTCTTTACCCTTGATCTAGGTTTAAATGTATATACATCATGAAAATGGGATGGTGTGTATTCCACAGAGAAAAAATTATTCGCTTTGACCAATGCGTCTGATTTTTTTCTCTGTGGAATACCTGCTAACATGTTAATTCAGCTGGTTACGCCGCATAAGTTTTCACGGCTATTTCGTGAACTTTGAATTTGGAATGGTGTATTTAAATTGAAACCTGACTTGGCAATGATTTATTGATGCCTAGGTCGTGCACTAGGCTTCATTTTCTGTAGAAATTTGCTTATTTTATTTCACTAACATGTTCAAAAACCACGTGATATCAACAAAATAATCAGAAATCGGCCTTTGATTTAAGTAAAGAATCAATTTACAGTACTTTTACAAATGTGCTGAGGAAGAAATTACCAAAATCATATTCTATCATATGTTCAAATTTACAGTTTTCTGCGACAGGAAGTCAATTTTGATGTTGCTGCATATGGCATTTCCTAATTTTTTATTTTCTTATCCCCGTATCACTTCTGGTTTTAAATCCGAATAATTACTTGCAGTGCTTTTTGTTATATATATGCGTAAATATCTACTGTATACTTATTATAATAAATTACAGTGACAATATTGTTATGCTGAATGATGTTTAAATGCATAATAGGTACAACCAAATGTGGTCAAATTGTCCAAGTCTTTGAATTCCTAAAATTCGGGTTCCTCTACACATCTTTTATATTTGATGTTACTCCTTTTCCATGAAATGGTATACTTATTATATTTTAGGCAATTATTAACTTTTGAATGTTCGATGGTACTTCACTCAAAAAGACTTTGAGACTATCCTTAATTATGTAAATTATTAAGATCCAGTTAACTTTTAATAATTCAATATGGCAACTCAATATCGATATGACCTGCAAATGGGCTCATTACACATGCTTCTGAAAACTGCTCTGGGAGTACAGGAATAGTTAATTCAAAATATTTTAAGTTAATTGAAGTGAAATCAATTTATAAACAGCAGCTTTAGCAATCTGATTTTTAAGTTAAGGTAGAATTAAGTATAGGAGGCATAAATATTTTATGTCATAGCTGCAAGTCGAAATTATATGGAAACAAATTTGTAACTGGCGTAAATTACCTTGATTTTAGTATAATCTAGGGGCATATACACCCAGTATTAGATAAAACAAATTGTATATGAGGGCAAATTTTATATTTCAGGCATTATGGAATCACTGATCGAGGTTATTTTTCTTTCATGTTCATTCATGCCGTGTGCATGCCATGTGCACACTGAGCGATAGGTGATTTGGACAGTTTGGGAATCAAACTGTTTTTTTAATTATATTGTGCCACTTTAAACACGCAGACAACTGGTATGATAACCAGTGTCTTGCCTCTACAACATGAGCGTCTGAAATAAAAGATTAGCTGAGGTAGAGTTAATTACTTCAGGGTAAAATCGTCCGTAAAATGTGGTGAGCATGTATGGGTCAGTTTTTTCTCAGAAACGGTGGTCATTACTTCGAATTGTCGCACTCCTTTATAGCATTGTTCCGTTTCCCGTATATCCCTCCGGTGCGTGAAATACATATGCGAGTGAATACTGAATATACTGAATGCATGAGTGGCAATTATCATAGAATAACTCATCATGATATCTCTTTCCGTGATGCTATTTATATGTTTTCAATTTTTAAGGAATGATTTCCATATTAGATATTTCCCATGCGTCCTTATTATTTGAAAACAATGCATTAAATGGTGCTAGTTCTCAGAAAGACACTCGAGAGTATGTCAGTGATTAGATTATTCTATTTAACCATTGCTTAAGTTTCCATATTGTCAAATCCACAACTTCGCTAATTTATTCCTTGTGTCAACTCCTGAACCATACCGCGCTGCCGTCCAGCTTACGAATTCTTTTGATCCTTTCCTTCGCAATTCCGCTCCCGGGTCATTTTTGCCGTTTATCTGCATGTTCTCGAGTGTCCTCTTGATTTTTCTTTCCACTTTCAATTATTTCTGCTCAAATATCTGACCCAATTACGTCCCCGAGACTTCCCTCTCTCTCGCCCCTACCGCTATTTCACCCACGACTTTCCCCTTTGATCTCGCATTTCTCTCTTTTCATGACCTCTACTCCCCATCCCCCTCCTCCCTCCCCACCTCCTCTCACGATCTGAACATCTCCCTCCATCTCTCTCCCTCGTCCCCTTTCACCATCCCACCCTTCCCCATCCTGTCTCCCCTTTCTTCTCTTTGGTGCTAGTCCTCCGTATTAAATTTCGTCAAATTTATTTCGACTCTTGCACATTTTTTTTCGCTTCGTGTTTTTTTCACAAATCTCATTATTTCCTCGTTTATTTGGCGGAATTGGCTTTTTTTGCCATTTTCCTCCATCCGCGCTTCTTTTTCTCTCTCTCTTCTTGGCTGTCGTTGTCGTCTTTTCTCTCTTTTCATAAACTATGGCTTTGGAACCCAGCAGACGATGACGCATAACCGGAAATATTTTTGTCAACTCAAGGTTTGTAAAATCGTTTTGATTCGGTTATCGCCTGAGCTACATATTTTTCGCTGCTAAATATTTGAAGAGCCCAGCTGTCATATCCTTATTCGTTTGAGCACCACTTATTGCTTGAAATGTTGCTTTTGACAACCCACATAAGCTCTAATACGAACCTTGTAATAAAAGTAAACTATAATCTTAACCTTGTAATTAATTTACTATTGACTGGCGTTATTAACCTTCAAGATGCTTTTCACTATAAATAAGTATCTACGCATCTAAAAAGAAAAATGTATTTTTTCAGTGAGAGTAAATGTGGCGAAGCTGAGTAAAATGCCGTCAATAGTATTGTAAACTACATGTACAAGGCGTACAAGTCGATGCAAATGTGTTTCCTGAAAAATTGTGCGGATCAAAAACAAATACTTCCTTTCGTATTCCTTTAAGCCCCGTGTTGTTATTTTCCTGACTTTGCATTCATTGAACAATGCTTTATGAAGAAACTTAAATGAAAGTTCATTCATGGACTGTTCAACTCCACATATTTAATATATGTGGAGTATAGTGTATCAGCGTATTTCTATTTTTCAAGTGTTATACACAAATATTGAAAGCTGGAATTAGGTAGCTGAATTTTGATAGCTGCTCTACAATAACTCTATGCATTGGCGAAAGAAAATGTCAGTTATTTCGATTTTCAATAAACTCTTCCAATTGAGTCATAAGTTTGGGATTTGGTTATCAAGTTCTTAGAGCTATAATATTAATCTCCAGTATGAAAAATGGTGGATTTTTAGTTTTAACTCCTATTATGTCCTCAATGTCTGAGTTAACTCACGCTAGGCCCTAAAGTAAAGCAAAATGTTCGTCGTTTTTTACTATAGGTGAATATGTTAGAGCTAGCAGGATGAAATCGAGCCTCATCCATTTCCCCATTGATGTTTTACGAACCAGATAGTTACTGTTCTCTCAGAATCCCGTCGTTGTTTTCGTTTTACTTTGAGGGCACATGGTAGACTGCTCATTTGTGATAGTTAGCTGTCTTATCCGAGTAAATCTGATGTCATTCAGAAAGAACGTCTTCACGTCTGCATAAAAATAATGCAAATGGTCTGTAAACAATTTAGTATAAATAAACAATAACTCATTTGAAGTTGAACAATATTTCTGGAAAGATTAATTTATTTCATAAATTCAAGCACATCATTTATCAATGTAAATACAACTTCCAATGAGTGACTTAAATTTGAGAGCCGCTAAAAATGACTCAAAATATCACATACGTATATCATTCACCAGTCATTGTAGCACGCACCAAGAGGCAGAAGAAGATGATTGATATCCCGAATAAATTACTGATGCCTAGAAGAACAAGTACAGTAGAACCTCGATAAGAAGTGTCTCAAGGGGATTAGGGAAACAGTCTTGTTATCGAGGTGCTCTTTTTGTTGAGGTTCGTGTTATCAAGGTTATTTTAGCTATCCGTCGTGTGATCGAGGTTAATGGAATCACTAAATCCCTTCATAACGAGTGAATTTTAGAGCGACCCTTGCTAACACGTTTGGTTTTAAAGTATAATTTTTAGTATTGTTATATTATGTAACAAGTTTGCTATAGGTTAGCTCATAAAGTTCACGTTTAAACAAAAACACAATTTAATTTTAGCGTTATGACACAGTAATAAAATTACACTACTTTGTCATGGTTGAATGAATATCAAAAATCTAAAAAAATATGATGAACACGGCAATAAAAATGCATTGAAAGTTTCTAAAGAAAAACCAATCTGTTATCTGAAATATGGCATTTTCGAACCAAGTCTATTTATAATCAAATCTCATATCGCCACGAATACAGAATTCTTGCAATAGAATTGTTTTATTTCAATTTTTCGTTTAAATTTCAAGGTAAGAAATACGAATTCTTGGTCCCACATCGAGATGAAGGATTCCCGCTTTTAAAGAGTGTCATAATTAGTCATTATGTTCGGAATTTAACTTCATACACGCCATGGAAATCAGCTTATTTTCGTCAAAATTTGCGTGTTTCTGAGATCAATTGAATTATGAGAAAAGCAACGAATAAAAAATTAATAAAAGTATTTACTAGATCAATCCTTATCCTCAAAGTTTACGCAGAAAACTTTTGTTTAAGTAGCGAAGCAGAGTCTTCAAGTCAAGAGGCGTAGACGTCTACACAAGCGTTTTTGGCAGTGGTATCCGACAGTCTTAAAGGTTGACCTTTCATGTAAAGTGTCGCGTTATCGAGGTTGACTTCTCAAAACGACTTGTTATAGAGGTTCTGAGATACGTTGTAAACTGGAAAAAATTCGTGTTATTGAGGTTGTTTGGATAATAATAGTCGCGTTACAGAGATTAATTTAACATTACGTGTTATGGCAATCTCAAGGGGATTTGAAAATTGCATTTGTAATTGAGGTTGTCGTGGTATTGAGGGTATGTAAGCGAGGTTCCACTGTACTATTTGCGGAAGAATATCACACATAGGTATGCTGTCCGTGTTTCAACTTGATTAATGGTTTCGGATTTGGTGCGTGAGTGCCCCGCATTTTTGTAATTTCCCTCTTCCGGAAAGTAAAAGCTGTCTGTTTCAATAGGTGTGGGAGCTTGCGCCTAAAAAACATATTATTCATATATAATGGATGGAGTTTAAAGTGTAGTCCTATGCGATCAACTTTCCAAAGAAGTTTTTGAATGAAGAGGAATTGGTCATACGTGAACTCACTCACGTAACGCATCATTCGGCTAGTAAATGAGAAAATAAACTTTTTTTCTCTCATAATCGGTCTCCACTTACGAAATTTAATTACGGTTCCCGTACGATCAATCTCTCTCCTCTATTTGTTCGTAGGTTTCGTGGTTTTGGCATGCAGCACTCAATTAGCATTCATCCTTGAGTATCCAAACCTCTCCCCCCTCTTGCCACCCTTTCGAATATCGTCTTTCCACCCAGCCTCACTTTCTTCTCCGCATGCTTTCTCTTCCAACCCTTAAAACCCATCCGGACCTATTATTTCACCACCCTTCTGCCCCCTGCCTTCCACTCCCTGACCTCACCCCTCACGACCTTTCCTCCATTGCCCTCGTTTCCCTCTCCGCCATCACTCAGCATTTCTGCCAGCGTTCATTCCCGCCATTCCCACAGATCCATTCCCGTCTTTCTTTTCTCCTCCTCATTCTACCTCCTCCCTTCCCCGGCCTCCCCTTACGTCACGTCCCCTGCCCCTCTCTTCACCACGTCACGCCCTCCCCTCCCCCGCTTCTAAATACGTCACAACCTCCCCTCCATCGCTTTCCTCGCCGAGATCCCATCCCTCCACGGGAACCGACCACTTCGGCCGACGAATTTTAAATCTCATTTATTTCTCCTTCCTCCCTTGTTTCTTTCCACCCTCTCCACCTCTTCTTCTTTCCGACCCCACTATTACGTTCTCATGACCTCTCCCTCATCCCCATCGTCTCTCACCCCCCCACCTCGTTTTCCTTCTCTCCCAAAGACCTTTTCCATTCTCTACTTCTTCAGAAATACCCCCTCATTCCGAACGGGCTCAACCCACTCTCACTCTTTTCCGCCGGATCGGTCGGTCCTTCCGCCTCCTCAGCCGACTCCTCCCCTACCCTTCCCTCCCCCAAACACCCTCACCAGCTCCTCAGGGTCACAAATCATTTATGGGATTCCGCCGGCTCCTTCCAGAATGATAGTTCTGATTTGACCGTTATTACAGGACCTTTTCTCTCTGGCGAGCGGGTTGGGGGGGAGGGGATAGGAGGGTGATTATATTGTTGGATGAGCGAGATTTTTATATTATAGGTGAGGGAAGGAATCTTTGGGAGTCACTGAGCTCACTCCCTCATTCCTTTTCTCCCTCCACTTCTCTCGCTTTGCTTCAGTCCCCTCATTTTTTTCCGCTTCCCCACTCTCCAATCTCTTTCGAATAGGAGCCACTTTTTGCCGTTCTAATGTATGCAAACATAGAGTCTTTGGAAAGTCCTTTTCTCTCTCTCTCTACCCCTTCCATCCTTTTTCTCCCTCCCCTTCCCCACCCAACCGGCCTTTTCCGCGCCTCGGCTGAGCTTTCCTTCCCAACCCTCGGACCCATTATTGGGGCTATAATGTCGGCAGTTATTCGAAGCGAGGGAAGAAAAAAGTTTCTCACGGTCCTCCGTCAATAACTGCCGGTGAAGGAAAGAGTCCGGAATATAATTAGCTCGTTGAGTAAATAATTCCATGTTCCGGGATTAAATTTAATTCAGACCAAATGAAGCGTATCAATTTTTCGGCTTCCTCGGAGATATGGCGGAGTGGTAACAATTCCCGAGTGTTAATAAAGGGTGCATGGCGCGTTATTAAACTCGGTGACGAGTGTGAGGAACGGGATTAAGACGGCCGGATAGGCTTGGCAGAGGAGACAAGATACTAATGTATTGAGGCCGATGTGTAAAAATGATGAGAGGCGACACCATCTTTGATGCCTCTCCATCGTGTCGTGCCCTCGGGGTTACGCGGAGGAGAGTCATGTTTGTATTCACGCAAAACCGTTTAATGTCCCTTAATTTCAGCTTTGGTCCCCGTCTATTTTTTTTACTGCGTCTACCTGAGGCTATATAATAACAGAGGATCAACATGTTCCCCTCATACCACTCTGCTTATTATCCAATTTTCGATAAGTAATACTTTTTTTCTATTTTTACATAAATACCTACGTGGCATCAATGAAGGAAATCTGAAAGTCAGTTTGACTGTTTGAATGAACATTTGCTCACGACAATTAAAGTTGGATATTGGTGGACCGTGGTGGACTAGTTAGCGGTGGTAGCAGCTCAACCTGTTTCCCTCAAAGCGGTACATAATCATCGTTAATTATATGAGATGTCCACATTTATGTCTTCAAATAGTGGATTTACTCTCGCGTTTTCAGGGTGCTGTAATTTACTTTGGCATGCCGGTATTTTTTTCGTGTGAAACTTACGCCTAGTCTTTAGCTCACACAATATAGGCTCATACTTCCGGACAAGTGCTAGTCAATAAATCAGCGGCTCAAAAAACTCCATAGCAAAGAATTCTCTTATCAACATAGATATTTTGCACTTATTTCCATTCAAATCGAGGTTTTCATTTTTACGATCGACCGCAGTACTGTCATTGATGACACCAATGCAGACGTATTCCAGGTGTACCTATTCAATTGGGACAAAGGGTTTTCTCGGTATTTTCATGGTTCTGAATCAAAGAACGAAATTATGAGGACGGAGTCTAATGTAAGGCAGCGTATGTAAATCTCTTGTACTCTTTAAATCTGTCAGTTGGAATATTAGTCACTCGTTCTTTACTTCAAATTTAAGTTCTACGAAACAAGAGAAAATATGTTTTTAAAGTGAAAACTGTCGCAAGTTTTGACTCTCATTGCACCCAATTGGTAGTAGAGGGTTTAATAGTTTATGAGAACCCCTTAATTCAAAAGTCACGAGTATCTTAGGTCGCTATGACGAGTAGATGATGTCTCAACTTTGTCGTGGGCGAGAGACGGTCACTTTTCTCCTCCAATGATCACCCACTCTCGCGCTTCCATTGAGGTCAAACGTCAGCGCTGCAGGTGTCCCCGAGATTCTTCTCACCAAGCGTACAGCAATGGGTTCTTATTCTTGCCACGGATGTCACTCCCCCTCTTTTATTCATTCTTATAAGCTGGAATGATGAACGTCTAACCTCAAAACCGAGAACTATGACTAATCGGAATGACATGAACTCAAAATCGATCTCTATCGTGAGCTAGTGGAGTACTAGTAAGTAACCTGTCTCTCTGGTATCAAAGTACGATGAAATGCTTTTGTGTATCCAGTTTCACGCATTATCCCCCGCTGCAAACGTGAAGTTTTTTAGCGTGCTGTTTAACTTGCATCAGCGATACGATTCATGACACAGTAGTGCATTTCACTATCGATTTTCCTTTTCCAAATGGAGACGTATTGTATGAAGCAGTGTGTCCATTTAAATCCATTGCCTCCCCTTGGTCGACACAATAGGAGACTATCGGACCACAAGATCTGGATGGAATAGACTCTTGCTGCGCAAGAGAGCGAAATAAACAATTAAGAATATCGGGTGATGATAACATTTCACGCCTAGAAGCAAATGTGCTGTTAGTAATTTGCAAACTTTATTTTTTATTCCTGGTAGCAAACCTGCGGAACGAAATTACCACTTAAAATACTCCGTAAACCCTTTAAAGACAAGAAACTTACTGCTCAAGTTTATCGTTTCACCTTTTCTAATTTTTTCATGACTTTTATTCTTGAGAAAAAAAATGAAACAATAATTAATCCTGAGGAATTTTGTCGTAGATGTCTGATTTCCTCATGATGTGCTAAGAGGCAAATCTGTGCTCAGTGCGTCCAATTTTTATTGCAAATACCATGCTTCAGAATAGATATAGTAACAACATAACAGTGCTGCTGTTTTAAAATGTAGTATATTCTGTCAGCGAATATCATAATTAATTTCCACTGGCATGTGATCATTTTTTCGTAATTTTATTTCCTTCAATAAATGATTGGTATTACTTATTTTACGATTACTTGAGCAAATGGCAAGGTATTTTAAGTGTTTAAATGCTTGTTTTTAATTGGTTTAGGGCATGTGGAGAAAATTAAATACGGAAGACCATCTAAAGCATTAATGTGGTCTCCATGATGTCCAAATTAGGAAAGGGTGATAAAAATTTCCATGCGTCAAATATAGTTAGAGTTATTCGAATGTTCTACAGAATCTGCGGAAAATAAAAATTAAAAAAAATATGCTATTCAGTACGGCAGTACAGTATAAGCTTGGTACCTTTTTTGACCGAGCCATTAGCGTAAAAGAGTGAATTGAATTTTTCTTTTCGGCGAATTGTCGTATTATTTTTTTGCCTTTGACAGTCGTGTTCGCACGTAAGAGGCATTTTTTTGAGGAAGCAAACTTCCCTTTAACGGATTCTTTAATTTATGGCTTATACATACCTACTGTGGGCTCTATAGCAAACATCTTACGTAAAATGGCCCAGAAAAGGTGCGGTTCAGGATTCTCCTAAGGATTAAAATGCTTTATCTTTTTTATAATTGCTAATAATAAATGAAAATGCACAAATACTATGCAGTATGCATGTAATAGGAACACGGTCAGTTTTTTTAAAACGAAATACTGTATAATACTTAATTATTGCACGATTAAATTCTCGTTGATAAAGTTATATTATTTTGTTTTCCTTTATGTCCAAGCTAAACTTGCTTACTTTTGACGCAGTTTTATTTTGTTTCTAAAAGAGGAGCAACATGTTTATAGGTACTATTTCTATTTCATTGGCGATTGATACGTTATGGCAATTGATATCGTTGCATTCCGGTCATATGTACATTTATCTCTGATAGGGGAGCTAACAGAGTACTGGACTCTTACCCTGAAGGCCTGGATTTGATCCTGACATTCGCAGAGATTTCATCCACGTATTGCTGGTTCACGTTAGTGCGTGAGGAACACTTCAGTGCGGTGGGTCCTCCGTCTCTCAGTTGGGAGATCTAGTGCAAGTGTGGGCCATGTAGTCTGCATTGGCTAATGTCAACATGGCGGATCTCTCCTTCCTACTTCCGCTCCAAAAAAAACCTTTTTTTACCTAGAATACTTAATTTAATCTCAGGTTCTCAAGTTACATTGCGTAGTATATTTGATTACTCGCGTTAATGAATGGTATTGTGCCTTTCCTTCACACTCAGCAAAAAGAGTGCGTTGAATGTAAAAATAATTAGTATGTCATAGGAGCTCCAATTTCTTCAGTATTGAAATTGTATTATTTGTTTCAACTCGGAATGTTAATTGCGCTTATCATCATCATTACCCATTATTCTTAATAGTGGTTTGACGCATCTCTCTACCCAGTTCTCCAATCCGCTTGAATCTGCATACTTGAGTCTTTTCTTTACAAATATCACTACTTGCTCCATACACTTCATAAGAGCAGAATTTCCACAAGGGAAAAATCGCAATTGATCGCAATCACAATGAATAGTACATATTACACATTAGAAAAATACATTTTTATTGATATTAAGCGTCTTTTAACCTTGTCTCAGAATAAGAAAAGTATTTCAAAACGCCTAGAATCGAAATTCACATTTCATGCCCAAGACCTCTGCCACCGGTGGACAAAAATTGCCTTCTTTCACCATCGGCACAGCGAAACCGTCAATTAATATTTTGATACATAGGTAACTGATTGATAAAACAAATTCCAATCCCTGCTAATCCCTTCAGCTTCTTAAGGAGGTTCCACCGTGACTCCTTGATTCAAAATCCCGTAAAAGAGCTATGTTATTTAATGAATAAATACCGATCCAGAAAAAAACCTACATATATGGAAAATCATCTATAGGGTGAAAACGCATAGGTACACAATAATTGTATGTGTATGCTATTATATAGCGCGTTGTAGTAGCATTCTATTTTTTACAAGCTCTGTTAACTCATTTTGACTTCGAATCATGACTAACGTATTGTGCCCACGTTAAATTCATAAAGTGAGAATACATGCTCAATCCCGCTAATACGTATTTCAAAATAGGTTGAATATTTTCTTACTCAGTTTTAAACTATTCCCTTGCAAATACAACTCTTTGTTTTGAATTTCATTAATATTGATATTGATATTTTTTTAAACTCTTTGGCAGCAATGTCGCTGCTACCATTTGGAGGCATTGGTATTCTTTACACCATATCAATAACGAATGAACTTTTTTCAATAACATACAAATATAAGAAGGACCTTGTTAAGGTATATTCCTTCATTAAGTTAGTAAATAGGCTTGTAAGCACGTTCCGTACAAGTACCGTTGCCAATGATCCCAATGATAACAACATACTGCAGCACCACTTTTATGTAACTAAGGCTTATCTGCTTTTTTCGAGCAAACATTTATTAATATCAATTAAACAAGTGTGGTAAGGCGAGCACTTTTTAAATGCTAAGCATTATAAATGCTAAAATCTACATAAAATTGCGCATCTTATATTAGTTTTTCGTCAAAACGACATTTCTCTTTACATTATTAATCTGACAATTTTACTGCAAGAGCTATGCTCTGCCGTATTACCACGTATAAAATAGCTGATTTTCAACGTCTTTTTTCTTCAAATATATGATGGAAAGGCCTCATTATTTTATTTCCAATTGATTAGAAGGGTCTAAAATTGTGGGTCCTATAATTTTCACAAAAATGACATCTACTTCATAATTCGGTGGAGCTTCCTTAAATGCACCTCTTGTCCCATTACGAAAAAACGTAAACACATTTACTTAGCAACGTAAACAAATTTGCTTAGCAACTCGTTTCCCATGTTAAAATATAGCTAAAACACCATTTTTATGCTTGAATTTTCACCCATTCCCATCAGTCAACGAAAATAAAGGTGTGCCTAAACAATGCGCCCATTTTTTCTCTTTTAAACAACACCACTCCCGCTTTGATCCAACCGGTACCTTCGGAGATTACCTCAAATTAATGAACCAACCTTGAGCGCTGCAAGCACACATAGGTACAGAAAACTACTCCGAATTAATGTATAGAATTTCACATTGGCACAGCGAAGTCGTCAATTAATATTTTCGTACTTACGCAACTGATTGATAAAACTAATTCCAATGTCTTCAGCTTCTTAGATCACCTTTTGTCCCATTACTAAAAACGTAAACACATTTCCTTAGCAACGTAAACAAATTTCCTTAGCAACTCGTTCCACATGTTAAAAGATAGGGAAAACACCATTTTTTTGTGCTTTTTTTGGTTTAATTTTCACACTTTCGTATTAATCGACGGAAATAATAATACGTCTAAGCAATGTAACCATCTTTCCTCTTTTGAGCGACACCACTCCCGCTTATATCCGACCGGTACCTGTGGAGATTACCTACCTCAAATTAATGGACCAATTTCGAGCGCAGCAATCACAGATATATACAGACAACTGCCTACCGCGAATTAATATATAGAGTTGCACAATATATATGCCCGATTCGGGTTTGAATGTCTGACCGGATTCAAATTGTGACCTTTTGGACGCCAGGGTGGCACACTAATGACCGGGAAACAACGACCTGCTCAATCCATTCTCAATAAAAAATTGTTCAAGGTGGTATTATTTCTTACTCACTTCGAACTTGTTAAATACGCACTAGATTCGTTCGGGTTGCTGTTGTTAAAGCAATTGATAATTAATGTTAATTTTCAATGTCATCTGAACCAAAAATTTTAGCTATAGGGCAACAATATTAAATCCAAGTTCTTTGGAACGGAGAATTGAACAAAGAATGGTAAACAAGTGTTGAAAAGTCTTAACGTGAGTCTTTTTTGAAAGCAGATTCAAAATCGATGTAGTCCAGATACCAGAAACACATTAGAAATCTGTGATTTGGTTCTTTGAATAAAGATGGCGTCCATGATGCATTTGTGGATTGGGATTTCTATTTCCAACTGAGACTCCAATCCCGTTAAAGTCATGACAACACGTCAAATGGAAAAGGGCGTAAAGTTAATCAGTATTCTTGGTATGCGTGATTATCTTACCAATCTTAGCAATCTTAGTATCTTCTTAGCAATAGTACGGCATCTCATATCTCACCACAGACTCATCACGTGGGGAAATGTTGCTCTCGCATGACTTAATTCACCTCACCTACCGCCAACTCGGCTTCGGACCTTATCCTATCCCCATCCCTTCCATTCCTATCCTTATACTTTCCTCCTGGTCTGAAGCGCCTATTAGTGCGGAAAGAGACTTGAAAACACCCATAAGCGTTAATTTTGGCTGATTAATCGTTTCCCTTCCATTCCCATCCTTAGACCTTTCTTTACCCCTACCCTGGAAGAATTAGTTATTTTCACGCTGAGAACATAAAAACATATCAGTAGCTGAAGGATGAAGTAGCGTACCCTAAAAGTGATACGCCATTGTAAAATGTATTATTCTCGTTCAGCGTTGAACGGTGAGATTTTGAAGTCACTAATTAATCAAATTGATTTTTTCGGTATGTTTGCGTTGTTATGTATACATGAAAATGATGGCTTCACAGTTATTTGAATTTTCTTACAATGAAGCACTTTGTTAAAACCAAATAGCGTTCTTCGAACGTCCACGATTGGTGAAAGAAGCGTTATGTAACTTTATTTTACTCTTCGTACACTCTGAAATCTTAGTGAAATCACTTGCGTGGCAGGCTCTTTTGTCATAAATTTAAAATAATGATTTCACATAGGGAAAATCCATTTTACTTGTGAGAGAGCATTCTAGAATATGCCTGCAAAATGTCCACTATATTCAGTTAGACACCGACAAGAAATTTGAGTACAATTATTCTTCTCTGTTTCTCTGTTTCCTAGTACATTTTGTTGCGAAATACTACATGGGTCACGGACTCGCCGACTCGAGAAGCAACGTCTAATGAACACCAAAAACTGTCGCCTAGGGGGGATCCTCCCTTGTCGATGAAACACGATACTTTCACTCTAGCCTCGAATCACTGTAGAGCTACTTTTTTGTTATTCTCATGAAGCGAGAAGAGCTAGATCGTTTTATTGGGGGCCTCGTTGGAGGCTTTTTATTTCATAAGCGAATAGCAGAGGTCCCGAGACCTGGTTTCGAGGCTATGCGTAAAAAAAGTGAGCATCGAATGTGCGTTTATTACAAACGAGACCTCAGAATGTTCCTGCTGCCGAAGACAGACACATCCTTTTGCTTGTCTTTCTGTGCATGTCTTCATATATACACACACTGAAGATTCTTCTTCGTAATGGGAAAGGTGGCTGTCTCAGATACGCGTGAGTGTTCTTTTTTTGTGTTTTGTATTTATTATTCACACCTTTTAAATATTTTTGTAGTCCACTGTTATCCTGAAGACTGATATCTAGATACTGGAAGTATATCTCTGAGATCTTTAAAGTTACGTATGTACAATAAGGCTTATTTTGAGATACTTGAATTGAAAGAGTGTAATCAGGGATCATAACACAAATTATAAACAATTTAATTGGTAATAATTGTAATTTTCAAATCAATTTTTGACGATGTGCCTAAACCTTCGATTTCGCCCTTTTTTGTTGTAGACTGCAAACCCTCGTATGCAAATTAAAAATGCTTGTTAGAGGTAATACTTCATTTAAGAATGAAAATTATTTTTTGCATAGGCGTACTTCTTTTAATAGGGAAATATACTTCACATGGTGTTTGGAGATAATTGAGGATTGTGGAACTAACTCGGCTCTCATTGGCCGATTTGATATTTGTAGTGTTATGTGTTTCCCTGAGAGAATACAATTACAGAATCCGAATTCGAGAACTCTCATATGAGGAATGTACAGAGCAGCGTTGAAAGAGCAACTTTTAGGAATTTAATATCAAATTACTGTTGCTACAATTGTGAGATGATGGTACTGAAAAGAGTTTTACCAGCACTGTTAACGAATTTTACAGGGAAGGGAAGGAACAGTGAGTGCTTTCAATAATTACAAATGCTCTAGAAGTAATAGAAGAGTTTGGGCTCCGATTTCGGCTGTTAAGTGACCTTCAAGTACATGACATGCAGTGGTGTATGCATTTATGTCTGTCTGTCTGCCAGTTAGTTCTATGTTCGTTTCGCATCTCCTCAAAAACTACTGAACCGATTAAGCTGAAATTTTGTAGGATTCTAGCGTATGCAATAGAAGGTGCTACAGGCTATATAAGAAACGGCTCAGGCCCCGGGTTCGATTCCTGGCGCCAACTATGTATTTACATTGGTTTAAATCGACTTATTTAATTTATGGTAGCGCAAGAGATTTTTTCTTTTGCTCAGTTAAGTAACTAAATACTAATGGATTTCTTTCATTCTTTCTGTATTTAATGGAAAAATGTTTAAACTTTCTTTAACTTCCCTTAACCGATCTACTCTTTGACCTCGAGGTTTCTGCGCAATGTGTAATTTACGTTGAAATTTACTGTTTTTTTCGGTTCTTTTCCGAGCGGTGCTAAGGCCATTGCTATTGTCGTCTCCGAAATGGAAACATCGTTGATGCCTAAACAGTTCGTCATATAGGGATATCGTAAACGGCATTGATCTTTTCGCGAGGATATAGGAAGGTACTGAAGGCATTGTAGGCTATTCGTGAAGCAAGGTCAGCCATATTTTTCCGCACAATGATACGTGATGACTACTAGCGTTACTCACGGATTTAGAAGGTTTGCATTCGGTTAAAATTAGGAGTATTTAAATTATTGCTTTAGCGGTGTTCAAATTTTTGAATATTTTTTTTTTAATTTCTTTACGGGTTTGTGAATTTGAACCAACCTGGGACATGAAGAGAAGTGATAGAACGCTTTCGGAATCGTAGTCGATGAAGATAGCTTGATATTTGAGATAGTAATAACAAAAACCAGAGAATGAAATTCAAATCCCAATGGAGCATAATGTCTAATTAAGAATCCGTGGGATGTTCATTGATGCCATTGCAATGATGCTAAATAGGTTCCTCCAAAAGCGATGCCATAAACAGCATTATTCTTTTCGTGAGGATATTGAAAGGTACAAAAATAGGTATCACAGCTAATTCTTCAATCTAGATCAGCCATTTCATTCGGAAAAGTCATACGGACTTACTTTTCGCGTTACTCCCAGATTAAATAGGTTTGCATTCAGTAAATTTGAAAGTATTTAAATGAAAGTTTCTGCGGGGTTCAAAGGGTGAATATTTTATGGATTTATACCGTATTCCGAAGTTGACCGCTTTCAAAATTGTTGTCTTTTAAGGCACAAGAACGTGATAACAAACTTAAATGAAGTCTTATAAAAAAATATAGAGTACAAGATGAAAAAATTTAATATAGTTATACGTGAAATATACAGTAGAAGGTAGGAATATACGCAACCGAGCGACAAGTATCCGGATTAATTGGCTAAATCTGCATTGGTTAAAAGAATAGAATTTCTTCTAATTGGAATGAAATGCATTTATACGTATCCATAGGAAGTTCATTGACGCCACTGTCATGAAGTTGGAGAATTGAGACGAACATAACATCCATAAAAGGCCAGTGAAAAAATTTTTGCTGAAGAGGTGGGTCGTACCATTCCCAAAATCCAGAATCTGGCCTCATTGCCAACTGCAGGCATTGTCAAGTATGCATCTCATATTCTAACCTACTTTGTTTCTTCTGGCCTGAAAGTATTTAATTAATATTCTTATTTTTGTAATGGCCCAGGTATGAGTCCAGGCAGTAATTATATGTTTACATTGGTTTAAATTATATTTATGGTTCCGATACTGACTTGCAGCCATAGATTACTTCATAACGCAAGTTTTATTTTCGCCCCTTCACGAAAAATGTTTAGATTTCTTAATACAATTTGTATTTATTTTATTTATCCCTCCCGTTGGATTTCAACGGGCACCGTCAACTATGTTATGCATAATTAAGGTTTCCTGTGAGAGGGAGAAACAGGAACAGGGTGGAAACGAAGGTAGTAGGGGCAACATGAAGAAGTGATGAGTAACTATTGGGATGGGTTGGGGAAGGTAATGTCATTCAGGAATCGTTTTTGAATCCCCAAAAGGCCAATCAGCCGCTGCTCAAAGGCGTCTCTAGTAAATACTTAGAATTTTTATTCAATATATATATTATATGTACTTCTTTTGCGCTATTTAAAATGTGTCCTCCAAAAACATTTCAACGTGCATTTTATTAACATTTTTATATACTGATAACCAAACATTCTCATTACCTTGAGAAAGTTTTGAAGCGTGTGTAATGCATTTGAATATTTGCCGGTTCCAAATTTCATCCGTGACTAGCTTAGCTTTGTTGAAATTAACGTTGTGCCTTTAGAATGACATGCCTGTCAAAACTCCAGTTCTGAGAAAAACACATCCCCAGTTAAATCGTTATTACATATCCAGGATTGCCGTCTGAGTTAAAGTTGTGCCAAATACCTTGCCATTATCTACTCAGGCAGCATGAATGGCTACTAGTAGTGAGCTCAACAAACATTTAATAACACATTTATTTTGAGCGTTGGTAATTTTATAAATTAATATTAAACTGGTAGGCTTTTCAACAACATGTTATTTTTATTTAATAACAGATAGCTGCATTCGTGCATGTTGCATTCCATCAACATTCGTGGAAGATTAAACTAACATCTGCTTCCCAACTTATTTATTTTTTTAAATCCATAACATGAAATGAACTCCACTAGGTGTAATAAACTTTCAAATGAATATGAGCTGTTCAAATAAGTATATTTAAAACTTTTTTCTAGAAAGTTATCGTTTCGTTCAGTTATTATTACCACTAAAATATAAATGGCATTCGTTAGCCCTTTTGGTTTGCAGTAATTTATTTGAAAAGGCTGGAGTGTTGTTGGTAGTACATCTGCATCTACATAATACCCTGCAAGCCACCGTAAAGGTGTGTGGCAGGGGGTGAATTCTCACCAAACATGCACTACATATCATGCATAAAAAATTAGTAATAATATACGTCTAAACTTTAACTTTTTTTAAATGATAAAAATAGCAAAGCTAGCATGCAATATAATGCTGTTAGTTGGGTCAGCTTAGAGTCCTCATACCAACATGCAACTAGTAGTAGTACTTCCTTTTAAAATATGAGCGCATAGGAAAAATATTGTACTAATTTTATTCTTTCTTCAATATGTAGCAAAATAATTTCGTAAACCTTCGCAACCTTAGCTATTGGCCCTGTCAAAAATTAGCACGTCAAGAAATAATTCCATTTCACTAATAAGCCTTGAATCTCTTTGTTTTTCGATTTTATGGGATTAATGAAAGTTTGGCCCTTGGCTGCAATTTTCTTGGAGCAAGTTCACTTCAACTAAACCTCTTGGTGGGACTTGATGCATGACATTTGCTCGTCGGAGTGATATCCACTCTGCGAGGCCTTCATGATGAAACAAAATCGATACGAAGCCACTGAACCCCAAGTCAGCGGAGCGGAAGGGAGTAATTCCTGGTTCGGAGAGCGTTGGTATAGGAAAGCATATCTGCCAAAAATAATATTCGTACACAGCTCCAACGTAGCCGAAACACGTGGAGGAGAGTGAGGCAATGTTTTTTTAATATTTTTTTCCCAACCCGTTTCTTTTTCTTTATTTCTCGCGATCCAGCGCCACCGTAACGTCCCTGGTTATTATTGTCGTACACTTTTCAAAGACTCCCGAAACAACTGACAAACGAGCTCCGGAGTCGCGACTAATTAAGTCATTTCGCTGAGTTCGCGCGGGGGAGGGAGGAGCTGGTCGGGATGGGGGGGAGGGGCGAAAGCGTGGGAAATAGGGTGAGGAGATAACGAGAGAAGGTGCATTGCTTCGCCGTAATCACGGAAAACGGGAAGAGGGAACGTGACGAAAGCCAATGGGAGAAAGGATAGAGAATGAGAGAGGGGGGAATCAACGGGATGAGTGTGTGTGGTAGAATTTGATAAAGAAAGGAAACGCCGGAGCGGAATATAATGACTGTCGTTTGTATCAAAGAGGGGTTTGATGGGGGCGCAGACGTGAAGAAGCGATCCGAGCGAGAGTATCGATAACGTGTCTAAAATATATGCCCAAAGGAATGCGGCGCATAAGAAATGAGGCGACAGGATGGTGGAAAAGAGAAAGTAGACGTAGTTTTTGAGGAGAAAAACACCAAGTTCTGGGAAAATGGCATCGGGAAAATGTATAAATCATCTCTCCGCGAAGGAGCGGTCTGGATGGCCGCTCACTGCAATGGTCTTGACCATTTTGAAAATTTTTATCGCCCCAGTAATTTACGTGACGTAACGATTTAGGGAAAGACTATCGACTTTAGGAAGTCATTCGCAGACGTTCATTATGTGGCGGCAAAACTTACCCCTTCTTGATCTCATGTGACGTTTTTACGGTGTCGTTCCGGTTCAATTTTTCTGCCTCTCGAGGGCTAATTTCCTTCTTAACTATCCGTTAACCAGTGAGTCGAATTGCCCCTTTCATCGATGCACAGTATATTGAGTTTTTTTTAGCAAATCTTATTCTTCATTATTTGTAATGTGTACCACACCCAACTGTACATAATCTGTGACGAGCAATTTTTCTAAGGAATAGATAGTTGAGTGGAATATTTGCGGAAATGACATTGTAAAGCAACTTTTACGTTGAACAAATGGTATGTGTAGAACTTATGATTTTTTTGTTCAGAAGTAATAATGAGTGGTCTAATTATTTCTTTGCCGAAAACTCTAATATGTATAATTTTACATAGTATGAACAGTCTAATCAGTGAACTCAAGTCCAACTTCTTTGCCCAATGTAACCATAGCTTTATTTAGTGCTATCATGAGATATGAGAGCCATCATGTGAATCCATCATGCCGTCATCGTAAACGTATGGAAAGGTTTTGCTGAAAATGAAATAAATATTAGGATTCCCAAACGCTGATATTTGAAGTACTCGTCATTAAATTCCTACGGCACTATTCAATCAACATATTTATAATTTTTACGCGCCACTGATCCTCCATCCTTGATGTTCCTGGTGTCATTCTCCTGCAAGCCATAGACACACTCAATTATTTATGAGCACGGTACGTTAATCCATTCATGGCTTTGAAGTTTTGAGGACCGAAAATGCTCTCGTTCGTAAACGGTGCTCCGGCACTCGAGGAAATGAACTCACTTCCCATATTCCTCCTGCTTGTCCTTTCACACGTATCCTTCCAACTATCCTCCGCACTGGCTAGTCTCTCCCACGCCCAAGAGCCGCAGCCAAAACATCGGTCCATTCGTGCTCTCTCCCTCTCTATCTTTCGCCCAGCTACCAGCATTCATTTCGCCGTTCCTCCTCTTCTGGCCCTCCGGCATCCCTTCCACTCGTGAATGGAGAAGGAAGGGGTTGAAAAAAGGCGAAAATAATAATAATAAAGGAAAATTACAAATACAAACCCCCTCGACTCCTCTCCTCCCTTACGCCCGCACTCGAACCGCCATTCCGTCTGGCTCTCCTCTTTACGAGCTGCAGGTTTCTGGAATCGGGCCAACGTTTTGCGAATGTTGCGCCTCCACGAGGGGGCGGAGAGAGATTTTGGTGGGTGGGGGGAAAGGCATGGGGAGGTGGGAAGGATGGTTTTTGGAGATGGGGATGGAGAGACGCCCATTTTTCGGTGGTATGGGAACTCTAGGAAAAGGTGAAAAAATTCAGAGGAATGGAGAGAAAAGTGGGAACGAATGGGAGATGGGCAAAAGGAGGAAAGTTGGGGTTGGGAGGTGGAGGAGAACAAAAGGATTCTGTGGGAGAGATTTTTTTTCGTTGTCATTATTTTTTTTCCACGAGGTATTGAGAGTGGGTGGTGGGACAAGGGGGGCGGGGCTGCGGCGGCGGTGTCCGTCGTTTGGGAGTGGTATGGGGTCGGCGGGGGCGGAGTAGGTGGCGTCGGCGGTCGGGGGGCAGGTGGGGTTCGCGAGGGAGTGGCGGTAAATTGGGACAGCAGTCGTTTTTCCCATCCGCGTCGGATGCGCGAGGAACCTCGCAGCCTTTCGGGGCAACGGGTTGGGGTTGGTTGGGGCACCATGGAGGGATGAGGATGTGAGGAGACCGTGTGGTGCGGTGGGAGGGGAGGAATCCCTCTTCCCTTTTTTCCACCCTCTCCTCATCCGAATATTTTTCCACTCCCAGCTCAATGAAATTGGTGGGGGAGAAATATTCTGGAGCTGAAAAACTAAAGATCAAAAAAATAAACGTATTCCTCTTTCGACCTCTTGTTCCCTACTCTCTTAATTTCCACCTTGCCCACCGTTCGTGGTTCCACGCTCCTTTCCAGGGGGTGGGGGGTGTAATTTAATGTGAATTAACAAGGATCAGGTAGGTGTTGTGGATAAAGTACTGGTTTCGCATGCATTAGGTCACGGTTCACAGCCCACCATTGTTGGGTTCTAGAAGTCTTATTCAGGAGCATACCAGTCACGGATTGTGTATATGCGGAGGATGCTTACAATAATTTTTTTATCCAGTTGGGCAGTGAACATTGGTCTTTGTCTTTAAGAGTTTTCGTCTAGTCTCTTTTAATAAATTTTCCTTAAAATTTATAATCTTTCAAAGTAACTATGCACACATAGCGGTGAAAATATTTTATGATCGTGATCGCTACTCCCATTAGCTGATTTCACAACCACCGTGAGAATTGAAGGCATGCATAAAACGTTTATGCATTAAAATTGCACCAAATATTAAAATAAGCTATTATTTTGTATACATGAGCTAAACCGCAAAATGTTGTTAAATAATATCAATAGATCTGTGGTAATAAAAGTTTTCACTCGGTAGTTTTTTTTCTCTAGCGGTAACGGATACTGAATTGGGAATATAAAATTGTATATTGATAGCATAATATAGGCTGATAGATATCACGAATACTGAAGGCGGAAGAGACGGCCAGTCCGTGGCTTATGTTGGCTGTACAGAGGTGACCAAACGAATGGGAATACTAGGGGGGGTAATTACCCGCTTCACCCAACCAGCGTTCATCTTTGCCTTCCTCACTTTCTCTTTTGCCCTTCCCACTGAACCTCTCTGTCGCTCGACCTCTCTCCCTCGCCGAAACAAAACAGAGCTAACGGGCGAGGCGATGATGCGTTTTGTCCCTGGGAATTATCTTCGATATTTTACGAGGGACCCGTAGATCCTCCCCACCTTCCCCATATCCCGCCCTCCTGACTCTCCGCCAGCACCATAGAATCTCTCTCACCTCCCGTCCCCACCCCTAGCTTGCCGGCCCTTGCACACTCTCCCATGCCCGAAAGCGTCGTCCGCGCCAAGCAATGATTGGGTCAATAAAATCCCATTCGCGCGGGCACATTTTTGCAAATCCCCATTTCTCCCTCTTCTCTCCCAACATCCGCGCTCCTCTCACTTTCAAAACCAATTGCTGAGTTCACATTCAAAGTAAAAATTTCACCACTGAACTCAGCTTGAACCTAATCTAACTTTTCGTGTCTTATGAAGTCAACCAATATTTTGCATCAATGCGAAACATTCTCTAGAATTCGGTATTAGAGTTTCGCGATGGTTTTGACGAACTGCATTCCTCTCCTCTCAGGAATTTTAAGTGTTTCTAATCATTTTCACTCATCCCATTTAGAGTTATCGACTGATACAAATGCTTCTACCTCACAAGAACTGTTTAGTGAAGTTGTTGAAGTTTCTTGAGTATGAAATTTAATTTTTCACTCTTGGGCAATTTAGGCAGGTTTTTTTCCCCGTAGCGATAATTAGAAATTTTAACACATGCCTAAAGAGTGGATATGAGCTATATTGCCGATTACCTCTGTCATTATTGAAATTTGTCGGCATTTTTTCTTTGATCTCTTTTGCTCTTTTCTATACTAAGTGACGCTCTAACGTACAGGAGTTGCTTTCAGGACTGGTTTTCTTGTTTACAATGCTGTTGTCGATGGTTGCTAGCGATCAGTGGCATTATTCCATTTGTACCTGCAGTTTAATTTTTATGTTGCATATGAGATCCGAGTTTGCTGAAATTAGTGCTAGAGACCGAAAATTTCATCCACAGTATTTTATACTCCGCAGGCAGCCACAAACACCTTCAGTATTTAAATTTCCGTAAAACCCTTAAATCAAAACGACCGAAGTTGATAACGCACCTATCATGTAATATATAGCTGGTGGGTTCGATTCCCATTTGTGTTACGGAAACCATGATTGTGTTGGGATTCACCTCAGGTAAGTCGCTGGGATAAAACCAGTGGGATGCAGATGCTTTAATAAAACGATTCATTGTACCTGCCAATGACCGCTGACGTCACAATACCTAATGATATAACAACCAATAAATACTGAGTAGAGGCATACTATTTCATGACTTTAAAACGTAAATATGAAAAATTATACAGGTACACCAAACGAATTATGATATCGGAAATAGTTTTGAAATTTTAATGAAATTTTTTAACGAGTGGCATTTTTATTTACACCCAGTTCACTAAGCTCAAAATTACGTTTGGTTACGTTTTTGCCGAGCGTGTGCAACTTGGCTGAATCGCACCAAGGAATAGAAAATAAGCAAATGCAGTACCTTAAACACCAAATTCCTCCAAAACTGTAAATCAAGGATCAACGCTCTTTCATCCAGCTTCCCTACTGTCGGATCCTCCACTCTGCAATTGCTTTCGCCTGGACGTGGAGAGAGAGAGGACGTTAGCGCGATATGAGCCGCGGAAGAACCACCCGCGTCCATCATCATCAGTATTTCAATCCTAGGATTGGTTTACTGCAGTCCTACATTCTGCCCTATTCAGTGTTAATTCCCTCACGCCATGGTATGTTTTCTCTTTCACGTCCTTCTTTATTTGCCCTATATATTTATCCCTTGATCTTCCTCGCGTGACCTTCCCTCCAATCTTCCCTTTTATTATATTTCTAACTAATTCATGGTGCCTCAAGGTATGTCCAATCCATCTGGTTCTTCTTTGCCGTAGGGTTTTCCATATTGTCCTTTCTTCATCTGCTCTTTTGTACACCTCTTCGTTCCTCACTTTATCTGTCCATTTAATCTTCAATATTCTCCTCCAGCACCATGTTTGGAAGGCTTCAATTCTTCGTTGGTCTGTTTTCCCGATGTTCCATGTCTCTGATCCATAGAGTGCAACGCTCCATACGAATGTTTTGATGAAGTGCTTCCTTCAGGGTGGCGATCGTCAGGGAAAACCTGGAATTGTCGGGGAATTTCGGAAATCTGGAAAAGTCAGGGAATAGTCAGGGAATTCTCGTAACAGTCAGGGAGAAACTGGGATAGGAAATTCTCATTATTTTTCTACCATTACGTTTACCGGGCAGTCTTTCCCGCCCTTTATTTCACCAACTAAAACTAATATCTGTCGCCGAAGTGCATAGAATAAGCCCCGTCAATTCGTTGAACATTCAGTTGTGAATCTTAGCTATTTAGTTGTGAATCAGTCGTACAATGTATCCCTTTTGTATACCTTTGATGCGATATTTGCCTAGTAGTGTTATAATTCATGATCACCGTGTATTCTGCTCATCACATGGAATCCGAGGCTATGTTTTTCGGAAGATTTTACCTCGCGTTTCTTTTTAACTTCCGAGACTCAGGTCGAGAGGTAGCTGTAGCACACTAGCTTTTAGTAAGTACGTGCTTGCAGTTCTAAAAATATGAGACGATGATTATTAAAATGGTAATACAAGTACGATTACACGTGTAAACAAAATCTTACGTGAGATCATCTTCGATTTCCTTACCCCCCTTCCCGAGACCATAAGAAGAGTTCTCCTCCCCTCCCCACCTTTCACGCTTGATGTAATTATTGAATGGCCCTCTTAGCTCCCTCTCGAAGCAATTTAGTCAAGTCACAAACCACCTCAAATATGACATTCTAAAATATGACGCTGTCATTGCTAATTACCTCCTGTTTTCGCTCGCATTGGCACGATTACGTTTTGTTTGTTTGTACAAATATTTTTACATTTTTGGTTCCCTCTTACAATCAAGGAGTTATGACCGCGTTAATCAAGTTGTTATTCGATTTTAAAACTAGTGCCATCCGATTTTGATCCAGTCCAAGAACTTTGCTTTGGTTTGTATTTTTTGCGTAGCTTAGTAATACCTGTGCCGGAGTCCGCCAGTAAATTGACCATTAACTTTCCCTTCGATGCCTTTTCAGTAATCTTCAATTTCCCAGAACTACCACGACACGCCGCCTCTTCCGTGAAGAATTTGACATTTTCAATTTGTAATAAGGATACATACACGGCCACGGAAATAGGATACACGGCCGCGAAAAATGCATTAAAATTGTGTACAATTTGTGTGAGGGTTTAAGTTATCAAGGTTAATATATATATGTTTTCATAAGGGCAGAGGTTCCATATATTTTTTCATTCTTATAGCTTCTAATGTATTAATTTCAGCTTTTAAAATTTTCTGAGTTTTGACGAAAATTTAATTCAGCAGAAATAAAATATTCCGATAATAGGAGACCTTTTAGCAATCGGTCAGGGAAATTGGTAAAGCCATCAGGGAAAAATCAGGGAAAAGTCAGGGAATTCGAAAATTGATTATCAGTAGCCACCCTGTTCCTTGTTTGCAGCCGTAGGTTCTTTGAGCACAGTAGTTGTCTCGTCTTCATAAACGCCTCCTTAGCTTGTGCTATTCGTCGCTTGATATCCGTGGAGCTTCTTCCATCCCAAGTTATAGTGCTGCCGAGGTAGGTGAAGTTCTCCACTTGTTCCAGTTTCACTCCTCGAATTGTGATATTTGCCCTAAGCTTCTCTCTTCCACACACTGGAATTTTAGTTTTATTCTTGTTGATTCTCAGAATATATTCTTGAAGTACTTGGTCCATTGTCATCAGGGATGCTTGCAGGTCCTCTCGACTTTCTGCTACGTCTGCGGTGTCATCAGCAAACCTTGTTTATTTCTTCGCCATTCACCTTGATGCCCTTGTACCAATTTCCTCTGCGGCTCATATTGCTTCTTCCAGGTATATATTTAATAACGCTGGGGAGAGGTTGCATCCTTGTCTGACTCCTGTATTTATTTTGGCTTCCATCTTCCTTCATTCTTTCATTCGCATTGTGGTGACCTGGTTCTTGTAGAGGCTATAGATTATTCTTCTATCCTTGTAGTCTATTCCAATTGCTTCCAGTATCTTGAACATCTTGTTCCATTTGATGTTTTCATAGGCCTTTTCCAAGTCCACGAATGCCACATATAATGGGTTGTTTACGTGCGTCATTTTTTCGGCCAGTATCCTTAAGCTGAGTATTGCCTCCCTAGCTTCTCGGTTTTTCCTAATCTGAATTAATTTTCCGAAAGATTCCCTTCGATCTTTCCTTCCATTCTTCTGTTAATTATCCTAGTAAGTATCTTCGATGTGTGTGACACCAGGCTCGATGTTCTGTGCTCTTCATATTCCTCTGTCCTTGGCTTCTTCGGGATTGCGATCATTTCACTCTTCTGAAAGTCCTCTGGTAGTCTCCTACTGTCATAGCTATCTTTGATTATTCCAAAGAGGGTATCTTTTGCTTTGACCCCGAGTGCCTTGATGCTTTCTCCATTTGTTTTGTCCCTTCCTGGTGCCTTGTTGTTCTGTAGGTCTTTCACAGCTCTGTAAAATTCGCTTTTCAGTATCCCGGGCCCCCATTCATCCTCCCTGATTTCTTCTTCCGTTAAGTCAGCTTCCAGTGGTTTGGGTGCTTCATAGAACTCTTCAATGTATTACTTCCATCACCTCCCTATGTCCTCCTGTCCCATGAGTATCTTTCCATTCGTGTTTCTTATGTTGTGGAATCTTGTTTTCCTTTCTCCGAATTGTCTCTTCGCCAGTTTTTGAGCCATTTCTGGGTTTCCTTTCATTATGTTGTTATTTATTTCTTCGCAGCAGTTTTCTATCCATTCTTCCTTGGCTTTCTTGCACTCTCTATTTACTTGGTTCCTCAACTTTTTATTGGGCCTCCGTATCTTCATTTCTTGGATTCTAGTATTTTCTTCTCTCCACTACGAGGTCTCTTATTTGGGTCGTTATCCATGGTCGTTTTGTTTCTATCTCTTTACTCACAAGTTGCTCATCTGCTACCTCTGTAATGATCTTCTTTATTTCATTCCATCTTCCCGTAACGGTTGTCTCCTTCACTTCTAGTTTTGAATCGATCGTTTAGATGAACCTTTCTCTTGCTTCTTTTTCCTCCAGTGTCTTTGTGTTCCATTTTGATTCCTTCTTAATTCTCTTCACCTTATTGTATCGCAGGCAGCTGTCCATGATCACCAGGTTATGGTTGCTATTTATATTTGCTCGGGGGTAGCTCTTGCGCTGCTTAACTTGGTTCTTATATCTCGTTATGACAAGGATGTAGTCTATGTGGTATCTTCCTCTGTCCCCCGGCATCTTCCATGTATACCTTCTTCTCCGATGTTGCTAGAAGAGGGTTTTTGCTATCCTTCTCGGCCCTCTCCGACCACTGCATTCTAATCTCCCATAACTATTAGGTTCTCCTTTCCTTTTACTGTGTCTAGGGCCTCTTCATGTTGCTCATACATTTCTTCTTCAGAGTGGCTCGACGTCGACCTGCTCTATCACTGTGTCCGTTTGTTCTCCTTCTAATTTGATCATCAGAATCCGAATCCTTTCGTTATATTTCCAGTAGGACTTCAATCTTCTTTACCAGTCTTTCTTTAGTATGAATCCCACTCCCGCTATCTTCTGGCCATCTCCTGAGTCATCTTTCTGGTCATCTCCGCGTCCATGTTGTTCCAGAATTCTTTCTCCCTGGATTCCTTTCCTTGTTCAACACAAACACCCGACGTCATTTTTCAAATATCCAGACTCACCCGCCCACTAAACTATGCCCTATACGGAGGCCTATATCGATCATTCCAGCGTCCACTTCCTGTTCCTCGACGTTTTCTGAAAATTAATGTTTAGCGCTCATTCGCAAGCATGTTCCGCTGCCGTGCGCACATTCCTTTCACCCACCGAAGTGTTGCGACGGCCGAGGAGAAAACAATTGAAAATTATTCTTTTTCTCTCTCTCTCGACCATGTTCAAATCTGCGGATTTCAAAACGCTGACCTCCAATCGATTACGTGTGTTCAAACGAGGGCTGTGTACTTCAACGTAATAAGTGGGGAATGGAAGGGAAATGAAATGCTTGAACTGCGGTTAAAAAAATATTTTCGGAGCTTGCGATCGAGTTATGTCAGTTTGATTGCACGATAAGCTCCGTATCTCAGAAGGTTTTACAGTATTTTCTGATTCTACTCATATGCCAATTTTTGTTGCAGTATTTAGTTTCATGAATTTGATTTTAATACTCCTTGCAAATTTTGTTTCAAGGGGAGGGAATACCAACATAAAAACGCGTGAATTAATGAATAAAATGTTGGCCCTAATCAAGAGCAAACCTTCTAAGTGAACAATTTGCAGTTCATCGCATTTGGATCAGGTTCACGCAATAGCCGGTAAATGCCACTCATTCGTTAAAATATACCTCCCTTATGAAGTGACGGCGCATTTCAGCGTAAGCAGGTACTTTGTGCGCCCGTAAATACTGCATTATCTGTTACCATTTCCTTAAAAACAAAGCTAAAATGTGCCCTTTCCGATTAATATATTTTTTGCATCCGTCCAGCATACATCATAAATCCACACCATCTGGATGTACTGATTATTTGGCAGCTATTTTAGAATAAAAAAAGTAGGAGCGGATTGATCTGGTATTTAAATGGAG
Source organism: Platycnemis pennipes (assembly GCA_933228895.1). Lineage (NCBI taxonomy): Eukaryota > Metazoa > Arthropoda > Insecta > Odonata > Platycnemididae > Platycnemis > Platycnemis pennipes. The sequence goes on from OW121848.1 coordinate 89,309,385, forward strand.
TTCCACCAATAAGGTTTATGCAGAATGAAGAATCGATGCTAAAGCTAAAAGGAAACTACTTGGGATATTAAATCATGTCCTCATCGCGTGACAGTCCTAAATTAAATCTCCGTAAAGCTTATATATATATATATATATATATATATATCTAACATATGAAGGATGTCATGAGGTATTTGAGATATAGATTTCGAAGAAAACGCACTGAAAGGAATACTAAGTACGAAATTTAATGCGCAGAGGTAAATTGAGAATGAAATTAGGAGTTGGTGGATGGGCAATTCATTGAAGGTGTCGGAATACTACACGTTTAAGGGTAGATCATTTGTTGGTCACGGTAAAAAATCATATTTTATACATAAAATTTAAAAAAAGAGGGCTCAGTAAAAAGGGAAATGACCGGTGAATTTGGGAAACGTGTTTGAAGAGAGAAGAAGAAACCCACTGGAAACACCATCGATCTGACTAGAACGTATCGTGCAATCAAAATACTATCAACCTGGTCTGTAAGAATTTTTAAACTGTTCCCTGCCTTAGATAATAAAATACAAGGTACATCTTATTTTCTCCTCATAATTTTGAAGTGTACGTTAAGAAAAGCATTTTCAAAGGCACAGAAATAGAACGTGTAATACTTTAGAAATGACTAGTATATCTTCCATGAGTCAGCAAATAAAAAGAATCCCCATCAATTAATTTATCACTCAAATCAGTAGAGGAGGAAATAAACTATGTTTCTATTCCCGAAAATCCTTTTATACATGTTATTGCCAAGTTAATAACAAACTACCCACTCTTAGTGCAGTGGCTGTCACCAGTTTTCCCATTTCATCATCTATTAGATTCGGAACTCGAGTAGGCAGTAGAATTTTAATGTTCCTAGATTTCCTATTTGTCCTTTCCTATTTTTATAAGATTATCTCTTATAAGATTCACTAAAATCAGATTACCAGATTTCCCAAAGCCAAGCAGTAATTGGTGCAACCTTTTTTCATCAGAATTGCGTACAGTCAAAATTTTTCTGTGAATACTGAGAATTAAGTAAGGAGAGATGTTTTTTCTCGCTCTTAAATAAACGCTTAGAGTAACTGAATCGGTGTTAACCTGGGTAATATTCTCTTCTATGTGTATGTAGTTCCAGAAAAAATCATTTCGTTAAGGAAGCTGGATGGAAGAGCATTTTCAGAACTCACCTGTATCACAATATATTCGTGCATACTACGTAGCGCATATTTTGCGTAAACCATAATCCCTGTTTGACTGATTGGACTATGATAATGTACAAATCTGGAAGAAAGTCTTTATGCATATTCTTTTCAGTTGAGAATCAGAAATGTTTTTAGTCAAGTGCTTTCATTTTGTGTTATTCTGCTCTCAAAAGGTTGTAAAAATGGTCAAAATGGTTTTTTGAACGGCAGTTTTAATCGACTAATTTATGAAATCTGTTAACTTTTCTCTGACAAACTTTTTCACCATGCAGTTTCATTAACACTATATCTCACATACCCTTCTCTGGAGTAAGCCATTTTGTGCCGTTCATAAGGACTTAATAGCAATATATTCAACGAGTTGATCTCTCAATTGATATTCATAGAAATCCCGTATTCTAATTTCATGCATACCAATTGCGCGGGAGACCCGTTCGCCTTCACAGTTTTCCTCTGTCACCGGTAAATATAAAGGCCGAGATTTTATTATATCGGCTTAGCTTAAAAATATAGACCGGAGTCACGAGTGCGGAGCTTTGATTTACGTAGATACCTACAAGCTACATTTCGTGAATGATTGTACGCTCCAATGACTCTAAATGGCAATAAAAGTAAATAACGGTGAAAAACTTCTCCAATCTTTTTCGCTATTCTTCCTCCATGAATTTTTTCCTTCTCTAGCTCTCTTTACCCTATTTTTTAATGCCCCATATATAGCTTTTAGTTGGGCCCTCCTCACGTTTCCCCATGACTTTGCTTCTCCTCGCGCATCTCTATTTTTTTTATTCTACAAAACTCCGGAAACCGGTCGATTCTCCGAGGTCCGGTGCAGAGGAGTGTGAAGTTATCGAATGCGCTTCTCCCCATTTTCCCCCCTCCCGTCGCTGTATGCTCAATGCCCCCGACTCCGCTCCTATGGCGGCCATGAGGCTGACAGGCCATTCAGAAGGTGGCTAGTTCACGGCGTTTTAGTCCGTGCCTCGGAGGACAAAAGCCCCTTTCCCACTCTACCCAATAACAATCGGGCTTTCAATATTTAACTACTCCACCGACTTGTGTCAAATATTGGGAGAACTGATGGCTCAGCTTTGTGCTATGAATTCTTCGGCCTTTTCTATTTTGAGCGGCAGAAAAATTATTTAACAATATTTTTAACATAGCACCTGGTATTTTATTTTAGGGCATTTGAAGAATTTGAGTCCATTATGATCCACATAAAGTAAATCACACTCAAAATTATGCTAACATTTTTTCGATGCTTTATTTCGATCACTTTTAGCATCGTTAAACCGAACGGTGAAAAATGGTTTGATAGTGTGCACCTTATCAATGGGTACCTATCAGGTTATGTAACACATATACCTTACCTCTAACGTAATAGTTTCTAGCGAGGCATTTGCCTATTTTTCATTGACTGTGGCAAATGAAAATTCATTCTAGAAATATTAGGGAATAAATGATCATTACTTAAATACGAATGTCTTCCTTACACTTGGTGACCGAACATAATGCTGAAAGTGATACCAGTTACATTGCTTTCCTTGCTAAGACGTTTTTACAGCCTATTTATCGGCATTTTCTTAATGAGGGAAACTGGTCCAAAATGGTAATTCACAGCTAAAACACGGTTTACGTCAGAAATAATTATTTAATTTATTCTGCATTTATTAGTACATAAATGCAGCGTAATTATGCTGTCGGAGATTTTATATCGTTAAAATTGAAATTATTTAATTCTTTGTCAATAATTATGTGTAAATTTTAACCCGAAGAAGTTTTGAAAACCTGCTTGTGTCTTATGAATTTTATATTGTACCTGTAAAAATTTCTCATAGTTAGAAAAGACTGTATGGAACTGAGAGGCTCCTCGGTGACAGCAAACGCATAATCCTACACTGAATTTGTTGTATGATAATTACGTAACACGTCACTAATATAACTTTCCTTTGCGTATCTGGATAATATAACGTTTTTCATTAATATTCATATGATTATCTCTTTTGGAAATGGCATGATAAACAAATTTCGTAACAGCCTATCGCCTGCGAATTTGGAGCTAAAATAGATAAATCGTCGGACATTGGATCCATAATTGGGCGAAAAATAAGGCCCTTATCTCATCGGTCCCACTAATCCGTATGTACTGTGATAAATGCTAATTTCAGCATGCAATCATGCGGTAGGATATTGCTGATGTGGGTAAATTTGCTATTATGGGGACGTTTTAGTGTTCATTTTCTAGTTATGAATGTGTTTAGAGGGAAGAGCTGCGGTGAATTAAAGTAACACCTTGCGCACAAGGGAAATTGTGTTGAATACAGAATGGTGGAAAAATGTCTGATTAAGACGAAAAGTATTCAAGTGAAATTTGGGATACCCATCAAATGTTAGTTTTGCCATATTGTGAAAAATTCCCGTTGTTACAAAAATGTTCTTTAAAATTCAATTGAGTATAAAATGTTAATTATATTTTACGAAAATACTGTTTACTACTGCTTCAGGATTTCTTTTTTGTGTTCCATTGTTTTTGGTGGTTTATAACGATAGGAAGAGCTGCCAGAATTCAGTCAAGTTTCTAGTCCATTGGGTGTGAATCTTCGTTTTATATCCTTTCAATAATTTGAAAGAAGTCTCCTTATAATACCCACATCCATAGACGAAGAATTTTTTAACATTTTTAAAAAAGATTAACATTGAATTAGTGCTCCTTGGATCGGGATTATATGCATACGCGTACTAATACATCTATTTGGGTTGTCAACATGCACATGGGTTTAGACTTTTCAAACTTCAATATAGGGGTTTTAAAATAGTTTACAATCCTTATCGATGAACCCTTGTGCTCAGACGTCACTGCCCCTCATTCTTTGTTGCCACGTGTCAGGAATCGTATCGATAGAATAAAGAATTGATGTATATAGATACCAAGTGAGGGATGTGATTAGATTAGATGCTTTGGATAGCCGGTAGACTGACAGAAAAGAAAGGAGTGGGTACGTCCACGTCGACGATAATGGAGTGTTCGTGATAAAATAATAGGACATAAACGGTGCCTGTATTAACAAAAATAGCACTTGAGAAATAAATCGCACCGGCGACCACGTCATAAATTCCGTCGAAGCCTTTCTATATAGCGCTTGAATGCGCTCATTGCATTGAGACTGTGCATCCACTTATAGTGTAATAGGATGAAGAGAGAGCCTTTCCGCATTAATCACCAATTAATTACGATCACATCGTAGGGTGATCGCAACCAGTTAATATTTAGTCAGGGAATTCTCGCGCACGGAGAACATCCGAGCAAAGGAAATCAAGAATACGACTTACTGCCTCAAGTACATATTTACGTCAGTAAATGAGACTAATCTTCGTGTTTTACCATTACCATTAGCATGATTCAGAGGCAGGAAAAAAATACCTCTGAAATTTAGAAGTGAAATAATTCTTACAATTTCACCTTCTAATACCCGTTGAAATGCATTGAAAGACAAGAGCCTTAAATTTGACGTTTAATGAATTAGGCCGTTCTTCGAATAGTACGTATCATTAAAAGTCTTCATTCACTGTAATTGTAATAAGAAGCCAGAAAATATTTCTCTGCTGGATATCAAATTTTAGCTGCTAGCACTAGAATACCATTTAGAGCAAACTAACAGTATTTAATAGTTTGTTAAATATTCTGATGTACAAAATGAATCTCATTCATGCTCCACTAATCGGTAGAGTACCTAGTACAGTTCCGAGATATTCACATTGGCTTGTTTTTGTTTTTAGCTTAGACATCAGCAGTATCGCTATTTCAAAGATTTGATTTAGGCCGCGCAAATATTTGGGCTGCTCGCGGCTGTGTAATTGGTCTCTCCAAATCCTCAGTTCTTTCCTGTTTTCCTCCAAAAATCATCACGATCAGAAGGCGAAAAGTTTTTGTTGTGTCATAGTGCATTTTAATGCATTTAAAATTCATTGGAATTTGCAAAATCTGCATTTAAAATTCATATGGTAGGGGTTTAACGCCATCTTCAGTTAACCTAAGGGGATGGTGTTCTTAGAATATTATTGGGAGTAGATGTGAATATATAAGGTCATATGGTGAAGAGATAGTAGATTCTAAATGAAATGAGTAAATATCTAAATGTTTAGACTAAGAAGTGCATAGTGTGTTCATGAGTCTTTTCAATTTTGGACTTGAATGTATCGTAGGTACTTGAAGTCTTTTCTTTTTAAGTGAACTTTAGTGATAGCTATTAGTTATTGGAATTGGAATATGAGTTTTACCGTGGTTTACCAAATCAAGGATTTAAATTCTACTGGAAAACTTTGAAGTGAGGGATGAGTTTAATACAACTCAATCGGAAAATCTGGAAAATGTTTATGGCACTGAGTCATTAAAAATTTTAGACACTTAGGAGTTCAGAGTGGAAGCATTTTACAGCATAATGGAGGCGATAAAATGGATCGTCTGAGATGCAAACGAAGTCTAAAGAAGGGTGGAAAGTCAGTCAGCTTAAAGCCTAATTTATCGATGGATCGATGGCTAAAATATACACTAAATACTAAATTAAACTAATAAGCAATACCTTGAGGCAAAATGGCGTGATGAAGACAGTTGACTACGGAAAAGTCAAAGGAATGAATGGCAAATGAAGGTCTCGAATGAAATATATGGAGTAAGTAGGGAAGATTGAAAATGAACCGACTTGTGTAAAACTAAACAGATTAACTGTTAGGAGATTCGGGGGGAGATCTGTGCCAAACTAGTCCTAGGATTAATAACTGGTTATGATAACGATCAATTACCGTCAGTTTTAGTCATCTTCTGGAAAGTATTCCCCCTATTTATGAACTCATACGGAAATCGTCTAACCTAAAATTCTATTTTTCCGGATTATTTTCTCTTCCTTTAGTCAAATACATGCTGTGCAGTCAAAAATTTCAAATATTTTATCTCGTTTAAGACGCATCGCCCTTCCTTCATTTACGTGGGTAACAATGCAGGCCTTGTTATTTTTTCACTTTTTCACGTATTATTCCTTCTTCGTATTTCTATCCGTGAATCCTCTTTTCCGTTTCTCGATGAGTTCAAATTTTGGTAGCATAATGGCTATAATTTGCATGTGAAAAATGCATTATAATCATGTATTTAGCGATCGCTAAATTGTCCTCTTGTAAGCAAACGTTGTAGCTCAGTTAATGTGAATAATAATTAAAACTACCCTTCTCTTTATTTCATATGTAATTTAAGTTACTCAGGGTTCTGCTTTTTATTTATAATATATAAAGACAAGACTAGTATGTGGGTAATACATTAGGTTCTAGGAGTTGCTCCGACAACATTGGACAGAGTTACTTTAATATAACAATAACAGTTCGTATTATTTTTACTGTACTGGAAAACTGATGCGTCTGCTTGTTGAGAAACGTAGTTAGCTACTAATGATCATTTCAAAATGTAAATTACTCATCCAAGTTGACCATCGTCATATGTCCACAGAAAACTATTTTTCTAATTCGCAGTTTCACTCATGCATCTCATTTCAAGATCATAATTTCTCTTCTCAATGTATAAAACAAAGTATATACGTTCTGAAGTGTTAGAGCTGATGATATTCGTAAATTTGTAATCTGCGTTTTGTGGTAACTTTTTCTGAAGAGTTTTTCACAAACATGTAAATGGTTTGGGTCTATGTGAAGATATAAATATCGGCGATTCCTGGCTCCTCAATGTAATTGTCCTTATTTAAATGCATCGAGCAAAATTGGTCTTATTTTTTATCGCTCGTGGCCACAATAGTCGTGATAGTCTATTTCTACTAACCCTTTGCACCTCTATAATACACATTTCGCGTTTTCGGACCAAATGTGAAACCAACCCGACTCGTGAGAAATTCATTCACTCCGCGTAATGCTCGCGGCCCTGGCGCACTTTTTGTCCTACGTCTGCGGCACACCATTCCCCATTCCCGCGCGAAAAAAAGGCTACAAAGAAATAGACTCGGTATCCGCAAATTTAAATGGAATGGGCCGGGGTGGAACACACGTACGCGTTTTTATCCATCTTCGCCCACCGCTCCATCACATATTTCGCGACCGGCCGCGGGCCGCGCATCCCGTGGCCGACGCCAGCCGACCCCATGCATGCATTCACGTATGAATGCGATGCATAAGCGGGTTTCGGGGCCAGGGAGAACGGATGATCCTGGAAAGGAAGGTGCGGGTCGTGGTGAAGGCTTCGTGAATGAGCAAGGGCAACCTCAATGCAGGAGGGGTGCTAGGGGTTAAGGAAGCATGACTAGGTGAAGAGAGAAAGACAGAGTGGGGAAATGGGATGGGCATGTGATGGATAAAATATGCTATAAATATTACGCGGGATGAAATATCCCTGGAGCTGCATTTAAAAAAACATAACCAATAAACTACGGGGGAGTATAACAAAAAATATATGAAGGTAGGAAAGGTACTGGGCCTGCGTCGAAAACAAATCGGATAGCGGTGAGGAAAATAGTGGACGGGTGAAAAAGAAAGAGAGGAATTGAACGGCGAGTAGAGATTTTTATTTCTTTTCTTCTAGGAAGATGTGGTAGGGGGTATCAGGGGAGGAATTTTAGTTTAGAGGATGGGGAGTAAAAACAGAGAGAGGGGGGGAACCATTTAATGCCTTCAAAAGGTAGAATGGGGGGGGGGGGGGGGATAACAGCCGGGATATGTAACTACCTTTTTTGTCGCATTCAAAGATTTATTTGGAAACGAGTGCGAGTGTGCCCGAATCTATAAATCTGACGTAATGTGCTGCGAGAAAAGATCGATTGAACAATAGTGGTTGGGGAGAGAGAGGTTTTGTGTATGTGCGTGTGTCGCTGAGGTCCAGTGTCTCTTTCACTGTCAACCACGTGAATTTATCCCTATTAAAAATCCATAACTACAATTAAATAATTAATTTTTATTATAGTAACCATATTGTCTCTCACCGGTTGGCTTGAAGTGCGGACCGTGCGGACATATTGTAGTAAACTCAGGCTGGGTGAAAGACTCCGAGGTTCCGAAGTTGTGGTGGCCCTTACTGAAAGGAAAGTTATTATCGTTAGCCATGGATATTTATTTATAGTTTCAAAGAATTCGGGGTTCATTTATTTCCCGAATACGGAGAAATGTATTAGTATTATTGTGGTCTGAATTAACTCAATTTATTGGCTTTACACTGGGGACGAACAAAAGTTGTATTTGGAAGTTGGGAAGGAAAATTAAATTTCATTATAAGAGCAAAATATGTTCGTTTCGCTGAGAAAGTTGATAGGTAGGTTTTTCTTAAATAGGCTTTAAAGTTAGGCTCTAAATAAAAAGAATTCAACAGATATAATATTTCAGCAGATGTATCAATTGTTAATAATTATTTCTACTAAGTATCATAGAGGGCGATTACTTGTGTTGTTCAGATCGCTTTTATACTTAACTAGAAAACCATTTCATTTTAACAAGCATGCACTTAAGTTTACATCCTGAGTTCTATACGATTATATGCACACATTTTCATAAAATGTCCAGTAAAGGACAGTTAATTTTTTCGTTCGGCTGTGCCACCTAAACACCTCGGAAACAGCTTTCATTTTTTAAGGATTTACTTTATGAAAATAATGTGCTTTTCATGTCAAAACGCTTTAGGTCGCGTGCACTGCTATACATCAGTGTTTGGTGTAGTACTCGTATTGAGAATCTAAATCATCGTCAGTTACGATAAAAGTAGCTATCATGAGGCAAGCTGCCTCTCAGGTGAGGTTTTATGTGGTAAAAAGAAAGAAAAATCTGGTAAACGTTAACGAAAAAAATACATTAGCATCATGATTGAACATTTGTAGTGAATTAATACAAAATACAATAAAAATTGACCTGTCAGCCATCGTATAGAATAAAAAAAAACTTCCTAGGATGCTTCCAGATTAGAAATCTTTATAAACCTAATGGCGAAAAGCTGCGAACAGGCCGTGTTCCACAATGTTTGTTCACCTTCCGTCTCTACCTGCACGCACTTCATTCATTCTGCGGTAAACAGGACTCCCAATTTCCTCACTCATCAAAGAGCAAATAAATAACGCGTTAGGACCAATACACACGCATTTGGATTGGAATCGATTCGATGCATATTAAATTAGTCGTGCTCGCCGAAACGTGCATGGAAACAAATGCTTTTCAATATTTATGATTATGACTCAATCTTGCCTCTGCCTCAATATTTTTCGAATCCAAATTTAATGTTTTGAAACCAGCGCAACGGAAATGCCCGGCCAGAATGCTTTCTCTCAATCCCTCCATCCCAACCGACTTTTATGGCTGCCATAATTTAAAGTCTAACGCAACATCGATCTTTCCTGTTGTCCCACATAAATATTATAAAACAATCGTCAGTAGTGGTAAATGTATTATGATGCAAATTACACCCCGTGGTGTGTTTCATTTCTTTTTATGAATACAGAAGGGACACACGGCTTGGCGAGTTTCCGAGAAAAGAACACAAACTGAGTATATTTGAATGGCATAATTATTGATACCATGCATCTCATTTCATCAATTGATACTGGGCGTATCAGCGGTGATTGTAGTACGCAATTTCAAAACCTAGCACCCGATTGTTATGCAAGTGTAGAATAATAGTTGGTGGAGTCGTTGGTATCATTCGATATGGGGCAGTGATTAAATTCACGGAATGGTTCACACGAAAATCAAATATCATAATGAATAGCACTGTTCAAGTCTCAAAAGATAACGATTCATCCTCTTTATATGAATTTGGAAATATGTTTTTCTCAACAACTAGCAAATCCTATCATTAGTCTTAAATTTCGGAAATTTTCTTTATTCTTCGTTGGTTATCGGAACATTCAGTAAAAACACTTTAAATTTACAATTGAAGTGCCTATGTTTCCAAAATGTACTAACCGGAGTTTTCAGCTCAAAGGTCTGTTGGGTTATAAAAAATACAGCCTACCAGCTATTAAACTCAACAGCGCATGAAATTCGCATATCAGGGTCAAATGGGGTCTGTACATATTGCATTATCCCGAACAGGCTTGGTTTCTAGAAAATGGAAGAGCTGAGGCCAAATGGATGTCACAAGGCGACTAATTTTAATTCTGGAACTACGGTCAGTTGCTCATCGCTTGACCCACTGAGCTACCCTGCCGTGTTATACACTGTAAAAAGTAGATCTGATTTTAAGGTACAAAAGCGATCTGAATTTCAGATGCAACAATTTTAAGACAGGGTATGTTGAATTTCAGCAGTAATATCTTGTCTAAAAATAAGGCAGGTGAACGACTGAAAATCAGACCATCCAGAATCCTGCTTCCTCTGCTTCCTGCTTAACTGCTCCTGTACCAACCATCCATGTTCCTGCCTCTTCCGTACCTTAAATCCGTGTTCCTGCCTTACAACCAGACAGCGCTTAAATTCAGATCACACTGAAAATCAGATCAACTTTTTACAGTGTAATGTGCATGAAACTGAACAGAATTGGGTGTAAATTGGTGTTCATTTTTGTTCAGTTCATTATGAAATCATTTAAGCTAACTTACTATTTCCACATAAAACTCAATTTTTAATGGAAAGACTAAATTGGTTTCGTTAATTCATATTTTTTCCAATTATTGTCATTGTTATTGGTTTTTTAATGTCTGAATGACAAATATTCACCTGTTTTATGATAACAGTTGATATAGCATAATTCTTGCATTTCGAATGCTCACTCCTCGAATGCTCACCTCGAGTTGTAAAGATAGCTGATGATGGTAAATAAGATGGTGGAAATAGAGTAGATTATGGTAAGAGGGACGAAGTAAATCTTGGCGATTATGAATGAAATATTCTGCTTTCCCTTTCTTTCGGGTGACAAAAATCACCATAATATTGCGCGAAGCCTGCGTGCCTCCCCTTTAGGCCCGGGCTTGAGGAGGAGAAAAAAATGATGAATCGTGCGCTAGAGGAGAAAATGAAACATGGCCACCCCGTCGTAATTTATGGACGTCCGGAAAGCAAACATTTTCTTATGAGCCGAGCATTTATTTTAAAGTACGTCCAAGCGAGACAAATTGCGATTCTCCCAATCCTCATCTCCCCCCTCTTTTTATTTCCGATTCATCTTTCCGTTCCCATCCTCCATAGCATCGTATAGCCAAAAACAATCCTTGAGCGTTGGGAAAATGTTAAGGGCGACCATTCTCTTGCAAATTTCATATTCTTATTTTCTCGATACCCCTTCCTCATGTGTGACTACACAATACTTTATTTCAACCGGATTTTCTACTTCTTGCCTCCATCTTCAGCCCCATCCAAGCTCATTTCCTCCCCAACTTGTACCTATCTCACCCCTATCCTGCTCATTCGATCCGCGCCCTCCCGTTAGTTCTCCGGCTCCCAAATCGCGCATCATCACGAGTGCCGGGTGATCAGCAAATTAGTCACATGGTGAGGACTGCGGAAGAGAATGGTTGGCCGGAGAGAGGTCAGGAGGAAGGATTTTTTTTGGGTGAGAGGAGACACTGGATGAGGGTGGCGGAGGTGTGCGCGAGATTTTTCGAGGGGGTTGCTGCCGAGAGGGAGAAAAGGAAAGTGATTGCTTGGGGGTTCAGCCGGTGATGTGCCTGGGTTCGTGGGTGCGTAGGGACGAAGGGTGTTCTCGATGGGAGATGGGTATTTTGCGAGGAGCGTAGGCACTAAAGTGAGGGGGGCTTCGGAAGAAAAGGAAGAGTGGGGGTAGACTTTCGGAAGTAAGGGAGGAAAAGGGTTGAGGTCTGTCGTGGGTGGTGGGAGTGTTGGTGGCACCAATTGGACTGAGGCGTACGGAACGAGAGGACGAATTAATGGCAGATAGGGCGGAAAGGGGTAAAAAGGTTGGATACAGTCTTCCCCCAACCTTTCACTGGCACCCTCCCGCCACTTCCCTCCCCGAATCCCTTACCCACACCTCCCCTTGCTAACCCTTTCCTCTCTGCTGTTTTATTTTTCCCCAGCTCCCCTTCAAAAGTGCTTCCCATCCCTCTCCCTCAATACACCCTCTCCCGTCGCCCTTTTTAGTCTTTCGTATCGCCCTCCCCCCTCCCCGGATCTCCCAATTCCCTCCCTCCGCAACCATTATCTCGGAAAAAAGGGTGAAATCTGCCCGGCAGATTGGAATTGCTGCTCATCTGGGCACTTCCGATCGCGATACTGTTCGAGGTCAGTCGTTGCGGGGGTGAGAGAGTACGGGGGTCGTGGTGGAATGGAAGGGGGATAGGATGAAATACTGGTGGGGGCAGATGAGGGGTAGTGAAGGGTGCTCCGCTCGTTTGAGGGTGGACTGAAAATTGTTCTGGATACTAGACGCGACGTCCAGAGATGAAAGAAAGAGAAATGAAGGGAGGATGAGAGAGGGAGTACGTGTGTGGGGAGTATCGGATTTGGTCCTGGTGCGATGTTCTTATTCTATTAAATTAGCCGAGGCTGTTCCAGCGTGTGAAGTGTTGGATAGAGTAGAAGCGATCGAATTGTGGAGTCGTTGAGCTCTGCGCCGGGACGGTTTGGATAGAGAGTACAAACTTTGCCCTTAACAAATCCGCAAAATATTGGTGATATTATGGCGAAACAAGGGGGGCAATAGCGGGTTTCAAATAATGGCGGCTATCGTAACACAAAAGTCCTCTTGGCCATTATCATCCCTCGTTCAAACGGTCTATTGGAGTGAATCATAGATGAGAGCCAGGCCAAATCATTCATTACTCCTAATGAAGTTGAATTGTTCATTTTTTCGTTTATATTAAAATTAAAACGCTTCATTCATATGCGTTCATCAATAGTGCTGTCTGAATATAATATCCCCGAGTAAAGTAAGAACCTTGAAAAAGAATCATCGGAGATGTTTTATATTTCACATTTAGGATGTCATATGTACTTTTTGAGCAGTGTGATTTCGTGTGAAGATTAAGGAAATGGGGTTTTTAATGTGCTTGTATTTCATAGCAATAAATGAATGGAAGTAATTCAATTTGAATGATAATGATCTAAGCTGCCGTTCAGTCTTCCCACGCGAACTATTCCGAAACGTCTCTTTGATTTTTGCTTTGTCTCTGCGTATTCTCTCATTAAATGAAATGCAGGACGATATTTAAATGTGCTTGTCAAATACTGGTAGAGGAGTTACATTAAAACTTGCGTATCGAAGGTTTCATATGAGTTATATAGGTCAAGTTATGTTATTTTCCCTGTTTTGTTGGTAATTTCATGAACTTTTATGCATATTCACCCTTCTAAATGCTATAAAATGGCATTTATTCAAAATCATCCGTTATTTTCCGACATAAGCACCAAAGACGTCCAACTGCTTTAAAATACCAAAAGATTCCTGAGAATAATTACTCATTCTTGAAATTTGAAATTAATCATACTTGAACTCATGCCCTGGTGTTAAATAGTCATCTTCTCCCTTTGTTCTTAAACACCGTTACATTATCAGTTAAGCGCCACTTCTCAGATCAGTGACTTTACTCTCTTGACTTCAGTTCTGTACACTCGTGTGCTAAGTCTCGCTGCGGTCAACTGAGTGACGTTTTGTTATTAAGATAGCTGGAAAAGAAAAACGTGACCTTTCAGAATCTACCATAAAATTTTTTCATTGTGCTTCCTAACCTATTGGCTTTGTTTTAACGAAGTTAATTAAGTACATATTTCCTTTTGGTCTTCTCTCTGTTTAACCTGTGGTTTCTGACACTAATTGGCTTGGTTACAATTTATTGGCAAATGATACATATAATAGAACGTTTTGTATTACTGTTCTTTCATGAAGGATTTGTGAATAATTGTGATGACGTCGCAATAGTCTATCATAAATGCGTTATACCATTAATGAGAGGATCATGATCACCTTTTGGCTTATATGTCATCTAACACTACTTACGTCCTACACTTCACCCGTTCTAAAATCTCTTAAAAATATTTTCCATCCTAGGTAATTTGGACTGGCGGTCTTCGGCAAACTAATATGATTCATAAAGGGATTTGTCCGTGGCTGAAAAGTAATCCTAATTTAAAAAATACTTAATAATTCCGTGCATTTCATGAAATCATCCCTAGTGCCTAAAAAGACCTGGAAACATAGCTCGACTAATATATTTTTTTCTCAAATTATCCATGCCCGTGTATTGGCATTTTTTTCTACGCTTCAAAAAGTAAAATTAAAAGACTTCGTGTTCACTGATTTTTTTTATACAATGCTAGGTTATTATTAAATGGAAAACGTACTATTATTTTAAAACGCAAGTATATTTTCAAAGTTATGTAAACTGTACGATAAATTCAATACCAATGTGTAAACAACAATTGTTTGGTAAACGTCATGTCAATTAAATCCAAAACCTTGATTTTTCCCAAACCTAAAAAAATATGTCAGAGATTCTTTCAATAATCTTGATGTACCTAACGCATTGCAGCACCGTTGTTACATTGCATGCGTTTGTGCAAATATTTATTATAAAACATAATTCATGTGTAACTGTTTAGATATTACTATTTCACAATAATTTTTTTTCTCGGCTCAGTACTTGGGTAGTTTCATTTTAATATTTATGTGCAATATGCCACTAAAGAGTTTGGATTGTTTCAGTGACAGATTTGAACAATGCATAATTACCTTAATGAATTATTACGTGGGCAGAATGAGCGAATGTTTCAAATCACATCAAAATCGAATTTCTCGGCCTGTTCCATAGAAAACATAGTAGGTAATTTGATGTGGTATTTAACGACGGCAGGTCACTTTGATAGGTACCCAGAAAAGCCATGCGTCCCAATTATTAAGATAAATTAGGTAAAGAAACATGAATCCGTTAGCAATTATCAAGGTAAAATTTCGTTTGAAACTTGAACCATTGTTTAACAGATATTATTAATTATTATTTTTTAGCTAATGCGACATAATATGGGGAATTTGTAACCTAAGTTAGCATTGATAATTTTAATAATATTAAAAATATAAGTAATCAGAAACCGCATGCACGTAAATTCTCTTTACTGTTGTCAAAATGCCTTTAGATAGTAGCATTATTCTAAGGGTCTTGAGTTTCGAAATATTGCGTTACGGAATTATCGGCTAAATGTTAAAAACCTGTTATTATGTGCTTGAATAGTGCGTTACCCTTTCTTTTGTGACTGAATGGACTTCTAAAACATTATATGCATTTAATTTCGTGGTAAAATGGTAAAAATATATTCCTTCTGCAATTACAAGCCATATCAGAGAGGTACAAGCACACAAATTGCGCGTCTTCTGCAATAATACGATTGCAATGCATGCAATAATACGAGAAATTGGCGTTAAAAATAAAAAAATTTTTAACGCCAATTTCCTCATAATTCTCACCCCTGTGTACCTACATACGATTTGTGTTTACCATATATATTCTGTGGATGTCATTCCTTGAATTTTGAAACAAAAAATGTAGTTAAGTTATCCGTTTTCCCTTCAATAGCGATGAATTTGTTAAAAAAAACTTGCATGGTGAAAAATTCAGATAAGTTACCAGCGAGTATGTTAATTTAAAATTTTCTCGTTATGTTGGAAAAAATTGAGAGCAGTCCCGTACTAATAAAGTGCTGTGGCTTAAACTGGCTGAGACAGGGCTTGCTTATCCCATTCGAGAACCCGGTAATGCCCAAAAAGAAATGGGGAGTAGTGCGGACGGGGCCTCTGAGGGAGGGAGATGGATAATATTATCTTTAATTAAGGTTGCAGAGGAAACCTCCGAAATGAGTATATATTCCAGGCCCCACGCTTCTATTTTATTTTTTAGGATTAAAGCTCGCTTGTAAGGGAAATAAATGCTTTTTGAGAAAATTTTCATCTTTTCCGAGTTCAAATTTTCATCAAAATACCACCTAAACAAGGGTTAATAGGATTATAGAGTAAACATTTCCATTTGGGAGCTTTCTGGTATTTTAGTTCGAAAAAAACTTGGCCACTGCAAAAGTTTAGTTATCCAATTAAAAAATAATATATTGTGGAAGTCTTGTAGGTCGTAATGTACTGAACTCTTAGCATTTTTTGTTATTTGCCTAATGTGTATTTTTAAGGGAAAGTCTGTTTCAAATGAGTAAATTTCTGCCGCGAATTTTCGTGGAAGGTCCTAAATTGGAAAAGTCGAAGGAAATAGATCCAAATTAAAAATGGTCGGGCTCGTTAATGCCCAGGTGTTGAACTAGATAAATAATTACATCCGAATAAGTCAGGAGAGCTCAAGATATCTTATCAAAAGCTTACCGGAAGTTCTGGGTTAAATGAGCTGCGAGATATTATGAAAAATCATACAGGGTCCAATTTTTCCGGTGAATGACTTATTGGTCATTTTGTAAATGGTAGGATTTATGAGCCGATACCATTGCTGGTGATTTTGATTTGATAGATTAATGTGGAAGAGAGGTGTTACATCAGATTAGGGCTTTCTTACGTCTGAGTATTTCTATCCAATGTATATCCTTATGAAAATGAAATCCCTACATGTATATGGAGAATCTCAGTTTTTTCGACTTTATGCTCGTATGTAGTGAAATTTAGTGATCGCGATCGCGGTATGAGTATGATACGTTTCTCGTATTTACCTTTGGTAACTAGGCGTATATAGATTCCGTACTCAATTTCATTTCGTTTACATTTTATGTATGATGTTTTGCATATGTGTAACTAGCTGAAGGAGCCCGTTAATTCTCAACGGGAGGAGTAAAAGTACGAAATAATAGAGCAGTTTTGATTTTACAAGAAAGAGAATCTTACACCTAGCATCTTAAATTAATTTATCCTACAAAGTTGAATTTTCCAGTACCGTCGCTTTATTCTTACTCTGAAAGATGCTTTTGCTGTAACTTGTTAAGTTTAAACAGGGTTTCAAATCTGAGCTGCATTTGGTTCTCGAGTTTTAGGCGAACATACTAACATATTGACGTACATACATTCCACTTTATATATAAGAAGATGACATTAATTTTAAAAACGTCATGAGATAATATTTTTCTTTGGCATCAACTATTGGGGTAATATTGCCCTATGTTTATGTGACTTAGAAACGGAATCTCATGGTTTAAATTAACAGCACACAGCTTATTAAATGTATAAATCCTTCATTTATGGTAGTACGAGTAATGCTTCTCGTCAATAATCACTATTAATTATATCCACAGATATTACATCTGTAAATTTTCCTTTCATAGATTCAAATTCTTCGAAATCAACAGTAGAGTACTGGAGGATTTATTTCTAATTGATGTACAATTCATTTTAACATACTTGGAGTAATAGATTAAATTGAACAAATGTCAGCGTCTTTGATGCAAAAATCTGTCATCGCAAGGGATATTTCAAATATGAATCCAACCGGCTCATCACTCAAAACTTTTCGCTCAACTCCACCCTGGACTTCACTTTTGGTGAAAAATATGCACCAATCTATGTCTTTTTCTTTTCTCTCTCTCTCGTGTGACTTCCTCAAAATATTCGGATAGTAGATTACCCGCCGAGCCTCGCCCTCAAAGCGTAGGGAAAACATCTGATGAAATTAAACGCACTCAGAGGCATTCGTAGCGACTCGCTTTGTACTCTGTTGAATGTCCCGAGGGCGGCCGAATATATTTCGAGCGAGTGGGCGCGGGGATAGGTGTGTGCTAGGGAGGGGAGATGGGAATGGGTTTTGTGGATGCTTTCGTATTTCCGGCCCGATGGGTGAGATTCACTACTTTCCGACCCGCAACAACGCAACCGACTGCCTTACCCGTACCATCATCTCTCTACTCCCGGCTCGTCTTTTTCCTTCTTTCTTCTTTCACATACTCCTCATATCTTATTTTGTAATATTAACTCTACTTACATATTTACTGATAATATATATCTCATTGAAATAACTTTTTTGCTAATTTTGCCTTTGGTCTTTCACGTATGATGTTATTATCCTTGTGTTCCTTGATGACTTATTTTCCAGGTTAGTTTTCTTATATTCGATCGCAGAAATATTTATGTAATCTTTATGTTGCTCACATGTGGAAACACAGAGGATACTTCACTACATCTGGTCCAGGCGGTAACGACTTCAGGAATATCTCTACCTTTTTCCACCAGCCTGAAAAAATCGAGCCATTCTGAAAATAGCGTCACCCGCTGGCCGATAAACTAAACAGCATTCCAATGATATATTTTAACCATCTCCAGCCCTCCACCTGCGTCTTAAAATAATTGGCGTCAATTTGCGTGAGGTAACAAACAGGCCCCTGCATTCGAGGAAAGCACTGGATTCATTGGAATGAGCAGAAGGAAGATAAAGTGACGGAATTAGTGAAGTATCGATTTATTTTTCGGGTACTATCAACCAAGTTCGCTGCCGTCGAAAAAGTGAGTGATCGATATAAAAGCTTTGCCGGAAGGACTCCGCTCCGCGTCTGGAAGGGGAGATTTTAGAAACAAATATTATGGAAACGGGTAGAAATTGTAGAACAGGATTTTAAGTTGTGTTTCTCCAGAATTGCTCATGCACATGTGCGTTTATGGATAAAAGATTGGCAAATCATTAAAAGTGCGTTTCAGAGAATCACTTAAAATTCATTTTCCACCTTTCCAATTACCTACCCTTTGTTTCGTTATCTTTTCACATCCGATTGCAAACCTAATTTTAAAGCTGTCCCCTGTTCCCCTGTGGAGAAAAATATTCATCATTTGCTCATAATTTGCATTTGCGAGGTACCGTCCACCCTCCCCGAATGAATGTGTTACCCATGTGAACCAACGTCGTGAATATAGTGTATAATATGAGATTTCTTTCTGCTGTTTTCATCTTCCTAGACTTGACTTCCATTCATTCACAATTCCCCTTCCCTTATCCAACCTCCGACATTTACTGATACTGTCTCTCTACAATATGCTTTCCTTTCCTTCGCCTATCACCCTCGTCAGAGTCGACACGTATCTCTTTTCTTCTGAGAAGCCGAGCCCTCAGTTTTCCCACTCTCATCCTATATCGAATATCCCATATTCTTTTGCCCCATATCTCATTACCGCTACTTTGTTTTTCCCTTACATCTTCTTCTTTCCTTGAGAAAATAAGGAAATCATGACGTTTCTGCAATCCTTCCTTTTCCCTTTTTTCGTTTCCTCCATCTCAACCAATATTTTATATATTCTCTTCCTCATCCTCTTTTCCACGGGTATCATTCTTTCTTCTTTGTGTCCCATGCATTATTTCCCGTAAACAGGTGAACTCTTATTGGCACTGAAATATCATTTACCTGTTGGTATTGTTGTTTTCTTATTCTGGGAATCTTTCAGTTTATGTGCTCTTCTCGTCATATATTTGTTGTGTACGTTTTAAATGCTTGCTTGATTCGAATGCCTACTGAGGAAATAAATATTTCGTTCAAAAACCCCAAATTAATTTTTATAGGTCATTCATTCTCTCAATGCTTCTCTGCTGCGGCTTATTCATGCATGCGGACATGATCATGAAGTGACTCAACAAAAAAGGAATACAAGGGGCGATATGAGAAAGATAAAAGACGAATTTCTTTTGCTGATAAATTATTATGTCAACAAAAATATTTAGCCATTTTCTGTTACAGGTACCGTGCACAAATTCATCAAAACTGCAATTTAAAAATCAGCAAGAGTGTAAAGAGGTTTCATTTACTCGTATTTATTTCTTTACATTTTTGGTCATTTATTTAAGTCCTTTTTCTGAATGCTGGACGGATATATTTCATGCAGAAACGATCTGTTTCATAAAGAACATGCTATACTGCACTGTTCATGAGGTGTATCACCTCCTCACTGACCAGATTATTCTCTCCTAATTATATTATCGTTCTAAAAGTGACGATACTACTGAATATTGCAATTGAATGCTTGGAACAATCGACGAGAAAAAAGGTTGTGACGGGCCTGTTAAGCAGGATTTTTGTGATAGACTTCTTTAAATACCATGGGGAATTTGTAAACACTAACTTGTTACAGTTTCTAATGGATCTTTTTTTTTCGAAATATTTTATTTATTTTAAGTAAATACGTGTATACATGCAGAAACAAAAATTAGCATATGATAGTAAGATTTAAATTTTTAAAATTCTCAATAAATGTTGAATAAATATTAAATAATAATATCTCTACTCAAGCTTTTTTATATTTAATTGATTTAGTGTGAAAACCTCACTTTGTGTGTGCGTAACTAGTTAAATATTACTAAATAATAATGCTAACCACCGATGCACTAGACACTGGCAGCTGAACTATTAGCATCAACGGAGGAATATTTAGGTGTTAAGAGGAGAACGGTAAAATATGTATTAAGTTGTCTGCTTGGACTCGATGTCTATATTTATGGCTAATTTGTGCATTCCACAGTATACTTATTTGACAAATTCTATCGTTTAGGCTTCTAGACATACCCAGGTACTCTCAGTGTGTACTTATTGGAAACTATATATTCCTGGAATATGCGCAAGTATACATTAAGGGAGGCAAAGTGGTTGGTGGTCGTTGTCTCACTCTGGTGCTTGTTTCGCGTTATCAATCTCGTTCCCCTCCATTTCACAGTACATAACCTTCTCCTTTTTAAACACGCTTCTCATTCAGCATCATTCACAGCTCCTCACTTCCTCATTTTCCCTCCACGCGAACCCTTCATTCTCCTCGCTTTTTCTTCCCACACTCCTTTTATCACCTGCATCATGGAGACCCATCGTCCCTAACGCTTACTGAACCCTCCCCTCCCTTTAATCCCTTTTTTCTCCCTTTGCTCGCAATCCCCCTTCTCCTCCCCCTCTCCACCTCTGTGCCTGTTCCTATCCCTCTATCCCCACAAATTTTATGAAAGAGGTAGTATTTTCATTTTTCACTACTCAACTGGAAAATTCACCGGGGAGTTATATTTATTTTACTCTCCCGTTATTGCAGCAGTCCGCGATAGCGATCACGCCTTTTTTATCCTCTACAATATACACACTGGGCTCCTCTTCTCGTTTCCAGATACCTAATTCCGCTGAGAATAATCCAAGTGAGAGATAGCGGGTGCTGCGTCTAGAATGAGATCCGGCCATATGCTGCGTGCAATGGATGCATCAGAGAGATCGGTTTAAACCGATTTAAAACTAATATGGACGAGATGCAGCCGGTGTTGACAGGGCATCTGGATTTGAAGGAATCGCATTAGCTCCCCTCGGTATCGTAGTCATTTCTTGCGAGAGAATACATTTTGTTGTGGACAAGCAAAATTCATTTTTGCAATGCTTCATTCGTTGATTGAGTTCGCCTCTAATTTCTGCGGGGAAAAGTCAGGAAGAGAGGTAGAGTGACTATTTTCTCGCCATTTCGAAGTTTTATAAAACGAAGAAATCAAAATATGACCTATTCTTCTTTCACGACGGTTGTTGTATATCCATCACCATCGGGAAACTGTAGGTACCAATTTTCGGTATCTTCATTGCGTATTTTAATTGAATGCTTTCATTACAAATTTCATTTCCATATTTACGTCTCACGTCTAGTACGATTGTCAAATTGCTGAGCATGTTTCACAACAGACAAGATAGCCTGGAGGGTAACATGTGAGCTTGGCACCGAAAGTCAAAGGGCCGAATACCGCCTTCAATATGGTTGTTGTCAGTCACAGGTTAGAATTTGAATTAAGTTTCGCGGTTAACGCTTTTATTTGATTCAGCACATAACGCAACTCTGTCTTTTCTATACACTTCAGGATTTTTTGCAGCTGATTTCTGTTGAGCATTGCGTTTTTCACCAGTCTCGGATATTTATTCCTTACTCGGATATTGCGAGGCGGAACAAAGCCAGTAATATCTTTATTGCAATGCGATCGATTCTGCCGCTGCATTTGATTCTTCCAAATGGCGACTAAGGGAACTTTCACTCCTCCTGGCCTAATTTACGGTTTGACGGTGGGGGTAATTGATCCATCCCATTTTCTTCTTCGCCACCGCACATTTCTTCGCCCCCCCCTCTCTCCTGCAACCGCCCACGCGCCTCCAGCCGCCACTCCAAATTCCCCAACTCCGTGCTCACATCCCAACCGCTCACCCCTTTAAACCATCCCTCCCACCGAGGCGGCCAACGGACTCCTCCCGAGCGCCCAATCTCCTCGGAACCCACTCAATCACTCTCTCCGACCCTCCTGCCTGCCCCTTGTCCCCCCCCCCCATTCTCTCCTTCTCCCCCCCCTGTGTGCCATCGCTGCCCCTTCATCCCCTGTTTCTCGCCGTTAAACTCTTCCTGGCGGGCCCCTAACTCTCGACCCAGAAGAGGTGGGGGGACGAGACCATTCCTCCCCGGCCGCGACACAAATCCCCAGCACCCGTGGGGTCCCTCTCCGTACACACACGCGGAGCTGTGGAGCACGTGCTGCCGCCCCCCTCTCCTCCAAGAAACCCTCATTCTTTTCCACCAAATCCGCGTCTCGTCCCCTCCCACCTCCCTTGCCGCTTTCTTTGTGCCCCCTCCCCCTCCCCCCCCCCGTGCCTAACCACCTTTCCCTAAACCATACTCCTGCAGCCACAGTGCGTTTCCGGGTCCGGATCGCCCTTGTGTCACAGGCCCGCAACTGCCCACAAGATTGTTGCTAAGTATCCCAACCGTTAGTTGAGGAAACCTTGGTAGTATATTCCTATTTTAAAAATTGAACTGATTAGAGGCATTAGCTCGAAGGAGAAAACTTATGATATGTTTGGTGAGTAGGGGTGTTTCGAAATGAATCTGAACAGAACCACGAGTCGGATACAGTGTGAGGAGATGTCATCTCAATATCGTTACCAGTCATCATCCCCTCGGGAGAAGTCTGCTTGGCATAGTGCTTGTCGTTATGCAGAATTATGTATGGCAGTGGTGGAAATAGCATGGAAAATATGTGCATACCAAATGCAGGAACTTCCCTAAAATAATCCCGTTCTATTTCCACGAATTTATTCATGCAATGTTCACTAATTAACGCTGCTCCAAGCTGTGCTATTTATTGCTTCATGTCATATGACCCTAAGATTGATTTTACATGGTTCTCCACTTAATCCATCTTGCAGAAAAGAGATGATTACCTACGGTTCCTCAATATAATAATGTGGTGGTTTCCTTTTCCCTTCTACATCGCAGTGCAACAACCGTTACTGCTAAAGCTGTTTTTTGCCGAAGTATTGTATGGCACCGATACGTAGACTTTAAAGAGATATGATATGAGTTTACGTGCGGATTTTGAAATGTGGTTGTGGAGAGGGATGGAAGAGGTAAGGTGGGCAGAATTGAATCAAATTTATGATAGCAAGAAATGGAAGGGGGAGAAGAGGACGTTTGTTCAAGAAATAAGAACACGGAATGTGTTGATGAAGGATAAAATAATGAGATGCCGTGTTGTAGAAAACGTAATAGAGTAGAATCTTTGGCAGTTGAAATACAGGGAGGAGAAGAAAGGACAGTTTTGATGGAATAACGACAATTAGGAAATAAACGGAACTAAATTAAGAACATTACGTGGAGGTTAGGTTACGTGGTAATATGTTACGTCCATGTTTATCTATCTTAAGGATTTGAGTATTAATAATCACGATTATAATCGTTGGAGTAATAATTATTGGAGTTAAATATTTTAGATGGAACTAAAAAGGGGTAGAAAGTATACTAAACTGAACGGAAACAGTACGAGGTTTTGTAGATGCGACGAGAATCTCAATCTATATATAATGAAGAAGATTGAAGTTTTGCCCGAAGGTATATACACTCCGTTGAGAAAATCTTGCCTTAGCGAGTGCATTAACGCATGTACTACATACCCATCTTGCAGATGACATTGGGATACTCCGCGTCACCTTTCGGCGTGAAATTGAGATGCGTGTGCTTATCTCTAATGTTTTACTACCGTGGAATTTTATTGCTCCCACAGTGAATTTGTCTTCAAGTACCTTTTATGAATTCGTTTTCCTTATTATGTTATTATAGTTTTAATTACTGTTTTTGTTACAAATTCCCTTGTTTATTGCGAACAAATGAATTACCTATTTTGCCACCAACGAATGAAGGGAATAACATATCGATCGGGAACGATAAGGTTTAGGATTAGGATTATCTGACCGTTGCATTTGTCACTCTTATTCTTTTTAAGTAATAAAACAGATGCTGATTATCTCGTGTAATAGTACTGTCATGTGTTTTGTGCATCTATTTGCTAAGAGATCTATGCTTCTCTGATTACGTTGGCCATCTTGGGCCAAAAGGTGCGATATAACCTTAGCCGTTGTAGCACCTGAAAGCCCAAGGCTACTACTATAAAATTGGTGCATGGGATATTGCATGCAAGAAAAAAAGGTGAAAGTGAAGCATGGTAGCATCAAAACCTAACCTAAATTTAAAACGTATTTGACTGAAGTAAATTTGAATAAAAGAAGCTCATACGTTTTCGAGCGTCTCAATTACGCCACGAGTTACTTAAGAAGAAGACAAGCATACGTAATCACTAACTAGTAATGATTGCATGTACTTTTAAGTTTCCTATTTGTGTTGCATCATTACTTATTGATCTGAAGAATAATTATACTGAGTCATTATCCACCAAGCCATACTATTTATGCGCCGAAATAAAGGGCATATCAGGGCTAGTTTCTGATCAAAAGAGGCTTGTAGTAAGGATTACTACTATTCAAGTGGATTTTTTTAAACGAAGTGAACTATTTAGGTGGGCGCGCTAATTTTTTCTGAAATTTGGTATTTTTATTTTTCAACCAACTTCATTTACATCCCATCACTAAATTGTTGTGCTCTAGTGTTTACTTCAATTGGTGAAAGACCTACTAACTAAGCAAATACAGTGAATGACTGTAGTTAGCACTTTTAAATTGTAGAAAGTAAATTCGTGTTGGTTTTTTATTCTCCTCTTAACTTCCCGAGCGTAAAATCATTATGTATGCGACGATGCATGAATTTTCCATGAGTGCCAAAAGCGTTGGAGCATAAGAAGCGGTGCATTCTGTGGGGGAACTATTTGAATGATAATAGACGTTGTGTTATTCGTATAAAAGTTACTTTCATACGTGTTTGCATTCCCACGCCCTCATTTTTCCTCAAATTTGGTAATTTTATTTTTAAACTAACTTCATTTACATCCCATTACACAAGAAGCGGTGGCCACATTTTTTTTACCCAAACCGCCCCTAGCTTCTCCTCCCTGTGCCATTTCCGGTAGCTCCACCCCCCTTAATGTATTTTATCATCCCACATTCCGTAGCGCTTTCTCTTTTTCGCGTCGACCTTCCTTTCATCCCCATCATTTCCGTGACTAATGTTTATTGTTGCCCCTGAATCCAATACATTCACAGGTTTTTGAAAGCAGCGAATTTCCTTTTGACTGCCGGGCCTCGTCCTTCTTGTAGCAAGAATGGTTTATTTCTCGTCACTCCCGACCTCTTTTTAGTTCCTTTTTCTAGAAAACTAATACTAATGATGAACTTTGTTCTCTTTCCAATTATATCTGATTCCTGCGGATGCTGACGAGTTTGATATTTATTTACGTTGGATGAGAACCTGGATGCATTGAAATGTGTCTTTTTTTTTCTTCTCTCATATATTTTCTATCCGGTATTATCCCCAGTCATTTCCAGTTTTATTCATTATCGCCCTTTGCTATGGTTTAACCTTTAAACATTTAGCTGAAATATTTTCCTGTAAAAATCAAAGACTATGGCTGAGTTTCCACGGTTGGGGACAGTTTATTTCATGTGTTCAGTTGTTAAGTTTCTTTAAATGTCTCATAATTCTTTCTCGCTATTTTCACCTATTTCCACCCTATTAATATACCTTCCTTCATTTGCTCTTGCTCAATCGAATGCCTCTCGCCATGATTACGTCTCCGCTTACTTTAGTACTTATTTTTCTTTCATTTGAACCTATTACTCTTTCTTTCTCCATTTTTCGCTGTCCATTGCCTCGACTTGACCTTTCGTCAGATCGTCCGCACTACAGTACATTTAAACCTCTTTCAAGTCTAGCCAATCCCTGCGACTCGTAGCAGCTACTGATCTTGAGGAAAAATCGTTCTTTTCTAAGAGCTTTCGAAGCCTACTCGCTCTTCGTTACTCCCCAATGCCTTTACATAGCTTATCGTTATATCCCTGGCCGTAAAAATAAATTCATATTATGTTTCTTTTGTTTATTCATTTTATTTGTCCTTTCAAGACCTATATATTTAGATGAAGCTGAGTGGCACCAGCATAGTTTTACGTACTACTAGTATTTGTTTGGTTAGGCCGATTGAGAACTTTATTTGGTTTAAACTTAGCCGTCTGGTAAACTATATGGTAACATCTAGTCTTTATCTGAACATATACTGCGTAGCTAATTACTGGCATTTTACATAGAGGAACCCCAAGTTAATAATGTTAAGATAAAAAGAGTAATTATCCAAAGCAAAGACGTAAATGGTGCTAGACGTATATTATGCTCAATCCACCTTCCACGTGTTAACCACTGAACAGTTTTGATGTTTACATGTCTTCTTTCTGATTAGTTGGGAACCTATCTTAAATGGAGCGTATTAGGGGTCAGTCGCTGGAAGTGTGCTTCGCCAATAAAAATCATGCAAATTTACCGTATTCAGAACGAAAACACGCCTAGGCTTTTAAAATATGCCACATCTATGAGTAGCCCTCAATTTACCCCACAATTCAGGCCTTGCATCATACGGATCCTAACTACGTATGTCTTATACGTATTTCAGCGAGTGGCCAATAGATTAGCGCTGCAAAGTCTCTTTGTGCTATGATCCATTTCAGCATCTCGCGTCCTCTCCTTTGTAGACATAGTACCGACCCGCTCCTATTCATCATTCGTGGCCGTCGAGATGCGTGGCAAGTGATTTGAAAGGAAACTATCGCTGCCACCGCTTGGACGAATTTCTTTTGTTCATGCCTTTTCTTCATGCCCCTGTCTGCTTGCTCCTCGATGGTCCTCTTGCTGTGCTTGCTCTGCCATCGAGCGCTTGAAAACTAAGATTGGGCGGGAGGAGGAGGACGACTTCCCACGCGCTCAACCATCCTCCTCCCCTTGGGTTAATAATATTAGTCACACCCCCGCTTCCCCCTTCTCTCTAATTCATCCCCAATGCCGCCGCGATTACAACGGAGCCGTCAAGGAAGTGGGCATTTGAAGCCCAGGTTGGCAAACATCCCGTCCGACCGCCCGCCTCCCTCTTACCCTCTTCCCTCCCCCAGGTCCCTTACTATCCCCTCCCGCCTTTGTTTGTCTATTTCTAACCCTTTCTCCGTTTCTCATTAATCATCGCTTCTCTCTCACTCTCTACTCTGTCCCTCCGGCTCCTCCGTCCTCCTCGCCAACCCGTCTACCCCTTTGGCCATTCATTTTCTCTCCCTCTCTCCACTCTCCCTCTCTTTACTCCCTCTCTCTCTCCGCCCCACTTCCCTTTTAGACCAATCCCAGTCCTCGCATCCCCATCCGAAAACACTTTCCCTTAATACGCACGGACCGGCGGCGGCGGTGGCGACTCTTCGGGTAATGTGGGGTGGCTTATGGATTTATTGCGTTCTCGCAGAAAACCAATTGATCCGGGGATTTAATTTGGCAGGTGATTAATAGAGCTCGTTCCGCGTCCGAGTGTCGTGCTTGCGCGAATGACCGCCCGCACAGCTGACCCCGATTCTGAGAGACGTGCATGCGGCGATCGGTGGGAGCGGACGTATCTGGTGCCCATTTTATTTTCTCCTCATGGTTTCGAGAAAGGAAGGTGGAACAATTAAGGTTTATTGCTATTTATTCCTCAGGTGATTGAAGCGTTTAATATCGTGCTTCAGGTATAGTGAGAAAACGATGCACGTGGAAATAAAAAGTTCGCGTGCATCCCATAACGGAGTGGAGGTAATTATCAACAGAAGTCCGTGGGATGAATCGTATTAATATTAATGAACATTGTGCAAATGACTCTCACATTTTTAATAAGGTCAGAGATGTGCCTAAAATGTAAATCAGACCCTAGGATCGATATCTTGTATTTGAGCTCCATTAATATTTTACACCTGTGCCGAAATATTAGGAGAAATTCGTGGAAACTGATAATATGTCATTGTGCCGAGAGATCAAAAAACTCAGTTTTGAGGCAATTGTATTTGTGTAGTGTCCGTAGCAGTGGAAGTTTGCTTCTGTTGGATGTAATGAATTTAATTGCGGTGTGTTTGGTTTTGAAATCATACTATTATGGGGACTATCCGACAGAATTTAAGTAGGTATTTGTTGCGCTTTGTGTGAGGTACACCTCTAGTGCACGCTACATTCCTTGGGTATGACGAGAATAAATAAAATATGACTACAGCTATAAATATCTTTAAATGTTTAATGCGTTTAAGCTACAGTAACTTAAACGATGTAGTTAGTGATAATGCCGCAATAACCAAACTCACGTAATTATGTAGATCTATTCCAGCTGCATATATGGCATGGCTTTAGAGCTATCTAGAGTACTACTTCCTCCATGGGTAACCCACTTCTCCTTGCGGCAAGCACGGGCAAGTGTAAATCCCTTTCCCATGCGGCGTGTTCTGCTTTTTATCGCCTGCTTCAGGTCGTATTTGTAATCATTTACTGGGATAAATGATCTTGGGCGATATTTCATGCCTTAAGCCGGCGCGTGCTCGCCTCCGAGGCCCCCGTGAATGCGATTAGTTTTTGTCGTTGGGACATCTGTGCGGTCGGCGGTCTCCTCTGGCGTCTTTCGCTAACGCCGACAAAAAACTGAACAGTAAACAGATCATACATCTCCCTCGCATTTTCATTCATATCAACCCATCTTTCAGGAAACATCTCGCACCCTCCCAGGCTTACTCCAACTATGTCTCCCTAGGACCCACCCATGTCTCCTCCTATCCATCCCCCATTCGCAGCCTTCATCTTTCTCTAATTTCTCCCAACGACCCCTGACGTGGCACGAGCACTCCAGCTAAGCGTATTCCGGGACTGTCGTCCCTAACCCCTCACCCCGTTCGTCTTCCAAATCCCAACCAACCCCCGTGCATAGAGCATCGTCCTTCCCATCCTGGTCTCACCCTCCTCACTCTACCGCGTTTCTTTTCCCTTAGTCTAAGTTACCACTTAGCGCATCATGCATTCCCATCATCCCTAGTTTCCCCATTCAACCTATACTCTACCTCTCTCATGTACAGTGCTGGGTATTCCACCATGTAAAGGGTAATATCTATTGAATGCATATGATGCTGATAACTTTGACATTTCAAATGCCGAACGTGAATTTAAACCTGTATTATTGATATCTTTTAATTCATCGAACTCTGAAATCACATTACCTAAGCCTTAAAATAATACAGCTGTCTCAAAAAAGAACTAATTAATAATTTATTCTGGCGTATTATTACTAATAGAGTCCTTTTAGTAATTAAATAGGAATAAAAATATAGAATCCCGCTTAGAGTTAAACCCTTCTAAATCAGGAATAATGTGCTAGTGTAGCCAGAGCTTCCGCCTGTGTCAGGTTTTATACCTCGTCCCCTCCCCAGTGCCTTCTGCGCCCTTGTCTCCCACCGTTAATACATCCGGCTTCATCCCTCTTTCGCCCCGAAAATTTTCCCTCTCGCCCATCCATCTCTCATTCTCGTCGACACTACGCATTTCCCTAAACCCATCCCCCGCCCCCCAAACCAAGTGTACCACATTCACCCCATCCACCCCTTTGCAACGCCAGCGCATGGCATACACACAAATATATGTGGCTCCCCCCGCTGTGCAAAGCATTCGCCCCTTCCCTACCACCCGACATGCATCTCACCTCTCCGGCACCGACCCGTGCCACATAGCTTTCGTCCACCCCTGACTACGTCCATATAAAACCTCGCCTAGACATCCCTGCCCGCCCGCCCTCGAAAAATACAACCCGCAAATCCTCCCCCGCCCTTGCCACTCTTCCTTTCCGCCCTTTCCCTCCGTTCCCGCGGTTCTTCCCTCCCCTTCACTCTCCGTCCAACCCACTAATATTCGTCCCCGGTTCCCCTTGTTGACCCCCTTGTTTGTCTCCCACCCACCCTCGTTCCCCCGCCATCGCATAAACACCCACATTCACTCGCCAGCCTTCCTCCCTCGTCAATGTGGAGCCTCCATTTTCTCTCTTCCCTCCCGCATGTTTTTCAAATGCTACTACTACCACCTCCATCGGGGGAACTGGCCATCCGCTACCGTCGAAGCGCGGAAGAAATTCCTCTCGGTTTCCCGCTCGCGTCCACGTTTCCTACATCGTGACGGAAAGAGATTCGATTTGGGGAGAGGGAAAAAGATCTCTGCAACAGCTAAGCATCAAGGAAAATGGACCGAAAGAATGAGAGCAAGGGAAAGAGGAGAAATTAAGAGATGTGCTATTTGTTTGGTGTGAGGTCACTGGATCCGACCAAGATAGAAGCCTGCGTAAAGGCTAGGTAACCCAGTGGTAGAATGGTTTTGAATCCGGTCTCCGGCATGAGTATCATGTTCTCCTAAAGCTTGCGTCACGGAATATTTGGTCGCGCATATAAGTGTGCAATCTGGCTGGCACATTAACTCAGTATTATAGTGTGATCTGTGTCTGTACAGTATATCTGTGTATATTTTATGATCGCAAGTATGCTTGCTAGTCCTCTTAAATTTCACAATTGATTAAATTTTTCACTCACATGGGCATAACAGGAATTATTTGCTGTCAACTCGTCAATATTATATTTTCATGCGCTGCGTGGTCTTTGGTTGTCATCACCGAAGATAAAAACATACCAGTTCAAGGCTCAGATAAGTTCTTCAATGGCACCTTATGCTTAAGAGAGTAATTATATCGGTATTAAGCACTCCTATGCATACTTAAATTTGTTTTGGGAGAAGATTTATGAGAAAAAGAAACAAGGTTATATTAGATAGTGCGACATATCCTCGGCTGTTGAGCATTCTATAACTTAATTTCCTTCCAATGTGACGATGGGTGGAAGGCAATGATATAACTGAAAACAAAACAAATGTCCATGGCACTTCCATGATGCATGTGTAGTTTTCCACAATGCTTATGTTCACATTGTAGTAAAAAGAACATATCTCAACCATATCTACGCTTGCACTGTACCTACGCTGTAAGCTAACACAAGGGTGTATGGCAGGGGATGATTCAACACCAGACATGGATTATCCTACACAAGACAATTATTACTATTATTTCGAAGGTGTGAGCACTGTTGTAAATACCATCCTTATGCCTTAACATTCTTATTAAATGATTTTTTTCTCATGTATTTATTACCCTATACCCCTCAGTAACTATGAATTTAACTTAACATCCATATGAGCGTTAGCTGAAACTATGTAAATATGGGGTTATTTAAGTTAAGAATAGACGTCTTTTCACGCGTATTTTGAATTCAGGCCATCAAGATACATCCATACATCTAATTTATTACGGCGTAAAAAATAAAAAGTAAACGACGGAGGGAATAGGTAATGGTATAATATTAGGAATTTAACCAGCACTATCCAATCAATACAGAGAGAATCGATTCAGACAACTAGTGTTCAGCATGCTCGTGCTTCTTGCTCCGCACCAGCAGGCAGTAAGCGACCCTGTAACCACTCACTGGAAATCGCTGTAGACCATAATGTATCAGGGGAAACCTCGTTAAATTTGAGCAAATGAGAAGAGAGGAGCAAGAATTTGGCATGATTGATTTTTGACGGCGTTTCTGGATAAAAAAATAGATTCAAATCGCTTTGAGCGACATGTACCACTAACAGCACCAGGCTGTGAATGAAGCGTCAAAAGACATAATGGGTGCGAGGAAAGCAAGCAAGAAGAGGAGGAGTGATTTGAAGGCAGGGCCGGGGGGTGGGGTGCTTGAAATGGTGGAGTGGGAGGACGAAGTCGTGGAGGATCGGTTAAAGCGGGAGGGTGGAGGAGTGTCGGGGAGGCTAGAGGCGGGTGTGGAGAGCAGGCGCGGAAAACAACGGGACTCACGATTAATTCCTGCCGGGTCCCCTTCTTCTACCAACTTCCCGCGAAGCGAGAGTTGCACGGAAAACCTCGGCAAACATCTCGAGTTACAAATCGACTGGGTTAATAATGTTAAGTCGGAGGAAAGGGGGAACGAGCCAAGCTGAACTGTTTAAATATAACTCATGCCGCGTTTCCGGTACTGTTTTAACGTCTGCTGCCTCAAGTTCGCCTTGTTACCTGGCGACGGCCTATAAAGGCGGAGCTTTAAGAGAGGGAGGAGACTTTGAAATTGCCTACCAGTTCTCCTGAGTTTATATAGTCCTGGGTCGTTTCAGGGCTCTCCCGCCTCGGGAAACTGAGTGCAATATCCTTTACTATAACCTCGGACGAAATCTCCACATTTTCGGATTGCTTCCTTTTAACGAATTAATTCTACCCTTCGTGGTGTGAGGGTAGGATATTTTAATTGCGCTTAGGCAGTATTTACACATTGAAAAGAATGTACCTACTAACTTAAAGGAGAGTATTTTAACAGTTATCTGAAATTACACAGAAGAAAGCCGTGTTTTGATCTCAGACTTGATATAAAGAAGTAATGGAAAAATATGCGCTAATTTTAAACAATTCTTTTGTTAGTTCATTTAACGTAGTACTATTTTTATTAATTAAATTCATCTTCATTTTTATACAATTCATCTGGTGGCTAAGCATATGTTTCTAGAGTAGTTTGGAAGAGTCGAAATTCATTCACAAACCACATCCCTACCAATTATAATACCATGGTTCAAAAGATACGGTATCATGTCCTCAGTGGAGAAACAACTATGTAACTCCATATTTAGGTGAACGGCGACCCCTCACGATCGTGCACTCCTGCACGAACAATGGCATCGCCGTGAGGGACGAGCCTCCTAATAATTTAAAGTCACCTGGGCGCCACGTCGCTAATTAATTATTTATTCCCCAGTTCCGCCTCCTGCTCGGAAGATTAAAGACCAGGAAGAAGCAAGAATTTACGGAGGGAATCCTCGGAGAAGGGGTTGGGAGAGCCAGAGGATACGGCTGGGAGAGCTAGGCGAGGAGGAGTAGGAGACGTGGAGGAGTAGAAGGGAGAGAGAGAGGACGGAAGCTGGGGGTCGGTCATCCCGTCGCGAGTGATACCTCAAGGGGATCGCAACCTCTCGGGGGATTCGTCATGTCTGGACCAGAACATCGACCACGGTGGAGGAAACTTGGGAGGAGGAGGACGAGAGGGGGGAGGGTTGGGAAGGAGAAAACGGAGCCGCGGGGGGAAGTGGTTGAAGACGGAGTCACGCGTAGGGTGGGCGTGCCTTGTTCGTGCGAAAGGAAGACGAGGTGCACGGGTGGGGAAAGGGATCGCGGGGTGGGTGGTGAACGCATGAGGAAGGGGGTTGGAGGAACAAGGAGAGGTTCCTACCTGACATCCACACACGCGGTTGGTCTATGCAGTGGTGGATCAATTCGCCTCGAATTACGGTGGACACAATTCTCGGGAAGGGCCAAGGGTCGATCGAGGGAAATTCCAAGTCCTTCTATTTAAGACGACCCTGGACGGTTTGCGGGTGGCAGCCAAACAGGGCTGATTTATCTTCAGTGGACTGCTTTTCGATAAATATTTACTTTGCGACGTAAATGCAGGTGTTGTGTCCACATAATGTAGTTCCTAGATATGATTCCCTATTCCATGGTACTGTAAGTTTACGGAGTACCCTACAATTATCTTGTTAACATAGGGTTAATTATCACCAGACATGGATTAGGAATACCCAAATAAGAGATTGAGCTCGAAGGATGAAATGAACTTGAGTCTTTGACTGAAGGTTGCCTTAGCTTTTAGTGATGTTACTTTTCACTTGAATATGACCCCGGTATACAGGATCCGTATAAATTAGGTTTCATCAGATAGCTAGAGAGTGTGCAGCGTAGAGCGACTATGTGTTTTAAAAGGTGTTACGATAGGTTTAGTAGTGTATCAGAATTAACAGGAAAATTAGGTTCGGAATCATCATCAGAACGTAGGTCGAAATATAGATTAAATCTATTGCAAAAAATTAAATCGGATAGCTTTACTAAAAATATTAGATATCTTTTTAAAACCCCTACGCATTTTGTTAGATTCGACCAGAATAATAATATTAGTGTTTCGCTGACTGTCCTGTACTTCCCTCCGTCCTCCGTCCCTCCTTGAAGATACTTCCCTCGGCAAATTAGGGAAGCAATAGAAATTCAGAAAACGAAGTTTAACTTCAACAGAGAGGACGGGTATCCTCTACACAGCGCCTGGAAGAGAGTCATCAACCACAGCCAATTGGAGAGCAGCTTCCGATCAGCCAATCAGAGAGCAGCACCCGGACAGCGAACGCTATATAAGCAAGGCAGAAATCACTTCCCGACACCTTCGACCTGAAGACGCTGACAGAACAGTCAGAGAAACTGTTGTCTACCAACCAACGGACGCGGACGATCACCCGAAAGTATGCAGAGAGAATAATATTAGAGATATAGATTGTCGTACCGGTTGATTCAAAATGTCATTTTCCCCCGTACAATAAGAGAACACAGTAGTTAGCATAGCAAAGAGATAGAGAAGGTGAAATATAGTAGAATATTCGACACAGTCTCAGGGAAAGCTTTGTGGAAGTTAATAATAGTGGGAAAAAAGATATCAACTTTGCAGTTTCCACACTGACGTTTATTACTCACGACTACGGTTTCGTAGTAAAGCCATATCATCAGGTGATGCAGCCTTGCTACGAAGCTATGGTCGTGAGTAATATGCGTCAGTGTGGAAACTGCAAAGGTGAAACCTTTTTTCCTATGGTACAATAGTCTGTAGTGCATGATGCACTTATTTACAACCAATCCCATTATTACTGAGTAGTTAATAGCCATCTAGCTGCATGTGGACCCTATTATCTAACATGTTTCTATGTAGTAGCCTAATTGCACGTTATAAGTGCATGTTTGGTGACCCCCACCCCCTGCCACACACCCTCGCGGTGGCTTGCAGGCATTTGCGTAGGTGTAAAACCTCTGAATCTTTAGACGTATTGAATTACTCTTCTATCATCCCAATCTTTAGTGAGTGATCTTTTAGTGCTTGGACATCATGTAAGTACTTAACAGAGTGTACGTAACAAAGTGCTCAATCTGCTTACGAGAACGGTTGATATGCTTAGCAACAGTAATATTTACCTTTCTATGTCATGACTATTTTATCCCTCCCCGTGAACTATGACCCTGACGTGGTAAGAAGATTTATGACGTTCTTATAACAGTCCTGATCTTGTAGAAGGAATGGAAATTGTACCTGGTAATGCCAGCAAAGCTCGAAAGTGAAGATTCTAATGAAAGGTAGTCTTATTAATGGAGTGTCGGCTACTCCGAGGGAGGGTGCAGCGGCGCATTTGAACCCTATAGGACGAAATTGAAGAGAGGAAATCTTGTTAAAAATACTGGTTTGGAAGACTTCGTAAATATCCTAATTAATTGTTCTCGTAATACCCAATCAACC
The DNA here is from genome assembly GCA_933228895.1 of Platycnemis pennipes. NCBI lineage: Eukaryota > Metazoa > Arthropoda > Insecta > Odonata > Platycnemididae > Platycnemis > Platycnemis pennipes. The sequence goes on from OW121848.1 coordinate 89,345,120, forward strand.
CAATCAGAAAGAGCACATAGTTTGCATAATAGAAATAATAATGTGCTCCGAGATGCCGTTTAGCAATATTGAATGAATGTAGCATAAAGCTTAAAGTAACTTATTAGGTTAAAAGCAAACTACACTTAACAATAATTTTGCTAGTAAGTAGCATATATGGGAAGAGTAATATGGAACTTATGGTAAAAAGATGTTTTTCGTCAAAAATCGAGCGACGGTTCACATTTATGAATTTCAAAGGTTCCAATTCTAATTCATACAAGTAAACGCCATTAATAAATGGGGTGAATAATGAACAGTGCAAAGTATAGGAAGGAGTTGGTAGTGCTTTCTTGAGAAAAATAAGACAGCATGAAACGCACGTGCAAACCATCGAAATCTATGTCCCTCAGGATTTTTCGATGAAACAAATAGTATTCAATTCTCCCCAATGATTTATACTCGCGGTCGCCCGGGCGATCTGTTCATGTGGGCCTACAAATGGTAGGATATGGCATCGTTAGATCATAAAACAAGCGCTTAAGCAGGCCTAATTTATAGTTTTGTCGCCTTCAGGGACTGCGTTCGCCCGGGGCGGTCCGCCTCGTGCCGCGCGCTGTGAAGAGCGTGTGCCCAACCGCGCCGTAGGGCGGAGGGCGATTGAAAAGCCTTGAAGCGCTCGTCCTTATGTCGCGAGAGAGATAGGGAGGGAAAAAAATACTTGGATGAAGCATTGTAGTGCTCCAGGATCCGGAATGTAGTCGGTCTGGATGGAAGAGGATGCGACATGAAGTATGTGCAAGGGAAGGATTGGGAAGAAACGGGTCGCCAGTGTGTCTCCTATACGGTGGGGTTTTTATAAAGAGGGAGAGGAAAGTCGAAGCAATTGCAGCGAACAGATGCGCGTAGGGGTGGGTGGAACAGGGTTTGCGTCAGCCAGTGGGATGGGAGCAATCGGAAAGAGGGGTTAGTTGGTAGCGGGGGATGCAATGGGGGAAGAGAGAGAGAAAGAGGCCTTAGGATGTTCCGCGCTGCCGGGCAAAGCCGGAATCCCCGAGGGGGTGGGAGCGAGAGGGAGGAAGCTCGGACGTCGGGGTGGGTTTCCGTGGTTGGGGGATGGTTTCGAGCCGTATGGGCCGGGAGATGGGGATTGTGTTGGGGATATAATGGGCGGGGATGGGCAAAGAAGAGGTGGAGGTTAGGGGTGAGGTCACACGACCGTAGAGAGAGAGAGGGGGGGCAGGTGGGGATGGATGACCCTGACGAATTACCCCGTGGGGGGACTGCAAGGGGTCGCAAGGGCGGGGTGGAGGGGCATGGTTTTCAGCGGGGAGGATGTTGGCGAGGATAGAGAGAGCTCCCTTCCTATATTTCTTGACGTCGAGCCGAACTCGTCCGGCCTTAAAAATCCGCCTTATCCCAGGGTCCTATCTTCCGGCCCAAAAACGCCCACCCAACTTGGCCTTGCAATGTATCGTAGATGCTCACCTATTCATCTCTTGGCTGGATCATCCCTGAGGTTCTCAAGGAGTCTCCCCCAACAACACAAACCATTTCCATCTCGTGTGCGAGTTTTGTTCATGTCGTGATTAGGATCGGGTAAACCTCTCGCGACAAGTACTGGTACGTCTTGTAACCCTGATCCCCAACTCTAACCACTGCATATGCCCGCCAAACTTGCAAAGAGTTTTATTTCTCTTTCTTTTTAAAGGCACCCTAGAGGTCATGAGGAGGGGGACTGGTCAGTATTCTTCCCTCCTAATATCATTGCGGATATCTTTCCGTCGGGGTGAACTCTTGCGGATTAGGGGTGGCAAGATTGAATGGAATGATGCGAAGGAAGAGACCCAGTGATTGTCGAGAAAGTGCACTGAGTTCCACTGTGGTATGTGTTTGCCTCAGTTCAGCATCGTTTGTTTGTCCGATTTTTTTCACCCCAGTGAATAGCAAGAGACTGTCATAATCCTATAAGCTCAATGCAGTAAAATACACCAAACAGAATGAGATGGATGAAATATAGCTGAAACGATGTTTTTCTCTAATCCTAGGCACCCTTTGTGATAAGCACATCCCCTTTTTTAGAGTCATCCTTGATTGAAAAAAGTTGAATGCGTTTTAGATCGAAATGTTATCGTTACATTGTGTCACGTTCTGTTTTGTTATGCAGTGAAGGCCGTGAGAAAACTGTTTCATTCTAATTGTATCTCGTTTGTCATGTCTCTCCGCTCTCAAACTCGCTTGGGAAAGTCGATTTCCTATCTGATAGCGCGGAAAATCCATATCGGCCAATGCAATGAAAAGAAACGAGTTAGTCTATCAGTCCTGTTTAATGCCGTCCTTTTTTATTGGGTTTGTTTTTATGACGGCCACAAAAATTGGAATGCCTCTCAGCTTTAATCTTTTCCCCGGGATATGCATTGTGGTCGTGAATAGGGATGTACAAAGCATAAGACTCTGGTTCTAAGAGAAACCCTTTCAGTAAAGTTTTAAATTTAATCAGAAAGCGCTTGCTTTTTACGGGAAGATCTCATGAATATGGAGAAGGATTTGTGAATCATGAATACGCATTTAACATTTTCGCCCTGTTTCCTCATAAGTCATGCGAGAAAGAAGGAGTTGGGCGAACTCCAGGCGCAGACTTCTTTTCTGCTATTCGCGGTTTAACACCTAAAATCGAGTTACCCTGCCCTAATTACTATGGAAAAAACTCGCAGCGCTTTTGACGCGTAAAGCGAATGTAAAACTCGTCCTGGTATTTCGCAAATGTTGTTATTTCGGCGGTAACGTGTTCTTACCGTTGACGGTTTACGATGTTATATTATCATCTTGCATTTTCCTGACGCAAATGACCCTATCACGTATGTTTCAGATTCTCGTTGATGGTGCGTCACCTCAAAATCCTCATATTTTGACATTTATTTTTTTACACGAAAAAAGAACTTATGATAGTATTTTCTCGTTTTTGAAAGCAGTAATATCGAGAGCGTATGGATAATTAGTGCGTTCGGATAAAGGCGAGTAATCCATTCGGTTTTCATAGCGTTAATTTTCATTTCATGTTTTCGAAACCGGTATTAACGTGCCCAAACAGCTCAGTTTTATTGTTTCCCAGTTTTATAACATCCAAACCATAGACTAGATTCAAGCTCACGGCCCTTAGGCTGCCAGGCCGTCAGTGTATATATCTTTCTTTCGAGGTTGGCTCTCACTTTCCTTTGCTAGTGGGAGCAAAAATAAACTTATTTCTAAACAGTCTCCATTAATATACAACTGTATAAATACCGTATCCCTGAGGCCAAATACTAGGTTGAAGTGCTCCAATTCACATCACCACAACCATTGAGCCCAATTACCACTATTTATAGTCGTACTCCGGAATAATGCTGATAAGTAGCAAGCACACACCTTAGAATAGCGGACGATCTTGATGTATAAGAAGAGTTTTCAAAGCCCCGTGAATGTTATTTGTCTAATATTGTAAGTATAGAACAAACTCAAATACTTAATCAACCGGAGAAGCTCGTTTGCCACCGGAAGAGACAAAAAAAACAACTAGCGACTGACGATAATGCGGTCACGGGACGGCGATTCCACGAGAGGGTCCCTCCCTCTCTCTCTTTCCACGTCGGTGGCCATCGTGACCGTTTCAGTCGCGGGCATGGAACCCCGTGAAGCCCTGTAATAAGAGGAATCGGCCGTCATTGTGTGCGACGGATGATTTTATGCCGTGCGAGGTGCCTGCCGCGACCTTGCCAACTCCGACACCTTGGGGAGAGAAATAGGAAGCAAAGCAGTCGGACGATGAGCGATGGACTGACAGACGGACGAGGGGTTATAGTTGCTTTGAGGTTTCTGGACGTCCGGGACCGGACAGGAGGAATGAGAGAGAGAGAAAGGGGGGGGGTTGAGAGAGAGAAGCCGGAAGAAGTTAGGAGAGCGTCGAAGGGGAGAAGCGTGTGTCCCATTCTGGTGCTGGTGGATGCGGGCGTCTCGCGCCCAGGACGGAAGGGCGGGTGCGTGGTGCATTCTGGTATCCCTCCCGCCCCACGCGGCGAGCTCCTCTTTTCGCCATTGTCATTGTATATAATCCCGCCCTTCCCTCTCGCCCTTCTGTCACACTGTTGTCGCCGCGGGGGGGAATTGGGGCGAGGGCGGGAGAGTTCAACGCTCGGCTTCCCGTGCCGTCCACGCAGATTCGGCGGGGTCGAAGCGGAGAGAGGAGCTCGCGTGGGGCATCTAGCTAAGAGACACTCATAGGAGACACTCTTCCGCATCCCCTTCGGCTAGGGGGAGGGGTTCGACTGGTGGCGTGAGGCGATGGTGGGGATCGGAAACTTTATATATCCCGCCCGTTGATGGATGGGCGTGCCTCGCGGGGCGGGGGACTTTGGGGGGTCGGTGGTCGTCTACGATGAGTTCTGTGGGACGGGTCCTGTGGGCGGGAGGAGACGGGGGCATCGCTTGAGGGATGGGGGTGTGCAAAAGGTTCATTGCCGCTTTTGTTCCGATGGGACTGCGATCGTAACTCTGGCAGGGCGGGGGAAGATGCCATCGAGGGTGTTGGTGGTGGGAGGGGAGCGGATCCAATAGAATCATATTCCTTTTGTTCCGGCACTGGTCCCGACTCCTCTCCGCCCGCATGCATACTAGGTCCTACTCTCGCGTCCCATCGCTTTGGTTTTCGGGACAGTGCTCGTGTGTGGTTAGAGGCAACCGTTCTCCTCCCTCCCACCCGCAGCCTCTGTAGTTTTCCTAGAGGACCCGGAGTCGGCGCATGAAAAGGCTCCCCCTTTTGCTAATGATATCCGATCTGTTGGGGACCACTGGTGCCCCACAATCAAAGTTAAATCAAGGTTACCCGTCCATGTCGCCCTGTCACATGAAAGGAGGTGGGTGCAATGCTGTTAACCTTTTAAGCGGTTTCTTTTGCGCCACCTGCCGACACCTTCAATAGGCCGCGCTCTCTATTTAACTTGGTGTACCATTTGTTGCCGTGGTTCCATACTATCTGTGAACGGAGGTGGTCCTTTTATTTTTCAGAGGTGGCTTCCCTCATTCGAGACGAGTTTAGACCTGGCTGAATACTGTAGGGTTCGATTGAATTTGACGTGACGACGAAAGGTTTCCGAACGATTGACAATTATCATTGGCTCTAAGGCAGAATTATTCTGTTGGCCCTCTGCGGATGATGTTTACGTGGTCCTTGAGAAATTTCTACGGCAGGCGATCGATTCCCTATCGTTTAGATTATCATCGAATGTAGATCTCCGCTACCTCTTGTATGGATATTCTACCTTGAAATATTAACCTGGCATTATAAAGTTACTAGCCATTGGGTAAGGTTCAAATGAATGATAATTACCTTGTCAAAAATTGGATTCTGAGAGTACCACACAAAGTAAAGCTTTAATAGAAAATTCATATATTATACGTAGGTAGTGGAATCTAGATAGCTGCATCATACATCTTAGTCTGGTTTTTTATTGAGACTGCGGAATCTCGGTTAAAATTCCAAATAATATTTTATGTTGGAGATCAGTTGTTGGGGCTGTGATGGGTGAAATAGATTATACCATGTATTATGCCTTTATTGCACATACATTTTCCATTTACACATATATCTTCCTATTTATTTACCAATGCACAATTATTCGGAGGAAATGAGAGGAAACTAGATGATGAATGGATATTGTTTTTTGTTATTTATTGCATGGTGTAATAAAAGCATAATGAATCGCCATTCCCTCTAACAATGAAATATGGTTTATTAGTATGATTCTAAAAATACTATCATATATTTGATTCACGATCATGAAATTTATGACAAAACTTCCTTTCCTTTGGTCCACAGGATATTGCAGGAGGAGTGATATACGCGCGACCTATGCCCTAGGTGAGTAAATACAATTCCATATTTAGTTGAAAAATTCGAAAATTTGCCTCTGAAAAAATGAACCATTAAATTATAGCGCGTGGTGAGCTTCGATCCGGGATAAGATTTATTCCCATCCGTAGCTTTTCCATACCTTTCCTACGCTCCGATTGCATTCCAGTCGAAAAATCGCCTTATTTCTTTGGCCATTAAAACGTTTAGCTATCTCGCTCCAACAATCCCGTCCCAATTGTATCGACGTCCATTATGATGAGGATAAAATGGGAAAGAGAGGGAGATTGAACGCTGCTCTCTCCAATTCACCACCCATTTCAAAATCCTCAGCCCACTCTCCCGCTCTTTGCGGGGATGACAACACACCTTCGGGTCCGTGCGTTCGTTCCTTCGCATCGCGGGCGGCGGTTCCGAGGTCATTAGGGAGCATTTCATGCGATGACGCACCGAAATCAAATAATTTGATGGCTTTTATGTCACGGCCCGTGATTCGGATCGCAAAATAGGTTTTTGAGCGGAATCGCAGAGTTCTCCAGTTGCGTTACGGACGCGATTAAAAAAAATAACGAACCCGTGGACGGGGCCGGGTGAAAGGCCCGGGGAGACGGGAGGCGAGAGTGTCCAGCGGCGGCGGCGGCGGCATGGGAGGCTGAGCGACGGCGTCCGGCCGGAGCAAACGAGGGTCCATTTGGAATAGGAAACAACGCGCGCCGGGTCATTCGGGACCGAATTCGGTGACGCCGAAACGTTTTTACATTCAGTGAATTGGGCCCGAAGACAACCGTGCGGGAGCATTTTTAATTTTTTTCCTTTTTATCTGTTATCCTTCCCTTCGTTTGACGTAGGTACGCAGGAAATATGGAATGCTGAGTAACGTTCCGCAGTCAGGTCGATATATTCAAACATTTTCCTATGTAAAAACAAATAATATCTATGACTACGCTTCTACATATGGCGAACCTTTTATCGTTCCACAATACGGTTATATTTGATTGGCTCGTTAGCTCAGCTTTGTGATGGTTTTTGCTAATATCAAGAGTTGTTGGTCACGTCGTTGCGTTTGCAAAACTCGAAGGGACGTCTAGGGTATGAAAAGGCTGCAATTGGACCAAGTTTCGCGATAAAATTACTTGACAGATTTTAACTGTGATTGAAGATTAAGTACGTAAAATATCTTCTGATTTTTCAAACAAGTTCCCATTTCGGTTTCCAAATTGAGTATATAAATTGAGTAGATACTTAGACGTTCCAAAATACGACCATGAACTTTTTCGAAAAAAATTCTTCCTTTTCTTGCTTTACTATGGAGGTTGCATGGATGCAAGATTTAATCTTCGGCTTATTCTTGTGAGATAAAATAATATCCACAAAGACCACTTCAGTGTAAACATTTGGGTATTATATGCGGTCGGACGAACTTCTGTTGTTATTTACATTAGTGCAGATCGCCTAGATGGACATTTTATCGATTGTATAAATTATTTATAAATTTACAACAGTCATGAAACTTGAACATATCCAGCGTGAAATTTCAATGCTTTTCTATATTTTGCAAATGCTTTCATTTGAAGAAGCATAATGAAAAAGAGATCAACTATGAAGCCATTTATCATCCTGAAAATATCTATCTTTGCCGCGCAGACAAAATGGATGGCCTTTCTGCTTAGGCAAAAGGTAATTACTCAGTTGTGAGCCCGACTTATTCCATCCGGAGGTTGTATCCATTGAAAATGCATTTGCTGCTGTATATCATATCGTTTGTCTGGCTAAACAGCGAAAATTAAGAGATGCATATTTCACTAATTGTTGCAGTGATTTGTCGTCGTCGCTTGCGATTTGCAATAAAAATTGTAACATATGAGTGCCATTCTGGCAGACGAAGGTTCTTTTTGTGCTCTTCCCAATGATTAATAGGTGAACTTTGGTGAAAGCTTATGCAAGGCCGTATTAGAATTCTATCCCACATTAGATTGGCCTGTTATTTTCTAAGCAGAACAATCAATGGTAGCATTTCAAGTGAAGCCTTGATTTATGACATTAAAATTGCTAAGTTGCTTTGCGCTTACTAAATATCTCAATACCAATCAATACTGTCACTTTATATTTATATGTGGGTCCTTTTCAAAATGAATGGGCAAACTCACTGTTTAAGTAGCACCAAAAAGTTCAGTTATGTAGAAAATATGATACGACATAGTTAGCTATGAGTAAATTATATACGGTTTAGGCATATATTTACGACAAAGTCATCGATCCACAGTAATGAGGATCTGACGCGTACTTTGATATAAAATCTGGAGGAATTAAAAGAAACGTAGGACTCAAAGGGAAAATGCGGGAGATGAGTTTGGAAAGTGGATTAGAGACAGTAATAGACCGAAAAAGACGGAATGTCATTAGTTATTTGTCAGTTTCGAGAATTGATATACGAAAGGCTAGAGCGTAGATGAGAACATATACAAGGTAGGCATAGATGGAAGTTAGAAAGACCTGCAAATGCAACAATAGCCTCAGAGTGCAACAATAGACAGGACAAATAGGTACATATCAGGCCTGTTTTAAAGATTTCTCATGGAACATGACTCAAGGATTTACCTAAGTAATTTAGTCCCTTATATATGATGAGGAGGAGTGTGTGAATATATCGCTGCATATGCATGGTATTTTCACAAGAGAAGAATAGCCTCTGCTCCGAATTACGAGTGAGTCAAGTCAATATCCATATTGTAAAAATAGGAAAGCACTAAGATGTGTAAACCGCTGGATATTCGCTCGTAGGAAATACTGCATTCCTTTTCATAAATAAGGACAGAGAAGAGGGCCAGGTTGTCTTAAGATCAAGTCACATTTACGAAAGTCAGGTCAGTGCATGGTACATACAAATGCGTTAACGATAACATTGATGGGAAATAATCCTGAGAATATCAGAAAGATTCCGCCGGCTTCGTTGCCTTAGAAAATGGTTATGGGCTTAGTTATGGGAGCCAGTTTGGGAAAAGTTATAGAATGCATTGCTAAGCTTAGATGTTGAATAAGGTAATGAGCTACAGAATAATTTTCTCGGTACTTTAAGGAAAATATTGGAAATATATTTTCTAATAAAGGTATAGTGCTTATGAGTAAAACGCCACAGATTGAAATTTAAACAGAGACGCTGAAACGGATGCAGGGAGTCTTGATCCTTTTAATCCTTCACTTGGCACGTCATAGGATGCCGCGAAAACTTGCATCAGTATACGTGCGACAAACATTAGCTCTCGACCCGCTCAACTCAGCGCGCAACCGTTTCCCAAAATTCTGTTTGGTTACACCGCCCGGCGGTGCGTTTGAAGTGCGGGCGGTCTCCCACATTTTCCCCTCCACCCCCCTTCACACATTCTATTTCTCCGGGTGTGTCTTGTTCGGTAGCAACGCGGCACGGCGCGGTCTCTTCGCTCTCCATCTTCCCACGCCCACTTCCCAGAAGATGCGCTTCCCCGCAAACCGCCCGCATTCAAATCGGTTCGACACGGTGATATGAAACGCTAAATCATTCACTCGGGACGGACGGCGGCTCGGCGCGCGGCCCGAGAAAGGAAATGCTCTTCCTCTCCTCATCCAAACCTCCTTTATCCATCCTCCTCTCACTAGTTCTCCCCTTCTTCCTCTTCTTTGTTTACGGTCAATAAATCTGCTTGTTTGAGCGCAAACTTTCCAATTTTTGCGGTCCAAATCCGAGTCGGACGCGCGGCGGAACATGCGGGAAGGCGTTTGTGTCCGTGTTTGTGAGCGTGCACGCAAGCCGACATTGCTGGAAACTCGGACTTATCCCATTTCCCTTCTCTTCTTTTCCTCCCTCTCCTACCACCAATTCTCTGGCTCGCCTTCCTCTAGTTCAGAAAGGATATTCCGAACTCTTTCTATCTTCTCTCCTCCTCCTCCGAAAAGAACTTTGCTTCCCTCTCCGCATGTACGACCTTTCTTTCACAGTGCCCGACCCTGTAGAATGGAAGAAGGTAGGCCATTATTATTTGAAGGGAGGTTCCTCTCTCGGAGGAGAAGGGGTGTGGGGTTCCAGGGGTCGTCAGGGGCCCGGGCAGTGGAGGGAGGGAGAGGGTCCTGGGTGGGGGGCCCTGCCGTGTTTACCCTCTCCTGTCTACGGGGCCGCCCACGAAGCACCCTGTGAGATCGGAAACACCTTCCTAGGCCCCCTGCAGTTTCCCCACTTTGACTTCCTCTTCGCGTGACTCCATCCCTTAAAAACTTGGCCCTCATCGCTTTCCGCACAGCTTCGTCCCTAACCTGGCCAAACGCATCCCCACTCAATCCTACGCATCCCCACTCAATCCTTCCTTCCACCCCTCGTGCCGTGCGGCTGACTGCCAACCATCGCCTCCGAATAGGCCACGCTTCATTGCTCTCCATATTTTATTCTTATTTCCCTCCATTGCTCTTCGCTAACCGCACTCCTACCTTTGATTGGACTTTCCTTTTTCCTTAGGAGATTGCGAGAAACGGAGAGGATACTAGGAGAAGCATTGAAAAGGAGGAAAAACTCTTGGCGTTTAGAAAATGTATGGCTCTGGCAAAAAAAATATTAAATTATACTGAGATGCGTAGTGGAATAGAATCTTTTATATCTACTTTCGATCGACTGCCTATTTTTATGCACATTCAATTTACGGGATGTGTGAATAAAGTAATATCATCTTCACAGAGTTTCCCATAATTCCATTATTTTTTGGCTCTTATCAAAATACTTATATTGGATATTCAGGTTACCATGATGGCTGTCATTCCTGCAAATCAACTTATTTAATACTCTCAGCAAAATTACTGTCTGGAAGTTCAATTCCTTTAATGACCCTAAAGAAAAATTGACTTCATTATAAGGGCGTTTCTCGTGTGGGAGCGAATTCCTCCGTTAATGTCTTTTTTTAATTTACTATCACTACCTTAGAATATACTTATTTATGGTATAACTAGGGGGCCTCTACGTCCCTGATTATCCTGCGGCCCCTTCTCCTTTTGCTCGCTTCGCCATTATTATTCAATGGTAACCAATAATTTTTAGTGGTTTTTGACACGTTTTTCCCGATCATTTTTCAGAGGACCTAGCATGTTATAAGATACATGAAGGGGCATATGCATCCTAACCTGCGGGTGACAATGAATCCAGAAAGAGAGTGATTCGAATGGATTAAACCCTGCCTCGCAACAAAGGTTTGCAATTTCTATTGACTCCTATTTTAAGTGTTAACCGTTTACCACTTAGCGCTCTGTGTAGAGACCTTCAAGACCTGAGATCCGTCGTTCGGATTGGACGTAAAACCATAGACCTCTTGCAGCCTATCGTTAAGAGGCTAACACCTGCGGTGTCTTTCTCTCCACGCTTTCTCCGTTAGCCGAAATATTCCTACCTCTGTGTCACCACACACCTATCCTTAAGGCACAAATCACCACAGCAGTCGGTCAGCTCCCTCGAATAATTACGACTCATATCGTACCTATCGATATGAGTCGTATCGATATCGTACCCTAAGTATTCATCGCAGCGGCGTCAGTCTTCTTAAGGCTATTTTAGAGCAGTATAAATGGAAGTTATTCCCTGATAGTTAATTCTGCTACTGACCTATGTAATAAATTTAACCTTTTTAACCTAGTTATTTGACGCTTTTTTCCGGGTTGCAAATTTTACCGGTGTATTTCTGTTGTGATTGCCTTTAATTGTCGGGCTACTATTGCTTTCACCGCGAGTATGAACTTGATACGTGAGTAGTAATACCTATGTCCGTACCTACCGAAAACGGTCAACCTTACTTCAGTAATCAGCACCTCCTATGCCTTCAAACTTACTTGTATAGGTCTATCATCCACATGCTTTCCTATGACAGTCAATTGTAACAATACTACTGGCCGTCTAGGTGAACGTTTCTCAAAATAAAAAAATAACTTTATTTAGTTATATTTCGTATGCAATATTTCTCAAGTTGAAACAGAAAACTATATTTAATGATGAGAAATATATTATTTCTGTTATATCCTTTCCTTTGGTTCATATTTGCCTGTAGGATAATAGATACATAATAATTTGAATATGGAAAAGAAAATAACTCTACATGCTGAAAAATCGATGTTAACGTGTAACCTTTTTGGGCAGTGAAAAAGTGTCCGCGACTAACAGGTAAATAAGAGGTAGCCTACACTCAGTGAGTTGATGACAGAAAATGATGAACCAAGTTTCACGCTCGTGACTCTAACGATTCTTCAAGTAATATAGCGTTTTAGTTACTTCCGCATGACGCTTTTTGGCTTATCATCTTTTACATAAAGAATGGATATGTCTGGCCAGCACAATCGCCCAAAATGTGATAATTGTGCCAAGTGAATGTTACTTAAAGATGCCCATCCCAAGCTATTTCTGATGATAATGCAAACAAGGAGAACAAACTTATGCAATGAAAACACTTAATATGCAGTGTCCAAATATGGTGAAGAGCATTACACTCCCAAATTCTCTCTAACAATTCCACTGATATCAGTTGTCTAAATACTTAGCTTAAATTGGGTTTTTCTCTTATTGAGTGTATTAATTACGCAGCTACGTTTGAACGTCGTTCACGGGGAGGGTTCCTCGAAGCTTTCGGCACTTTGAGCTAGTGAAGGAAGTTAGAGATGGGCGGCCGTCCGGCAGACGAAGGTTGAGCACATGGCGGCGGTGGGTTCCCAGTGTATGGCTTCTTTAATTCATCGCTCACACCGCTGATGGGGTATCGGACAGTGAACCGTTCTCAGTTATACCGGATGTGACGTATTTTTATCTCAAAGTTTCGGAACGACAGTGCTCATAGCAAGCAAACCGTATCAGATACAGTCCTGGGTGTGTTGAGTCCAACACACGCATCCGTATTTGCGGGGTATTTTTGCCCGCACACAGTGGGGTGAGTACGAAAAAAATTGGCCTACGAACAGAAAATATATTATACTTTATAGAGTCTCGTGATATGGGCCATTTGGAATCACTCTATCACATGTAAAACTTTTCTTCATTAAAGACAGAACATTGACCAAAACTAGGGTCCAACATCCATTTGACATCTATGTAAAATTTCACCATCAAACCAGTAATTTTCCTTAGAGCTAAAGACATAGATTTTTATAACGCACTGTCGTTTTTTAACCTATGTATTTGCTACATTGGCCTACAGATGTTCTATATTGGCTTTTCATTGGTGATTTACATAAAAAATTGATGTAGGTCGTTCTTTCGGTAGGACCTACTTCACGTTTTGTCACATTTATATTAGTAATACACGAGAATGATATCAAAAGATGCATGATATCAAATACATGAATCAACGGTTGAAATACCAGGAAATGTTAAAAGTCAGAAGTGGAAAAAATATACATACATATAAGTCCTGCGTTTTTTTTTCCTTTTCCGTACGTGCCCCGCCCTGACTGTGTGGTCATGCGCACCTCTATCGGAAGTCAATATTTCACATTAATATTCGAACTTTTCACTTTGATTTTCAGCCAAATCAAAAGTAGTTTTGAATTTTGCTTTAAAGCGCTCTAGGTTTTATGTGAATTACTCTCACTCCGACTACAAAAATGGTATCCATCCTCTTGGAAGGATTTTCTCTCTCGTCATTATGGTCCCTGGGTCTTTGCGTTACCTACCTGGTTTCCATAACCAACCCATAATCAAGCAACTAAAACAGATATGTTTAAGTCAATCATAAAATATCACCCATAGAGCGTAGGATGAGATGTTTTTACTGTCAGGACGTATATTAGCTGTTTTCATGCACCAACAAAAGATGAATGAAAGAAGAATATCTGTAACGTGCGAGTCATGCAAGATATGTGGGAATTTTTCGACTCACTATTCCTTCAACCCTCTTTCCCGTAGCTTAGGGTCAGTAGAAGATACTACCTCGAACGCAACCGCCGAAATCTGTTCCCGAATCTTACAGGAATTGAAAGCTACACCCTGTTAATCCCACCCTTCTCCGCTTCCCTCTATCCCGACCTACCGTAATCTTACTTAGCGTCACAGCACGATGCTTTGGTATTGACTTGAATGCGTGCGTGATGTTAATCCCTCATGCTCCCCGAAGTTATTACCTTGCATCGGTCCCTATCTCACCCTAAACCCCCCGCGTTCTTCACATGCGAAAGCGCATAACTTCGCCACGGGCAATTCACCACCTATTTTTTTTCCTATCCCTCCATCCACTGCCGCGTTTTCCTCCGCGGATGTATCCATCGAGAGATGATGCCCTCCGGCCCATAGGGCATGCACCAATGAACTCTTTTCTCTCCCCCTCCCATCATTCATTCGCTCAAACGCTTGAATACCTGCTTTTTTCCGAGTCGCGGGGGAACTTGCCGAGCAGAACTTTTCGGCCCGGCTCTTTTGTGGCTGCGTCCGTGGCCATTTCTCATATAGCCCGTGCCGACCTCATCCATTTCTCCCCGCCCGTCTACGGGACGTACCGTGACGCCATTAGAGCCAATGGGACGGGGAGAGGTGGATGGGACATGGGCGGAGTGGGGTGGGAATTTTGCGGTGCGTCCTCGGATTCCGGAGGATCCGCCGCGGAATGGAGGAATGTTTTATACGCATATCCATCTACATAGGTGGTGTTCGTAGGTGTTCGCTTGCGGGGACGGGAGGGTTTTTAAGCTCGTGATTGGAGATGAAGGGTGAAAATATGGTAGAATGGAGAAGAAAAAACGCGTGGGTGACATGCCCGCAAAAAAGGTGTACACACGGAAACGAGTGTCCCTCTTTCCGTCTCACCTCTCCTTCGTTCCATCTCTTAGTCGTCCACCTCTCTCCTTTTGTCTCCTTTCCTCCTGCCTGCTTGGGTGGCTTGCGGTTTTGTAGAATAGGGGACGGTCCTAGGCGGGCGGGAGGGTGCGCGGACAATAAAAAGTTCGCTCCATTCCGAGGGTAAATGGCTAAAGCTGGTCGGTTTTGGAAAGGTTTTTCAAGGAGAAGGAAAAAAAGTTTCCCCTGTCAGAGACGTCACGGAAGATATTCGGAGGGGAAGGGGTGGGGTGGGGAATTCGGGAACTACATGGTGCAAGTAAACACACACTCACAGGCATTGCGACCGGGATTCTGGTAAGGGAATGGTGTGGGGTTTCGGTGCCGCCTGGCGAGTAGGTGGTTTGAGGGAGTCGGGGGCTCTGTACGTGAAGTAACATGCGTGCTTTCATGCACGGCCCGGGTGAATTCACGGTTCATTCATCGCCGTAAGTTTTTTTCACTTGCTTGTACGTAACTTTTTCTTCCTCATTCCTCTTTCCGTTTCTACCTCTTCTTTCTTTCCCACCCTCTTTCTCCCTACCCTCCGCCTCGCCTTTTTCTCACCCCCTCCCAAAGGAGGGAGGGCCACCAAGGAGTTCGCCCGTCCCCACCTGCTGCGCCGAGTCGGGTGGCGTGAGATGCGTAGGCTCTGGTGGGGTCGGTGAAGAGACTGCACCTATCTATCCATCGGTGTCCCCTTCCCCCAAACAACCACCTCCTCCTTCGCCCCGGAATGGGTGCTCTTGCTCCGGCCTTTCCTCGCGCCCTGCCCTCTCCCGCTCTCTCTCCACCCCCTTCCCCCTTTCCTCACTGCTTCTACCTCCCGACCTCGCATGTCCGGCCCAAACCCCCACAGGAACCCCACAGCGCACCCGAAACTCACCGCACACGCGCACCCACTGACAAACGTTTACCTTGACGACCGTCGAGATCTCCCCGCCGTGTTATAACGATTCTCCTCCTGACTTTCGTTGGGATTGATGGAGAGAAAGGTGCTAGGTGGAACAATGGGAAGAGTGGACGGGGCTTGGTGTGTGGCCGTTGATGTGTACCTTATCCGAGCGTTTAAGGCCGCTTTCAGCTGCTGCGCCTTCGCTGCGGCGATGTTTCTACTCCCTTCTTTCTTTCTTCCTTACTCTATCTCTCCGGGCGATTTCCTTAAACTGTTGCTCCTGCAGCTGCCGCCCACCTAAACACTGCCATTATGCGGTTGTTTTGGTCAGCTCGTGTGGGTGGCGGCGATATATTATTCGCGCCCTGGCAATGTTTTGGCATGACGTTGGGCTTGTGTCCCAGTGACTCTTCTCTTCCCCTCCCACTTCCTTTTTCCTCGGAAGAGACGGGAGGGTCGGGTGGACCATCTATCTGTTGTGCGAAATCTTCGGAAAGTGAGGCATTCGTTGGGGAGGAAGTCGCTAGAATATTTTCGTTCACAGAGTGTTTAGAAAGGATGGAGTAGGGTTTAGAGGCATTGTGGTGGACCTAAATAGACGTTTTCACGAACTGCTTTGGGGTGAAGATGGGATTTGGGCGAGGAAGTGTCGCTTGAAAGGCATTTAGCCGGAAGGAAAATGCTTTACTCAACGAAAACATTTACCATTGAGGTTTTCCATTCGCCATTTAATCGCAGGCTTTAAAGATGTTTCAATAATATTTCAGTTTAAGCTTTGCACAATAGATTGATGGATTTTGGTGAATGGTTCAGCTACTTTAGCAACATTTATCTACGCTAGGTAGTGGTTTAGGTCAGCTTGAAAAGGATTACTGCTTCCTAGGCTGTCTGTGGCTGATAGTGCATCTACCACAGCGTACCTACTGATAATGTAGTAGTGATCATATTTGGGTAAGCAAGTAATGGCACTCATTTCTTGTGACTAAGTAGCACTCTCTGAACATAAATACTGTGCATCATATTAGAGTTACATTTATTTCCCCAGTCAGTGTCGGAAACAAATTGCAAATTTTCATTAGAAATGAAGATCAACCTCCATCTTATTTTTCAAACTTCTGTATCTACTATCCGTTTAACGTTTCCAATCTCAGAAGAGATCAGGGTTCCCCAGACTCCTCTCACGCAAGTAACATCGTGTGTGACTGAAGTTAATACATCCGACGTGGATTCCATATCCCACAAAACCACGGCCAGATGCAATCTCGAGGACTCACAAGTCGCATTTCGTCAGAAGTCCATTTGGACAGAGGACGGGGGATGTGAAGGCGAGAGGGGAAGGAGGAGGAGGAAGAACATATTTCGAATGGAGACTAATACCCGGATGAACGCGATGCTTCGGGTGAGTGGGGGGAGGGGCAGAAGGGTAACTCCCCCGGGGGTTGCTCCTCCGACCTCTGTGCAGAGCCCCCTCACCGCGCCCCCAGATCTGAAGATCTTGACAACCGTCTGCGGCTGACAAACTGCCCGGAATCGTATCCGCCGTCCCGTTCCTGCTACTTGAAAAAAAGAATCCCACCGAGTCCCGGGCGGAGTCCGGCCGTTGCCTTGCCCACGCACATTTTTTTCGTATCGTCCCATCACTCCCCCCTCCCCCCTTGCACGCCGAGTCAATTTTTTAAGGCAGCCCCGCTCATTATTTATCAACCTCTAATCTAATGATGCACCCATCCGACGAGAGATTAACCTCCTTCCCGCGAAACCGTTTAAGCAGTCCATCACTTCCCTCCGCGTTGGAAAAAGGTGGGCGAGGATCCGGGGATCTTCGTGGCTCGACTGGGATGAGTCGATTTCCTATACGCGGTGGAGAGGGTCGGCTGGCAAAGGGAGGAGGTGGAAGAAGACGAGGAGGAGGTCTGGGCCTCACGACTCTTCTTGTCGCGCGATCGAGTCGAGCACGCCGATATCATTGAATATTTCCTCCACGGCTGTCTGAGCGGCCTCGGGATGATGAAAGAGGCGGAGTGGCGAAACTAAACCGAATTTGCTCTCCAGCATTTCTAGATCGGTGGAGGGGGTTTTGCTCCCGGCCAAGGATGCGTAGAACGAGGAGGTGGAGGAGGCTTGGAGGGAGGAGGAGATGGAGTGGGAAGGAAAAAGGGAGTGAGGCAATGATTAATGTTCCGAGACAGAGTGATGGGGGAGAGGGAGAGGAGGGCGTAGATGGGAATGAGGGGAGGTAGAAAATAGGAATGGCACGAGGAATTGGAGGAACGGGGGATGTCGTGAACTTTTCCTTTTTTCCGTCCAAAACGTCTGAAGGACTTCAGAGGAATGGGTTACCGGGGAGATTCGTCGTTTGATTGGTAATTCGTCTGGCAATATGCTTGCGGCAATAGACCTAAGTCCTGCATCGAAAAATGTATAATTTTACACGATAACAAATATATTCGCGAATTTTAACTGGTAACAAGTTAGATAATTGAAACTTCGTCTACCATTTGTTTAAATAATTTTAAATAGAGTTAGAGACTAGATAAGTTTGTAATTTTGTTTTTGGGAGTACATCTATGTTAAGGAGCATAGTACTGGAGTTTAGGACCGGGCTGAATTGAAGTACTTTGAGCTGGTAGCTTTGGTGTTTGAATATCAATTAATTCCTTTTCTTTCTTCTAGTCTTCGATATCAGTTTTTAATCTAGCTATATAGCTACCTACGCTGTAATTTCCATGTATGTACAGAATACAAATGGCCAAGCGTAACCAATTGTTTTTTATTTTTTTAACCCTTAAATTCAACGTTACGCAGTGCACGAGTGGTCATAGTTAACTTCCTGCCACTTGCATAAGTGCAAGATGGCACGGCTGATGCAAAAGCACAGGAAAGATTATTTTAGAAGTTATAATTCTGGCATTAAAAGTTTAATTTCAACTTCTAATTTTGTTTTTTGTGGTGCCACATAAATTAGTTGAGAGAATGACTAATTTATATCAAGGTCCATTTATTAATCATTGCCTATCATAATAATAGGTATGGAATTTACATTCACCTTCTGGGAATAGGCTCAAAATGATTCTGACCTATGAAGTGATCTATCCCAAGTTGTCTAATAGCGATTTTTCCATGTTTCTATGGCTATAGAGCTTTTTCTCTCAAATTTATATGGGATAAAGTATTATGTAATTCATACTCAAGCTTACATAGGATGGGTGTAATATGATCGGAAAAGAGTTAAAAGGAAGAGAAATAAAAAGAGACTAGGGCATCATTTTCTTGTTTTTTATTCAATCCTCCATACCGTGGCATTGAGAATCGCCTCTTACAAAGGAATACAAATGCCCTTAAGCCGAGAGGGAGATGATAGGCCTGTATTCAGTGTGGGTGGGGGAAGAGTGTGGAGAGGGGAAAGGGCTCCCTCCCATTTTCTTGTCCTCCTACGTTCTCTCAGTCCATCTTTTCCATCATCTCTCCATGCTTCCCCTTATTCAACCCCTCTGCTTCTCAAACTTCCTCCACCCTTCTCATGATGTGTGACTCAAGGGCGACGGGATGGACCACTATCCCTTATGCGGACTTTTTAAGTGAAACTCCTATTTGTTTTCCAGCATATCGTTTTTGTGACTTTTTATCCCCTGATGACGCCCAACGGAATGGATGGATTGCCTGTGCGAGGGAATTGCCGTCGTTTTTCTGGAGAATATTAAAAGAGAATAAGGCTGAAAGGGAGAGAGGCCGGGAAAGAAGGGGCCTCTTTCATATTTGTTGAAGGAAATCAAACTACTGTTTCCTCTTCCCGGAAATCTCCCGTAATTTATGACCGTTTAACTGGGACAAACAAGGTCGGTCTTTATGGGGAGCAAGATGTATGTATGTGTATAAAAAAAACGAACCGTGAGTGAAAATGTTTCCGTCAAATGGATCCGGAAATGATTGATGGCAATTTGTTTCAGTCGCGCTGAAGTATTCTTCCGGGTCCGAGGAATTTTTTTTACGATTGAGGAAAAGATGGCAATGCTCTCCCCGAGAGGTGCGTCGTTACCGCATCGTCTTAAGAAAAAAGAGGAGATGGCATTCCGATCGTTGTCGTCTCCTCACCCGCTCGCGATTTGGTCCCGTTTGAGAATGGATAGTCGGGAAAGTTCAAGGGGAGGAGGGGGGAGGGAATGAATGACGAGCGTCGGTCACGTGACTTGTTGACCATCTCGCCAAAAATTATTCCCGTCTAGTCCCATTCAGGCGGCTACGAGGACCTCTCGCTTCCCAGACATGACGGTCACATGAAAAGCCGAGCAATTTTCTTTAGGCGGCACGCTTTACGGGCTGCCCATCTTAAATAAAACCGTGACATCACACGATATGATGTCCAGCATATATCTTCGTCGTATCTTTCTTTTTATAGCTGGTCGAGCAGAGGGAGAGAGAGGTTTAATCGAATTTTTTCGACCCTCCCATCCCTCTCTTATTCCCTCCCTCTCTCTCTCTCTCTCTACATCTCTTTCTCTATCCAGAGCACTTTTTTTAAATACCTATCTCTTTTGATTAAAAACGACGGAATTTCATGGTGCGCGCCACTTATTTCTCTCTCCCCAGAGAGGCCGCGGGGCCTACCCCCGTCCGCGTCCTCCCGGAGCACATCAGAGCACACACAATCAACAACGGCGGACAACAACGTAGCAGAGTCGCCTCATGGACTCCGATCGCCTGTAACGAAAGCGGAGCATTATATTCCTTTTTACGACGATACTAAAAGCGTAACGCTGCGCCGGGGACCGCTCTCCACCCAAGGTGAAGTCATTATTGTCCCGGGCGACTCTTCTTTCTTCTTTTTTTCTTTCAAACGCTATTTTTCCCGCTCGTCGTCGAAGCGACCTCACAAGAGATGAGGGGTGCAGATGCTGGTAGAGAGAAAGAGAGAGAGAGAGAAAAGGAACGGGGGAGGGTGGAGAAAAAGAAGTGAACGAACAGGGACGAGGCATCAAAACTTCTCACAATTTTTCATCCGAGTGAGCAATATGAAAGGGAAACCCGAACGCAAAAGTGATTGGTTTTTTCGCCGCATTCTTCCGATGTATCGCGCGCCTTCCAAATCGAAGGGGCGTACGGGTGTGGGGAGGGAATAAAGGGAAGTAGGGGAAGGAAAGTAGGAGGGAGGAAGGGTAGAGGAGCCGAAATAAAAAGGATGAGAGAGGCTTTAGGATGGGTAGCGGCTCGAGAGGACGTTGGAGAGGTTGGGGGCGGCGGGGATAAGAAAGGAATCAAGGGGTTGGTGGTAGGGGAGGGGATTCCAAAGTAGGGAATGGATGGTATCTTGTGTATTATCGTCATTATTATAGAGCGGAAGGAGTGTGAGTAGGTGGACTAAATAAACTTCCGAATGGGATGGACGAGAAGTATACCCTTGGGGAAATGGCCGCAGAAAAAAAGGTGAAGCGAATGGTAGGAGTCGAGACGCAGGGATGGTTGGCGGAAGCGGGAGAAAGGGCTTCCTCTCTCCGCGCGTTAATTCAAGAGGGTCGAGGGGATTTTCAAAGAGAATCAAGGGGCAGGTGGCGTCGGAAGATTAGGATGGAGGAATGGACGGTATAAACTGTGGCAGGGAAAAATAAAAAGTTGAAACAAACAACTTCATTCGGACAAATATTGGACCATCAATCTATCTCCCTTACCCTCCCTCAGAATTGTGCTCGAGTTTGTTAAGTCGTCAAAAAATTATTGATGGCATTTCAAATTTTCTCCAATTAACTCGGCGGTTTCTGAAGTGGATGTCATGAATTGGAGCATTCCGGTTTGAAGGTTTGGATGA
Organism: Platycnemis pennipes; assembly: GCA_933228895.1. NCBI lineage: Eukaryota > Metazoa > Arthropoda > Insecta > Odonata > Platycnemididae > Platycnemis > Platycnemis pennipes. Next base: position 89,366,478 of record OW121848.1, read on the forward strand.
CGAAATGGTGAAAGTGCCCCGAAATTTTTGGGTCCTAATTTTTTGCATCTAAAGCTGTTCAGTGAAATAGGTCGACACAAAAAGGAGTGCTGGAAGTATTTGCATTAAATTACTCTGAACGTTTGTAGAGTCCCTCTGCTACAAATAACTCTAGGTTGAAAGGTAAATCTTTTCAATTTTAACCTACTAACCCTTGCAATGATGTGTGGTGGAGGTTGTTTGCTACCAGCCGTGGTACATACGGTTATGATGAAAACATTTGCGAGTAAACGAGAGAGGTTTGATAAAAAAGAGGTCACAAATGATAGAAGGGGTGTATTTTTTCGGTAAAATAATAAGCTTTGTGCGCGTTAAGGTCGTGGATGAACGATATTGGCAGCGTTAGTGTGATAATTCAGACCGAGTATTCCATTCACGAATGTCGTCAAGTGTAAAAAACCACGAAGAAATAGTCTCAGTAACATGAGAAGTAGTGCATGAAGCAACAGATGCGATTGACAATTATCTGAATAATATTTGCGCTTGAGCTTCAATTTTCTTATCCCGTTACCCACAGGTAAACTTCCTGATGTTTAGCGTCTTAAGGGCGTCGCTTTTCGAGGGAGTACTTAGTTTCTCGGAGGATAACATAAGATCGACCGACAAACTCCGATGGGGGAGGATGATGGAGAGAGGAGAAAGGTATTGACGATGTGGAAACGGTTGGAGCGTGGCGACCCGTGGAATTGAGCGGGGAGGGGTGAGTAGGAGAGAGTGGAATGAGGAGTTTAAGGTCGTATGTATGGAAAGTGAACTGGCGTGGCGTTAGGGGATGTGAGTGATTGGGCGAGAGTAGGGACGACGGGGAGGGGGAGGGAGACCTTGGAGGAGAATGAGGAGGGAGGTAAACCCCCCGACAGAAAGGGAACAGTCTTGTCATGATTGATTGTTCGGATGGATCCCATTTTGATTGACTAGCCTCGGGATCGCCAAGTGTTTGTTGCATTGACTGCCAGACTCTCTCTCTCTCCTAGTCCGTGAACTCTCGAGCATGGCCGCAAGGGGAGGAGTGGCAGGGGGGAAAGGCGATTGTGTGGTGTAGAGCTCGGTGGCTCTGGTATGGTGGGGCGAAAGGTGGGGAGAAGGAAGGGATGAGGCGTGGCTTGGCCGTGGATTTAGAGGAGACGTAATGGGAGCAAAAGGGGGACAAGGAGGGGATGACTGGAGGGAGATGAGGGTGAAGGCTTAAGAAGGTGGAAGGGGAGAGAGTGAGGAATGATATCATCCACTCGTAGCCAAGTACGGGGAGGAACGGAGACAAAGATTGGTAATCTCATGCAAAAATCTTAATATTCGTGCTCAGAAGTCAGTACAAATATTTTTTTTTGCTCTAAACTACGTGAAAAATGCCAGTAATTTGACGAGCTTGTATGCTAAATATTTCAAAATATAATATATTGATAAGAAACAAAGCAACGCTTACATTTAATTCACCGACTGAATGCCCACAAGCATTGAATGGATAATTAAAGGAATTAATGTTGGTATGAAAATTGATATGCATTCTTCATTCATTCTCTATTTAGATGAACCTAGTGTCTATAAATGATGAGATAATAGTATGCTTAGTAGCACCTATTGAATAGCACCTAAAGGAATTAATGTTGGTATGAAAATTAATATGCATTCTTCATTCATTCTCTATTTAGATGAACCTAGTGTCTATAAATGATGAGATAATAGTATGCTGAGTAGCACCTATTGAATTGGATTTTACAATCGAAAAACTTTGTTACTATATTCCAGACTTTGGGCTACTGGATTGTATTTTTACAAATTTCACCTAATATTACTCACAAAACGAAGTATGCTATGAAAAACATAAATTTTATTTCTGAATAGTTTTAGAGTAGAATAATATGAGCAAATTAAGCGCAACTCCTTCAAGGCAGACCTTACTTAGAAAGAATCCTTTGGCAAAGCAAATCCTTCATTTTCCATAAATGTGCGGAGCCAATCTGCTACTTATGTATTTCCTTGATAGCTCCCCGACAATTTTCCAATCTGGCCTCGGAGAAAATTATTTCTACATTTGGCAACCAGAAATGTATTGCAAAAGGTTTATCTTTAGTTCAGTTCCGTATATTTTCGATCAAGGCGTTTCATGGATAACATACGATGTGTAGGACTCCTAAATCACCTAATTTTTCCTTGGTTTTCAGCTAATAGTTCGGTTACAATTACCCAGGCTACGTTTATCAAAATAGTATCATATAAATTAGCAGACCTCCAATGTATTTCAGTCTAAATTAAAGAACCTAATTGTTTATTTAGTGAACACGTGAATAGTCCATCGTCAGTTTTTTTTTCAAAAATGTACACAACGAGCCATATTTGACGTATTCATAAAAAATATATGAGAGACGGTTTTTTTCCGGAGTTAAACATTTACTAATAAAATTGTGCTCCAAATGATTGATTTGTGAACTATTTGCACAATATTTAACTCGATAAATCGAGTCATGAACTCGTAAATTGCGAATGCAAACATTGGGCTGTGGCGCGTTCGCCACACGCGTAGTTTTACAAATTTCCCAACAACGGCAGCAACTGATCCAAATTAAAGCAAATACTACTTCAAACAAAAGGGATGAGAAAAATAAATATGAATGACCTGACGATGAAAAATTGAAAAAAATAAAATATCCAACTCTCCGGTGAAAAACATTCTTTTTGGGCTCGCTGATATTTACTGTATTTATCATCGCTCTTTCGGGGCGACTCTGTTGGAATATGTGGGAAGTGCAGCGCAGGTGGGGAAATGAATGGGGTGGATAGGTGGGATAGATGGAAGAGGGGAGAAGGCGGAAATTAGAGGCTGAGTTGGCTCTGGTGGGAGTAGTAGGTGGGAGCGCTCCGAGCGCCCGCGGTTCCTCACCGAAGAAAATGACAGAGCTCCCTGAATGGGAGGCAAAAACGTGAAGAGGGAGGAGCCCGTCTCCCAGAGGGCTAGCTGGATCAGGAGGCTGAGAAGGACTGTTGAGGCAGGGGAATTAGGACGGCGAAGGGGTCGGAGGGCGTCGGCGATGGATAGGGAGGCGGGAAAGACGCGATGGGAGGAAGAGGAGGAGGTGGAGGCTGTTCTGAGGGGGTGGACGGAGGGGGGGGGGTCCTTTGTCGTAGGACGGGTGAAGGGGTGGAGGGAGGAGGAGGATGGTTGGATTAGATGAAGATTGAATGGCCAGGAGCTGAGGGTTAAAGCTTAGCCCGGAGGAAAAGAGGTCCTCGGAAGGAAGGAAAACAAGTACAAAAGGAGGTGGACGGGGAAGGAATGGAGAGGGCCGGGTGTGGCTCTGGATAAGGACGTACGGGGGGAGGGTCTTGTGGAGTATTCGTCGGGGAGAAGGGAATATGAGTACGCCAAGGAGGTTAAATGAAAGGGTTCTCGGATCTGACCGAGGAGGACGGCGGGAAGGCCACTTAAATAAGGATCCCCGGATGACTATGCACTCGGCAACAGTTTTTCATCTGGTTATCCTGGCATTTCCACCCATTCTTTCCTCCTTTCATGCCCCGTCCCCGCAACCGAAAACCCCTTCCCCGGCTCATCCGTTTTGAGGCGTCCCTTCTCGGGGGATGATCTTTCTTCGTTTAGTCACCCAAAAAGGCTTTGGAAACTCTTTCTCCGGCCTCCATGCTCGGGGATTTTTAATTTTCACGCATCGGGTTGCCCCTTTTATTTCCCTTCCGAGAATGGGAATAATGCCTTTGGTTTGCTCTGTCGAGAGATGCAAAGTTCGTCGGGGGCACACCTCCTCTCTCCCACCGCCACTTACGAGGCCGGAGGCTCGGCAAGCGATGCCTCTTCCCCTCCAGGCGGCTCGAAACCTTCCTATACCTCTCACCTTGGAGGGAGCAAAGGAGCACCTCCTCCCATTGTTGATAGGAACCGCGGCAGATGGAGAAAAAGAGAGAAAAAGAAGCAGATATAGAGAGAGAGAGATTGAAGGGAAGAGGGCAAAAGAGAGAAAAGGAAAGGAAGGAATTTCCGAATGAAATCAATCAACCGTGCTATGACAGCGTTGGATTGGCGCTTTTCCTCAAATATCTTAAGGAACTTTTCGTGGCCTCGAACGGCGTTGAGTGGGAGCGGCGAGAAAAATGGAGTTTCTCGAGGATTTATTTTGATGCCTTTTCTTTGAGTCATAAATGAGGATTGATTGGAAAATGATTCAGCGGGGGATACATTATTTGTCGCCGAAATGCCTCCTGCGTAGTCTCTCGGTATCGGATGAGGCCATTTAGATGTAAATGAGGATATAATTGGATATTTGGGCCTGATGTACAAATTTATTCCCATTCGATTTTTTTGGAAAAGACATGATGCTGTCAAAAAGTTTTGCCGAATCTTGGGAATTTGGATATCACTATGGTGACAAGTGTATATTAAAGATTAAATTAAAAATTCAGGGCCGATATTGCACCATAATTGCTATCTTATTCCTTTGTTTAGTTATACATCTTCTCCGCTTTATAAAACGGTTTTCTTACTAACTAAGCACACTGATTGTTGTATATTAATTTGTTATTATTTGCATTATTTCTGTATGTGTACTATTTAGTCACGCACGATTGTTTTCGTTTCTCCCACGGTTCTTCTTTTGAGCTCTGGGAAAAGGATTAACAGTAATTGTTCAATCAATAATGTAAAATAAACCAAATCAAAATACAATAATTTTACTATATACTAAGTAAAATAATAGTGCAAATATTTCACAAATAAAACATTCTGAACACAAAATACCGTTTTGTTGTATTTTGTGAAGAATATTGTTGTGGAATAGTAGGTACTAAGTATATTTATTTTATTACGTCCATGCCCCGCAAAGTGTTATCGCATTCCGTCCAATGTATTGGAGTAGAAGTGGTCCCAAAACCTATCGAGACGGATAGAATACCTCTAATGTAATCCAGGCTAGCTAGAGTCTTCCGTCTGAAGATCAGAATGATGTATAAATGCTACATTCACGGATATGGGATTGGGGATTTCTCACAGCGCTCAGAAATTTACAGCAGCTTATGGTAACATTACCAAAAACATAGCTTGGGCAAAAATTAAGTCTCCATAAGGTCATGGAATTTTAACTCGTGGCATGACACTAAGGTCACTGGAATACTTCGTCTGTTCTACTCATGAATCAAAGTAAAGATTTAAAAAGTTACTTAATACGTGCTCGATTAATCAACTGAAACCAGTCTTAAAGCAATAAACTTTAATAATTATCTTTACGGATACGGATTCACAAGCATAATATTTTTGCATTTATTAATACTAAATTTAATAGATAATTAGACTTATGCCATGCTAGAATCTCACAGACTTGCGCATGTTCATACAAACTTAAATTGCATTGAATCTGTCCTCATAAGTTCCGAAATAATCGTATGCTATAGAATGGCTATACGGAATTTCTGAACTCCGATGGTGACTCTGGTATGCCTTTGATTGAACCACCACTAGTTTCGTAGCCGCAGATTTCTATGAAGGGAGAAAATCCCTAAGTGACCCATAAAAAATGATTAATTCTGCATTCGTTCCCCGAATAGGGCAAGATAGGGACGTGCCTCGTTTCCAACAGAATCACCCCCTTTGTCTTTCTTCGACAGAACGCCGAGAAGTGAAGAATTCATTCGCCGACTGTGGTTTTCTCCACCTCCTAGCGATTCCACCCCTCCCTCACGGCCGCGCGAAAACAGCATAAACGGTGCATTGGCTTGGGTGAAAACCTTATTCTTTTCTCTCCTCAATTCGAAATCTTACAGTGCTTCCCGAATATCTCTTTCCTTTTTCTCTCTATCTCTTTCTCCCTGTCCCTCTGCGTTGCCGTCACGTCACTAATTCTCAGCCCATGCGCCTCTCTGCTGTTGGTATGTGTGTACATGCATGCGGCAATTTTCCAGCGCCCGACCAGTCTTGGGTGTTTTCTTCTTCCCGGGAGACCTGGGGAAGTATAACCCTGCCACAGCTTCCCCAGCGTGGCAGTCTACTCTTCTCATGAGGAGGCCGAATCTTCTTCTCACCACTCCCACCTCTCTCTCTCTTTCACTCTCATCTCAGCTACAGCCAGCTCGCACGGCCCATCTCATCCTTTGCCAACTCCTCCCAACCTCCCGAGGTACTTTTCCCACCCTTCCCTCCAACCCTTCTCTGCCTTTCCGCTCGCTTCGCCGCTCGCGATATGCGCTTGTGAACCCGCACGTGCACCTCCCTCCTCGCTTATTTTGCCCAATCATCCCTCATCATCATCCCGGACCATCCGTCGTCACCTACGAGACCAAATATATGTAGTAAAGCGGGCGTAAAAATATGTGAGAACCTCCCACTCCCGTTTTTTTTTATCTATTTCCCCTTGTTTTCTTCGGTGTTTGGCCACACTCAAAGAGAAGGAGAGATTCAACCTTCCGAGAAAAAATGACGATACACACTCCTCGGCATCCGAAACGCCCCCTTTGTCAGCACGCCAACCCCCGCTCCCCCCACTCCTCCGTGGATTTTGCTTCCCGCGGCCATCTTCCGCCGCAGTTACCATCCCTCCCGTTGGGTATTTTCACATGTGCGGAAACCTTTTCCTCAATCCCAATGAACCCTGCGTCGTAAGTGCATCATCAGGGGGGCAAGACCACAATGTTCGGGTCACGTCTGGTTCTCTGCAGCCACGTGTTTTTTTACTCGATTCTTTCCAGCGTTTCGTGCCATGCTCGTCTGTTAAACGGTGTGAAAACGCTCCAAGGGATGTTGGGTCCGTGACATGGCGCGGATTTCGTAGATTTACAGCGTATGGAATGGCGTATATAAGGTGACTATAACAGAAAAATTCGTAGATTGTATTCGGTGAGTTAGTTGCTTGGTGGGTCATTTGATAATGTGTAAGGTTTCCGTAGAGATAAAATTCACTATCAAAAGCTTACGCAGGTAGCTACGCTGTGAGCGTTATTAGCACTTGAGCTATTGCGACCATTGCAGGGCGTGTCTTTTGGACGCCCCAAGAATTATTCCTAATAATCAACTTTAATTATTTGGTCTTTGCTGCCACGTCATACCAGAGCATTTTCTTTCGCCACATCAGCCACCCTCTTCCAATGACTGCAGTTGCTTGTTAACATTTTGTTTTGTTCCATAATGGTTGGTATTTGGACGTTTTCGGTCCCACTAAAATACTTCCTATTACTGCTTTGTGTTTCTTATGCCTAAAGCAATGCCTTCCAAAGCCCTCTTCTTCAAAGTAGTTAATGGGAAGAACCGCAAAAAAACCTAGTTAGATATAAATACATTTTTTGAAGGGAATAACAATGAATACGTATAGTTTAGCTGTTAAAAGAATTTAAGTCTAAAGCCAGATGAAAACAATCTTACGATAGGTGCCGATGATGAAATATTTCCCTAAACTCCCTCTATACCCCTTTCCTTCTTCATCTACATCTACATAATACCCTGCAAGCCACCATAAAGGTGTGTGGCAGGGGGTGAACTCTCACCAAACATGCACTACATATCATGCATAAAATAGGATTAGTGCTTGTAATTATTGTTTATATTACTGTACTTGTATTATATAAGTTCTTATAATTATTCTTCCATTTCTTTCTTCCTCGCATATTTTTAAACATCCCTACCATAATTCATAGAATTTGATACATTGGCAAGTTTACCTCTCTCACAATTAACATGAGAGCTTTCTATCCGTACCTTTACATTTTGTCTTACACATTCCACCGTTCCTGCTTCCTTATCCTAACTCTTGGATTCATCATTAGCGATAGGTAATTTGCCATATTTACCTCTTATAAAGACCCTAATTTTACTTTCTACACATTACACTCATTCTCTCGAGTTGGATGCGGTATTTCATTGGCACCAAGTTATGAATCTGCATCTTTGTCCATCCCTGGGGAGCAATGTGAATGAATTACGCTTTTTCCAAAAAGAGCATTCAAAGAATAGAGTAAAAAATGATAATTATATGCTACTGAGAAGCGAAGGAAAAGAGTTGACTGTACATTGCCCTTCAGGTCATTTTCTGAGAAATAAGAACCCGCGATAAGAACTCGAGTGACTTACACTGAAGCTGGAAGGCATTCTCATTGTGTAGCAGGTTTCAAAAGTCTCTGCCTATCGCTTCAAGCAATGAAGTTATCACCACAGATTGCATAACTGCTGTACTGTCGTAATCTAGACGCCTTATGTCTTTCTCCGTCCTACCTTACCTTCCGACGATTTCGACTCATATACGCTGGGAGTGTAATTTAACAAAGTGAATTATCATGTGTACAGGCAATGAATAACAAGTTAACTCAAAGGAAGTGGAAGAAATGGTGAGGAGCACCAGGAGATACCCTAGTTGGTGTACGTCTTATGCATGTTGAGGGTGCATGGCTCATGTGATTCAACTCACCTGTGAGTCCTAAACTGTAATAACCAAGTGATATATGTCGAGATAAGTCAGGAAAAATTATATTTCATCAAATATTCCTTGGCTTTTACATTCGTATAAAATGAAAAATTCGAGATCTTCGTTATAGGGAAGATTCCTGCACCACAACTTGATCCGCATAAAAATTCTTCCTTTTCCATCCTCCCTCTTTCCCTTCTGAATCTTTGATCCTTTCACTCTCTCCCCGCCAGAGAATCGCTTTCTAGCTACGTAAACACGCCTCTCCCTTTTTTCTGCTGCCTTACTTCACCGCCTTCTCCTTCACCCCCACCCCTCGCATTTCTTCTTTTCAATCCTTTGTTTATCTACTTTCGCCACATCCTCCTCTCCCCGGCGCGCGTTTGAGATCATGTTTTTGCACCCCGTCCTCTCCTAATTCCCCTTTCCTCTCCGTCACATCCTCATTTCTTCCTCCCTTCCCCCCGCGTCCTCTCCTCTGCGGTTTTATCCTTTGTTTACCCAGTGCCCGCATGTCTCCCTCCCTTCATATGCGTAAAATCATGTTTATGTTCCTTGCCGTAATTCCCTTTTCCCTTCTTCGGCAGCATATCTCTCCCACCAGTTTACAAATCCGGCCATTATTCGACTTCTCCCTCACCTCTCCTCCATTCCATGTCTTTTTCAAACAGCGTTGATCCCTTGCTCATTCTGTTTCCTCTCCTTTCTCCTCACCAGGCGTGACATTCTTACCTTCCAAAACCCGCACGGCTGTAATCGTGTTTGCATTTCTTTAAGTCTCCAAATTCTCGCCACAGAGAACCCACCCCTTCGTTTTCCTCGTGGGACACATTGACATTCCTCCCATCCCGTCTCCATCTTTTCCCGACCGTATTTTTGTTTCGAAAATAGACTTCTGGAGATAAGACTTCCCTCGCCGAGAGCTCTCTAAGCAGTTTAACACGACAGGGGTAACATAACGAAGCTAGAAATGCATTTTGATCGAATCTAGGCCTTTGTGTCTTATTCTGGCATCGTCATATGTTGCTTATTTCGTCGAGGCCGTTGCTTTATTGATTTCATGCCTAGGAATGTTTTTGAAATGGTGATACCCTGCACTGATTCAAACATTTGAAAAATAGATGCAAATGAAGTTGTTATTTTTCTCGCTTATTCGCATTTCACAGTAAATTAATTTTTTGTGTGAGTCTCTTTATCATGCTGCAGTACTGCAGCTGAAGTGAAAGTTCTATAAGAAACATTCTAGCTCAATAATAAATGGATCCGTGTTCAAGTCCCGGCCTGTGATAATATTTTTTCTCGGTGAAGTGCTTGATGGGAATAATGATGTCCTATTTCGCGTATTTGAACGTAATACTCTCATTTTAAGACAAAACAGCAGGCGTATGAAATAGCAGAAACTACAACAATGCAGATTTAATTCCATTGGCTGTATTTCTCCACCATCCTGTCCTGAATACCATGGCTGCAGAAGTCTGGTTAGTAATACGCCGTATTGACGACTCATTGACATTCATTGTTTTGTTCTGCGGAAGTCCGCAGTCACAAATAATTTTGATAACTCGCAAGATGGCAGAAGGCAGAAATATTCCCTCTTCATTCACGAATACGTCCCTCAAAACCAGTTCAATCAGCTAATTAACGGAGAACATTGTCGGATTCAAGGCAAGTTCACCATTAGAAGTCGTTATGAGATAATTTGAGATGGGTTATATAAGACGTGGGCTAGGGTTTAAGAGAAACCTGGCATCGGCATTTCCTGTTTGTAATGAAATGAGTCCACGGGTTCACAGCCTCTTCTGTTCCCTCTTTTAACGGACGGTATACTGAACGAGGATGACGTGTGAAAGGAATAGCATGTAGGACCCTGGATACTACTAGAAATGTCTTCCGCTTCTATGATTTGATCTAGGTCCCTGGAAATGAAAAAAACACCTCTCTAGTCTGCACACCATCCTCCCGTTGTTTTGTTATTAGGAGATGCGACCGGCAATTTGGGTAATATTCACCTATTAGGATAGGTGGGTATTTGGAAAGAGGCATGACTGTTGGGAGTAGAGAAAAGGTAAAGAGTAACCTGGGGTTGATATCCTCCTGCTTTTAAAGCAATATGCTGAGGGATTCATATTTTTACGTCCCATTCGACGCCCGTAGTTTTGAACTTGTAATGTCATTCCTACGTACACATAAATATTCATCTTGTTATTTTACAAGTGGCTAAGGTATATTTTGATCGAATGTCCTAACTATTCTTCGCACTGTGTTCACCTAGCGGGCCCTTTCATACGCTAATTATCTTTTCAGATCAAGTGTGTTGTAACAGTAAAAAATCTACCACTGTCGGGATTCGAACCAGTTTCTTCGGGATAGAAGGCTTTTCCCTCGGTACCCCACTACATAATCCCTTTCCTTCCCGTGTTGAACCCATTGTACTGTCCTCAATCGCCGGACTCCTCACAGTCTTTCAATTCCAAGGACCAATTTTACCCTTAACTGAAAGTTCGGTGCTCTCGCCTTGCTTTCACGTAATCTTTCTCCTTTCCGCCCAGCGCGGTGTTTCACAGTCCTTTTCCCATGTCTCCACCGCTCGCTTCCCCACGCATTCGCCAGTCTCGACTATATTCATTCGCCTACCCCGCATCGGATCGACATTTCCTCCCTTTGCCTGGAAGGCATGAGCATGCAAGAATACTTCCACCTACGGATTTAACAGTTTGCCAGCTCCCGAGTCAATGTTAGTTTTTAAATATATTACTGAATACCTCAGCGAAAAATTTTTACCCTCTCGCACAACCTCGTGAATTTCATGAAATGAATGTGAAGAGTGTTGAGGGAAAAGTATGGTGATTATAATAGTTTATAGTCTGGAACAACAGGAAATGTAACAGAAATATCGATATATGTATACATAAGTTAGACGTTCAGCAATTCGTAAAATTTCCATAAGTGTTTTGAAGCCATTTTAAAATAAATTAGCATGTACATATTCAATATTTCTATTTTCGATTTCTTTATGTAATTTGTAATTTATGCCCGCTAAAGAAAAATATCGACTGTTTCTTAATTTATAGGTGCAATACTATCCTCATTGCATGTAAATCATTCATAATATCATTTTTAACACTATGTTGTGTGGGCTATATATATAAATATTCTAATTAGATATCATCTCTAGATTTTACTTAGGCATGGAGGATTGATCCCTCACATTACACAATTTGGTTTACATTTTGTTAATACGACTTCAATAACGAGTAAATCAGCTTTAAGTGAGTGATAGCATGGCCACGGCAGTTAGCTTTCTTTCCACTTGGAGTGCTGGATTGCCTGCCGGCGGGCAATTTTTTTTGCAGTAAGCGAATATAATGCAATGTTTTATTTGATGCTGTATCCTAGAACGCGAAAGCGAAGGGGCTTTTTTTTTCAAGAGTAGGGATATTATAGTAGGAAAACGGCGGCCTCTCCCGTAGCTTAAAATACTTTCTGATCGCGGGCTTAAGAGCCTCTGCGGTCAGCTTTTGAGAACGCTTGACTGCTCACGAGGCTCCGAGGATGATGAATGTTTCCCGCCACCGGACTAGGTAGTCCAGAGCTCACCCACGATAGGAGGGACGGGCCGCATCCATCTCCCTGAGGCGCCCTTCCCACTCCACTCCTCACCCTCTTGTTCATTCCACTCATTTTCCCACCCATCGCCCCTCAAAAATCCCCCTCCTTACTTTCTCCGTTCTTGTTTCCATCTCTCACCCTCTTAACTTTTCTCCTCACTTCCTCCTCATTCTCCCACCTTCTCCTATCCTCCCTCTCTCCCCCCTCCCGCATGACGGAGAAGGCCAGACTTGGCCCTCATAATCCCTTCCCAAAAACCCACGTCACTTCCATCCTCCGAAAACCATTGCACGTCTCCTCTCTCTCGTTTTTTCTTCTTTATTTCCTTTTTGCCATCCTCACACATTCTCTCTTGCCTCTTCACCACTCCCCCATGCCTCCACATCCTCCTCCTCCACCCTTTCGACCTTTTCGCGCGGGGTTAGCCCCCAGTGGGCGATGGGAAAGGAGGAGGTGAAGGTAGTGGGGTTCGATGGGAAGAGGATTCGGCGAAGGGTACTGCTGGGGAGGAAGGGGGGCGTGGTATCAGTGGTTTCAGTGGTAGGGGGTGAGCTCTGTAGCCCTTAGAAATGTGGGGAGATGTGTGGGATAGATGGGTGGAATAAAAATATAAATAAGTAGGGTGGGAGGAAGGAAGGAAGGAATTGGAGGAAAAAAGTTCCCCTAGCTCGTTTCGAAGGTCATGGAGCCGGGAAGCGTGCTGTAGCAAACGCCAAAGTGTAGGAGAGTGCGCGGGAGAAGGAGGTGTCGGAGGGAAGTGATGGAGGCTGGCTAAGGGAGGGAGTGGGGCGAAGGTTTCGCCTTTCCTTCTCCACAACGCTTGGATTTTTCGCGGCGGAGAGGCTGCGTGGAGACGGAAGACGCGAAGAAAGGAGTAAGGAGCCCTTCTGTTAACTCCCTTAACCACTTCGCTTTTCCATGTTAACTCTGTCGTCTCCTCATCCTCCCTCATCTCCCTCCTTTCCCCAACAGAACTTTTTCACGTGGATAGGTTATCTCACCGCTATTGGCACCTATTCCCCGCACCACGCCGTTGCCTCTCTCAGTTCGTTCCTGTTCTCTCAAACGAGGGGCCCTCGTAATTTGGAAGCGTTTCGGGACGGACGGGCACCTTCAAAGTTGAGAGAGGCTCTAGAGCCAAGCAGCGCGTAGGTACGCGGGAAAACCAAAAAATTAAAACATTCTCACGCCCTCGATCTCTCAGCCGTCTTTAAAGGTGAAGGGATGTGTTTTTGGTTTGTTGTCAACGGGTAGGATTAGAATAAGGCTGCATGAGTCAATGAAATTGAAGTTCATTATGCCGGCTTATCATATTTTTCATGGTGAAAAATGTTACCACAACTTATACTAGGCTGACATTGAATTGTGCGCAGGATTTACGTGAAATTATTATCCCAACCTTGGGTTAGAATCTTAGCTGTAGTCACTTCCTCATCGGTACCTATGTCAGATGGGTGCTATATTTCGAAGGAACAACTTCCAGGTGTTGCATGGTCAAGGGTTAAAATTGTGCAGGTTGTGTTCCGAAGTTCCGTGCCTTGGATCTAGAATCCTTGAAAGTTATGAAGGGGCAACTACTGGGTTGGAGACTGGTGGAACTTTGACTTCGAAGTAGCCACGTTGCGTGCTGAACCGCTGAGGTGGGCTTCTACGCAAATATCAAGGTCCGTGGTATTTTTCGAGACGTCAATCTTTTGAGTTCGCCCGACAATCGCGGCACATATCATTTTCCATCGGCGTTAGTTTCCGGGGAATTAACCCTCACCGCTTTGAATGAGCTTCTTTCCCGGGCATTAATCTTTCAATCCCAGGCTCGAAAAAATTTCCCAGGATGATTAGCACCATAGCGTACACGTGCCCCGAGGGAGGGAAATAAAATACTCGTGCGGTCGGCTTGGCTGGAAGCGTGCGTCAGACTCCGTCCCGAACTCTTTCCGCCAGCTTTGCCTGCTTCTGCCTTATTCCTCTTGCCTCAAACCCTGTCATATCCACGAAAGAAGGCAGGATTCGGCTCGCTTGTCTCCCGTTTTCTCTCCTCTTTGCGATTTTTGTGCCCCATCCGTTTCCCGCTCACTACTCCGCGGTGACCGCGTCCCCTTTCCAGTCCTTGCTAACAACTTTTCTCGGATTTTTAATTAATGCCCCGTCCTCCTCCTCCCCCTAGTCTTTTTGGCAGTCACCCTCTCCGACTTTCCTCCCAACTGCGTTTGCGGTTTCCTGTTACCTTGTTCCTCCCTCCCTTGTCCTCTTTTTCTTCTTCCTCTTCCCTCTAATCCTCTCTCCTGCACCCGTCTCTCTCGGACCTCGCGCACCCCTAATCTACTCCCCCTTAATCTTTCGGGGTTCCTTGTTCCACCCCTTTTCTTCGAGCCTTCCATTTTGTCATATTCTCTCTCCACTCCTCTTCCCCTTTCCTCGGGTGTGAATTTGCCCACCGCTTGTCTGAATTCACGCTTTCACCGACATGCCTCCAAAACTATAGCGAAAAAAAAATACACACTGGTGGCATGGTGTGGATTTTGCTCTCAAGGTACTTTCACCTCGTACGAATCTCGCTCTTGAGGTCCAAAGTTATCGGGTAATGCGGTCATAATCCTAGAAAACAAAACTATGCTTTCAATAAATTTTGAAGCTAGCGGCTTGTGAGCATTGCGTGCAGTATTTTTGGCATCCTATTTCTCTCTCTTCCTTGATCAGAAACTCATTCCAGTAGCACCCTTTCACAAAAACCTCTTGCCTTATTTCTCTCGCTCTCCTGATCTTTAATCACTTTTGTCCTTCGCTCAGTTCGTTTTGCTCTCCGTTGGACCTTCCGAGAAATTCAATAATCCTCTTGTATATGTAACGGTGATCCCTACCATTTGCTTCCCCGTTTTCTACTTTCCGGTGTCTAACTTCTCTTTTCGTCTCCCTCCCTCTTGTTTCAGCTCCTTTTGACCTTTGTTGCCCCCCTTATCCTTTTATCTAATTTTACTGAAAGGCCTTTTCCTCTTAGGCTGCGTTATAAAAGAACTCGTCCATCTCATCCGTCTTTGATATGTTTCCCTCTAAGGATCCTTTGTGAAGGAACTCACCCGGTTCATCCGGTTTAATGCGTTACAGCAAAAAAACTGAGGCAAATAATCCCGAAAAAAAATTCGCGTTTTGCGTATCTTTCTTCCAGATCTTGCCTGGAGAAAATCTATTAAAATCCAAATCTTTTATGGTAGCTGTGATCAAAATATTACTGAATGCTTATGCGTTTGTTCCCTAGTGTTTTGTATTTGAACCCTTGGTGAATACGCGAATTCCATTCCGCGTAAGATTTAAGGGCATTTTTACTTTTTGATCGATCTTTATCGAGCAATATATCTACGATAGTTTATAAATGCCGAGCCAATAGTGGAAGGATGGATCTTCCATTGCGATGGATACTCGGCAACAATTGCCAGCAAATCACCCGACATTTAGCGATCGATGAGCTAAGGAGTACCTACACATCCATGTATTGACTTCGTTGCTCTCCTGAATTGTTTTCTGTATCCAAGTCAGTTAATCCCGTATAAACCGAAAGAAACTCGTTAACTCCCGCCGCGGTGTCTTATATGCTCCGTACATTGTTCAGTCGACGATTCTGTTTCCTTCTTTCCCTAGCAACAAGAAACGACTTATCCGGTGTTTGAGCACATGCGTTAGTTTCCTATTGCTATTCAATATTGTTTTCCAGGAGGCACCTCCTTCTTAGATAATTAACCTCCTGCTTCACGCATCGAAAATTCTTTAGCGTTAGGTTCCAGAATGAGATTCTTTGCCCTTGCGCTTAAACTCGCCAATAATATTTAAAAGAAAAATGCTATTATGAAGCAACAGTGAAAAATCTAACGAGATTGATATTGTTAATTCTCCTTCCTTGGAAATAATTATTAATTGATTTCCATCGCGTTCTACTTTACCTTCAAGGTGAACAATTGCCAATTATCGTTTAGCTTATTTACATATCCTTTGCGACACAGTTTCTTTTTGGAAATAGAGGGTAAGTGAAAGTGAGAAGACAAATAAGGTGTCTAGTGTGTTTACTCCAGTTTTATTTTGGCACGTAAAATAGAAAAATAGTGTAGGAGAGTAGACTTTCGAATTTAAGTATGCTTAGAGTTTCAAATCTCGCAAGCTTTACGATAAATCATTTCATAATACATCATTTACGCGACTTAATGACGGAGTTTGATGTCGAATGACTTTTTTAAAACTTTTTTTGTGTGAATATTGCCATTCGTCTATCCCGTATGTGTACTTGCCAATCCATTTGAAGGAAATCTTACTCTCTTTGGATATGCACTATTGATATCGCAAAGAGTCAAGTGCACAATCGAACACTCAATTTTATTTCGAGTTACACCTCATCTATTTCTCGACCTTGTGTTTCTACCCTAATTTTCTTCCCACTGCGGCCCGCTCACCCCTTTTATCCTCCCCCACGTCCCGTTCTCAGCTCTCTTCTCCCCTTTCCCGCTGTCCCAACATCTTTCACCTCTTCCCTCTTACCTTGGTAATGAGTTGGCTCCCACGGTACCCTTTTGCCGTCCTTCTCCTCTGACGAGTGAACGTGCGTGCGCGAGCCTTTACTTGCGCGTGTGAGCCAGAGTGGTGGTGGCTTAGTCCGCATGTCTTTGGGGCAATGGAATTGCCATTCGTTAGCATTCCAATCTCATTAACTTCTCTTTCCAGCCGAGGAACTTATATTCCAGGAGCTGTAGCATAAATTTCGCCTCGCAGAAATGCGGAAAATCCTTTTGAAAGTGGGGCATGGAAGGCGGGGATGTGGGGGTGGGTTGAGGGTGAAAGAGCGGTGAGGAAGAGGGAGTTTAGACGTTGTGGGTTAGGTAAGAGCGACCTTTAGGGTTGTATCAGAAACAATTCCAATATATTTGAGATCGTGAAGCATCAAAGTGTTTTTTTAGTAAAGTTCTTTCCACGTACGCTGAAATAATCTTTTACAGCTTTTGCTTACTGTCATCTTACCGGGTTGGCGAGTAGGCGGAAATCCCTCTTTGCAGAATTTCATGGCCTTAATTAATTCAACTTTGATCTCTAATTCTACTTGATTCGTCTCAAAGACGATTTCCAAGTGTTTTTTTAGTGTCGACTTGGTAAGCATAATCTACAATTGGCTTAAGGTACGACTCACCGGATCAAAATAAAGATTTTTGCAAAAATGCCGCTAACTCTACCTGGTGG
Organism: Platycnemis pennipes; assembly: GCA_933228895.1. NCBI lineage: Eukaryota > Metazoa > Arthropoda > Insecta > Odonata > Platycnemididae > Platycnemis > Platycnemis pennipes. The sequence goes on from OW121848.1 coordinate 89,383,730, forward strand.
GCTGGAAGTTTTCGTGATACTAATTTGTTCGGGGTATTCCTTAACAATATAACGTGGATTTATGAGAAGTGGTTTCTTCAGAATGAGTATAGGTTTAGCGCCAAATTGCGAACGGAGATGAAAGTTGGGAGTAGTTAGTGGATTGTTCCTTATGAGTGTGATGTCTTTGGCTGATGATTTCCTACTTCTTTGATCTGAGATTGTGGTGTATTGATGACGTTTTCAGATTTGCAGCCAAGAAAACCTGTGTAAGTGAAGTTATGATTGCTTTATTATGCTGAATATTTTTATAGGTATTTAATAATAAATTTGTAGAATTCAATACTGAATGGAAATTCTTAGGAAGCTTGGATAGGTCGCTTAAGTTATGAAGAGTAAAAGGGAAGTCACATTGTCAGTGTTAGGATTTAGGAGAATGTAATAAACTTCGGAATTTTATAAATATTTCAATTTTAAAAAGTCTAATTTTGTTATTTATATTGTTATATTACTTGCTGATTGATTATATTCAATCTTGACTGTGCTCAGCTACCTCGCGAGAGAGCATTTAATGCAAGAGGTTTGCTGATACGATTTTTAATACGAGCAAATTCGTGCATCGGGAGCTTAAAAAACTGTGAAACCTCTTGAATGGTGAATAGCCATCACCAATAGCTAATCAATGAATGAAAAAAATGAAATCTCAAGAGAATATTATCGTAGGTGTTTTGAAAACACACCTTGTACTTTAGTACAAATTATATGCCTATATTAATCTCGCATTGTTAGCATAATGAACATTGTTTCTACAAGGAGAGATGTAGAGAGAGGAGAAGGAGAGCTCTCCTCACAATATGCTCTTTTGAAATTCACGCCGAGCAATGTATGTACTTCACACAGTACAACTTTCGCTCTGAGACAAAGCTCGGTTACCTGAAATGTTTTTCCCCTAGATTTCAGTCGGGTTGGCAGAGTATCTCCCGGATTTAAACTCGGAATTCCCTGACGAGGCCGCCTTCCCACGTGCTTCTCACCTGCTGGAAATAATGGATAATTAAGAGCGATATGCGTGGGTACTAAAGCCTTCAGCGAGCTACTCTAATGAGGAGACGAGCTCATAAAAAAATGCTCTTTCAGAAGACCGCATGCCTTCGACGTATTTCATCTCAGGGTTCTCTCTTCGCCATTTAACATCCCCGTGCTCCTTATTAGCTCACAGGGATCAAAGGCGAAGTCACCAAATTCATTTCGTTTCGGTGTGCTGGTGCGAAGGAGCGTGGAGGGCCATTCCTCATCGCTCCTTATCCCCTTATCGTCGCCCTCATTACCCCTAATCTGGCACGAAGTGGACGTAATACACACTCGCAGGGAGGCGGCAGGAGAAAAACGAAAACGTCCCGTGGAGGAGTAGAAAAAAAGGCATGCAAGACAATCCCCTTCGGGGCTATTTTTCCATCCCATTCCCCCTTCTCGGTGTGCACTGAATCCCACCTTTTCGATCTCCCCGGAAGAATTTAACACGATACATGTTACTGTAATTACGAGGGGTTAAGCCCCTCTCTCCACCCCGTTACCGACTCATTTTTTTTACCACCCTCCCCCATCCCCTTCCTTGCCCAACCTCTTGTTCTTCCTCTTTCCACCACCCCTTCCCGGTATCCAATCCTTCCCCCTTCCGTGCGCCCCTGCCCTCGCAGGCTTACGTTTAAATTATGCCGGAGTTGACCAATCCTGTTTTCCCATCTCATCCATTGCCAAATTCTTCTCTACCCCCCTCACTCCCCTCTCAGCGCTCCTCTCTGCTGTTCTTCCACTCATCCCACTCTCTCTCGGTCTCATCTCCCCCTCCCACAACCACATTCCCTCCCTTACTACGCCACCACCATCAACCCTCTCTCTCCCCTTTTCCCACCCCGTCTCTCCCACCTCCTTGGGCTCCAGGTCTCGGACGGCGTTCCCATACATCCTTTTTCCTACCTTCCGGCCTTAAACCATGCTGTGAGGCTTCGTAAATAAAATGAAAAATAGTGCGGGCCTCATTCCCTTTAAAAGTCACTTCCACGGCACTGCGAAACCGAGTGTGCCACCCCTCTTCCCTGGGCAAAGACATGGACGGCTTTCTTTCTTCCTTTTTTTCGCTCCCTCCTCCTCCATCCCCTCCCTTCTTCCACCACCTCCAATCGTCCTCGAAGCTTTGCTTCCCATCTCTCTTTCTCTCTCTCAAATCCCTCCGGTTCTCGCCGTCTCCCCTCCTTTTCACCCTCTTCCCCTCCGGTCCCATCCCGCTCCCGAGGAACTCTCTACAGCGCGACCGCATTCGGAGGGGGGGGGGAGGGGCCCTTCGTTTTCTAATTAGACGTTTTAAGCCCCCTCGTATAACCCTTTTGGCCATCCGATGCGGAATTTGTGGCTGCGAACCGCGCTCGCAATCAAACCGAGGCCGCTCTCTGAAAAGTGGGGTGGTTGGGGGTGGGTGTAAAAGACCGTCCCGGATCACGTCCCGACGTGAGAGTGGGGAGTGTGGGGGGTGGTGGTGGGTGAGAGGGGGGTGGGAAGGGAATTCGAGGGAATGAGAGGGGAGAGTGGAGTGGTTTGGATGGGAGAAAAATCACCGAGGACAGGGTGGGGGGTAGTGGGGGGCGGGGGCAAGGTTTCCTCCGAGAGGTGGACGTGTGGAGGGTTTTGTGAAGGTGAGGTAAAGGGGCAGGAGGAGGTAAAGCACTGGAAGGAAGGAAAGAAGGGATCGAGCGTGTGGTGAGTTGGTCGGGAAAGGCTAATACGTAAAGCCGCATGAGGAGGAGGGTGAAGAGGAATGAATGGTTTCCGGGAGCGAGGTTGGCTACGTGGAGTTGACGCCCTGGAATTCGAATCAAGGGGGACAGGCGAGGAGAAAAATGGCTTCATTTGGTCGAAATTGTGGCGGTCAACTGTGCCCTTTTACTTTTACCGTCTCAATAAAATTTCGAACGACAAGGGTTGAGTGACGGGGAAAACATGGATGGAGGATTGGGGGACTTTGGGATGTTATGGGGTGCGAGCGGATGTAAAAGTTTTCGTGCAGTAGTTACTGGGGGATGTGAGTGGAGGCGAAATTCGGAATTTTCGTTTACAGGATTCGGCAATTATCTTACATTTATTGGCGGTGTTATTCCCCTAAAACCTCCCGTGGTTGACCTTGTTGGAGGGAAGGGGGGAGGAAGTTAATAGGTGATAAACAGCTATGATTGCGAGTTCAGAAACCTCCATGGACGGAGCCTTTGGCTGGCTTTTGTTCACTCATAGCCATAGCTATAATTATGCGTTAGAGAATTGGCCCCAACTATCTCATTCTGTCAAACCTTTGGCGCATCTCCATGTTTAAAAGTCTGCTCGTTGGACATAAACATTGAATTTGGCGGCGTCGGGGCCAATCTGATACTATGATATAACTAAATAAGTGTCTTTTACTCTCGCATATGGGCGGGGCTGGGACACATTTTCATCTCCATCTTTGCGAGGAACTTTCTCGAACTTCTTCCAGTCTCGTCACTTCCTATTGTTTATTCCCGCTGAAAATTGGCGAAAAAAGCAATAATGACGTCGATTTCGAAATATGATCCAACGATAAAAATGCTGCGCACACATCCGGCCGTTTACGTTCTCGAAATGGAGAGGGGTAATGCTTTGGTCAAAAACCACCGAAGCAGTAGATGCGGCTAAACATTTTTGTGAAATGATTGGTTACGTCTTTGAAAACACCCCTTCAGGCGTGGGGCCTCGGGCCCTCGCAATTTTTCGAGAGAAACATTGAGCAGAAGGTAGCCTATAGTTGGGATTGATTGATTGGACGATGGGACTGAATGAGAAGAAAAAGGGCTTCACTCAGTTGGAAGAGGAGATCATGCTGTGTTTTGAAGCGTAAGCACTTCCGGGTTAAAAACTCATCCAGAGTTAAGAGCGGTACAACACCAATTTGTCTTTATCAGAGGTTTAGCTGGTGACACTCATTCAACCACTGGTCTGTAATTAAGGTCACGGTGAAGGAGCCTCGATGTTGCCAAACGGAGTTACCTGATGATATGCAAGTTTCACGGAGAAAAAATATTCCTTAGTAACTGTGAATCGTGTACGCTTTCCCCGGTAAAGAGTCGTGTACTTGCGTAAGTAAAGTAACCTAATCCTATGAGTAGGATAGTTTAGTGACATTGACTCATGCGGCTTCTTCTCAACGCCCAGTTTTTAATGGAAAAAATCTATAGGGTAAACGGACGTTTTGGTTGATCACTCGCCGTGATATTAACAGATTTGTGTTCCATTCCCACTCTAGGGAAATGATTTCTTTTGCGGTAGAAATTTTGCACTGAATTTAAGAAGAGGTTTGTAATTGTTCCTGAGTGATATTCTTTCAAATATTTCAATGCGTATTTAGTTGTAACTCCCGGATAGTTTTTAGTATTAACGAATTATTTCGAGTTCGCCACGATGTGTGAAATACTTAGGCAGAAGAGTAGATCAATGAAATGCGGTTGACTTATGTTTTAGGCGCTCAGAACCTTGTGTTATATTAAGCTCTGGTCTCAACAGTATCTTGATCTTATTACCTTCGGAGACACATACATTCTAGGAGCATATCGGATGTAATGATGGTTACGTGATGCAGAATGTTGGCCACGGTAATGTTTGAGGAAGCCCTTTTGATAAGAATCTGCAACTCATTTGTGAAGCGAGGAAAAGAATGAATGATAATAGACCAAATTAGGGCATGAATGCGTTGAGAAATGAAGAACAGTGGAATTTATAAATTAAATAGGGTAGGTATAATATAAAACGAAACGATATTTACGCAAACATCGGCATGAATGTGGCAGAATACCTTCCTCTCCTGCAGTAGCCATCCAGGTAACCTCTACTACCTAACCAACTGCAATAGCCTGGCCGGTAACGCTCTGACCAGGCAATCCAAAGATCACGGGATCAAATCCTGTCCCGAGAAGATGTTGTGTGTTTAGCTGCATAGTTTACCATGCTCCCTGCGATCCACCGTAAGGGCGTGTGCCAGGGGGTGATAGGTCACCAACCGTGAATATGGTTGAAGTCCCACCCTCGATGCACGAAACTTTGTCCTTTATAGAGACAAATAATATTTGGGGTAGGTAATCCCTTCGCCTTAAAATGAAAACAGAGCTAATCATTGTGAAGCAGGCACTTTGCGTCCAAACTTCATACGGGGCTCGAAGCTGTACACCTTGGACAGAATTCCGGGCCGTTTTTCGGTTGGGTCAACTTAGTCAGTTTTTAATCATTTAGGAGAGGGTCTAGTATCTGGGGAAGGTCACTTTTACTGGCGTCTGGGGAAAGAGGGTAACGGGTGGAGAGGTGCTCTGAGAGTTGGGAGCTGAGGGTCGGAGTCTTGGAGGACGACAAGAGGAATGCTTGAGACTGGAGGGTTAATCGATTCTGAAAATAGGGGACGGAGTGGTGGTGGGTGGCGTCGGAGGGAAGGACGCGTGAGTGTGAGGGTTTGCGGATGGTCCGGCGGATGCATCCGGTGTGCGTGGCGACGGACTAAGGCTTTAATCGGAGAAAGGGGTTCGTCAGATAAGGGTCCGGTAAGTTTAATCCCCTTGCTTTGTGGCTGAATCCTGATTAACCTTCGCTTGTCCCAACTTATGTAATATCATAATGAGTGTTCGACAAATATTGGTAGGCTTCGAGATAGTCGATGACTAAAATTCCTTACCGTTGTAAATCGCCTGAAACCTTATTATGTGACCAAAATTACATTAAATCTCTCTTCTGCAAGTCTTCGTATCAGTCCCCTGCCTTCATGCCATCAAAGTTACATGATTTCTTCTCTTCCACGCATGGGGATGACTCTCTCCCAACTGTTATTTAATGCAGCGTTTCCTCTCAATACGTCCTACATCCACATTTTTGCCTTTAAATTTCACCTGCCAACGTCTTGACCTCTCCACCATAAATAACGCTTCCTGATTAATCTCAGTATCGGGACAATTAAACATTGCTCCTCATTCTCGTCCCGTCTGAAAAGACTAAGTGTATGCATCTCAATGCATATTACGCATATTTATGGAAAGACAGCTGAAGATATTTAGTTTGTTACTAAGAATCAAGGTAAATGTGACTCTTCAGCCTGCCATTCAAATATCTTTATCACGAATTTTCGCTGACTCACATCTCTTGGGCATTTTTCTTTGAATATTATCCCGCTTTCTTTTCAATTCTCCTTCCTCGTTACGGTGTCGGATGTGGCAGTCCACAAGGTAAGCCAGTAAAAATATGTGTTATCTGGAAACTCTGTGGTTTAGACATGCACCTTTTTTTTAGCAGCTGTGCGAAAACGAGGATGTAATCGGTACGAGGCAAAATTTATCGGATTTAACCGCGAAATGTCTGCTTTTTACGAGGAGAAAGAAAAACCATCGATGGAATAAAAAATCTCCGAATTTTATGTTGTGTTTTCCGTGCCTTGTTTGATCAGCCTCTAATTAAATGGCTTAGATACAAGCTCAATCATTGGTCCAGGAAAATAATCTCGTCATTGCTGTTAAAAGTCATCGAACCTTGACTGTACAGTAATCATTGTACAGCCTCACTCTTTCTAGATGAGTTTTGCGAGATTTGAACTAAATTTTATTGTGCTAAAGGGATATTATATTGCTAAAGTTAAAGGGAAATTATATTCAATTTCTATGATAGCTGGCAAAAAGTTGAATATGTTTATCATCGAAAGGGCCACTTTCATTAACTCGTCACCTTACCACGTTGAGTAAGGAAATACAATGCCTTTTTTACGAATTTACAAGATTGTTTTCGGGACTGAAAGCTCCTCTTAGGTTCTTCAGTTTTTGGAAATGAATATGTACCTACTAGCAATTAAGTTGTCAGGGTGCATATTTCTCCTAATTTCATTTGTTCGTTGCAGTATTCACTCTTGTGTTTAATAAATGCAATTTCCCACTCGAAACTAAATTAATGAGCATCCTTTCTGTAACTTAATGTTCGTTAGTTTTCTATATTTTAACAATTATATCCCATTCCCTTTGAGCAAAATATGGCGCATTTATTAACTTTTCTTATTATTGCATATGATTTCATTAAAATAATTTTTATCCTCCCATTTCAAATGCCTCGAGAAGTCTTTTAACATTTAAAAGAGTGTCCCCCCCCCCCCAAGGAATATTATGTTCCTTTTCCTTCTTGTGATTGAAAAGTTAAGTTTTGCAGCATTTTTAATCCTATTGCGTCACATCCAGTCCTTTTGAAACTTCTCAATGTAATATCTTCTGCAATTAATTTTTCCAGTTCTCTAGGTTTGGCCATATTTCCTCCTTAATTCACAGACTTTCTACCTCTTCTACTGAGATTTTGAGATGTAATTCGTCAGCCATTTTATAAAGTGTTTTAAAAGTTTGCCTCTAATATATTTTATTCTACTGTTTTCCGCTTAAAATTCATGTTACGCATTATTTTACCCTTGTTAGGTGCAATAGATAGTGCCACCTTGGTAAACTTACGGAAATATGTGTTCCTATTAAATGTTCGAATTCGGCTAATGTGCCTCCACAAATGTGTTATATTTAATTCCCTGCTCCTACATAGTCCTTACAAAAGAAGATATAAATAACTCTTTTTCATGTAGTTTCAGAGTCGTGGAGCCCTACATCTACAACGACGCACATAAATGATTTTTCACGAATCCAAATTAACCGTTACGGTTATCTCTTGAAATCTGACGGCTCCTTTCCTGGGCCTAACGGTTTAAGTTTTCCCTTCCTCTGCGCCTAATTCTTCACCCAAATCCTCTCTTCGCCCCTCCAAAAGTTTTCCTTTACAAATCTTTCTTTTTCCCTTCTCTTAATACGTCCATTCGTACTCTTCTCTTATCCTCCTCATTTCCCGTTTCCTCTCCGCCTCACACTCTTTCTTTTCGACGATTCTCATTCCGCTATCTGCTCTCGTATCTCTCACCTTTCCCCCTAATCTCCCTTCCTTCACCCATAGCCTTCCCTCCTGTCTCTCCCCCTTTATCCCTCTCTCAACCCCCTCCATCGCTACACGAACCTGTTTCTCTCGCTCTACGCTCTTAACTCTCTTCCTCTCGGCAGCTGCCATCAGACTCAGATGCTTCTTTCCCCCTCTCTCCTCACTTCCCCCGAAAACCCCATCCTACCGACATAACAAGCCAACTTTGTCCGTCTCTCTCCTCTCTCTCTCACACACTCTCTCCTCTCCCATTCTCTCTCACTCGCTCCTAATCTCTACTCCACAAGGAGACGTAACCGCCACTAAAACTTTTTTCCTCTTCTCTACGCCAAATCCTCCCCTCTATTCCTTTCGTCCACTTGCAAGTCTTTTCGATCTTCCCACTACTTCCTTTGGTACTCTTCCTCGACCATCGTTATATTCCTGCTCACTCGATTCCGGTCTATTCACTCATTCTACTTCCGTAGAATGTTCGCCCATTTTGAGCACTACTTCAGATAATTTTGTGAGCGATTGCTTCACATTAGTGGCTTGCCCACTGGGCAGTGTTTAATTAGCATATATCTTGGCGAAACTAATAACGAAATTCAACTTTGTTATGGAATAATCGTGATGTGTCTTGAATATTATTGCTTAAATATGGCTTGAATATAAATTATCAGTAGTGAATATGAGTCGAAGAGCCACCCGAAAGCCAGATTTCTCTGGAGAAGGGGAGTTTTCCCGCCGTAGTTATGGTTGTGGTTTAGTTGTAGGGCAAGGACACCTACATTATTTCACTTCAAAAATAAATACGGAAGGCAACTAATGGAAGTTAACGGAGGTGACGTATTTGAAAGTCTGACCCGCGATTTTTGAGTTATGCCTGTTATGAGTTATGTCCTGATTGAGATCTTTCTCTTTTGAGGGTGTCAGTAAAACTGAGCGAAACACATACATTGATTTAACGTCACCGTTTTTCAGCCTACTTCGACACTTACCTTCTTTTCTTCCCATCTTCTCCTCTTCGCGTCAATTTGCTTTCCTCCTCTCATCCTATTCCACTCTTACCACTACTACAGCACCAGCTTTGTTCCCTGCCTCAGCTTTTTCTCCCCACTCAAATTCTCTTTCCTATCTATCACTTCATCACCCTTCATTTGGTATCTGAGTTTCTTCATCTCTTTCAAGCTCTACATTTTCTCATACCCTTGTTCTCGGGAGACTGAGATGGTTTCTTTCCCTTAATCTCCTCATCTCTTTCTATCCTTTCCAATCCAACTTTCTCATACCTCCCCCTGTCTCTCTTCCTGTCTTTCGACTTTATTTCTCTCCTGTCCTTCGTTTCCGTTATCCAAGACATCTCAAACCCGTATCACGCATATATTTCCCGTCCTTGGATCTGCCTTATCTCTGTCTATGCAGTTTTTTTCTGCTCTTCCACACAAACCTTTTAATTCCTTCTCTCAGATGTTTTCCGGAGATTTATTTTTTGCCAACTCCGTAGAAGTTTTACGAACTAGCATTTCCTTCTCACTGGCAATTCTTTGATTCACTTGTAGGTATATCCATCTTGCCCACTTATTTTTCTTCAACAAATTTGTTCCCTTTGTTGTGTAACAGTCCTTCGTTGAACACAAATTTTGCGCCAGTGAAAATCCGATTTGGTACCTACCATGCGTCGTATCTGTGCCCATTGTTATTCGAGCGAATTTTAATCCTTTAAATTCTCTCTTCCTTTATCCTTTGTTTCCAGATTCTTGGATCTAGATTTTTACTTTAAGCACTGGAAGTACCTATTTATTTTAAACCACCGTTAAAGCGGTTCCGCCACTCTGATCCTCCAAATCCTAGTTAATTAATCGTAGACTTGTAACATGATCTTTTGCCTTTTATATATTTTCATTACACATTTTTTCTCGGTCTTCCAATTCTTTTTCCACCTCTACATATCTTTTCTACTCTTCACTGTCCATCCTGTTTATATGACTAAGTCCCTCTCTCCTTTTATTTATCATCCATTCACTCTCCAATCCATTATTTTAACATGTACCTAGAAGTGTACGTAAGCTTTTTAATCATTGTATATTATACACACGATGTAGTGTATACGCGTGCGTGTAGACATGCAGAAAACAGACATGTACGTACTTACATACTGGTTCACGGGTTGCGAAATTGCCGAACGAATTTTTCACCAACCGTTTAGTTAACCCTACGTGGGTCAACGCATTCACTTTAATAACATGTCATTCTACAGAGAGTCTGTAAAGGTTATGAACCTGAGAATGAAAATATACTCGTCAAAGGCAACTCACTGGTACCAGCCGTTTAACACATTTAAAAAAAATATAATCTTTCTACATTCACTCAGTATCCTGCAAGCCAGTGCAAGAGAATGTGGCAGAAATATTCAATACTCTGATATTACGCTCGCAATCTTATTTTTAGCAACTCTATTACCAGTTTTACTCTTAACTGAAATAAATTCACCAATATAATATGCAAAGAGAGACAGCGTGAATCCAGTAGCTATAGCGCTGGGTTGCTTGTGGAAGTCTCGTGTTTGAATCTGAGAGTCACCTCTGGACACGCCCAGGCAAACGCAAGCAGTGCTACTTTTCGAGTAATAGACCTTAATGTGAATTCACAAGTGGGGCAGACCCTTATGTACGAATTTCAGATGCCGTAGTTCTCAATACTTGGTTAGCTCTACCTTCACCAACCGGACCAATCTTCTGGTTGAACACAAATTTCTTTATGAAATTAAGCAGCTCCTAATTCAATACAGCTTTATAATTTTAACTCTCATGATACTGGAAAGACCTACTCATATGGGTAATTTCAAAAAAGTTTCAATTAGGAGTAAGTTTAACCCGTTATGTGTAAGGAAACAGCTTTAAGGAAATGCTTGTTTATTTATGCCTTATAGTCCTCCCTAATTTTTTGCTATTGTCCTTCTATGCCTTTAATTATAAAACTGAAGATTCATAAAGGTACGAATACTCAAGAGTTTTGCTCCTTAAAATAGACACATTAGTTTAGTTTGTTGCCATTAAGTACCAAATTAAATCTTTAACTCTCTATGAGAGCGTGAATTCTTTTTCACCGAAGGACCTATTATAGAGCGCTATAAAATTTGTAGCCGTCTATGCTGCTTCGCTTTTATTTCGTGACTACTAGATTTTGGGACTTCCCCAAAAAAAAACTCACCACCTTGTTAGGACTTGATTATATAAAAGGTGAACTTCGGTAGCAAATCCTAATGTCACACTGCGGAGGGAGGAGCTGCAAATGAGCCCGTTGCCTTTTTTCTAAAGAGTAGTGAAGCCCTTTTGCCTTCACCACACCCCTTCTCCACTGGTTTCTGGTCGCCCAAGTGTTTGAGAATGAGGCCCAGAAGACTGCCCACTTTGTCCGACGCCTCCCAGAGTATTTCAGGGCTAAGCATTCTGAAAGACATAAATGCACCTTCGGCTAGCGGTTTACCCGTTAACACCCCTTGGCATTTTTACCAGGAGAAGGGAATGAGGCCATCCCGTGGGTATACTCTCAGGTGTTAGGGGGGCCCTTTAGCTCACTGAACTAGTCTTAAACTCTGCGAGAAGAGAAGGAAAAGGAGAACATTTTTCGACATTGACGCCTGCGTATTTTATAGCTCTCACCGGAAGTACGCCTGCTTGGATACAATTGTCTTTCAGCGATGCTACGGACACACGGTTGTTCCAACCTTATCTCCTATACTCCTTACCTCGTGGCGAGGAATCTCTTTAGAGGCAATTACCAAATACTGAGATGAAGATTTAATCACAAAGATGGAAGCGGGAACGAGAACGCATTATTACTTCTGTTAACTATGCGTCAATAAAAGTGAGCTTGAAAAATTGTTTTATGAAAGAAAGTTCTTGATGATGAAATAAAATCACCATATCGGATTGGGTTCCTTTATAGAATTGGAAAACTATCCACAAATAAAAGCATCTGTTGTCGCGAGGTGAGCTTAATCTCGTTATAATTGTGTCCTTTATGTAACGTGGCTAATGCTGGGACAAGGACCGTTTCTTAGAAGCCAGATGATCTGATATAATGGTAGTATTTAGCTTTAAGTACATTTTCTATTAGAAAATGATTTTGAACTATTGAGCAATCAAAACCTCTGTGAAATAAAATTCATTCCAATCTTCGTTAGTATCTCCCTTCTGTTGTGTTTTTTTCTAGCCAGTAATATTTCGCCAACGAATCAGGGCTATTTCGCAATGCTGCTATATGTCTCTTGGCCCTGTTATGTCGAAGGAGGTTAATGGCGATATGTTTGTTAATATATCTTGTGTGAAAGTGGATTTCTGGTTTGGAAAGTCATCAGAGTTTCCGTCATTTCCCCGAGCTAAATGGAGCGGGCGCTACATATCTGCCCACCTGTTCACTTCCCGTTTAATCGTCGAGTTCCCTATTATCCAATCCAGTTTTTGAGAGGGAAAATCCGACGACTACCATTTATATACACATTCGACGGCTGCATGCATGACTGCTTCAAAGGTAGACAGACGCAAGAAGAAACGGCTCGCGACTAACTTCCTCCTCAGGAGAACACCTGTAACAGTTTCCGGTGACTCAAAAAAAGCCTTTATGCATGGTATCAAGATCTCCTTCATAACCATTTGCAAAAAATGTACAACCCGCAGATTTCGTCTAGAACCGCATACCAAGCTAAAATCTCTTAACCGCAAACAGCTCACAATAGAACACGAATTGACAGCTCTTGAAATTATATAATTTGGCTAAACCAATAGGATGTCGTATTGTGAATTATCGTCTCCATACTTAAAATAAAAACACTGCAATCATTGGCCTAAGTATGCTCTCCTTGATATCTGATGTTACTCTAATTACAAGTGATGAAATGTTTTGCTAAGAATCAGATTATTAAGAACAAGTTTTTAATGCGTATAAAATATTGAATTTGACAATGTTGTTAATATTTATCACGATTTTCACTGGGAAAACATGAAAAATTAGCAATGCAAGTTTATTTAGATGATTTAAACAGGAATCTATGACTGAAGCTTAGTAAAAGTTCATCTACTTATATCAAATATTTCCTCGGCTGAAATAGCGATCCACGTTCACACAATTTTATAAATACATGAGAAGCTGACGAAGACACAACAGAAGGGAAATTGTCAAATACGTGATTTTTTTGTTCGAAGATTGCAGTATAAATTTTATGAACCTACCATGAAACAGTCTAGTCTGTGTGACATCAAGAGTATCGGCTTCCCAAACAAGTGATCTGTATCTTACAAATCTTAACTGTATCTTACAAATAACAAATTTTCAGAGATACACAATTCTCTACTTGAGTGTAGTAAGCTCTTTGAATGCGATGCTCCGTCTATATATCGTGACGTTGCCTTGGACCCCTTGGCGCATTTTGTAACGTGCGGGCTAACGTTGACGCTGGAATTCTCTCTACCTATCTTCCAATCTATAGACCTTCCTTGAACGGCAAATATGATATCGGCTGTCCTGTCTCCTCCCCTATATGAACCTACGCATCCTAAGGGGTTTCATTTAGGATACCTATGAGAATGTAGTTGGTTCACTAAAATCAAATAAGATGCGCCGGCATTGAAAAATCATTAATGTATTTCATTTTGTTCGAAAACACATAGGTTTTCGTCCATTGCGTCACAAACTTTCATCTCTCGAACCTTTGAAGAATGTTAATTTTTGGCATAGAGTTGTGCCATTTAAAAATGTCTTTAGATCCTTCCGCACATGAGATTTAGTTTTCGATTCAATCGACTTTTATGTGTGAATTAGTGCTTTCCTAATACACGAATCCATTCTTCATCCAAAACTGGAAAATTTGCTAGGAGTAAAATACACATTACATTAAATCAAATCATTATACAACAGTGAATATGCTGCATTTAGTCATCGTGAAGGAAACCTTAACATTACTCCTGGTGATATATCAACCAAAAGCTTTTTAGGAGCATTATGGAGCATTAGGAGCATTGGGAAAAATAGGTTTTCTGCGACTTTTTTTCAAAGTAACATCACCAGCTTTAATTCAATTGAAATTCGAAAGAAGAAGCTTTTCCCTCAAGTCTGCTCTAGAATAATAATGACAACGGGTTCAATTACACGGGGATTAAAGCTAAATCTATAGTTCGTAAAGAAAGAATGACGTAAAACCTTCGAAGACGAAATGTGCCTTCATCGATGTTTTTATCAGTAACAATTAGTGAGTTGTTGTCTTTGTGATGGATGTGAAATGGGGATTAGAAAGTGAAAAATGTTTCATCGGAACCAACGTAGTAGCTATAATACCACACAAGGAATTAAATTACTCCAGTTGCCTTAAAGACGGGTGTGGAGAAAAATAACCCGCTTCCTCAATTGACCTCAAGCCTAACATGACTTGCAAGCGATCAGGCTGATGCTTGGAACAGTGCGTTTAATCTAAAGGTAATTATTTAAATAGTTCTAGAATGTAGATTGCGTCATCACCCCATCCGCTGAATACGACTGCTTGTTCTCTTAGTCCCGACAACTTATGTCCGCCTGAACCCGTACCCACCCGCCCCCAGCTCATTCCTTTCTATTAACCTCATTCCTGACTCCATATTGTTTTCGTCCGTTAATTATACTCACCCCTCGCAGACATCTCTTTCCCATCCCACCGCTCCCCGTCCCTCTCCGCCCCCCTTCTTCGCCTTAATAATTCACGTAAGCCCTTCCCATTCCCTAGTGCACCGGACCATTCTCACCATCCCCAGTAATTTTTCCCTAATCATGTTCGCCAAGCTGAAACACGGATCGCTCGGAGCATATCCAAAGTGGTGCCTGTGCATTAGTAAATAAATAATAAGCCCATTAAGGTTTCCCACGGAATTTAGCGTATTTTGAACGGCTTCTTTCTCCATATCCTCCTACCGCATTTCGTGCCTTCGACGAGTCAACTTATACTGAGGTTGATGATGCGATGTTTAGTCCTTGATGCTTTGCATGTTTCCGCGTATTCTTACGCGTGCCTTGGCGTGGAATACAGCATTTTCGCCTACTTTCGTGTCAGCAAAGCTTGCCGTTTAGGCCAACTTAAACGGAAGAATAGCCTGAACACGCAGACAGCATCAAACCAAATTCGGGAACCTTTGATCTAATGTTTAGTCCTTGTTTATGTGGTTCGTACGCCATGGATCACAGTCCTTAAAATCCTCTTGTCGCGGCAAATGAGCTGCTCAACAATCGTCGCTTCTCACTAGACGCTCTTATGCATCAAGTTCGAATACTGCCTATATTATTTTGGCTGGCTCAGTGAAAAAGGCTCGAATCAACTAGCAGGGTTTCAAAAAAGAACCTCATGGTGCGTTTTTTGCCTCGGAAATCAATTACACAGAGATTATGACTGAAGATAAAGTGCTCATTTTTTTCCATCAGTGGCAGGCTAGTGAGACACTGGCAAATAACTCCGGTCCCTTGGGTCGTATCTCAATAATCACGCGGCATATTTTTTTGCGTCCATATTTTCTCGTGTTCCCTTGACGTCGCATGACTGGCATGTATGTGTCTAGTTCCCTTCGTTCACCGCTCGTGCCCCGGGGCTTAAAGTTTAGAATGCTCTGTGGCACGTGAAAATCTCCCTTAAAGCCCTCTCTTAGTCAGTCAGTTCCTGTCGATGCCGAGTCGAGAGTTCACCCTTCCCCCCCGTCATTATTATTCTTGCGTCACCGCGCTGTCTTTGCGAGGACAACTTTCGCCTCGGCCGGGAGGTTCCAACTCTTCTTGCCTTACTCTTTGGTCTCGATACCAAACCCACCTCGCATCTCGACTCATTTTTCAAATCTCTCCTTATCCTATTATTTTCCGAAAAGAACTCCCAACTTCTAGCTTTCAGCGTTCCCCTTTCATGAATCTCGTTTTGATCTCTACACAGTCTACGTGTCTCTCTGCCCCCTAGCGTTCTTTCTCCTCCCCGTCCCGCTTCCTCCTCCTTTGCTGCTCCTCTCTTGTTTTCTCCGCGGTTCCGTGCTTCATATCTTCTGAGCCCCCCTCCACCGTCCCCTCATCATCCACTCATCCATTCCCCTCCCACTCTTTTCTTCTCCTATGTAATCTTCCCAGCTCTTTCCCTCCCCACACCCTTGAGACTGTTCTTCTCCCTTTCTTCAGTTCGGATTCACCGCAGTCTCTCTCCCCCCCATACCTTCCTCCCTCCTTCACCATCGAAGATCAGAACTCTCCTCACTCCTTTCCTACCTTTTTAACTTCCTCCCCTCTCCTTGCACTCCTCCTCACACTCCACACCCAACGAACTCTCCTCCACCGCCCCTCCACACCCATTCCTCGTCCAGCAACGCCTACCCCTCGGGCCAACCTGCTCCGAGACTCCAATCCTGTCTGCCCTCCCCCTCCTTCCACCACCACCGCTCCATTCTTTCTCATTTCTTCCCCAAACCCCCTCATCCAAGCCGACCCGCGGTCTCATCCTCCCCCTTCCTCCCACCCCCTCTTCACTCTCGTTTTCTCGGCTTCCTCCCTCCCGTCCCTCATCCCACCTCCCGGTCCAAAAAACTCGACTTATCCAACTCCTTCTCCCGCTCGCATTATTATTATTTTTTTGTTCAAACCGCCTTCGCCGCCGCTGCTTTCCTCGTCTCATTCCATCCTAACCTCCTCCCTCCCAGTACTCCTTATTTTTCCTCCCTTTTTAGCCTCCCTCCAACTCCCGGCCGCGCTCCGAAACTCCATCGGTCAAGTCTTTTTGTCTTAATTCTTTCATCTCCTCCTCTTTTCCTTTCTTTCCCTCTCGTTACCTTCCGTTATGCGTTGGACTCACCCCAAGTCGTCCTCCGCTACCTCACCAGGAGCATTTTTATGCCTTTCAGGTATCTTCCAGGGTCTGGAGGCTGCCCGCTTTTCCGTCGTCCCCCTAACTCGCTCTCACTTTCCATGTCTGATTAACTCTTCGGAAACCCCCCTCCCCCTCAGCTTGGCCAACATGATTAGGGAAAAATTACTGTGGATGGTGAGACTCATTCGTCCTCCGTGTGTCTTCCTTGCTCTTCTTCTAATTGCTTGCAGCCCATTTTCCTGGTTCTTGCAGACCCATGTCATCTAGCCTCCTTCCTCCCTATTTTCAACCTTGAAATGGTATTGGTCTTATGATCGAGAAGGATTGCAATGAATTAGTTTGAATTCAAACCATATCTATGTCTCTCTCTCTGTCCTTGCCCTTTCTCATTCTGTCCCTCCGTTGCCGAGCCTATTTCCTGTCTACCCACTGTCTCTCCACTATGCCATGTCTCATCCTTATCGCATCTTCGCCATCCTTGCCCTTGCGCTTTTTTATAAATTAATCTACATCTTCCACCCGTCCTGTTTTTTCTCGCCCGTCCTCGGTTTCATTCATCGACGTCCGTTTATCTATTAGGCTCTCCTCGTTCCAATCCACCTGCCTCTAGTCCTGCCGGGTATGCCCGGTGAACGACGACGTACCAGAGATAGATACGTGAAACATTATCATTTATATTGTTCCACCATCATGTTTTTTTCCCTCTACAACGGCATTCCTAACATTTGGAAGTACATCACCTGAAAAAAAGAAAGACGTACCTGCGGAGGTAACGAAGGGAGCCTTGCCTAATGGTAGCGAGAGAATATATCTTTCCGGAGAGAGAATCTATCTCAACTGATTGATGAGGCTCTAACGCATTCCTCCAGTCACATGACAAGTACAACAACCCTCGCTTCAATAACAGGGAACACAATTTGGTCTGATCCAGAAGACATCTTATGTGTTCGGTGCCGTTACAAAAAGTCTTTCGTTCGCGAAGGAGACGTGTTTTTCCTAAACAATGCGTGTCTTCCCTCATATTTTTATATCATTATAGATTAACTAATAATCGAATGAAGAACTGCAACTTTTATGCCTAATTATAAGCAATGTGGATTTTAGTTTAGTTGTGTTTAACTTCGTCATGAAATGTCTAATTTACGAACCAATTAAATTAATTTTGCACCATTAATTATATTTGGTATTGATCGCAGAGCATATGCGTGCACACAACTGCAGTTAAACAATACCATGAGTTGAAATATCAAAAAATTGGCCTTCATTCTTTCACTTGTATAATCATGGGGGAACATTTGTCTCATAGTTGATACTTCGTTTATGCTTTACAAGGGTGCGTAAGGTCTTGAGGTCGTAATGCTCTGTTTTTTGCACCAAGATGCGTAGGTTTATATGCATATGCCATCGTATTCCAATAGAGGTAGAAGAGGTAGTTATCTATTCCAGCCCAGGTGGATTCAACGTACCTTAACCAAAATGAGATATGCACTATAATTAATTAATACACTGGACTGAAGTATAAATAAATATGAATGTATCCCGAGGTTCTTGCGTTTGTGCTAACTATGATGTAATTTTTCCTTGGCGTGAGATTTTTTCCTTTACCAGGAAAGACATTGTGTATATTTTGCTACGTTACCTGGTCTAAAATTATATGAGTTTCGAAATGTTGCTTAAATTATTAGTAATTTTTCATTATATTTGGTAGATTTTATTCATTTTTGTAATGAAACTATGCATACGTCTGAATTGTGATAGATCTGCCATCTCTGGGATGTAATTACTTGAAGTAGAATTTGTAATTAATTAGAAATTATTCCACTGATAAATAGAATACTATTCTTGATATACCTGATCAGACCTCATTATCAGCTTCACTCTGCACCTTATATCGGTGATGAATGAAAGTTTTTGAATGTGTTATTTCATAGAATTAAATCGAATTAATTCTAATATGCTAGCACACAGTCCCTTTCTACACTTTGTTGAGTAGGATGAAATAAATGGGATGAAAATGGTGATTTAACATATTGTTGGTATAATGACATTTAAATAGCTACCTGCATGACATCTTAGCAGGTTGACACAGCAAAAAGAAAATGTAATGTTTCGCATTTTTATCTTGTTATTGGCCATTGAATTTTGCTTGTTAAATGTTACAAAGTGTGGTTACTTTGAATCATGGGTATCGCAATGCTTTATAGTTAGTTATTGGGCGGAGAAAACCAACAACTTTGGTCAAATGCGTAATATAGGGTAGATGGGTAATAGGTGAGTAGGGATTGGAAAATTTAATGGAGCGGAGAAATGGTGAAGAGATAACTAGCATTAGCATTGTTCTGGTCTTAACAAACGGCGCCAAAGGACCCAAGGTATAATGTCCCATCCGGGGGACGAAGTATTTAAAGTGCTTTCCACACATCACTCAAGTAGGGACCAATTGTATTCCAACGAAAAATCTTTGCCACTGCCGGAATTCGATCCCATACTCTCGAAGTCGGAGACCAATACTCAAGCCACTACTCCAACCCGAACGTCTATAATAAGGTCGTGATATAAGTATCAGTATTTCCATTGAAATATGAACTGTGATAACTCTCAACGAAAAGAATATCTGTGCGTAGGAAAATGTGGAGCAGGGACTTTTTTCTAGTTTGTATAGCATACGAAAAACATATAGTTGCTTTTGATTATCATGAACATATTTTTACGAGTTATTTAAGTATATTTTGGTTCTTTTTAACGTAGAATTTCATGAGTGTTAAAAGAAAAAACTATTTCATAATAGGTGTGATACCTGAGATGTGATACCTAAAGAGTGATACCCTAGGTGTACCTGATAAGAATGATTTTCTGATCATTTGACAGACTTCACCCACCCTAAAAATGTACCCCCAAAAATGTTTTATGAAAGGAAGGAAAAAAGTGTTTTTCTCCGTTTTCAATTAAACACTTTGCAATAAATGTGACCAAATTATTTCCTGTTCCCAACATCTTTCGTTTCCCTGCAAAGAGGGGGATATATACGCTCGGCCAAATGTGTATTTCTCCGGTTTAAATTCAGGGCTTTGATTCACTTGAACTTATGCTTACTTAACATCTTGCTAAACGTCATTCCATCTTACTACTAGGGATGAAAGCAATGCTATCATTTTTTAATTGGAGATAGTAGTACTTATATTGATGCAAGACATTCTTCATCCCGTTGCACTAAGTTTTCTACCCGTCACACTAAGGCTCAGATGAAATTCTTTGAACACAAGCCTAATGTAAAATAGCTTTCTCATGTGTAACGTAGCAAATGTCATTGCAAAATTATATTTCTCCATGTCCCTAGCGATGAGTAAAAGTATTCGATTCCTGTTTAGTCGGTGAAATCAGCAGGATCAAATGTTTTTTCTGTGTCCTCAGAGCCGCGCAACTATGTTTTAAGAAGGAATGTGGTTACGCATTGCTCGGTAGTTGAATCTATGTTCCCACGTGATCCTCTTCCAGATAAAGAATTTTCTCGTATTGTTTTGAAAACATGGACGCAAGGAGAGCATTTGCTGTGCAGCAATGCCCAAATTAGATCACCAATATACATGGCGATAACGATCATTTATTTGAGGATGAAAGAACAATCGTTAGAAAATAAGAATGATATATGCCCTAGAATATTGGACTACTGGTTTGAAATCTACTGTTGATTTGCATTATATGGAACTCGATTACGAATATTCATGAGATTGGAAGACTTCACGCACCCGTCATAAAAATTTCTTAATCCGGTGTAACGAATGCTTCGGAAAATATCATGAGCTAACAGGTCTCGAATCTGTCTCTTATTCCCTCGGATTATTATGGAGGTATTAATCACTGTCTGCCTCCACTTCGCTGCGAACCAATTTCTCAAGATTGCGTCCATAAACTGCGGGGAGTGGGTCACATCAAATGGACCGGCACCCGAATTCGAGCCCTTTATTCTCATGCACTTGTTGTGTGCATCTACCGGGATGAAAAATTGGAAGGCATTTCTCCCGCTACTCCTCGTGTGAACTCGATTAATATTGATGAGCAGATCGGAGTAAGTCAAGCGTTGATAATTTCCAGCGCTGACGCCGCGATCCCTCCACGTCTTCGGGCCGGAATGAGAGACTGCATCCAGATGATTTGGATCCCTGTTTCCCCTTCTCCCCATTATACTCGATAGTGGAGATTACAGAAAAAGTTTTCCGTTCCCAAAATTATTGTGAATCTCGGCGATGTCGTGTGAGGAGTTTTTCGATGGGCGGAGGTAGGAGGGACTACAGGGAGAGAGTAACGTCCTGATTGATTGCGATGTGAGGCCCACCCAACCTACTCCCCTTCTCCTCCCCCCCGCCCCCGGGCCGATGCATTAATCACGCCACAATCCGACACTCTGAAAAGTCTTTTGCATCCTGAGCTTTCATCAGTCATCATTTCACATCCAGCGCGCATCCAGTCTCTCCTCTCCCCCTCTTTAACATCTCCTCGACTCCCGCGGACCGGGATGCCGCCGCTCGCCTTCCTGCCTTCCTCCTTCCAGTTTTTTCGTCTCTCAATCCTCCCTCTCACCTCTCTCATCCCCTCTCCAGTGCGGGTGTTTCAGGGTTCGACCGTCAGGGGGTGCGGAAGGGTCGATCTGCTTGCTCTCTCCCCATCATTCCCTACCCGCTCCTGCCACCAGACCTTTCGCCCTTCCCCCCTCGCCTCCCGATGCACGTGTTTATTTTGCTAGTGTTTGCCAGTTTGTTGATTCGGGCTTTACGCCCACTTAATACCGGCTTAAGGGAGAATCAGGCAGCTCGGTCTGAATTTTGTTAATGAGCGATGCAAATGGTTTCTCGAAACTCAAACAGTGTTCTAGGGGGAGAGAGAAATAGAGAGAAGGCGAGCTCCTTCGCGGCGTTCTAGCGAGAGGAAGAAGCACTTTCTATGCGGTCCGCCGGCGGGTTATTCCCGCTTCATCCACCCCCCCTCCTCAAACTTCTTCTCTGGCTGGGTTAAAACGGTATTATCTTCCTCTTACTCCACGGCGGCGGGCCACTTCCACGCGAGTCTCTGACGGGGGGGAAAGGATAAATGGACAGGCGCCCTCTTTGAGGTGGAAAAAATGACCATGGACGGGACTGATTCTGAGAAAAATCTTCTTTTAAACGCTCACACAAGCGAGGCCTCGCGATGTAGGTGGGGAGAGTGGGGGCAGGGGAAGTGTTGAGGAAAAAAGTAGACGATGTGAGTAGGCGTCCCCGTTGTTCTTGCACGAAATTCTTCCCTCTTCTCTTTTTTTGCCCCTCAGTATGAGAAACTTTACCGGGAAGATCACTTGTTAAAAACCCCTCAATTACATTTCAACCGTGCACCGACCCCTAGCCTTCCATTTCCCTCTCGGATGCAATTCCCCTCCCCCATCCATCCGTCCATCCGTTCCCCTTTTGCCCCTCATCCTCCTCCCCACGACTCCCCTCCCGCCTAGGAAATGGAAGCTGTCTGATACTCTTCATTTGGAATTATTTAACATGACAAAAGTTAACGAGGGGCTTGAAGCATAATTGGCGGCTTCAGTCCCACCGCAAGGAGCGAGTTTGTCGGAGGGAGTGAGAGAGAGAAGAAAAAGAGTCGTCCTCTCCCCTTCCTTTTATTCCTCTTTCGCTTACACGCGGTCCCCTCTCTCTCCCACCCCCCTACCCACTCATTTCCTCTTTCACTCTCGCACGAACACAGCTAGCTCGTTTCTCTCCGACTCTTTCCCAGCCCTTCGTTGACTTCAACCTCCTTGTTTACTTTCCCTCCCGGAACATCTGATCTTGCTCTCACTCTTTCCCTCACCGCTCAGCGTGCGCTTCGTTGGGAAGTGGTGGAAAAAACGGTGAGTGCGGGACGCGACCCTGCGGCCAAGGGTCTCTCTTTCCCCCTCTGTCACCACCCCTCCCCCACTTTCTCCTCCCGTGGTTTGCGAGAGGGCTACCGTATAGTATATATTTCCAACGCGCGCGGTTCCAAGACCGACTATCTTGTCAACCAGTTTCGTTCGGCGTCTCTCGTCATCGCCCGTTTAAATATCCCCCCCCCCCCAGGTCAATCCCTCCCCACTATAAATTTGACGTTGATGACCGGGCTGCGGAATGAAGTTTGTCGCACATGCCCGCTCCCTTTAATAACTAACTCCACGAATTTTCCTTCCCGCCTGTCGTTTATTTGCTCTCGGCTCCGGAATTCATGGGCCCAGTTGAGACGAGGGAACGGTTTTCACGGAGCGTCGATTTTGTGGAGTTTGGGAAATGTTTGAGACGACTAAGGAGCTCTCATTAATGCCGGTATTTATACATATACACAGGGTGTTTCAAGAGGTAAGGTCGACCGGCAAGTTGGTCGTGACAGGAGGTGCTCTGAGTGGAAAACACTGCTCAAGTTTTCCCCAATTCGCTTTCCCTCCGGGTTTGTATAGCAGCAGAGCTGAATTGTGAATACACTTATCCGGAAGCAGTCAGTTAAGAAGTCGCCAGAGTCAAGAGTCGATTTCATCCAGATGATTAATATGTTTTATTTGAGGGACCAGTTATATTTTTGCGGAGGTTTAGTCCAAAGAAATTTCTTAATGCCAGGTCTTATATTACCTGGTAAAATGATTTGCGGGTTGACAGAAGTGATGGATATTATCGCAATTAATGATGAAGCCAACTAGATGACTGTCTGATTATGCTTTAAAAAATCGTAAGCTTTGGTAGTCATCACCCGCATCAGCCATCGGTTAATGTTAATCAGACGTCGCAATTCAGGTTTAAGGAAAGAGGACAGAACGTCCGCAAGGCAGAACAGAACATATGTTTCTTTCAAGCCCTTGACTTTAGCTATTGCGAGAGAGCCAGATGTCCACCGAGTTGAGGGGAATGAAAGACTATTTAGAGAGAAAGACAGCAAAAGGTTTTGTTATTTTCTGAAAAAAAAACTTCTCAATTGCTCATAATCATTTAAGAATTTAGAAAATCATCTTTGTATTCTTTCAGCTAATTATCTTCCTCAGCAGCATTATTGGAGTTCTTGTTTTTATAGTGACGGTAGAACCTACTCACTCTCCCTTATTTTGAAAAAGTGTTATTACCAGTATGTGCGTGAAGGTCGAGTCAATTATTTTTTTTAATGCCTCTAAGAATAGAATTTTTCTAGGCCTAGTCGTTTTCGTTGTTTTTGGCGTGATAGTTACTATATTACTGGGAACGTCTATTGATACTTACATAACAGTAGGCTAATATAAAAGCAGTAGCGATGGTGACTGCGCCGCTGTAGCACAGGTGTGGAGGTTGCCTTAGAAATATTTAAGCCTGAAAAGAATTCACTTATTTCCCTAAATAATTTAAGTGCAAATAATAAGTGCATCGTAAATGTAATACTTTTCTGCGGTGAAAATGTAGCTGTGATCAAATCCTATGAGTTTGGAGAGTTTTTCATTTGGAATATGTAATTAAAGTCTGAGGGTTCTAGAATTTTTAGGAGATTTTTAAGTAGCTAGTGAGGAAATGTGAAAATAAATATAAATGGTTAGCATATTCCAGAGTTCAAATTTTATTAAGCTGCTGCGTTGCTGAAACTAAGTTGAATCCAACTATCATTTGGATTCAACTTAGTTTCAATTTTTATTCTACGCATTCTTATACAACTTCAACCCGAAGGGCGGTGGCGTTGAGGTAAGTGCTCACCAAGCAGTAGACCCAGAGGCGTGTAACATGCACTCATATGATAAGTGCTCCTTTTCCTGTAAGTTCATGTAGTATCCCAGGAAAAAATGTACCCAGATAATCGCAAGGCTTAGGTATAACTGTGTAAATGCAATTAGTTGCAAATATTATTCTATCCATGCAATACACGATCGAGATGGCTTCCAGGGTACTCGGTAGATGTAGGTGTATTCTGAATACTCCTCCGAATGACTCAAGGCCTCCAGTCAGCAACCTAACACTACATCTCTGGCCTACCGCGCCATCTGCCTACATTGACATCAACAAAATAATCACGAATTTCCTGTACGGTAGACAGTAGAGGGCCAGGAAATATTTTGGTGGCTTGCAAGTGAAGATCGTTCATCTTCAGTTTCGCTAACTCGATGTAAACCCCCGATGAGAGAAGTCCATTTTTTTTCGTGTATGTTCCTGTACCGTAATAATTTCGTTATTGTATATAAATATTTTTTTTTGCCTTAACATAGCCATGAGTAACCAGCTTCTGCCACTGTCTCCACGATGGTACTTTGTCTAGCTAACCACTCGTAACTTGAGATAGTTTGTATATTGCAGATGTTTTCAGAGTCGGCGCAATGAGTATGCACTGTACAAACTAACTTGCTTCATTGTAAAGAGTCCTAGATTGAAAGTGTATCATTTTACCGAGGCCGATAATTGTAGGATGCTGCAGATGCTGCAAAATAATTGCTCTCCTTGCGTCCATCTTTCAAATCAACTCTAGGGTTTGATAGGTTGTCGATGTACGTGATTTAAAATCTGCATTTTGTAGGATGGTAGTGACCAAAATTAGATAATACCAATTTTTCCCAGCGGGTAACTAGTCTTTAAAGCGAAGATGGATAAAAACATTCTTATTGGCGCTGTTCGATTGTTACATTACGTCTCCATATATTTGCATATTCACCGTACGCTCTGGACCATTTTCCTTACCGATGCCGCATGATAACTTTCCCACAGCATCATCTTCGTGTCACGAAGATTTAGTGCGTCGAGGGGCGGGTAAGAAGTCGTTAGCATACCATCAGCGACCGCACCGTCGGTAACTCATGTAATGTTTCAACAACACCGCAGGGTCTTTGGATCACGCATGCACATACAACGACACGCACGCACAGACTCTCGCGTTCGTTCGCCATCTCCTTCCTCCTCCTCCTTTCTTCGAAAGCGATCGGCTCGTTCCATCAAACCGGACACCCCTCCCTCCGTCCGACAATCCCTCTCTCGCGGACCGTTCGCGCGTTTAGATTTTTCTCCACCAGGCGCACCTGGTCTTCGAGCGGGTTTTTGAAGCCAATTTACTTTTTAGCGAGAGTGTCGAGGAAGCGAGGAGAAGTCGAAAAAAAGTGACGTAATTTCCCCGAGGTGGGAGGAGGCGGGGTGTGTGGAGGAACGGGAAAGGCTGGAGGGAGGGTAGGCACACGCGCAACTCTCTTTGCATTTTATTAATGTTCTCTCTCTCTCGTTCGCCGGTGTGGGCACTGGGATGGGTGGGACTTACACGAGACGCCAGGGAGGAAAAGTGAAGGGCGAAGCATAGAAAGAGGGAGACTTAGTATATTATGTATATTTCATCCGCCGAAAATAATAACGACGACAAAAATAAAGGACCGGGTGATGGTGAGAGTGGGAGACGCTGATGGACAAATCATGTTATTGGTTTCCTTGGCAATGCAAGCGTTTCTAATTGGAGGTGGGGAACTCACTCAGGTAGTGGGGAGAAGATGAGGGTTGTTGGATGGGTATTTTTTTTGTTTTCATTTTTTATATTTATTTTTTTGAGAATTGACTCCTCGGCCGCTTTTCTTGTTACATACGTTTCCATCTCCCTTCTTCCTCCTGCTCTCCCCAGTTAGCCCTCTCACAACACACACACACACGTACACAAGGGCTCGGGTCTTTGTTTTATAATCCCGTGCCAATACTCTCCTTACCATTCTCGCATGCATACGCTCACACACGAACTTTCATTTTCTGTCTCATTCCATGCATGCGCTCATTATTTCCTTCTTCCCGGACCCCGCCCCTCTCCACTCTCTTCGGCTTACTCCTCCGTGTCAGTCCGCTCCTTTCTCCCGAGACGTTTTCCCTACTCGTCCCCACTTCTTCATCCTCACGCATTTTCCGCACGCCCACGTACCCCCTCCCACCTGACTTCTAGGGCCATCTTCTCACAGTCCTCAACCCTCCTCTTCCCCTCCCCCCTCCCATCACTCTCCAGCTAATCATCTCCCTTTTCCCTATCTCTTGCCCGTTCCCTCGCCACCGGCCTTCATTCCCTCATCTCCTTCCCCTCCTTTTCCTTGTCTCCCATGTACTTTTCATTCCATCTCACTCTCGTGTTCCTGTTTTCGTCTTTTTTTTCTTCTCCCCTCTTTATTTTTTTTCTCCTCCCCGGCCCCTTCTACCTATCGAGACAACTCGGCCTCCTCTCCCCACCTTTCCCCCTCCCACTCCAAAACAAGAAGGTATTTACGAAATGCTCCTCATCTGCGTGACGTCGGACGCTAGTTGTGGAGTGAGGAGGTCGGGGACCAAGGGCTACCTATTTTTGCCAGTGCTGCTTATTATTTTCCCATTCCGACTCGCCATTAAATGAAATGTGCCTTTAATGCTGCTGGAGGAAAATTGGCGGGGTCTCCCTTCCTAGTCTCTTCAAATAACACGACTGATTGCCAATCAAGTTCCTTGTTTAACGATCATTTCTCAAATCACCACCAGCCAAAATAAGTTTCGTATGATGCCCCTGACATTATACACCCGATCACCCAGCTATGGTCATCACGATGGCCATAATGAGGCGCTTAGTACAAATCCGAAGGGAAACGGTGATGCCGGGTGGTTTCAATGATTTCGTCAGGAATTCAAATGACCCGCTCGATGTTTGTCTGTGATAATCCGTTAAATATTAAACGTAATGAATCTTTGTGCATTCATCATATTCCTCGCTTTCGTAGAATGTCAAACCCATTGGAGACTATCTACTATTCCGCCTCCTCTTTATGCGAAAGGCTGCAGTTTTGAAAATACGTGGGTGAGAAAGGTGTCAAGTCACGGTTCAGTGCCGCAGATTCAAAAGAACTAGTTCCGTTCTGGTTACAAGGGGAGACCTGATGAAGCGATGGTTTTTATTCCCAGATTCCTGTCTAATTCTCGGCAATTGATGCTCGTGGTGCTTTGGCAACGTGTTCTCCTATTTGCGGCGCTCGATACCAGAAAAGAAGTGGTCGATTCCGTTTCATAATTTATATAACATGCCTCCGTAATCTCCTTCAATTTAAAACCATTCGCTCCGATTCCCCGTGTTCGCTGGAGTTGCCGCCGCCGAGTCCCAATCACCGCATGCGTTTTAAATAACTATTTTTTTTGTGGCCAAGTATTTCAGTGGTCGCTGCGTGGATGCAGAAAAAAACAGGAGATACCTATGTAACATTCTTTCCGTATCGCATGAAAAAATTCGCCGCATCCTCCCGCGGACGAGCGGGATTTTTTCCCCGCAGTACTTGAGGACGTGGTGGTGGCGAGTGTGGGGGAGGGAAAGAGTACGTCGAGAAATGATGCGGAGAGTGAGGGAGAAGGAATTCAGTGAGGGGTGGGGGAGGAAAAAAGTTGATAAAAACAATCTGCGGCATATCCATGGCAACCGGGATCCCCGCTGCGTTTCGTCCGCGGCTGTTTTATGTACGCAAACAGGCCACACCACGTCGGAGGAGAGAAAGAGAGAGAGGAGGACAGAGTGAGGATAAAAATCCATGAGGCTTTTCCATTTTTTTATTCAAGTGAATGGGACCGCCGTGGAGTGGCCTAAATATAAAAGGGGCTCGAGGGAAGTTGGGGGTAGAGGGTTGGGAAGGTGGGGGGGGGGGGTGATAGGAAAGGGTTCAGGCTGGTGGTAGGGTAAGTGTCGGGGGAAAGCATCCACCGGCTACCGACAATGACGCGGAGGTGTTCACGAGTGTTTTTCCTCCGCTCACTCGATGTCTCTACGGAAATCAGTGCTCCCGGGCGAGCTTTAGTGGGTGTCGTGCGCGTCAATGCGCACTAACTCTCCGCGGCATATGCGAATTCAGTACGTACTTCAACGCGCGTGTTAGGAGCCTGAGCCTCCAGTGATTTGATGGAGATCACGGGCAATAGACTACCAACCCCCATATCCTCTCCCTCAGTTTTCTTTTATGCTCCACACATTCCATCCTTTCTCTTTCAGCCTCCGAGCATCCTTCCTCCCACCTCACACTCACCCTCGGACCATCATCATCAACCCGTCTTATTCTTTCTATCTCCTCCTCCCTTCCCATCCAAGACGACTGCGGTGTCCTCAGCAACATTCTAAGTCCCTCCTCTCCCTCCCGACCTTTAACTACCAAACTCTCTCCTCCATCCAGCTACCATCTTCTATTCCTCCCTTTTATTCCTCACCTCCTCCTCCGCCTCCATTCTCCCATCCCACCCACCCACCCATTCCCCCTCCTGCACCCCTCCCCCCTGCCTCGCCCTAACCCTCCGACCATTCCTCCTCTCCCCATCCCAGTACCAGCACGCAGTGGTTGAGCTCCCATTTTTTCACGGTGAGACCCGGTTCTTCGTCCTCCCGGCCGCCCCCTTTCCCATCCCTCCTCCGCCCCTTCCCGCCCCACCCAACCCCTTTCCGTTGTGTGGCAGAGCTTGTGCTTGGCCAAGGTGAGGGACGCAAGAGGTGAGGAGGGATACTGGGAAGAGTGAGGGAGTAGGTAGGCGGAGGGCATTGCTATGGGAGTGTAGGAGAGAGGCCCCATTCTCTTTCTCTCTGGATGCTGGTGTTGGTGGGTTTTAGTGGCGTTTCCAGAGGAGGAGAAGTAGTAAAAGAGGATGGAGAGAGAAAGACAGGGTAGGGGTTTAAGGGAAAAGACTGCAATGGCGATTTCTCCCGCGTGTCCTTCCTCAACTTCCTTTTCCCACTGTGCTTGAAAGCACCCCTTAATCCACATTGTGTCTGTGTGTGAATGTTCGTGAGCGTATGTGGGTATGTGTGTACATACATAACGTGCGCCGCTGGTATCCCTGGGAAACCTGCGTATATAAATGCGTCGCGTCGGGGAGGAGTGTGCTCGTTGTTTGTGAGCGTTCTTCCTTGTCCTTGTAGAAATAGGAATGCGCTCCCTCGCTGGACCGCTGCGCTCGTGGTCGAGCGCCGTGCTTCGCGTGTCAGAAATGGTGCGTATCAGGGTGGCATTTGCATTTACTTTTCCGTAGTTCTCTCTGCGATGTCCCCACCGTTCCGGGGTAATGTCTCTTTATGCGGGCTCAAAACAAATTCAATGGAAGGAGCTCTGGTGAAAGGGAAGCGTAAGCTCCTGATCCGCACTGTAGACGACACACGAAAAAGTTCGATTCATCGTCGTCGAAGAGGGGTCGATGGTTTCCGAAGAAATACAGCGATGGTTTATCTTTTGTAGAAGACTAAGAGGTCGCTTTTTGTTTGGAAGCCACATTCAACATTAGCAACTTGAATCATAAGATTACATTAGTGTGATGTTTAGTTAATATGAATGCATTTATTAGATGCAATACACATATATATGTACTTTCAAAACTATGATTTTATACTCCTGTTTGTGATTATTATACTAAATAGGTACAGGTGAAAGAGTTTTTTTACCATTTAAGGAAGGTTTGAATTTGCTACTAGCAATATATAGTGGCAAAATCATCTATAAAACGCGTATGTTACAATGTATAATTTTAAAATCTTTATAACTCAAAATCAAATCAACATTACTCTCTCTCCTTCTCCCCCTCTCCAACATGTAGACTGTGATTATAAAATCGGTTTTTCAATTGAGGACCCATTAAATTAGAAGAAGTATAAAATATCACATACCAAATTCTATCTGAGAAATCACGTTTGGAGCCTGCCGAAACGTATTTACTTCAATTCTTGCGAGAAAAAATGTGTCGAATCAACATATTTTTATGGTTATTTTACCCTTCCCCGTCATTCCACCCCCTCTCCACCTCTTTCTCCCTCGGGAGCATAGCATTCTAGATCTCCCCTTCTCACAGAAGGCTCCTCTTTAGTAGTCTGCATACTTCGTGACGTGACCGCTGGGCCCGACTCAAAACTCCAACCAGGCCACAAAAATCCCTTCGGCTCCCCTTTTTACCGCCCTCCTTCATCCCATCGACCTTACCCTTCCCTTCCCCCTTACAACGTCTCGCCCCCTCCGAAAAACCCCTTCTTCCTCCCTCCTTTCGCCCTTCCCCCTTTCCTTGTTTCGCCTCCCCCGCCTTCCCTCCCGAAAGCATGCAACTCACCTCTACCTCAAGTCCACAAGTCTCTCTCTCCTTCCTCTCTCTCTCTCTCCTCCTTCCTCTCCCTCTCCTCCTCCTCCTCCAACCCCAGCCCCCTCTCATCCTTTTTCTCGGCTCCCATAGCCTTTCCGTCCGTGCACCCATCTATCTATCCTGTTCTCGCTCCTGGCCTGCCCTTACTTCCCTTGTCCTCCTCACCACTCCGGTCCTAGCTCGCAGTCTTCCTCTCTCTCGACTGCAAACAGAGTAAAGGGAAACCAGGTCCTCCGGCAGTGTTCCGGTAAAAGCTTGAGCAGGCGAGCGGCAACACTCACGCCTCATTTGCGATAATTTCTCCTTTCCTCTCTCTCTCCCTCCCTCTCTTTCCTACTCCTGCTTCGGAATCCTCAGAGCCGTCTCTCTTTCCCGAGTCCGTTCCCTACCACTTTTCTCACACATCTCTCCCTCCGTCTCTTTTGCCACCATTCATATCGCCCCGAGGGCCCTAGACTCTTTCGCCCGAGCATCTCCTACGTTCTGCCCTCCCACTCCCATGTCATTGGGGCCGCAACATCCTTTCTTTCCCCCTTTACCGCACACACCTAGAACCCATTCCCCTCATAACTATTGTACTCCCCGAGGTTTATCTCTCAGAACAGTTCCCTTTTGAAATACAACTTTCACTGAGGAATTTTTCTTTTTCTTCCGCCCTTATTTCTACCCTTTCCTTTATATTTACTCTCCGGTGACGTAGCTAATGCTATATGTATGAGCAGAGATTACATTTAAAAAAGGCTCTCGTCCCGCGGCCTTTTTTCCCATCCTTCCCTTTCTGCTCCTTATATACCCCGGTCGGCTCTCTACATCAGACCCCCCATACCCATCCCCCCTCCCCCAGCTCATTGTGTCTTCTCCTTCCCCCCTCTGGACTTGTCTAAGGTAGCGCATTGTCCCGCGTTTCTGTGCCACGGAGAAGGAGGCGGTAGTCCATGCATCGCTCGCGACCCGTCTAGTTCGTCTGCTGGGGACACCCGCAGGCAGGCCTGGTCCGCAATGAGATGGGAATGGATATTTGCATTCGACGAAAAGACGCCGCGTTTCTTTTCTTTTCCTAAATCCCATCGGGATGGCTGTTGTCCCAGGTCATAGCGGTTGCTCATTTCGTGGGAACCGGAGGCGTCTTTTTCCTCTCTCCATCCCCTGCGCGCTCTCTCGCATCCACTTGTCATTTTGAGCGCAGCGGTGGCCGGTCGGAATTGAACGCGAGCGCGTCCTCCCCTCGAGTCGATGGTGGCCGCCCGCGGGTCAGTTTGCACAGCGTTGTCCGGTAGGAGATCGAACCGTGCACCTTCCTAACCGACGGAATGGTGCGGTGTTTTACTCCTTCGGGGGAGAACGTGCAATTCGTGAGTTGCCCCCGCAAAGGGATGAGGCGTTAGATTTCCGAAATATTCCATTCTTCCGAGTGCTTTTGTCCCAGTCAAAGGGCCTGTCGTGCTCTTCCATTTCCGTCTCTGTTTCTAGGTTCGGAATAATCTGAGATTCCAATTAAGTGGGGAGAAAACGAAATTAATAAATCAAGTGTAATGGAGAAAATTCCTTGGTGTCAATCTTGTATTTACCGTTTTTCAAATATTTAACCAAGGGAAAAGTGTTCGTTTTGGGCCATGTGATGCGTGTTTTAGCTTCCAGATAAAGGTAATTTATCAGTCTGCACCAATTAATAATGTCCGTAAAATTCTGTGATTGATATGAAAACTAGCATCTCTAACCTAGAGGGAATTTGGGTGAATAGGCCATGGCTGAATTTTTCATCTTTTGCTTAAAAAAATAACATTTAAACGTCATGTGAGATTTCCTTATTAAAAATTAGGTATAGAACACAGAGTTCACACTATTTATTTTCAATAATGTACTTTTCTACAAAGCAGTTCTCATAGAATTTCCAATTCCTCAATTTAAAAAAAGAAAATTTTAAGCACTGTGTTCACACTCTGTGATTGACTATGAACTTTTGACTACATACATTGGGCTATATTTTCACTTACTTATCAAGTAGTTCTCACAGACTATTATCCAATCAATCCGTTCTTACATCCAATCAATAGTTAGTACATCGGGTTACAGATACCCATAGAAATCATATTTATTGAGTGTTCCCATTTCGAGCGTTTTTTATTCCAGCTGGCAGCGCATCCCTGCTTTGAAATTGATTTACAGTCTTTTACTCCCAAGCACAAGCCTCAGTGTAGGCATTCCACATCTATTCCATAGTTACTTCCTTATTCTGCATTACAAGAGCCTTCTTTTTCTGCCACCGCCACATAATAAGGCTTCAATTTGGAAACTATCCCTCCGCGGTGGAGGGCAAGCATCTCTCTGATTTTCCTCTTCCCCACCCACGTCTTCTCGCCCATGCTTTCACACTATTGTTTGCCTATTCAGAATTCTATCCGCTCCCATGGCACACATTTACGTCCTTCTCACATTTCCTCTTCACAATTAGTTCCTTGCCTCCTAATTTTGAGTTCTTTAATTAACCCGCTGATTTCATACCTCCCGTCTCCAAATCCATCTGAGCCGGATTCGCACTCACATATTTTAATTGACTTATTTGCACATCTGATTTTTTACGGCGTCTCCCTTATTACAGTCTCGGAGGAAATAGAGAGGAAAGAACGGCCTCTCATCTCGTTATATCCGAGAAGTTTACCTTTTGGCCCTCCCCATCAAGACACTCTCTCAGCTACTTTCGTTCTGGAGCCCCATGAGGTTCTTTCCGCCTACCTTCCACGCGTTTCTTTAGCGCCACCGCATTTCTTTTCTACCTGCTTAACTCAAGTGTTTGACTATTTGCGTCCTCCTAGGTGGCTGACCCCTCATCATACTGGAATATTTTGACTGCAGTGGCAGCCTAAAATTGGGATAGGAAGAAAACTTCACTTTCCAAACGTTCTGCGAAACTAAAGTTGAAATATGTGAGTGGAGTCCCTGGTGAACAGACCTTGGAGATCGAAGGATTCATGTAACACTAGACCGTGGTTCGAACCTGGAGCTATTTTCGAGTACTTTGAGTCTTTTCATGTAAATTACAAGTAAAATGTTTTCATTCGGCTTGAAAACTACTTTTTGCACCAAATCGTAATGACTCCAATATGTCAAGGGTCAAAGAAATGGAAGTAAGTGACGTATGACCATGACCATTTTTCAGTAAATTCTATGAGTAAAAATACACTGGCGCTAACGGATATATGTATATATATGCCTAAAAATATTCTTTATGTCTGCAATTTTCAGCAATTATTCCGTATTCATTGATGACGTGTGAATATAATTTATTCTCTATGAAGTACAATATAAAGGATAGCGTTCATTGGTTGACTTATAAGTGCTAAAAATGAAGTTCTGAGCCATTACGACTTGGACCATGACGACAGCTCTTGAAATTTCTTGCCTATCAGATCATCTTCTTCCTTCGAGGCATTAGTGCGAGGGTTTCAGGTTTTAATTCTATCCCACTATGGTAAATTTTTTTCTTATAGGTCAGTAGAGCTGCAAGCAGTGGAAATTAAAGAACTTTTTTTCCCTAACTGGGACTCCGTTAATTGCAAATATATATCTTCCGCTCTATCCTTAAGTCATTTTTTTTTTCGGCTTCGAAGAAGCTATACTAAGGATAATTAAATTCATGATCTTTACACCTGACTTGTGATGTGCTCATTAATAAGTGGACTAAATACGCTGTATGAGAGTTCATGGTTTTGTTTTTCTCTCCCCCAGTTGTAATTTGAATGGGTGGCGATGGAAACAGGAAGAAATAAGTTCACCCGAGTACAGCATATCAAATCAAATTCATTCGACATTCCTTTTACGTTGGAGCAAAATAAAATAATGAATTAAGGAGGTAAAAATGTCCATGGGTATCATTAGGTAAAAAAGGATAATTCTCATATTTCTTTAACAACGTGAGATAAATGAGTTTACAAGTTCTCCAGATCCCCCACTGCTTTTGAAGCCTCAAGCAGCTGGAAAGATTCGCATGCGCTGCTGCTGTATTTGTCTCGCTTATTCCGCCCTTTGCTCCATCATGGCTTTCAACACTTCCATTAGTACTTGCGGTGTATGTCAGTGCGGCGTCGATTAATTTCGTGTCAGTCTTAAATGTTCTTGGCAACCTTAGTAATTTACCCCTAAGCGAGGCCTTAAGGGCACTCGGCGCTGAAGTATACTTCTCTCTAACTGCAGCGCCAAATTTGCAAACTGAGATTTATTCCAAATTCGGAAAAACAAATAACATAGGAAGTAAAATTTTGACCGAGTATGACAACACTTTAGCACAACTTTATAAGCCACCAAATTTACATAAAATACACGACGAACTCCAGATACAACGCTGATCTCGGAAAATATATTGAAGAGAAAGTATTTGTACTCGCGGACTCAGATGCAAAGCAACCGCGATTCCGTTTTTTTTGTCAAAATCAAGAAGTTATTAATGAGGCGAGAAAGGAGCTTGATTAAGATACCAACATTTTATTTACGTGCCCTTGCTTTTTTAAATGGTGGACCACAAAATGCTCCACGCGCAGTTGTAGTGATGTTGAAGCGACATCACCACCATCCCTAATCAACCATTTCCTGCGAGGCTACATTTGCAGAGGCAAGATGATCAGCATCAGGGCTTATCAGTAACAGAGCGCCTAGAGAATATAATAATGTTAATGGGATGGAGAAATATGTTTTAGATATTCTGTTATGTCCTCTTATGTCTTTAGTCCCTCTTCTTCAGCAATATTAGCTTCCTTTAGGCGTATTTTACTTTACCTCGTGGGTGACTCTATATTATACCATGAAAGAACCGTTGTTCTCGACTTTGCCCGAGTGATGTCTTTCCCCGTCGGACTCCTCTTGTTTTTCCTCTAACCCTCTTTTCCCATTCCATTTCCTCTTCGGCCATGTCCTTTATCATCCTCCTTTTCCATCCCCCGTCATCCCTTCCGGTGTAGTGCCTCATGAGAGAAGCAGCGGAGGTAGGATCAGCGGGACGGAAGAGGGCGGCGAGAGGATAAGGGAGTGAGTGGACCAGGGTCTTCTTCGAGGAGACCTGCTTCAAGAGTTTTCAGGCGGACAAGACGAGGAGAAGACCCAGCGGACGAGGCGGATAAAGGATGGGGGAAGTTGCGGAGGGGATTATGGCGGGTAAAAAGGTTTGGATTAAGAAGGAAGGTTCTTCTTCTCCTTTCTCGTTCCCTTACCCGTTTACCCCTCCCTACTTTCTTTCCGTTTGAACCAACTCCTCAAGAGGTGAAGCAAGGGGAAAATGCTTGGTCGAGCCGAGACGTGGACAACTTGTGAAGTATCCTTGGGTGTGTGGCCGTAAGAGGTGACTGACTGCTTCTGCAAAGCAAAGTCGTTCCCTTCGAACCAAGTTGTTCCCATCCATCGCTTGAAAGTGCTCTGCAAGAACCATATTAGCAAAGACAAACTGTTGTGCGAAAAACTGTTTGAGACGGTAAAAAACATGCGGGAAAATGTTGCTGTGATGCTCAATGTTATCCGCCTTCGAAAACAGAAGAAAATACTGTTAATGTTGGAGTGGTATAGATCCATATGCTTATCGGTTAATACGAACATTGAAGCCTTACTTGATTCTCGCCCGGGAATGTGTACATCCCATACTTTCATTTTAGTTGACGTTTAGGAAATCACTCCTGAAATATGTGCAGTTCTTGAAAAGTAATTTGGCATATGCTGTTTCAAATTAGATATCTTTAATCACATTTAAGCATTATAATTATACCCTGAGTTTTGTAATTGCCGTGGATTGATACGGTTATTCCAGTTTATTGACCATTATCGACGGGTTATCACTTTGCAAATTGATGGGATAAATCTAATTTAGATGTAATTTAAGATCTAATTCCCCGCGTACATGTAGATGTAGATGTCTACTCTCGAGGGAAATATGAGCTACGAATTTAAAACATAACGCAGATATGACATGATGGTATAAAATAAATACGGTAATTGAGTGTGTGGAAAATACTTCCACGGAAAAAAATGCTCACTCAAGCGCTTGCTTTCTTTGCATCCATGTTGCACCATGGTAAAGAGTAGACCCTCAGCTTTTGATGTGTAGAACTTGTTATTCCCGTATGGGGTAATTCTCTGATTCAGAGATAGAAGAGGCAAGGAAGAATAGTTGCAAAAAGGTGGAGAGAGATGGAGAGAAGTGAGGAAAGATCGAGGGGAAGAGCAAAACAAAATGGCGAGAGAGAGTTGAGTTTGCGGAAGAGTGTTGGGGATGGCAACCGGGAGCCGTCCGTAGCAATTAGAGCCGTTGCAAAGACATTGAAGTCATTTGAAGCGCGGGCGACGGCTCATTAGTTTTAATGCCTCCCTTCGCCCCGCACCCCCTTTCGTCGTCTACTCACCCTCCCTCCTCTCCTTTTTCCCTTTCTTTACCACTCTCTTTGCCTCGCGTGGAAGAGGCCAAAGGGAAGGAGGAGTGTGTAGGCACGGAAGGGGTCGATGGGTGCGTCGTGAAGGGCGCAAAGGAAAAGAGAGAGAGAGGAACGGCTTTGAGCCGAGCCCTGAGGACGCAACCGGGAGACGACGTCGCGTCTGAGGCCCCTTGGCCCTCTGAGGGCGTGAGCAGGAAACTGGGACGCTGTGCAAATAGAAGCAGAGAGAGAGGGCCGGTGCTCGAGGACGAGTAGAGAGCCCGAGAGGACGGATGGGGGTGACGTGGAGGGAGGCATGTAAAGAGATAAAAAGATGCTGCCCTTGTTTCTTCCTTTCCAAAACCGTGTGCGGGCGGCCTGTGGGGGCGGGAAAGGAAAGGGAGATAGCAGGTTCATTTCCTTCGCACCCATACATGTACACTCACTCTCGTGCTTACAAGGGCGCGCTTGTCCTCGTGCGTGAATCTCGCTTTTCTTTTCGCTTCTCGAGTCCCGCGAGCATCTCCCTCCTCTCCCGAGCAATGTTCCGTCTCCCTTCGTCTGCCTACTCATCATCTGCGTATTACTCTCGAGAGCTGGACCCAATGAGGGTAGATTAGAGGGCGGGCATGAAGCGTATGACCGGGGTCCGCGAAAGTTGGGGAAAAGAAGATGGATGCGTTCCCTTCGCTGGGAAGACGTATTCCTTTGTGCCGTCGGAATCGCGCGTTCTCTCCGACTTGTCCTATCCCCTCCTTATCTTCCTCTCATCCCTAGTCTTCCCTTTTTCCTCCCATCCGTCAAGAAGCTCGGTTTCTCCGTTTCCGTCTCTGCATATTGGACGATGACAGACCTCGCTTCTGAATTATCGTCGCCGTCCGTAATGAGCGGAGTGATCCTCCGACGGTCGATGTGTTTTGCCGATGGTCCGACTCGCGCACGGGTTGGGGGGAGGACGTGTGACGAGAGGAATCTTGACGTCCGCGCAAAAAGAAACTAGAACCTGATTATCGGCGGGAGGGAAAAAACGCTGTCGTCTCCGTGACTCGTTTTTCCGCCCATCTGCGGACGCAAACACATACCCGTTGCGGTGAATTGAAGTCGACAAGAAGACATCGTAGAGAACCATAACGGCTAGTCTTCGGAGGCGAGGCTGTCTCGAGAGAAGAGAATGCTAAGAAATGGCGAGTACGACGCACAATTCCGAATCGGCGGAAAAATTGATCTTTCCCCGCGGTCGACGACGGCCTTCCTTGGTGGGAGGCTGTATTTCAACTTTTGATCGATCCTACAGGGGAGTATCATAATAGATTATTGATATAATCAATATCATAATAGATTGGCGGGACAGTTGAAAGAATGATTCGTGTTTAGAGGAAACTTTATACTCAGATCCAACACACCACACACAAGGGGAAGCCCTGAAAAAAGGTCGGGTTGGGTACCGTTTTGCATGCATCATCAAAATAAATTATGAAGACAATATCAATCCCACTATCGTGGGAGCAACTTCAAATTAGCATTTACTTAAAGAGAGAGACTAGTGCATATTATTTTGAAAAACAGTCTCCTACTTGATGACCCTCGTTTGTTGTTAGAAGTTGAATAAATGGTATCGTGTAACAAAAAAATAGCGTGGTAGTTTTCAGTAAATTTATCAAAAAATAGGGTCAAAATTGGCTCAAACCCTGTACCCATTTAAAGTTGCTAATATTTACTTTGCTTATTCTAATTTTAATAGCTTTACCATATCAAATGTGATTTACCCATGTGTCTAAAAATGTATTTTTTTGGAGGAAATTTGTCAAAACTGCCATGTTTGAATATTTATAGCAAAATTTTTCAAGTGAGAATTTTTGTAATAGGTAGCTTTTTTAAACACTAGAGTTGCATATCTATGACATCTAAAAGCTTTACCAGCTAAGATGACTAACTTTAGTTTTTACAGGCGTACAGAAATGGTTGATAAGCACGATTTGACTTGTGGATAGATTTTTCCTCGGTGCCGTGGTGAATACAAATACTCTGGCGTGGTGCATACAAATAAATATTAGAAAATGTTTGCATTTAGGCTAAAATATTTTGGACTTTTCTTAACTAAGGTTAAATATAGCTAGTAGGAAGAAATATGAAAATCGGAGTTGGTGAGCGTGGGACCTTGGTTGAGTTGACAGAGAATGTAGTGCGTAGTGCGAGATTTATTCTGGTTAGGCGATTAGCAGCTCTGATAATTTCAACCAATTACGATAATTGGGTTATTGGGTGGGGTAGGATTTTTTTTTCATGGAACGGAGGAAGGGTGGAGTGAAACCTAGCATCGGCATCGCTCTTAGCGGAAGGTGCCATTGGGGCCCCAACATTAACGGCCAATCCGATGGACGGGGCACTTAACTCGAATTATTCCATGCACAGCACTAAAGTAGGGACCAGGGGGGCTGTGTTTGAAACCGTCGGGATTAACTCGAATGGGTAGCCAAGGAGTCTCGTGGAATAAACACCAATGGTTCGCAAAATTTGGTGCGTTTCAATCATTCATTACAATTTCACTCAATGTTTCCACTCGAGTTTTTCCCATTCGGGGACTCCATGTTCGAGACGGGTGGCAAAAACTCAAATATAAACCATAATTGAGATTGTTAAGAGCGATTAAAACGCAATAACATTTACAAACTATTCGTGTTTACACCACGTGACTCCTTGGTTACCTATTCGAGTTAATCCAGACGGTTTCAAACACAGCCCCCTAGTACACCAATGAAAAATCTATAAAACTGACGGAATTCGGACCCGAACTCAAGGGATGGGAAGCCAGAAC
Organism: Platycnemis pennipes; assembly: GCA_933228895.1. Classification (NCBI taxonomy): domain Eukaryota; kingdom Metazoa; phylum Arthropoda; class Insecta; order Odonata; family Platycnemididae; genus Platycnemis; species Platycnemis pennipes. Next base: position 89,423,801 of record OW121848.1, read on the forward strand.
TCTGGCCACAACATCAAACCGATCCTGTTCTCACCTCCATTCATCCCTACTTTCCCTGCCGGGGATCGCAGAGAGAGCGAAGGGAAGGGAGGAAACATCCGAGCGCGAAATCACGAAGATTTTCCTCGTGTCTTATTTTGTCGCAAACGAATGAAGTTGGTTGCCATGGGAGCGCCCGAGGCCGGCGCGGAAGTTCCTCGGTCCTCCATCGTCGTGCCTTTCGCAAATGGGAAGGCGCTTGACGAGTGCACGGTCGCGCTCTCGAGAGTGGTGCGGAGTTCACGAAGGAGCGTGAAGACGGGAGATGGCGACCGAGATAGGGGGCGCCGCCGGAGGGCACGGGGTGGCTACGACACGGGTCTCTCTCTCCCTCTCACGGTGACGCAAGCGTTGCTTTACACGGCGTGGCCGTATCTGATGAAAATATTAAACGCTGGACGGTGGGATTCTCCGCGTTATTTAAATGGATCGTCCTTTGAATGAGATGTGAAGCTGAATTGAGCGCCTGAATGCTTGTTCTATCTGTGGCGCCAGCTCTTTTGCCCGATGGTGTCGGTGATAGAACGTCCTTCCTTGCTGCGACGCCTTCGTCCGCTTTCCTCAATAAACATTGAGGCCTGCACCCTTAAAATGTAGGATATTTAAAAAGGAAAACGTTAATTTTCATTGCAATCAACCGTGATGAATTCAACACCGGTTAATTAAAATGTAAGATTTTTCAAAATGTACCTAACTATTCTCATTTGCGTCTGCATTTATAATAATACATTTCCGTAACATTCATTCTTTAAAATAATTTTTTGTCTCGGGTGCAATTGTATCGGCTTTGAGTTCATAGTTTGTAGTAATATGTAGGTTAATATAACGTAAGTATAGAAGTCAGTGAGGCAAATTGAGTTGAAAATGACACTATTAGAGAATTGAAAAGAATATGAACCAAAAACCGAAGGGTAACGAACTATATGTATGTACATGAATAAGTAGGTAAGTATGTATATCCTGTAAAAACTAAAAGTCCAAAAGAAAATATTATGTGAGTTCGTTCTTAAAAATAATGAGCAGCGCGGTATTTGTTAGCAGTTGATGCCTTAATGAGAAGTTAGCTCCTGATAATGAGAATATAACTTATGTTTTCTGCCCTCCACGTGGATGCCGTTCCTTGTGCAATATAAGGTGTGAGAAATTACGGCAACTGAGAATATTCTCAGTAACTCGGTCTTTGTGGAAAATAATATGCATTTTATTTAATTAAGGAGGTAGGTGAACGTCCTTTTTACGAGTCTCTCAAGAAATGTGTCACTTGAGCAACTAACTGTCCAGCAATTGATAATTTGAGCTTTTGCGTTTTGCATTAATACGAAACCCTGATTTTTATCATTATTTTCCAATGATATTTTGTGATGTATGTACTACAAAAGTTATTATGATACTGAGAAAACTATTCATATTAATATTATTGAAATTTTAAGTTTAATATTCTTTAATTTCAGGAATTCCTCAAGAATTTATGGGTGATCATCGTCCTCTATCAACTAAAATGCTAATGGCTATCCAGGTATGCCAGTATTTCATATTTCTTCAAACATTGATGTTAATTTCAATTACTTATTAACAATTATGCTGATGTTTCGTGATATTTGAAACAATAGTCAACATTGCTAATGAATACATTCTCGGAGTTCTTAGTTACGTAAAATAAAGAGGTAACATTATCCAACAAATCCAAATGTGTTTCACCAATAATGGTAGGTTTATTGACAATGAGGATCAACTCCCCTCTTATGTTAGTCAGGATACCCGCATCCCATTCTCTCACATATGCCCCAGAATGCGCAACTCTTTATCCTTAATATCTAAAATGTTCCCACATACCCTCCAAATCTTTTACCTTCCTCCCGCCTCTTCAGTCCAACATTCTTTCCTGAGACGTCGTTTTTATGAAACTATTACCTAGTTTACGATTTTTTTCTTGTTACACTTTTTCTTTTCCATTTTATTTCCACCTAATTAATTCCAATAAAGATATCCGCGTAGAACACCATTCGCTTGTCTTCTTCTCTAACGAGCTTGCCTTCTGTATCATTCACCAAAGCTACTAGAGGCTAATACTTTGGCACGTTAAAAGAACTATTTCTACCACGCATAACTATGAAGCATGTTTAGTCGGAAGAATTGTGCGATCGAAGAACTAGGGGATTGTTTGTATCAACACGAATCCTGATGAATCTATAATAAGTGCTTGCTCCCCTATGTGATATTGAAGTCATCTATGCCAAAAAAAACACCGAACCGGTCAAATTGTTTCCTTTTTCATCAAACTCTCCAGTGAATTTTCGACACGCGCTAGTAGAATTGAATTTCCGGCCTTCAGCCCAGTCGTTACTTTCCGATGGTAATTTTTTTTCCCCTCTCCCCACTCAACATCTATCTCATCCCGTGAACGAAATCCCAATTGTCGGACGTGAAAGAGGCGACCCAGCCGAGACATCTGTTCGCCTTGGCACGGTAGGACACGCCCCCGTGCCGTCACTTTCGCCCTCCCGCAAGCACGCAACCCCGGGAGACACGGAGGAGAGGGGCGGAAGCGAGGCGAAGGGGCGAGGCGGGTGGGGGTAGGGATTTTTGGTAACGAAGACACGGAGAAGTATATACTTAATAAGACCCTCCCTGTTAACGAGGTGGGGAGGGGGGGAGGTGAGGCCTGTCCAATCCTGGGGGCGGAGCGGCAGGAAAGGGCAGCTTTCCACCCTGGTCAGGGTGGAAGTCGAGGCGCGGTGGGATGTGTGGTGCGGGTCAAGTGGGCCGCATTCGTGTGCTTCCATGCCAGTTCCTCCTCTCATCCTTCCTTATCTCCCCATCCTTCCCACTTTCCGCCCCCCCCCCCACTCTTGTGTTCTAAGGGAGCCGTCCGTCGTATGCGGGCTCGGGGACATTTGGTTAGGGCGTGCGTGGGTGGACGGGAGAAAGGTTGGGTGTGTGGAGAAGGCAAGGAAGAGAGAGGTCAGGGAGGAAAGGGAGATGCCGAGAGGACGCGGACGGGGTGTAGTGAGAGAAGAGAGAGAGAGGCGCGCACTCGCGCACTGTTTTTTGGAAGACACGGCCGGTAGCTTACCATTTCTAGCATGATCTCTTATTCTTTCTTCAATTTAAGCTCCGTTAATGTTTGGTCCGAGAATCCAAGTTAAAGATTGCATTAATGCTAAGTCTATAGGGAAGTTTTACTAGATGCTTTTAATTTTGTATTCCTATTCATGAAGAGATGCGAAATGCGAAAATTGCACTGCGTGGTTGTGGTGGCCAAGTGAGTATAGTGCTGAGCTGCAGACCAGAAGGTCACTGGTTCTAATCCCGGTATTTCTTTGTGTCAGAACTGCGTAGGGAAACCCAGGTAGCTCAGTGAAAGGAATTGGCCCACCCTACCGTGAATGTATTAATATTACACACCAATAGACTAAAACACTGAGTGAGTGAAAGCAAACGAATTGAACGGGAAACTCGAATGCAGGAACGGCTGCGCGGCAAAAAACCTTGTTCTATTTACGCGCAGTGTGATTCCCATGGTACGACGCCGCTTAGAGTCGTGCAATTAATTGATACGAGTAAAATGGCCTCAAAGTACTTTCTTCCATTACGAAGATATAGGTTTTTATCTTTGCGATTCCTGAATATTACCATTGAATTAGTTTGGGTCCCCACCTGAGTGCGGACCGGCGAGCAGTTGATCGGCAAGTTCACCGCCCGTTAAATGAAGAGGTATAAGAGACGGTGAGCTTGGTTATATGAATACAGGTGGATGCTAATATCGGCGCTTGGTTTCTCTGCAAACTTTCACTCGTTCCTTAAAAATTCCTACCTGTGTTCAATTCTCCACCTGTCCTTAATAGTATATCAATCCATCTGCTGGGGATAAGGGCGCGAAACTTTGGAAAGCCCCGTGGCTCATTTCGTCAGTATTTTAGGTTAATGCCGACGCCAGGTTTCTCTCCACCTCAACCCTGTTCCGAAATTGATTCTGCCTTTACCATAACCGCCCGCCGATCCTCCGTGGCGAGCAAATGACTCGATACATCGGTCCCTTTCCCATATTTACTACTTCTGTGATGCGTGATAGGGAATGGCTCCAGAACATAGAGTGGCGTGGACTGGAAACGGACCGGCACGTGCCGCTGAATTAGGACATGTTTGAGGATAATGTCGCATGGGCATGCATGGGCACTGGCTATGAATTGCGATGAGTGCAACGGAGCAATACGCCACCGATGTGCAAGGACATAAACGCGCGCGCCCTCTCAAATCAACACAATGGTTTCCGCGATGGGAATCAGATATCGACCTGATTGCTCTTCGCCGCGAGAAAATGGACTCCGGAGATAGGATGTTTAGTCTCCACGTATGCTGAGTGTTGTATAACACGTTAGCTGGCCCGAGGGAACTAAATATACACCCTAACAGTGGCCCGTGTACCTCCTGTATGTATTTCAGCAAGCATATTCCTATCTACGGTTTTCATCGACATTAGCAAAATACCCCATAGGCCACCCCAAGGGTGTGGCAGTTGAGGAATTGTCAACAGGCAAGCTACATGCCACTTAAGGTTACTATGCAATTAAAATACTTGCATTAGCAATGCATTCAGGAGTAGCGTACTAGCAAACGATGAAATGGCTCGATTTGAGAGGTATTAAAACAAATTTAAATAAGTTTTCCTCTCGTTGAGCAAGACGAGAAAATCATCGCTTGCAGGGTTACAAAACAAGGGGAAAGAAAGTATTCTGATAAGATATTTATGTTAAATTATCTTTTATAAGTTGTGTGTAATCATTGAAATAAGTGGTTTTGCGGTGTGAAATGTAAAGCTTCATTGGTTATACTGCTTCATTCGCCTTAATCAATGAAGTGCAATGAATTTTTCCATTCCTTACAAGAGGAAGAATATAGAAATTTTGGCCGTAATTATATTTGAGGTTTTTGAAATACGTGGATGTCTTTTTCGCAATTAATGTGTTTGAGACAAGAGGATTAATGTAAGAATAGGAACAAAACAGAGAGATACACATAAAAATCCAGCGATAGTCTTTCCAAAAGGAGTGTACTGGGTTTCAATCCCTCTGAGAGATTACTTACTCCCCATCAAAAACCATAACCTCGGCATTCCTCGGAAAAAAGCCTGTCAATCAGAAAACTACTATCCGAGTGTCTGGATGAATAGCCAGTGCTGTAACGAGCAAAACAAACCGATCACATTGAATAACATGCTGGTTGTACCTTTCATTATAATGTTCAGTTAACCTTACTGTCTGGGTCATCAAGCTACATCATTCCAGGAGCAATGTTTTTTTATGTGATGCGCTAAAATCTCAAACCCGTTTGAATAAGATTTTTTCCCGTTGCCGAAGGATTTGAAGGGAAACATTTGTTTTAGTAAATTTACCAATCTCATAGCTCCAAATTTAGGGATAAATACTGTTTGGGAGTCTTTCCAGATTGTCTCTCCATCCTGTGATAAATCTAGGAAGGAAAAAAATGACCAATATCAGCCTCCAAATCCCGAGTGTTTGAATGGAACCCTTCCACGTGTCTAACAGTTGTCGAAAAAATGGTAGACCACGTCCACAGGGATCTGTGCGAGAGCTAGGCGATCCGCCTGCATCCTTCAGGCGTTAGAGCAGCCGCCAAATGAACTCGTTACTTGGAATTCCGGTCTGATGTCGACGCCTCGTTCTCTTGCGCAAGCGGCGGAGGAGCGTCATGTAGTCCAGATACTTATCGTGGAATAAAGAGGGTGAATGATAATGCTAACGACGCGGTCGGAGCGAGGCGGGGAGGGTAGAGACGAGGCGGAGAGGTAGGAAATAGAGAAACAAAAACAGTTTATGGAGGGGGAAGATGTGGGGTTGTGAGGAGGGTGAGAGATGTGGCGTCGGAGCAGTAAGTGGATAAGAGGCGCGAGGGAAAAAGTCGGCGGGTGACGAGGTTATCGCCAGAGAGGAGAAGGGCGGGATGAAATGAAAAGGGGGAGAAGACCAAGAGTTCTCCCCGCCACCCACCCTCTCACTCCCTTAGCGTGTACTGCGGCTTGGGGGCGTTTAAAAGATTGGCAGGAGGAGGTGCAGCGGGGGGCGTGGACGGAGTCGTGTCGAAGGGGCGGCGGCGAGCCTTTTGATGTGGGTGATCTTGAGACCACGCTGCACCGCGACCAGAACTCCCGTCCCCCTCCCTCCCGGCATGCGAGGGAGGGCTTCCGGTGCTGTTACCCGCCGGTCACTCCGGCCACCCCCCTCCCCCACCTCAACACACCCACTTCCACGATTTCTCCCACTCATCCCCCTCTTTCTTCTCTTGGGGACTCGAAAAACCACCCGCCCGCCCACTAGGTTCTCTCACCGCGGGTCGTTTTTGTGGGTGGGGCACCCTCTGCGTCCTCTCTCCTCACCCTCCCTCTCTGTGCCATCGCAGGCGTGAGACGGGCAGCGGGATTCGTCACACGCGCCGCGGGAGCCGTGGCGGAAATGGTGGGAGATGGGGGGACGATCCCACGCGTGCTGAAGTCGTTTTTGAAGAATGACGATTGATGAGGATTCCACACACACTCACTCACTATTTCCTATCCCCTTCTACGTCCCGTCATTCCCTCTGGCTCCCAGTGTGGGGAAGATGAATGTCAGCGGGTTGTTGCGTGGCGTGTCTGCCTTCGTCCGTGCTCCTGCGCGACTCCTGACGCAAGCGGTGGTTGGGGTTCATGAGGTATGGTCGGTGGTACGGACACGCGTCCGTGCCTCGCCACCTCGCGCCGTTCCGGTGGGGATTACAGGCTCCACGCATGGGGGTTGGGGCGTGTCTGCTGTGAAACGAGCGTAAGCGTGTGTTTGCCAGTCCGTCCTGGAACGGGAGATCGTGGACCGGAGTCGACGGAAGTCTAAGAGTAATTTATCGCGAGCGACCCCTGCGATATTTTTCTCCTCGCTCTCCTCCTCGGCGTCTCCGAATCCGGTGTGCGCAGATGCAAGCTGTTTGTCATAACTGTTTTTAAGTCATTAGTTTCCCGGGCTCCCACGCGCGCTCGTCCCCACCCCTACACCCGCCCCCTCTAGCGTTTCGCCTCCGTAAGAGCGAGCAATTTGTGAGCAGTCAAAGTTTCATCTTAAAGAGTCCCGTCAGGCGTCTCATATGTGTCACGGAGACGAAGTGCTCCCTGTCAATCCCTCCAAATTTCCGCCCATCATTCGTGCGAGAGTAAATCCGCTCGTTTCGTGTGTGCGTGGTGCGGTCTGCCCGCGGGAGGCCTCCGTCGGGAAGCCTGTCCGCGTGTCTACCTCTCACCCGTCCCGCAAAATAATCTATTCCGCTCATCAATAGGCATGTGTTGGGTGGATACAATGGAGCCCTGGGTGGGTTTGACTGGCTGCTGTAAAGTCGGGAAGTTGGCGTGCTCGGTGTTGACTGCAGATGAGTCTCGCCGCGCAATAAAAATGGCGAAGGGAAAATTCACAATTGACGCACTACCAATTTGAGAGAGCAGATTAAAGATGTGATAGCCAGCTGTTTTCAGCCGTTGTCTTTTCATGGCGGAAAGAAAGGGCATTGGTATTCCTATCGTGGACATAACGATGCAGGGTGAATATGTAAACGATGCTCCCAAAGTAATTCTTTTGGAGTGGCATTCAAGGTATATTAGAGCGAGAAATGTGAGAGGGAAAATCGATATGCAAATATTGACAGTCGTTAGTCGTAAATCCGACGATACATTCGGCGACCATGTATATCAGTCATGAATTCTTCGTAGGAAATGCAAATAATCCGAGGGATTTCTTTGTTTTTTAAATTTTTAATTCTACAATTAAAAGTGCAGTTTTACTTGTGAGTGGAGAATTATATATCGGATTATAAACGTCGAAGTGCGTTGTTTACATGAGTTTCAATCTCTGGAAACTAGGGGAGCCAAAGAGAAGTTGAAAAATCAGTTTATTTTTGGAGGATAAAATGAAGTTTCATCGGAATGTCAGGAAGAAATTGGTTTTGCAATAGGGAGATCAACTTGTTTGGTAGTTTAAGTATTGGTTTCCCTCCTAAGAGGCCCGGGTTGGAATTACTTTTGTGTTAGAATTTTTAAATATATTTTCTAGCCTATGTCAGTGTGTGCTGTGGAGAGTACATCATGTTCAGTACATCGTACATACATAGATTTGGACGTTTAACCGTAAAAACGTGGACCTCTCCGTAGTGGTAACCTGATGCTGTCTCAGAGTTTCCTTCAAGTCTTCTCCTTCTTTCTTAGACCCAATCACATAATTGGGTTGCCAGGTCAGTACGTTACCGACTCTATACCACATCCGGTATCACTCCGATCCCTCTGAGGGATGGTCGTGAAATAGATTTTTTTCAGCGGAACATATACAAAAGGGGGTACAGAATATTTTTCCTGTGGATTTGATCGTATCTAAATTTTATATATTGAAAAGAAAAACACCTTAGTTTCCGGAACTTTTTTCGTGTAAACCCACAAATATCTCCAGCAGTAGGTTTTAGTGATTAGACGTTGGAACAAATGCATCCAGATTTATTAACTGGTACCCTATGCATCATCGAAGTGTTACAGCACGATTGCAGATAAGATATTAGCAGCAAATAATCGTACTTAATTTGAGCGTGTTGAACCCGTTACAGGGCTGCTCATTTCGATGGCCGGAATTGCACGTTATAATGAAAGTTTGTCCGTTGGGTGTTCCGGACAGCTGTCGGCGCGCGCACCGGAAGATAATGGGGCAAAAGCTTGGGAAGTGACCTGGATTTAGACTTGAAAGAGCGGTTAGGTAAGCCGGAGGAGGCATTTAAAAATCCAGGCGGGAATATTTCCTTAGAAAGTGACGAGCTCCACTTGTTCATAATGAGAGGCATGTGTAATAGATTTGAGCGATACGTTTTCACCTCCTATTCCACTTGCTTACCTCAGTAGACGGCTGAATAAAAGGCAATCGCCTGAAGGAAGCTGTTTTATGAATCAATACTGTTACGATCTTGGCTTTATGCGCAATCATGTTTTTGTACCCACCCATCGTTTTAGTTTCACCTTTTGCATGACACCTGTTCCTGGGCTGTCCCAAATTACTTGCACTCCATGGCACATGCAATCGTTTTCTCATTTCAACACTGAATGGGAATGAATTAAAAGTCGGCGATGTGCTTCCGCGTGAGGCAATTTTCTCTCCAACCAGAAGTAGTCCAGTCCTATTCATTTAGATACTTTCCCGTGAGTAAAATTATTCATTCCTCGGTGAATAAGTTTTGCTGACACCTCTTTCCCTCGCACCACGTATTCCGTGTGAATTGCGGTAAACTTAAGCTTCCTTCGGGTATAAGGTGACAAGTCTCGTCGGTTCATCTTGTGGTAGGTACGTATACGCAAGATTTTCCGGATCAGGTGTCGTCAAAATCATCTCAATGGCATAAGTAAGTGGTTTTGTGAAGGACGCTGGGATAATTTTAGAAGCAGATGTGTTACAGGAGGGAATATTATACCTACCATCTCAAATTAATTTATCTTACAAAGCTGAATTAGCCCGCGATGTCGCTTTATTTTCATTCTGGCGTCTAAGTTCCATTCGCTTTTCAACTTTGTCGACAACCTTTCCTTGACGCCTTTGTGGCATTGTAATGCTGAAATTATGTCAAAAGTTCAAAATTTCAAATTTCAGCGGGCAAACGAAGAAACCTACGTATTTAACCGGTGCTATGTTATCACGAATTAAGCAAGAAGACGAAATGAAATAAATTAATACCAATACAGACTGATAACAGCAGCTAAGAATCAAATTCAGGTATGCAGACGAATAGCATTAGCAATAAATCAGCTTAAATCAATCAAAGGAATAAGTGTAGAGAATACGCAAACGAACGTCTCAGTCGACGAACCATATCAAACTTATTTGTGAATAAAAGCCTTCGGTCACCATAGGATATGGCTGTTTAAACAGTGACATTTTTGAAACCTCAATACTTCGGTAATTTGGACCAAAATCAGTATTCGACGATAAAGTTAAAAATCTTTATTGAATTATATTTCTGCTACTTTGCGTCTTAAGTTTGTGCTTAATATTTTTAATAAAATTCACAAATGAAATAAATGCCTAAAGCAATAAGACCTTTTCTTAGGAAGACATGTATTAAATTTCATTGTTTGAATGTCATACTATCGTTTAGGTCTCGAGTTTTCGGACTTAAGTGAATATGCCTCTAAACATTCCTACATTGTAATTTCTAATGCAACAATCCCTTTAGTCGTCAAAGGGATAGGGCTGTTTAAAATGAAAAATTTCACCAGAAATCGTCATTTTTTACTGAAGTACCTGTAATTTTGTTCCGAATTCAGAATTTGACGATAATAATAAGAGTATTTATTCAATTACACTTCTGCAGATGTGTGTCTTAAGTTTTTGAAACAGGCATTTATTCTTAATTAAAATTGTCAAATGAAGAAATGTGCAAGCTGTAAGAAAGCCCTTTATATGAATTTCTCATGGGGGCGCTTTGACTCGACAGAGGTCGAACGGAGAACGATTATCTGTCCTGAAACTTGACGAACTTTTATAAACCTTAATGTTTTAAGGCTGTGCTAATTTGGTTCTCGAGTTTTAGGAGAACATATTAACATACAAACATGCAGGCATTTTGCTTTACATATAACATACTTACTACAAGAAGGTTCCCGTTGATTCTCGACGGGAGGGATAGTAGTAGGAAATAATGGAGCAGTTGTGATTTTACAGGAGAGGATCTTACACCTACCATCTTAAATTAATTTATCTTACAAAGTTGAATTTTCCCTTACCGCCGTTTTATTCTTAGTGTGAAAGATATTTTTGCTGAAACTTGCTATTTTTTAAAGAGTTTAACCACGTCCATACGTTCTTCATCTTCTTTGACCCAGAATGTCAATCTTAATGAGAAAGCATAGTTATGGCGTTACCGTTAACAACCTTTTTAGTTTCCCGCTAACCTATTCATGCTAATAAACTAATTCTCTTTTAGACATCCTATGTACCTTTTGCCAAATCATTCCTCTCATCCTGTTTTCCTTTCCCGTATCCCTCACTCACTTTTCTCTCTACGGCTATCTTCATGAGAAAATTGTATATCAAGATGTTCCTGATTGGTTTGTCTCCTGTTGTCACCTTGGAAATTTCATCAGACTTACATTTTCTCCTAATTAAACTGTAATCACAAAAATTGAAAGAATATTTGGATATAATACTAATCTCATTTCAGTCCAGAATATAAGCAGAACAGCAACATTCGTAGCAGTAACACGTTTTTGTTGGCGGACTTGAAGAAAAATAATTAATTAGAGTAGCATGTTAAAAGGCTGATCCGTTCACCGCCTTTAAGATCATCAAATGAAATGACGTTCGTACCATATTTCCAGATTATTTGAAGCTCTGCACGAATATATGCATACATTCGCAAAAGAAATGAAAGAAACTTCAAGTCTTGATATTCGCACAACTTATTTGGATTGCTAATCGTAATGTATTCCATTGTGTTTCATCATCCGTGAAATGGCCACTCTTGTCTTTGTATTCATTCGAGATGTGGAAACCCAGTGGGGGTGCGTTCTTTTGTGCTCCCGGGAGTTGTTTGAGTTTCTCTACGCGAATACTTTTGCATAATGATGAATCAGATTTCCTCCTTACTCAGAGACCAGATATATATATTTTTAATCTTTCTCGGGAAAGTTGTTATATCAGCGTTGAAAGTGAAAGTGGACGCCGGAGTCGCGGTGGGCATTGTTAGGAATGCCGGGCAGGTCGTGCAGTTTCATTCAGCCAGGTCTGCTTAGAGCTCGGGTTCAAAAATACCCCCGCATCAAAGACGTAATTTTGGGGAAATTAGGAGTGTGTGAACGGGATAAAACTTTACGGGATTATTCTGCTTACATTTCGATTCCTTACACTTTTTAGTGACTGCAAATCATTCAAAGGAAAATGATAATTATTGACGTGTTATTCCTTCGAAATCTTGTTTCTGATGACATATTTATGTGGTCAACCCTCACCATGCTTGGAAAAAGTTGTCCCAATAATTCCTCCGTTGTCGGAAGGAAACTGCATTGCGTTGTGCCTTTGTGAATATCTCATTCTTCACTTTTCCCTTTCAAGCTGAATATTTTTTCACCTGATAACTAAGTGAGCAGTCTAATAATCCAATTTTACATGGCCCATAATAAGTTTGTCGATTATCATTGCGTGTAGAAATATTTTAACATGAAATCTAATTAATATATAATTACGCCATCTTAATACCAACTTGTGAAATGCATTTCAAACTCACAATTGTCTGTAATTTCCAGCGTGCACTGTGTGCATGCAGCATAGTACATGGTGAGTGTTACCCTGCATAATTTTGGATTAGGACATAGACATTTTGAATACGGAATAATAAAGGATTAGTTGAGGCGTCTTTAAACTTTTCCCGTTGTGTATGTACTCTTATCTTCAGTCAAATAATATCAAATGAGGTCCTTTTCGATTAACTTTCCACGAACAACTAACTAGCATATTCGTTTTATATATTTTATATTCTTATAGAAGTGCTTAGTCAGCCCCACTTTACAGAACATTCTGCTTTTTTGAGTGAACCATGAGGACCTAAGAATTACATTTGGTGGGCATGGTGGAATGAAAAGAGGACTCAATATACTTGCCTATCAAACTGTCGCCTGGAATTAAACTCTTTTAAGTGGAATGTAACCCGTGTAGCTTTTCCCTGTCCCAAGAAATGGGAGGCGTCTTCATTAATGTGTCGTTTAATTGGAGAAACGTGTCGACTCTCGATAAGGCATTTCGGAATTTCAAATGCATGCTAAAGTCGCCCACCCATCTCTCTCTCTCTCTTTCCCAACCTCTCGCCCACATCTCCGCCTCTCCCATCCCCCTCAACCCTTTCTATCTCCTTAACCACCTTAAACCTTAACCACCCCGACCCACCCATACCAGGCCTCCGAACCAATCTCTCCCACTCCCTCCCTTTTTACCCACCCCACCTCCCGACCCATCACATCCTTCGAAGACGAGTTATGGCGTAATAAACTTTTTGAGGCGACGCCTTTTAGTCCCGTCGTTCGTTCGTCGGAGTGTGTGCGAGAGAGAGAGAGAGAGTGCCTTATATACATTTTTTTCGTTGAGAAAAAGAGCAGCAAGAGGCGGGAACGGACGAAAGGAGAGAAGGGACCGGGGCACCCGGAGGGCCCGAGAAGTGGAGAGGCGACGATGAAGGACGGTGAAGAGAGAAGCCGCGAGAATTAAGCGGAGTTAATGATGAGCCGAAGAGGGGGTGGGTAAGAAGTTGAGGTTGAGAGAGGTGATGGAAAGGGAGGAGAGGGGATTGGGAAGGTGGTCGCTGCAGAACTCGCGGAAAATATCAAAACGGGGTGTGAAGAAGGGAATCGATTATGGAAACCTGAACTGGGAAGAAGGGGGTTATAGGAAAATAAAAATACGTCGAGGCAGAAGTGGTAAATTTCGTAGCAGGAAGAAAATAGAGGATGAAGAGAATGGAAAGTGAACACATGGAATGAGAATGAGAGAGGTAAGCGTGATGCAAAGTGGAGACCGGCGTCGAGAAATTGGGAATGTGAAGAAAAAAAATGTCTGAGAAAAAGTCCACAAGAGCGATAGGAAGCGGGGAATTATCATTTAAATTGAAGTAATACGGGCCCGCTTTCTTGCGTTCTTTGGCTACAAGCGACCCAAACGAAGGGACCGGAACGTCGGATGGAAAACGTTGCAGACCTCGTCAAATCAATCACTTTTATGAGGAGAGCCGAGAACTTGGGATCACCACTTCACGTGCAGGTAATTATGATACGGAAAAACGAAGGCCGAAGGCGGCGTTCGTACGAATGCTCGTGCTGTCAGGTGATGCGAAGAATGGCCTTCCGAGGGGAGTATGTAATTCATGCCCAAGCGGTCGAGTCAAAACACCGGCATCGACACGGTATGTTTTATGAAAGTGTGCAGGTAATTTTTTCGCGTAGTAAGCCGAACGAGAAGGATCGAGAGATCCGTGGATTCCTCCAGGCTGTCTTCATGCGAAACTGAAGAGCGGCGAGCAAGGGAACGAGTCCGGGAGAGGCAAAAAAAAGCGACCGCCTGTCGAAGCGTGTGATCTGTTCAAAGCACGGTATGCCAAGACCCCTCCTCCTCATGAACCACCCTCGCCATGTTCTGCTGAGCACAGCGCGGCGGTAGAGTAAACGTACGGATTGGCGCGGACTACGCCAACCTGCGGAGTGCAGCGTGTGGAATACTGTTGTGAAAAAAAAGATACGCCCAGACCTATAAGCGTTGGGAGGGAAAAAACCGTGGAGAGGGAGGAGATGGGTAGGAGAGGCATTAGAAATTGATGCGGACAAGATGGAAAAAAGAACGGAGGCGGCGAATATGAGATGAAAAGGGGACTTCGGGACAGAAATAAAGGAGCGGAGGCAAGGGAGTTGGTGTGAAAAGACGACGGGAGAGGCGGTGAGGAAGTAGGTGGACGGGCGGTCGGGAGAGTTGAGGTTGAGGAAAGTCGTGTGGGTGCCGCGGGGGCAGGGCGCGCGGGGAGTGGAGATAACGAGAAGGAAGAGAAATGGGGAGGCCAGGTAGTGGAGTGTGAATCGAAATTTGGAGGCTTCTCGCCGCAAAAGGCAGTCTGTAGAGGTGGAAATGGAGCAGCCAAGGAGAGGAAGAGAAAAAGAGAGAGTATGTGGGATAAGAGAGGATGACGGAGGAAAAGACCTGGACTCGTGGCGGAAGATGGAGGTTGCGATATCGTTTGAGCATGTCTGTCCGTCTGTCTACGTCCCCGAGCGACCAAACCAACACCTCTCCCTCTCTCCCTCCCACATCCTCTCTACGTTCTCATCTCCACCCCCATGGAGCTTCACGGTCACAAAGGCTTTTTTCGTTCTTCGTGTTTCTGAGTGAGTTGAACCGAGTGTGTGAGTGAGAGGGAGAGAGGAAGCTGGATGGGTATTAAAAGGAGAGCCCTCGGTGAGTGAAGGTGGCGAACCAAGAAAGGCTCGTTCGGCAAGAGGACCTGGACCATAGTTTCTGGCAAGGGGGAGAGAGAGTATGAGGAGAAGTTTGGGTTTTGTGTACCTGCGGGTGCGTTTGATAGTGATGGGGGTGTAAAGTGTTGGGAAGGTAGCGCGGGGCGTGTTGGGACTAGCAAAAGAGCATGGGGAGGTTAACGGGAGGTGTGTGGAGAGGAAGTCGACGATGGTAAAGGGGAATGGCGAAAGAGGTGGGGAGTGGAAAGGAGAGAAAGTGAAGGAGACAGAAGGTGCGGATGAGAGGGAAACGATGGAATGGTGGAAAGAGTAATGAAGATAAGATGATGAAGGATTGGTAGTGAACAGTAATTAGCACAGGCGCTGGTGTAGACCAAATATGACGGGATGGAAGTATATTACAAATAAATGTATTTAGTCCATGCTCCAAAAATATTCGGGGAGCAACAGGTGAGGAATTAGTAACAAGCAAGGAACTATAGCATCACTTTGGAAATTACTGGCACAGTCTGTGGAATCGGTTAGGGTTATTACAGGGGCAACACACGCATATTATCCTCTCAGTTGGATATGGCGTTTGAAGAAGCACTTCTTTTGCTTACTCTTCACCCCATCTATGCAGGCAATTCTCTTCCTAACTCGTTCCCACTTTATTGAAATTTTCCTCTAACACCGGCAAAAAAAATGTCTCCATTCACCCCCGTCGTATTCCTTTAAAAACAAACACGAATAAATCGCCATTGCCATTCGCCAATTCCGATTTATTTCTTAGAACCTTTCCTTTCCATTTCGATTTTTTGCTATACTCATCCATCACAAATACTAACAACAATACGGTGGAATGGGATTTCCATTTCTACTTTCATCATCTAGTAGTTGTGATTGTTTGTTTTTAATTCTATTATTTCTTCGTTCACATCCCTAATAATGCTTTTCTTTGTTCTCATTTTCACTCTCTTCTTGATTACTGTCCATGAGTAGGGTTCTCTAATTCTTGAGACGATAATTTCTCATCCTCTGCTTCGCCTGACTCTCTTCTATGAGGGAATTTCTGCATTCCTTTTGATAGAAATATTTTCGCTTTTTTGATTTATGATGACATTTTAACCTTTAAGAATGGTGCATCCATACATATTTGGCACCAAACTCGGTATCCAGTAGCATTTTCTCATCGTTTCTGCTGTATTCCACAGCTTGTTGGTCTTCATTGTGCACACTAGTTCCATTGTTTTCCCTCACATTCTAATTTATCATATTTTATATTTTCTTATCGTAGGTACATATATTGCATGCTCCGGTCTCGTTATTTCTTAGGCTAATTGCCTAACTACTGCCATTAACTCCTTTTTCATGTCACTCTCTTCTGGATTCAACCTCCTTCTTTAGGGCGTCAACTATGGTAATAGCGGCGTAAATAAAGTTCTCGGACAAATATATAAAATGGAATTATTTTCCAAAGATGCTTTTTAGATATTATACCTTTACGTAACGCAGCCTAAAAATTCGCTGTAAATGAATTACCCGTACTTCTGCTTGAGGATGATGCTTAGTAATTGTTAGTTAGAGACTCCCAGAGATGGAGCACTGTTACTCTTATAGTGTGTTATATAAAGTAATTGGGTTTAATCAACAAAATGAAGCTTATTTTCATTTTAGAGGATCGATTCTAGGCCTTCATCGAGCTATTTCTGAATATGTAAAATTGGAAATTACTCTATGAGTTATGATGATTAATTTTCTCCGGTAAAACAAAGAAAAATGATATTTGTGAGGAAATTCTGCTTAGCCTTAAAATCATTAAAGGCTATTTTAACTATAGTTTGATAGAGATCCCAAATCCCTTCCATTCCTATCCTTACACCTTTCCTCCCGGTCTGAAGCGCCTATTAGTGCGGAAACAGACTTGAAAACACCCATGAAATGAACCATAGTTTAATAAGTTATCCATAATTGGTTGGCTGTAGAAGATTATTTCTCATTTGAGAAGTTTTTAATTTATAATGTAATTGGCGAGTTATGTATAAATACTTTTGGAAAAGGTTAATGCGGTGTAAAATGACCCTCAGCGCATTTCTTGCTTTTATTTTTGTTTCGATACTTCTAAGGCGGCTACCGCACCCTTGTTCTGGACTGAAATTAAGGTTCAAAATTTGATTTTTTTCGTGTACTCTGAGGTTTTGGCTACGCAAGGGTGACCTATTAGCTTGAAGGACAATTTTTACAATTACTCTTTTCTCGGTATAGTAACTTGGTGGAAAACACATTGCTTGGGTTGATATCTATTTTAGCCATTTTCTTTCGCCGAAAGACATGAATTGGGATAAATGCCACACTGTGTCCGGTAGAAGGATACCCCTTGGTTGCGAATGGCAGGCATACGGGCCAATGATAAAGGATTCGCGAATGGGCTTTGATCGTCAGCCATAAAGTAACTCACCTGTCAATTGTAAGTGCCCTCTGGGGGACATTTCCTCGCCGAGTCTGCTTAAAGTTTGAGCAGCATACCGATGAAGAAGGAAGGGAAAGGATCACGTTAGACGGATGGTTTCAGTTCGCACCGTCTCCTTGCTGGTTTTCGGGAGCATTGGCGCGGGGTCGCGAGCTCGTAAAAGTTTTGAGAACCCTTTCGGCTCACCGTGTCTGCCCCTATTCGGGGGTGGAAGGTGCGCGGGGAGATTGAAGTGGTAGGGGTGGAGGAGAGAGACTGAGGACGGATGTGTCTGCGGGCGCGCGAAAAGAGTGCTCCTCTCGCAGCGGCGAGGTTTTGACGCAGCGACCAGAAAGGGTTACGCAGCGAGACGAAATGGGCTCCGGAGGACAGTGAGCGAGTTTCGGAAGGGCAAGCGAGAAGGTAGGAGGATCGTGGGGTGCGGGGAGCTGAGGGAGGAGAGTAAGGCATGTGGGGTTGGGGAGTGGGATGGGGACGAGAAAACTGGAGAGAGACCAAGGTTTGGTTACGGGAGCGGGGTTGGAGAGAGGAAGGAGACGGAAGAAAGGAGGACCCGGGATAGGGCTTTGTGGGACTCCCGTCGCCGGGTACGAAAACATTCGATATTTCAGGCATCTAAATGTAAATGTACTCTAACCCCATTAAAAGGTCCCCTCATCATCAACTGGATGGTGGGGTCCTAGCCGGTCCACGAGTCGCTTTTATCCCCGGCCCCTTCATCTCTTTCCTCTCTCTCTCCCCCTCCCTCAAGCCATTCCACCATCCACCTCCAACCTCACCTCTTTCCTCAGCTCACTCTCGTACGTCCGTCCACTCGGCTGCAGGAAGGCTGGGTAGCCGAGTGAGGAGAAAAAGGGAGGAGGCTCGACGCTCATTCCGGGCACCGCTTCGTTTTTTGTTTCATTTTTTTATTTCTTTTTTTTTATATGATCTTCCTCAGTCCTGTTCTTTCCCTCTCTCTCTCTCTACCTCTCCTACCTCTCACTCTTTCACACGTACGCGGTACCAAAAAAGGGTGATTATATTGTGCAATCGGCCCTCCCTGACACAAGTGGAGCTTCAGATTAGGGAGGAGTGCAAGGTAAATGGGTGGCGAGAACTGGAGAGGGTGTATGGGGACGCCTTTCCACGAGAGTGGACAGCGACGACCTCCTCGCGGAATTACAATCGGGAGACATTTTGCGTCACGTCCCAGCGATGACGTGTGTTCCAGGAAATTACCATGGAAATGTAGACTTGCCCAATCCTTTCCCCTTCCTCCCTAGCCTCCTCTCTTTCCCACACCACCAGCTTCTCTCCTGTATCTGGATTCACGAACTTTGATGAAATTGTATCTGAAGGTATGTTTTCTTTTTTATTCCTGAGAAATAGCCCGCGACCTCATACTTGCGCACGAGCGGTTATTGTTTGCGAGTTTCAAATTTTTGGGCACAATCAATTCCTTTTAATTGTAGTTTTTTTTAAACTTTGGGATTAACGGAGTAAAATTGGGTTTCCGAAAGTGGACGGTGTAAAGGTTTTGATGGTATCACAGGATAAAATATGCAAAAAAAATCTCTGGAATGAAATGTTTTTTTAAAGGCTGCTCGAAAAAAACGTCATTTACACCAGTTTTCCATTATTCAAATGAAGTAATCCAGGGGCAATCTGTCCACGGCACATCCGGAAAGTTCTGGTAGGGGAATAGGTGTGGTGGATGTAGCGTGTAGCTCAGTGGTTTCGCCTCGACCCCACTTGAATTTAGCGTGGCGACTCGCATAGGTAGAATGGCATAATGCCACCGAATTTCAAACTATAAATCTAAGAAATTAAGGTAAATTGACGATTCCGGAGTTAAATTGAGTTGATCGATATGGTATGTAACCAGGAAAAATGCATTTGGAGTCTGCGCCACCAATGGAATTGTTTCAATTACACAAAATAATTCCCTACGTGGCGAGTGAATCATATTTTCACCTTATCATGTTGATAAATTACTGATTGTGCCTTTTGTGTGTGAATTCTGGATTCATTTTTTGAGGAAGACCGAGTTCACGATTGCTGCATTGTCTTTGATCTTTCCTTTATTTACCACACGTATTTTTTTGTAATTTGCCTTAGTGCAGTCAACATTTACTTTCTACCGATGAGGTAATGTGACAATACCATTTTTATACATTTCTTCCGGTAATTAAAGTCATTCGTGCTGTTATACAATCGAACATTATTTCTATTGACTGCAATATAAACATCTGTGTGTTTCTTTCAGTTCACATAGACTGCAGTAATATCTAACCAAAGAGTATAAGGATTGGCTAAAGTGAGTGAATTATATGGTGATGTGCATGAAATGGCGGTTGCTTTCAAGCGTACTTACTAAAATATATCTAATGAGAGTATCAATTATTTTTCGTCTTCCAATGGAAATGAGTTACAAAGAGAAACAGCTTCACAGGCAGTTGAGTGAGAAAATCTAATCCATAGGTCTAATAAAGATTACTGTCATTATAAAACTCTGATGCACATAAAATTCCCTCTATATCGCGCTCGTAAAAAACTGGACATAAAATACCGCCTCATCTTTGCCTCGATCTATCTGAGACTGCTCTCGACTCGAGACGAGATAAGGACACTCCTTAAAAATAAAATTTAAACGGCACCCAACCATCACTCTTCGATGATAAACGTACCAGCATTACGCACTTACAAGTTGCGGCGCGAGTGCTGTGGGATACAACATACGAAAAAACACCACTCGCGTCCCACGAGGTTTTATACTCGTTTTCCCTCTCCCTTGGGAAACGAACGAAAACCTCTCCCCCCCCCCCCCCCTCCCCTCCCCTCTCTTTTTCTCTCTCGGGTTTTCCGATGCATGTTAATCGTCAATCATCGCCCCTTTTCCCTTTTATCTGCGCCTCATCTTCGGTGACCAAGCCTGCGCTGTCGGGAGGATGGCAACAAAACTTCGTGGGGGAATTGTCCAGAAAATGGTGTTATTTTTTTGTGAAAAAATTTCGTCCTTCCCTCGCAAGGCCTACATCTCATTTGGTCCCTCTCCATCAACTATCTTTCCACCCTGAAGCAAAAATGAAACCATCCGACACAATCCTGCGACGCGCATTATTAAACTCACCGCCCATGTACCAAGCCGAACCCCCCGTCTTTTTCATATTTATACGCGAGCACCAACGCATTCCTCCTTTTGCTCTCTTTTTCTCTCTCTCTCTCCTCATTTTCCCTCCCTCATTCCTCCTTCCCCTCCGCCACAGTGACAACATGCTCCGCGATAATCGAAGAGGTCTCTCATAACTCGTTCGGACATATCAGGGAGTCATCAATCCTATTTAATTCCTTTATGTCAGGAGCTGTTATCTCACCCTCCGCCTCGAAAACCCCGGCGCTCTTCCACGACCCCCCTCCCCCAAATCTCTTTCCACCGAGCCATGGGAGGGGCCTCCGCCTATCCCGCGACCCTCCCAGGCCCCCATCCGAAACCTAAAGCAGCCCAAATGCCCCCTACACCCCGACGTCTCTCGGAATTTTTCCCCCCTATTCGAATTAATTTTATTCGGGAGGTGGGCGGGCGAGAGAGGCGAGATGGAGCGGGCTTGGGAGATGGATGGAGGTGGGGAGTGGTCCACTTTCCTCTCACTATCTCTCTCCCTTGTAAACTAGTCCAACAGAAATGCGGACGGAGGTTTGAAGACCGGACAAGGTCTTCCTCCTTCACTCCTTGTAAACCCGTCCTTCTCCTCCAAAACCCTTGAACCCTCTGCAGTGATTTTCGGGACGTACTCCCGCTTAAACTTCCCTTCCCATGGACCTCTCATAAGGTGAGGAGTGTGAGAGAGATAAGGGCCCTTTTCCCATCCATTTCAGTGCTCCCCTTATCTCACCAAGATGAGGAACGGCCACAGGAAAGATGGGTGGAGGTTAAATTCTATCCATCTCAGTCCTCGAGTCCGTGAATGTTGGGGATGTGTGGATGAAATGTTTTCTTCAATATTTTCTTCATTCAACAAAATCTACGATATGCGTTAGTGAGTATCGATTAGGTGTTTGCAGTAGTATCATCCCGAATGGGTGCCGTTCTCTTAATTGTCCGTGTCCGTGACTAAGCAACTGCTAGGTGTCTCACGTGACAGGCTCCAGTTCATGATGTTACACTTCCTCAGGAGACTGCAGAAAGGTGGCCACTCACTAAAAATCTAACCAGCAGCCCAATCTCTGGGAACTGTCCCTGTTTTTCCTCTACGACTTCTTCTTTGTCGATTCCACTCATCCTCCTTATCTTAGCTCATTTTTCCCTTTTTGGTGCCATTTTGTCCCAAAAAGGGAAGAGGAAAAGGAAGGGCATACATATCTCCATCTGCATTAAGGGGGGGGGCAATTGGTTTCCAAACAGTCGGCTGGGACGATTCTGCCAGGCATTTATGGCCCGAGATTTCTCCCCCGACGCTGCTCCCCCCTATCAAGATACATTAAGGAGTTTCTCTTTTAAGAAATGAAATAAATTGCGGTGGGTAGGATGGAGGCTGTGGAGAGTGGGGGGGAGGGAAGGTAGATGAAGCATGGAGAAATAGTTGCCGTAAGATGCGCAAAAGCTGAAAGCTTTATTGCGCGTGATATATATGAGAGAACACGTAAAATATACGCGCTGCCACGTTAAAGGCGACGTGGAACACGCCTATATTTAATTAAACGACGCCGCTTGGGAAAATGTGTGGCCATAAGGGGAAAAATTACTTATTTCCGCCTCATCCTTCCCTTCGTGCTTCACGAACGCGAATTCATGCGTGGATCTGTTGATATCGGACAGATGAATGGATGTGGACGGCGATAACTGGGCCCTTAGTACTTTTAAGAAGAGATGTTGTCTTCAGCTATGATAATAATATTAGGCTTGAATCGATCTCAAACCAAAGTAATTTTTAGGAAGAGGTGAATACAACATCTTGCCTGAATACTATTTTGATTGGGGGTTTGTAATCGTCGATGGTCAGGAAGAAGCCTCGCCCTCGGTTTAATTTCGCTCGATGTATCAGATGGTTGATGGCAGAGG
This sequence comes from Platycnemis pennipes, assembly GCA_933228895.1. Lineage (NCBI taxonomy): Eukaryota > Metazoa > Arthropoda > Insecta > Odonata > Platycnemididae > Platycnemis > Platycnemis pennipes. Next base: position 89,446,340 of record OW121848.1, read on the forward strand.
ACCATATCGCGCACTTGGAATTACAAAAACATTTCATTAAAATGGAACATCAATTAACGGAACGTTATCATAGCAATAAATATGAGTTCTCAGAGTCAGTTGGCATTTTTATTTGCTTATCTTTCGAGTTTTAATGGCATGAGAAGTCATCAAAACTTTGCTCATGTGGAGGACAAAACAAAAAAGCTTTAATTTGTTTTAGTAGATGTGGGAATGGGAGGCGTAATAGGTATGTAGCATCATTTAAAAATTCGCTACCGTCGCGACGGTTTATGCGTGTCGCGGTTTAAACAGAATATCTTGTATAACTTGTGTTTTTACCAAAAAAATTGACAAAGTTTTTATTGGTAGATCACGCGGAAATCCCTCTGCATTTGTACACCAGGGGTTTATCCACAGCGGGAGGCATCGGGCACCATCAAAACCTGCAGCAAAACGTTTCCATTCCAGAGTAGTGAACCGAAGCCCCGAACCGTTTCATTCACTCGCGGTGCAGTGCTACCCAAGTTATGGTGAGGGCTGATGCTTAATCGGTCATTAAATGGGCATACTTAAACGGATCAGAGAATGCACTGGCCATTATGGGCTACATTCCGGCGGAGGGAATCGGGAGGCAAGGGGTTGTAACGATCGTTTCACTCACGGAGAGACCTGGGGCGGGTTAAGGGCGCGTTTCGCTGGAGACCTTTCTTCCCCACACCGCGCTAATTCCTCGCGCTCTGCTATTGTCGTTCGCGAGGATTAAATCGGTCAAGGTTGAGACATCCTTACGTGGACGTGTCCCTGCCAGAATTTCCAAGCCTTGTCAGCCTCTCGCGGTAGGAAATAGACAGGAGGGATTGGTCTTCACGGCGGTGGGGTACGAAGGAGCCGATGTGCACCACGAGAGTTCCTGCGTTGAGTTTCAAGCGTCGGAAAGGACGGCGTAGGATGAAAGTTTGGTTTACTGCTCTATCCTGAGAACCGCGGTACACTACCTCCTCACCCTCCCCCTCTCCCCTCCCTTTCTTTCTCCGCCCCTCCTGACCACCCTCTCCTCCCTCTAACTCCCTTTATGTATTTTTTAAACAGTCTTCTGACAAAAATGGCACCATTTTGCTCCAGATAAGCCTAAACGGGCACTTTCGGATAACGACTCACAAACGGCCCTATAACTTCTAAACGTCTCGTCCAAACAGCTTAAAACTCTGCCAGGAGAGTGGGGGAGAGATGACGTGCCAGAGGGAGTGAGCACGAATGTAATAGCGAAGGGAGGGAAGAAAGGAAAGGAAAGAGGTGGGAAGGAGGTTCAAGTGCGGCAGGAGGAATATTATTTGATACGGCTCAGGCTAACCTCATAAATCTTCCGAGCGTTTTCCTCCACCCCCATCCTTTATTTTTATATTAAACGCCAGTGGTTTCCTGCTCACAAACGTATACACACACACCCTCTACAAATGCACCGCGCGGGGACGCATGCAGTCGTTCCCTGTCTTTTTTCATTTAAAAACTACTACTGAGTCCCTTCCCTCGACCTAACATTTCTTTTCCCTCCCCCGCATCTACAAAAATTTTCTTTTATCGGAAAGATACGTCCTCCGGTGCAAGATGCCCCGGCGCGGGGGCATAGGGTGGTGGTGTGGTGCTACGGCAGTTCTCGAAATGCGACGGGAGGGGGGGGGGGGGGTAGGTTCGGGCAGTGGGGGTTGTTTTTAAGGATTATTTGGGGAGGGGTTGAATCATGAAGGGAACAGCGGCACGTGGGGAACGAGAGGAGGCAGAGGCGGGAGGGTTGGTGCGGGAGTGGGCGAGTTTTGCACCCGAAAGGGCCACATCGTTTCATTCCGCCGTCTTATAACTGCCGCGGGGAACATTTGTTGGCGAGGTATAGCTCGGTTGTTCCAGCAACAGCCCTCCGCGCTTGTTCCCGCCGCTGGGCCGTGAGGGTGGAAACAGTGTTTTGGGGGAGGGGGCTTGCAGGCTGAAGGATGTAAGGAAGGAGTGGGTTGGTCGGTGTGTTGGAGAGGCAAAACGCGGAACTGGGGGCGGAGAGAGAGAGGGGGAGGGGTGAAACGATGCTAGAGAGAAACCTGGTCCTCGGGAGGGAATTTGGGGTTCCGACTCTGGCCTAGGGTGCAATTTTAGACGTGGAATGGTAGCTTCCGGGGAGAGGGACGGATGGGTGGGTTGTGTGTGTGGGGAGTGGTGGGAGGAAGATGGGGAGGTTGGGAAGGAACTCTCCCTCCACCTCCTCTTTCTGCTCCCACTTCCTTTCTTCCCTCCGCCCACCCCCACGTCACCGCCCTGCTGCGCCCCGCGGGGGTGGGAAATTGGTGCGAGGAGGATGGAGGTTGAGGAGAATTGGAGGGTGATGAGGACGTAGGGCAGCGCGGGTCACGGTGGGAGTCTCGACCATCTCCACCTCAGTCCCTCCCCGCAAGAGTCGTGTGGACACGGCTCAGTGTGGGAGGGGAGGAGGTGTTTGTAGAGAGAGAGGGGGGGGAGAAAGAGGTCGGAGGAGGGGTTGCGTATGGGGTAGTGGGAGAGAAAAAGAGAAGGAGAGGGGGTGGAAAGTGGATGACGCCAGAAATCCTAGGCGGCCGCGGGGAAACGCAATTTTCTGCTCCGCCTAACTCACTGGGTGAATTCCCCGCCGACATTCTGCCACCGACAAAGCCACACGTGAGATGGCTCAAATACGACCACCCTCCGGTGACCCCCCACCCCTTCACTCCTGCTCGCCGCACAGACACACGTCCCCGCCATCCGTTGAGCCCGGCACTCGAGCGGGTCATCTCGCCCCGTCGCCCGCACCAGATTCGCACGAGCGCCACGCGTGTGCAAGCTCCTCCCTCTCACCTCCCCCGCTCCTCTTTCCACATCTCCGACCGCCGGTACACACGCCCACCCCTGCTTCCGCTCCACACAAATCCCTCCCTGACCCCTAATTCGTCCTCCTCTTCACCCCACCATACCTAAGACCTCCACGCCCACCTTCCCGCCCAACCAAACTATGGGCCATCCAGTCTCCGCAAGGCTGGACCAGATCGCTCGGCTCCAAGTATAACGGGACCAAAACGCTGCGCGATCTCACATCGTCCCCTTCTGCGGTTTTCTTCTTTAATAATAAGTATAAAAATATATTTATAAAGAGAGATTCTTGCAAGATGGGAATTTGGTTGGTGTGGTTTTCTTCGACTTGGCGAGGGTCAGGTTGAAAGTACTAGCTCCATACCCAGGGCTCGAGTTAAAGTCCTAGCAGTGAAAGATATTTTATGTAAGGTATGAAGGTATCTACTTGAATACCTTGTAGATAACACTTCGAATACGGTACAGTCTGTCGGGTGGAAGGTTAAACCGTGGACCTCTTTGCATTTTTGCGAAGAGAGGGCTTGTGCCGACGCCGGGTTTCTGTCCACACTTTCACCGTATCTTGAAAAGTTCCTACTCTTATCCAGCTATCTACATTAGGGCAAATGGCCTAAGCCCACGGTTGCCTCCCCAAATAACTGCTACCAGTACTCCTATATCCTTGTGATGCAAACAACATGGTGTTACTCAAGGTGAAGGACAGAAGGTAGGCCAAAATCCACGAGTATGTGTTGGTTGGAGACACTGGTGGCCAACACGAGTACATATTACGCTGTAAGTAATGGCGATGAGATGTTTATTTGGGCACTCATTTTTCCTTTCTCTCCTCCTGCTCGTATATTTGTTTTGTCTATGTCATCGTGTCTCCATATTTTTCTCCCGCTTCTCCAGCACTTTTGTTCTATTGCTTTCATAAAAGAGGCACTGGGGAATAATTGACCCCCACCAGAACGTTCGGGTAGTAAAAAAAATTCTGTTCAAATATCCTGTTTGGTTTTTAATTGATATAATGAGTTGCAGAAAATATACTATTATCCTGGCGCAGGTAGAATTTTCAAGAGGACGAATTTGGTTAGAGTACATTAATTTTTTCAAAATAAATTTGGAAGTAACTATTAACTTTAAAGTACAAAACTTTTGCTGTTTTTTTTTCGTAACACTTCCTCTTCATTCTCAGGTGTTCCCTCTAGTTATTCCGCTTATTGTTATAAAGATATTTATAATTTACTGCATATGCATGCGGTATATGTATGTACTATATGTAATCGCTTAGTAATTTCATGTGTCTGCAATAAATGTAGCAGAATTGCATAATCCTTTAAAATGACCCCTACAAATTACCAAACTGCCCCCTCTCCCCATGGAAGACACTAGAATCCGCCTTATTCGTTTCCCCTCCGCGAATCCACACTCATTGTATTTTTTTAATGCGCAACATCCTGGAGTGTATCCACCGCTCGATTTATTTTGGAAACGAGGACGAAAAGAGGGTAGCATCTTCCTCGGGAACAAAAAAATTGCGTTCACAAGACACTCCGCAGTGAAATTGCACGGACGATAAAAAAGACCTCGCTCAGCGCATCATGGCCGAGAGGGTTAAAAACGAAGCCCATTCGAAAAGCATTCCGACGTTTTAATTCCCACGGCTTAAATATATTTTCGCGTTTATAAAACTCCCGGAGTGGGGGACAAATGGAATTGGCTCCGTTATTTCGTTCTCGTGGAATGGGTTTATTGCCGAGTGCAGCATAGATGCAGATAATATCTAGGAAAGTGGGACTGCATTTTAATGTGTGCGTAATTGTGTCGTGCTGTCTGGTTTTTTTAACACTAGTCCATTAATGGTGCTTCCAGCTGTCTTCATTGGCGCCTGCCCAGTTGTATTTCAAGCAATTCAGAAAATAGGGAAAGCATAGCTAAAACTGGGCTCTTTATATTACAGGATGGGGAGTGGCAATTTTTCTCGTGTAGTAAAGCAATTATCTCTATTCAAAAATTAATTTCATGACTTAGGTGCATCACTTTTATTATGAAGTTATGAACATTTTTTATGAAATTCGCTTTCGTTACAAGTTATGTAAAAGAGTAATCCAGGTCTGCGTGAATGTTTTTCTCCTATCCGGTCATATCTTTCGAATATACGGATGCATACATGTATCCGTAACCTTATTTTTTCTACAGTTGCTGACATTCATGCGTTCCTCCTCTTTTAATAACACTAATATTACAAGACGGGTTTTCCAATAGCAACTGCGTAATAAGAAAAATTCATGTAATCTATGTAATGGAAGTTTAAAAAATATATTTCTGTGCATGTCAATTTCTTCATCATGGTCACTATTTGTCAACCTCAAGATTAATTTGCAGCTCTCCTATACATTCTTCAAATGGCTAAAATTTTGTATTTACCTAAATTTCCGCTTTTGAATCCGACACTACAAGCTCCATATATTCCACATAATGCCTTTCTTGCCATTCTTACTATTCACTTTTTCCTTTGCGATTGTCATCATACCGGAATGTATGGCCCATTAAGCATTTTTGATTCAACCGAGAATTTATGCGAATCATTCCGTGTAGTTGGTATTTATTGTAGTAAGTGTCATCGAGTTCAGTGTATTCTTATTATATAGCTCAACACATTTATTTTCTGTGGCAGAACATTTCAATCTGTCAGCTATGCAATGCAAGTGGACAGCAATTTCAAGAATATCTAAGAAAAGTACGCCCCTTTGTGCAAACACCTAAACGATCAGTATGAGAAGATGTCAGTATGCCACAATGTCCAAGAAAATGCGTTCGCACCGAAACGAAAAAACTTGAAAAAAATATCCATGAATTTGTAGCATTGTACTAGCTCTTAGTTACGTGTAATAAGTGCATGTTTAGTTGTCTTTTACCCCCTGCCTTACACCCACGTAGGTGACTAACGGGGCACTATGTAGATGCAGATGCAGATAACATATTTGCGTATTTTTAAAATGTGGATATCGACTTAGTGAAAGATCTTTCGCTAAATAAAATTATTTTTAAATGCTGCAGTATCGCGTGAAAGCCTGGAGCCTCCATTTCTTACTGTAAAATGTGGAATATTCTTTCGTTAAACATATTGACACGAGTTTACTGGAACCTTAGAAACGTTTTTGGTGTTTATATTGCCTAGCAATGAAGGAGAGGTTTTTGCTACGGTTGCTGTACAAATCAGGAGGGGTAATTTCTTTTCTGTTTTCTCTCAGGAAAACTTATGAAGGTTAAAAAATATTACGAGGGACTTGTGAAAGTCTCAAAATATAAATATTTAAATATAATTTGGATAAATATAGTCTATTTCATGCCATCCTCGATCTTGTAAATCAATCTGTGACTTGATAAATTGGCAATTAGCTTTTTTTAAATGCATCTGGGATATAAATTTAAATTAAATTAGAATAGTGTCAATTTTGACTGGGTTATTACATATATTCTCCAGCAAAATGTAAATGGAATCAAAATTTTCGTTATATGCGATATCATCTATTTCAGCATGTCAATTAGTGTGAATACCTAATCTCCTTCAACCAAGCCAAATTGTAAGAATTTATCAATAATATATATCTATCATTTTTTGCTTGATTTTTCGTCCACATTTGAGCTGAAAATGTCTATTTAGAGGGCCCTACTACTTGCAAGCATTATTTTTCATACTTTTATATTTGTCGATCTTTATTGAAAAATGCAATGCTCTCCCTCAAGTGATGTGACTTAATCTTTTCTACGATCTTTTTCGCAGATCTCCTAACAGGAAAATTGTGAACCTAGGACAATATTTCCACGTCTGTTGTACTCAGACACTTCACTCTTAAGGCTCTACCAGAAGCTGGAACGACTTGATGATGTATTTGTGCTGTAGGAATACGAAGTTCAAAGAAGTTGTGAAGTAGAGGACACTCGCGACAGGTAACCTAAAATATTATCTGAAGCGAAGGTCTTAGATTATGGAATCCTGTAGCGCAAGTCGTCACTTGACTCGTCGACTACATCGGGTTTCTGTGAACGCAGCGATCTGCCCATCGTTCTCAGGCATCCTTTTACGCTTTAAAATTTCTTTCACTGAGAGGTTGGACCACATTTTCACTGATTTATCTCCTGCTATTGGAAGGACTGGCGCTTTGGAGATGAGAGGAAAATCCGCCTGAAGCACTCGTCGTGTTCTCTTAGTCGGGATTACTTTTTCAAAGCCCGCGAATCGCTTTCCTTTTACTCTACCTGTCAACATTCTTTTCAGGCTTACTGGTGAATGCGCTTGTACACAGCGTACCAAGATAACCCTTCATTTTGTTTCACTCTGCATCAGCTATTTTTTCGGTTCTTGTTTTTTCGTTGACTTGAACTGCTTAACGAGTAAATAACAATTTTTCCGACTAACAGACGTCCACGTTGTACTATTAAGTAATAACGTGGTACTTGATAGTGCTTGTACTTCAATTTAAGAGCCAAATGCTACTACTATCAAGTACATCGTTTCGGAAACATTTGCCAGAAGTACTCGCGGGGATGGTCGGGGACGAAGTGGAGGGAACTGTGGATGGCTGTGAGATGAGACGAGAGGGGTGATGATGAAGTTGGTTGTAGCGAGTTTGGTGAGGCGTTGCTAAGAAGTGGGGCTTGAGAAGACACTGGGAAGAAAGGAAGAGAGAGAGGAAAGAACGGAATCCCATCACTTTGGCGGAGCGGTTATTTCCAAAAGAGACAAGAGAGAGGAGAGAGGGAGATCTCTCATTTAAACTTCTCCTCTTCATACGTCCTCTAAAATCGGACACTGGACATGGCGGTTGGAACGAGACACTGATCTTTGAAAAGACAGGCATCCGTAGCAAGTATTCCGAGGGCAAATTTGAGCCCTCGAATGAATCAGTTCATCCCTTTAATACGAATCTCATTGTAATGTCGACTAGGGACAATGTCAGGACAAGCAATTCAAGCGGTGGATGGGTTTAGAGGACGGATTTCGTAGTGTAAGTTGCGGACGGTTTAGAGGATGGATTTCTTAAATTGAAATGTCTCGTGATAGGCATATTTTTATTTAATATTCTTGATTCTGAGACTGCAATCTTTGACGACACATAGGATTATTTGGAGGATTTTATTACCCCGTATCGCACGGCTGCTGTGAAATTTCTTGCTTCTGATATTTGCCTTTGCTGTAAAGATGCATGCATACATATCATGATTTTAGATGTGATATAGAAATATTGAAGGAGATACATTTATGTCTACGAAAAGCAATATTCAGAATGTAAAATTTGGCTGTTAAATTGAATTACTAGCTTAAAAATATTTTTGTAAAAGCAGTACAGTTTATGAGAGTTAATTTAAGTTAAAAAGCTGAAACTTCAATCCTTGTTAATTTTATGCTGTTCATTACGTTTCCCTAATAACTTGGAAAAAAATTTCAGCGGCAGCTCTGGTTTACGCTTTAAATTATGACAAAAAACATTTTTAAATATGTCTAATGAAGGGAGGGAGGGGAATAAGTAGTTATTTTGCGCGGTCTGCATGAATATATCGATACGTATACTAATACTGGACAGATATGCGTGGCCACATATGATAAAAATCCCAACCTTGCAATGAAAGAAGGTTAATCCCTGGTGAGGAAGTTGGCAGAGTCTCGCAATAGTGGCATCTCTCGTCCGGGTGTTCTTTTCTGTTCCTTTTACAGCATCGGCCATCTCGCCCATTTCGTGCCACAAAGCCAGCACGCCCGGCACCGCATGCGGCGTATTTTCAGTCACCGTCCGCGCGTATTGGGAGACACTTGTCCTGCCATTCTTTGATGGGAAAAGTTTGGTCATCTCGCCTTCGGGGAACGATAAGAAAGAGGGAGGGAGACGATTGTGAGAGGAGGATGGAGGGAAGTAGGAGACTCGAGATGGAGTGGTGAGTAGTGAGGAGATGCGGTAATCTCTTTCCTTCCCGCAGCACAAGAAGGATGCGTCCTGCCTGTCTTGTGAAGCGTGTCACTCGTTGAAGACAGGATTCCTGCAGGCCTCCACGCGTGGACTGGGCAGGCGACAGCCCTCCTTCGCTCATTCAAACCCCCCAACCTCCAACGCGTCTTTCCGCGCCCCTCTGGGCCGCCCGACTCTCGACTTACCTCCGTCTCTCATCATCCATTGTGGAGACTTAACTAGCGATTGGTCCGAGAGAAAGAGAGGAAGATACCGAGACAGAGAGATGGAGGAGCTGCGGACGAGGGAGTGCGAGAGTGTGTCGGGAGCAAAAAGAATACGAGGGTTTTTTCTTCTGTCGAATGGAGACGGAGGAGAGTTTTGTGGGATAACAAGAAATAAAAGAGAGCGGAGACGGCGTGTGAAGGTGGAGGGGGCGTGGAACGATGGAGGAATGGGGCGGTTGGGGAGAGGGGGGGAGGGGAGAGAGCATGACCCTCGATCAGCGTCGAAGGTGAAAATTTCCAACCGGCTCTTCTCCCTTTATTTCCTCCCTTCTCTCCTCGTACTTTTTACGAGCGCCCGTGACTATTTGTGTGCGTGCGTTGCACACGTACCTGTCGGGCCGCGTGTGAGGGGCGCGAGATAGTTCCCACCCCCTTGATAAGCGGGGTGGAAGATTCTGAAATTTTCTATACCGCAGGATGCCGCAAGATGATGCGACCGTTTGTTCACCCCCGTGCGAGTGTTCGGTTATTTCGTTGCTCGGACCGACGTCGATTTTGCCTCGTTAAGCCCTCGTGAGACGTGAAAACAAAATGGTTTAGCTGGTCGTTTTCGCCCTTTTATGTCGTAGACGCCTGAAATATCACGTAAAAATATTATCGGGGCAAAGTTAACGAGAAATATTGCCTGAAGGTGAGGACTGACGACTGACGTAGTATTTTAGTGGTATTTGTATTCAATGTGCTTCGATCACTAAGGTGATTTTGCGCCAGTATATTACCGCTAAATTAAAAAATTTTTCCCTTTTTATCACACAAAGATCGAGTTTTAGGCTAAATTTTCTTTCAAATGGAGTCTAGGAGTTGCTAGCAGTGTGATTTGAATTTATATGATTACATGTGCCGACTTTGAAGATCTGGCTTTCTCTCACGCATGCTTATCGCTCATCTTGGTTGCACAGTCAGGGAAATGCTGTCAAATAAGTTTCATTTATATGTCACATTTTGCAATATATGCACAGCACTGAATATTTCTTGGTTATGTAATCTTACCACTTTTTTCCTGTTTTTCTTTCTCCAGTGCATCAAATTGAGTATTAATTGCTGAATAAGTACACAAACTGTAATAAATATTGGAAGAGGCAAGGTCATTGAGCATAGTAGAGGCAAATAAATTATGACTTCGGCTGGCATATAAAAATAATTCACCCTGAAATGTGTTTAAAAAAGTTTACACGTTTTCTATAGCATCTTTTTACCATAGTTAATTTAGCTTAAAATTCGCTCTTTAATGTTTGTTTTTGTCCATTTGTTGTGCACTCTTAGTAAAATAGTTTGATAAATTACAATATATACGATTTTGGATTCCAGTTTCTTTTCATCCCTAATTACTGAGGAGAATTAGCGAAGCTAATTAGGTTAGTGTGTCCGTAGGTCAAGTATACACCCATGAGCATCCACGGGAAACATAAGGAATGTAATTCTATTACCTTTCAGAAGTTCTGGGAGGGACAGAGGAAGGAATAGCCCTCCCACAAACCAAAGTGTAAGAGACGATGAGACGATCCTTAACCTATGATACCGACTTTAGAATTGAAGTCTCTGCATAATCGCCTCTTAATATCATGGAAATAAATGTGTTACTTTGGTGAGATGTAATGCATTAAGAGAAGAGACCCCTATTATACCATTAAAACGCTTATTCTTTTCCTTATGCTATTAACTCCTTTTGTTTCGCTACTATTCCATTTGGAAGCGGATGGTTTTTTAATTCATTGATTCATAGTTTTTGAGCGAATACGGCAGTATTGCGTTTAGCTTTATGAGGCTGATTAAAACTGCCATCAACGTATTTTTAATTTTACCAGTAACCTCCCTGTGGTTTTTCTACTGAAATCAATGCGTTGTAAACATATTTAGCGGTTCAAGAGGATGAATTTGCGGTAAGAGCAAACAAAATAATGTTCTTAATTGATTAAATGAATGAAAATTGTTGTCATAAGTAGGTCGTGTAAATATATTCAGTTGCAAATTGATGACAAACTCTTCCCGTTCTTATCACGTAAATAATTTCTTGATTGGAATACCAAATTCTCTCTTAGAGATATAATGATAGATAAGCTTTATTCACTATGCCCAAACCATTAGCATACTCTACCGGGAAATTTTCGGTATTTTATATTATATAGTAGATGATAATAATAACTTTTTAAATCCGTTCTGGAGTTTTCTCTCGTTATCAAGAATAAAAGGGGTCGGGGGGAAACTGAATCCTGAACAGTTATGATAGCTGCATGGTATCGGGAATCGATACAATGTGCGATCATTCATTTTCCAAGATTTCTTCAAAAATATTACACCCTGCTAGATCGTTTCGGTTTTCTTCCCTCCGAAATACGGATATTACCTGCTTCCGCTGATGGAGAATCTCTGACAAAAACTGCAGGTCCGTTAAATAGATCCGCAACTCGCGTAATTATTGCACGGTCCCCATTTTCTCCCATTTTCCTCACCTCCCTTCCTCCATTCTTCCCTCTCGAAGTTATCTCTTCCTTTCTACCGTCCAACTTTGTTCATCCCTCCTGAAAAAAGTGGAAACTATAAAAAATGAAAAAAACTTCTATTGTTCCGAACGGGAAGTGTCCGTCAAAAAAAAAAGGGAAAAAATATATATATACGTGGCTTAGTCCACCCGCACCATCGTGTCTGCTCCTGTTGCTATTATTATTATCGTTATCTTTTTTTCATTTAATTCCCTTCCCGTATTTTCCCTCGGGGTGGCCGTTTCACGTAGCTGTTTTTTTTCTCTCCGTCGACCAACCAACCTATATCTCGCTCTCCCCTTCTTTTCTTTCTCTATTCGTATTCTCCCAACGCCGCGACGTCCGTTTCCACTAGGGACGTGAAAAGCGGTGCGGTGAGCGAGGTTCGTGGATATCGCAAGGGACAAGGGATGGAGAGAGATAGAGAGAAAGAAAGAGACGTGGAAGCGAAAAGAAACGCGGATTCTAAACTTGGAAAAGAGAAAAATAAAAGTGTCGGACAAAACCTTTTGGGAATTGGTGGGCCGAGGCGCATGATGCTGCAGAGGTGTGTAGGCAACGGGGGAGGGGAGAAAAAGAGGGAATATGCCGTCGGTAGACCGCGGACGAACACAATGGCTCGGCGGTCCGGCTGGCGAAAATTTTAGTGCGATGATTCCGCCGAAAACGGCGGAAAAATGGAAGGAGGCTTCTATGGAGGTGGGGGGTACAGGAGGAAGATATGCAAGCGTGTCTCTCCATCACGAGAAAAAACTCGAGGACCAGGACCAAACATGCGCGGATGTGCTAGCCTACGTATGACGGCGTGCAGTCCGTGGGTGCAACACACGCTAGGGCACGGAATAAGAGGAGGCAAAACAGAGATTATTTTTGTTCCGCTTCTCTTTTTTGATTCTCTCTCTTCGCCAGTCTCAAAAATATTTATTGATGCACGGAAACGTGCGTTCGGTATTCCTGTTCCCCATCTCATGCCCATCACACTCTCATCCATTCCTCTCATCGCATCCAATCCGAGTTCGCAGAATTGAAAACCCGCATCCGTCGGTCAAAAAATAAAAATGAAATCTTCCATTTCCATCCCGCATAGTGTCCCGAAGTTACGGGACTCGTCTTCCATTCTGCACATCCTATCTCTCCCCCAGTGATACTCACTTAGTGTTTTTTTTCATTCGCTCATCTTTTCGCTCATTCACGCTGCACTCCACTTGAGTGATTTTTGCTATACACTACATCAATCAGTGTACCCCCCCCCCCCTCGTCTAATCTTCTCGCACAGGCCATGATCTGGCATTGATTAATTTTACTCTAAAAATGTATTCGCTAGAAGCAGTCACCAAGCTATACACTCACTATATACTCACACTCACTTTCATCGTAGTAGGAGTAATATTGTCTACTTTTTTAAATGTTTTGAAGTAATTCTCTGAGTTGCATACTTAAAAAAAACTCCCCTCATGTGTAAATAATATAGTAGTAAAGAGTGCATTATTCCCATTGGAACTTGTGTCAGTTTCCTTGAACTAAAAGTTTTGGTTTTATTCATAAAAATAATGTTTTCAAAACTTATGGTGAGAAATACGAATAATAGTTGTTTTCAAGGCAGCTTCTATGCTAGGCAACCTGCCTAGGTAATTTATAATCGACGAAAAAACTTGTCAAAAAACATTTAACCACGCTCAAACCCAATGCCATCGCTTAATATCTCCAGTAAACCTATCCTATACCTTCATACAATGTTGCATAGTACCCTCAGTGCTAAGCATTAATTTTTAGTGCAATGCATCCCATCGCCTCTCCAATTATACCCTCATCCTAAACTTCGCTTGTCTATCCTACCCTTTTCCACTATGTCAGGGTTTCAGCATTGTAGAACGCCACGATCCATAAAAAGGATTCCAAGCATATTTTACTCTTCCTAAAATCACATCCTTGATGCCTTTATTCGCAAATGTGAAGGTTAATCTAGAGATGTTTTGGAAAAGTGACTTTCCGTTCCACAACGTCACCTAAATTTACCGAGAACTGACCCAAGCTGATGAATCGATACGCAGACTCCCTTGTAGTCCAGAAACTCTACTCCCGAACTATCTTCACAACCTCTCTCGCTCGAGCTCAGAAAAAACCTCCCATAGGGAAGGCTGGCGAAGGAGGGTGACCTGGTGAGAGGTTAAAGGATGGAAGTGAGGTGAGAATGTGGGAGAGGGAGTGAGATATAGGGGAGGAGGGAGAGTAGCCCTTCAGAAACTTCTCCCATTGGCAACCTCTTCTTCCTTCAGCTTCTCCTTCCCTTCCCGGCCTTCCTATTTCTTTCCAGCCTCGCACGCACACACACATACACGCACACTTCTTCGACCTCCTCGTTTAACTCCCTTGTCTTTTCTTCCGTCTTTCTCTTTCTCTCTCCTTCCCTCACCGTGGATCATTTCCTCTCCTTTCCCCTCCTGCTTGCCCATCCACCACGTACAAAAAAAATCTTTTCCCTCCACTCATAGCCTAGGGAGAATCTGGAGGGAAAAAGATTCCACCCAAAAGCCAAAAGGATATGGAGGAAAAGAGCGATACAGGTGCTGGACTGATATTTTCTCCCTTTCACCCCTTCCTATTTCCTCTCCCTCGCTTATCAGCCGCATATTTTTCCTGGAATTTGTTATTTTATCATTTGATTTCTCTAATCAATCTGTACGTGTTGAAGACGTTTTTCCCTAATGTTTCTCGCAAGTATGTACTTGCGAATTTCTCCATATTTTTTTCCGAAAATAGGATCGATAGTTCTCTAAATAGATAGATAGCTGTCCATATTTAACTTTGCACTTCAGTCATTATCGGCTCCATCCCTCTTTCTTGTATTTCTCTCTTAAAACACGCAAAGTTCCTACCACTTTTCATGCTATCTATAGTATCTTTCCTTTCTCGTCCTTGTTTACATCGTATTCTAAGTAAGATAACGACTTTCAGCATTCCATTATCCCAAGAACCCGTTGCAACCACCTACTCTGCCTTCTTTTATTTGCCACTGGCAAACGTCTTACATCTCCAACAATCTGAAATACCCTTCCATTTTTTCTTTTTGCCAGAAAAGAGCAAGAAAAAAATACTAAAGAGTTTTATGCCTGTGTCTTACCCCAGACAATTTGCTCGCAAGTGATTTCCATGTCCATGAGTCATGTCTTTAGGTCTCTTATACTAGCTTGATGAGTGGCTAATCATGGTAAATTCTAAAGCGCTGATTAAATAAAGGAAGGAAAAAGTGACTTATAAGCTTCTACAGTGACTCGTTCTGCGTCTCTCCGTGGATACTTCCATAAATTGCAAATTATGATAATAATGAGAGGCTGACCGAGTTTCAAACGGTGCTCTTGGCATACATTGCAAATGCTAGCTGCCAAACCTTGTCACTCGAATCGATCGCGGAACTATCTCCTACCGTTGGTGCTAAAGGCCAGGGCCGTGATCTGGATTTGATCCTTTATTTCCTCCTCCTGGAACATTAACGACCGTAGTCACTCCACGGTATGATCACAATTTATGCCCGGCTCTGCAAACACGGCGACAACGTCGAGAACGAGATATAAGCGCGCTTCCCTATTCTGGTCGCAGGACACTGTTTACAGGGAAACCAGGTCGACACTTTGATTTGGATGAATGGACCCGAATCTGTTGCGATGGCTCTCGAGGTATGATGCTGACTCAGATCGCTCGTTTGAATTCCCCATTGCTTGACCACAGAAGCTCTTTCTCCATTAAAATGTTTCGTTCTATCGATCCTTTGATCCCGACGCATAAATCTTTTAAATTGATACTCCACATGCTTTTTGCGATCTTGCTACGCTCTAAGCCAGGAGTTCGACTTGCCGAGCAGGAAAGAGTTTAATTTCTTCCCGGTCACGGCTAACGCGTAGCTTGATAAATACAAGGGCTGTACGGAAAGTAATGTTACAAGATTTAAAAAAATACAAAAATGCATATGTTTTTATGAAAAATAACTTACATATTATATTATAGATATAACGTAATTTTCTAAGTAATCACTGTTCAATTCAATACATTTTTGTAATCGTGGGATAAGTGCTGCAATACCTATGTCATAGAAGTCTACCGCCACATCTTTTAGCCAGTTCTTCACTTCGATTTCCATGTTTTTGTCGCCGGAAAAGTGTTTTCCACCCAGATGTTCCTTCAATTTGGTAAACAGATAATTATTACAAAGTATGAGATCTTGGCTGTTAGGGGAGTGGTCGAAAACATCCCGGTCAAATGAGGTGTTCAATAGCTGTCGCTTGCCATGCGCACTTATGGCCAAACACGTCGTTCACACCGAAGGATTGGAGAACAGCCGATGAAACACCCATTTTTAAAAGTGGTGATAAGAAGCAGCCATTTAACTGCTGACTTATATCCTTCACATGCATTTCATGCAAGGCCCTGGAACGTACAAATATCAGGAAGTCGGAATCGGACACCTAGATATAATCCAGGATTTATTGACCAATGTTCAGCATGGCTTCCGGAAGAGCAGATTTATGTGAAACTCAACTTGTACTCTTTTCTCAAAATATTTTTGCTTCTGCGAAAATAATATTACAGTGGATGCTATATTTCTCGATTTCAAGAAAATTATGACTGGGTGTCTCCTAGCAAAGTATTTGTTATATTAAAATCTAATGGTTTAGGGAGTATACGAGACAGTAATGTTATATCATGGATAAATTATTTTCTACATGATCACGTGCAAAGGGTCAATTTGGACGTGTTACCTACCCGGCAATTGAAGTCTTTGAATTCATCCCCTGCTACACATCTTTATGGTGGCTTGCAGGTTATTATGTAGATGTAGATTAGCGGTATGGGGCCGAGCATTGTAGCGGAGAAGACGCGGCGAAGAAGCATTGTAGCGGCGTCATTTGTAAGGCTCTGAAAACTTTCTTGAGGTTCTCACTGTTACTTATAGCGTTGATAGTTTTTCATCTCTGCAAGAATCACTCCTTTTCTATCCCAGAAAACTGTCACCATGATTTTTTGAGCTGATTACTGAGTTTTAACTTTTTTGCTGAAGGAGTAGAGGCACTGCAATGATAGTCGTTTGCTCCGCGTGGTATTATAGTAAACCCAAGTTTCATATCTTGTCAGTATCGAGTCTAAAAAAGTCTCCTCTTCATTTTCAAAAAGGACTTGGGAAGCGTACGATCGCGCGCATTTCGTACTTGGCGGGAGACGGAATTTATTTATTCATTTATTTATTTAATAATTTTTTAAGTTCACCCAACATGAAACACAATAATAGGGTAAACTTTTATCACAATTAATCATAATTACAATCATAATACAATTGACTGTATCTTGTATTATGATTGTAATTATGATTAATTGTGATAAAAGTTTACCCTATTATTGTGTTTTATGTTGGAATGGCGGAGCATACTTTAAGAGGTCACCAGAACGAGAGTTGGGTAGCACTGACATCCGGCACCACGCGTTCGCTTCAACTCGCTTTCTACTAGATAACAGTGGAACCTACGTAGAAAACAAAATTTTCCCTAAGAGAGCTACGCACCTTATAACATCACTTTCTGCATAGACCCTCATACATTGGTATTCCGAGAATGAAGAATTTTCGACAAAAGGTGGCAGGCAGAGATGTATTTGAATGTATTTTCTTTCTGCTACCATTTAACTGGTGCGAGAATGTATTTCCTCCCTTCAAATACGAAGTGGGAAAAACCTCGCGGAGCTCTACTTGGTGCCGAATTCACTCACCGTCTCCCCAAACAGGCGGCTTGGCAACCAGCAGATACACTTCGGTGCATGACGAGCCAAAATTTTTGCTTTGACAAAGGCCAAATATATATTCAAGTCGGTCCCTTCCGGGCTGAGCAAATACTACCCTTAAACAAACGCTACCTTTTTATTTTCCTCAACTGAGGAGCTCCAGTCTATTTCCTTCGAGCCCATCTTTGTTTGCTCTCGTGTTTGTTTGCCTGCTTCTTTGTTTTACTAGGACTTTTGAGGCAGGCTTTAATTGCGGGTGTATGAGTTCCAAAGATTTTTGGGCAATGGCCGCTATGGGGTGAGTCCTTCAAACTGAAGGTTCCATTTTGCCAATAGTGTTTGACAAATGGCCGTGCCAGCATAACGTGTTTACGCGACAAACGCCCATCAATGCTCATTCGTTTGCTGGAAGCATCGTTATTGAGAGGAGTACTGAAATAATCAATGAAGTACAACATTATGCTACTGCATCCACTTAAGTTCGATTCCGCAGCTTCTTAATAAGTGATAACACTTGAGAAGTCCTTGTGTAGCCATATTGTGAGAAGGAAAGTTAAGATATGTACGCAAAAATCAATACATACAGGGTTCCTTTAGCGAAAATAAAAAAAATTGGATCATTCAAAATGTGTCCATGAAAGTTTTCAAAGAAAATGTAAGTTAAAGAGAGGGTGTTTATTTCCGGAAAATTTAATGATTGGTGGCATTAACTCATTAATTATTATACAATACGTGCGTAATTTTATTTCGGAATCCAGGTAATTACGGCGGAAAATGTCAACGAAAGGACAAAACTGGGAGGGAAATTTTCTTAAAGTCAAGAGTTGTGCCTTCATGTAAAAAAAAAGGAAGTAAGGCCAGTCTACTTGGGGCATCGGCTTTGTGAATCAGCGTTAATAATGCTTGCTTAATTGCGGCAGAATCCCCGGAGATATTTACGACAGGTAATGAGCAACCCGGCTTGCCGCAGTGGAAGTAAAAGCAAGAAATCTGCATCTCCGGCTCAGGAAGGCTGAAATGAATAACTTCTCGCATCTGTGGCTATTTATTTGGGAGCTTTTTCTTTTATAGTTTTTGTGGATTTAGAGGATAGATCTCGAGGCACTGTGAGTAAAATGTTATTAAAAATTATACGCTACCGGCGAAGCGAGGTTTTGAAACCTTTTGAAAGTGTAATGCCAGTCCGTAAATTCTGGGCTTGTCTCCATTATTATGACGATATGTAAGCTCCCGGAGTCAGTCGTGCCATATTTTTCTCCATCAGACAGCGGTGGGCTTAGTAAGTGCTTCCGGTCATTTCCGCCCGGGCTGATTGCGATAAAATATCTACAGAAAACATTTTTTTCTCCTTTCCGCACTTTTTTTTTAATCTTCCCGAGAGGAAGCATTACGATGAACATTCCATAGCTCATGAGCGAATATGAACTCTTTCTCTCCCTAAAACACTTTTAAGACCTGAGTGCGGCACGTTAAATTATTTTCAAGCATTCTTCTGAAGGTCTCGAACCACATTTTTACTTCAATATTTATCACCTGCGGCGGTGATTTGTTACGCAATATTACGCGTCAAGACAAAAGTGGATGAGCTTGCGGCGGGAAGGCCAAAATTTCAGTGAATGCCATTATGTACGGATGAGACTAATGTATGTACATGGATAAAAAGCTTAAGCGATAGAAAATGACAAGACATTCCAGAAGGAAAGAAGCATTGCAACAATTTTTCTCCTGTGTCACGATCATCGTAATCTCATTGTAATTATTGCCACTTTTCCTTCACAGAGGAACGAATTTTCTTGCCATGGAAATATTTACTTTCGCTGAATCACTTGGTGAGATTTATAGCACTCTTATTCATCGTCCTGAATTTCAAAAGGCCAAAATATTTTTTTCTCGATTACGCGTAAAATTTTCTTTAATGAAAAATAGATAAATCCTCAGGATCATCATCATCTTCTCCAAAAACTAGAGAAAACTGCTAATCCTTTCCGTGAAAGTATTGCTATGCTAGGATACGATGCTCTGTACCATTTTTTCTTTCCACCTTAGAATTAAAACTTGATAATAGTATAACTGATAACTTCAGGCTTAACTATGTCAAACCGTTACATTATGGAAAATAAAAGAATAAAACTTTGTTGGTTCACTTGTATATTTCAATAGGCACGACCCGGGTTCCATAACATATATGTAACTATGTTATGAAACCCGGGTCGTGCCTATTGAAAAATAAAAGTGAACCTAACAAAGTTTTATTCTTTAATTTTCTTGATAATAGTAACCTCCTACAGTGTTTATGCAAATAAAATGAAGAAATCTTTTAAATGAAGGAAGCAAAAATAAAATGGAGACAATTAAAACGTTGTGAAAGAAGCGAACGCTGGAATAATCTCAGTGTGACGTAGGATCAGGTTATAATTTAATTGTGAGGGCCGAGTTAGCGTGATGGCTAGAGTGCTGGCACTACGTCTCGAGGGATCAGGTTCAAGTCCCGACTCAGGTGAATTTTAAATGGTACACCGGTTCCTACTTGAATGTTATGATGGCTGTTTACTTCTTACGTTGATTTCTACGTCCTTCGAATGGGAATCTGTCAATCCATCGGCGCCCCTAGTCAAGAGATGGTAACGTCGGGTTTCTTCCCACCCTTCCTTAGTTCACAAGGGCAGTTCTATCTTTTCCTAATTGTCCAATTTACCACAATGGCACAAATTATCTTAGCTATCGTTACAGTAGTATTCAATGACATCTACTCATTAAGATTAACTTGTATCTGCATTCTAATTACGTTCAGGATGAAAAAAAGCTCCCAGCGAAATGAAAATAAAATTCTTAAGCCACACTTGCTTGTAGCTTAAGAATTTTAGTATGGAGGAGAGCACGTTCCGTCACATCTTCAGAGTTGCCTGGACGCAAAGAGTATGCCGTTTTACCCAAGTAGAAGTGCACCGAACAGACTATGCTATGATCCACTTACTCCCTCTCCCACCATACAGACTACCGGGGCACTACCATTCGCGCACCGCAAACTGTATCGCTCCATCTCTCGAAACGAGCTCACTCCTCTTCGGTGAGTCTCAATGCCAATTCATCACCATTTCTCTTACTCGACAGATAGTGTTTTCCCCATCATGCTCTCTCCCTCATTCCTACTGTTCGTGACGTTAACCTCGACCGAGCCCCGCCCCTACTTCACCCACTCCAACCCGTTCCGAAGGCGGCCTCCCCCTTCCCTAATTTTTCCTCCCTGGTCCATCCGCGGAGCCTTTTTACCATTCCGTGGCACATCCTGTGCACAAGGGGGACACCCCTTGTGCCCCCCCTCTTCCCACCCACACGCCTAAGCTCGTTCGTTCCTTCCGCTCTCTCCTCCCTCATCTCTCATTCTTCCCACATGACCGAAAGCCATTACAGAGTTCCTTTTCAGCGCTCAATCTGTCCCCCTGGTGTACGAGCCAAGACCCGAACCCTCCCACCCGACCTCTTCCCCCCCTCGTCCTCCCCCCACAATTCCTTCCCTCAACGCCTCCCTTCTCTCTTCACGAAGCTCACCGCCCCCCCACCCTCATACCCTACCGCAGGCTCGTTTGTCAGCTATTTGTTACGCAGCTCCTCCTCAGAGCGTCACGTTACTGCTCCTTCCATCTCCCGGGAGCGGGCTTAGAAACAGCTGTTTTAGAACTTCACTACTTTTCCGGGCATCCCTATCTCCTTCCCCCTAGACCCGCGCTACTAACTAGTACACCCTCCCCCGCCGGGTCCGAGCTGCGGCTCGCATGTGTCTTGGGGTGTATCCGGGGTCCAGTTCAGTTCCTTTGCTCCCTCCACCAGGAGTCATTATGACATCCTGTCCCAGTACGAGTCTCTGGACGTCGCGCGACGGCTAAATAGTGGGAAGGGGCTAGCTTAGTCGATGCCAGCCGCGGATACACGTGGGCCCTCTCGTCACGGCCTCCCCCTTGGGGGCCTCACAGGGCTCTTCTGAGGATGCGACAGTGGTAGCACATGGCCCCCCACTTCTCCCGAAATTCCTCTCAACTAGCCACTTGATGCTATTTTCCATCCACTCTCCATCTCTCACTCTCTCTCTTGAGTGCCTCTGGTCCCACTCTAACGGACGTTTTCCTTTCAAACAAACCAACCGGGTTACGCACAGCCATCCACCTGTTCCGAAACAGAACTCTCCTGTTTCCCTAGCTAGCGTGTGAGGACGCACACACACCGAAATTTCCTGGGCTGTTGGTCCGCTCATACTCGGTCCGTGAAGCCTCACCACTTCAACGTCACCGTCAACGCTGAAATTCGAGGCGGGAAGGTTGGGGAGAGATGAGAGCGAACCGAGGCCCCTTCGTTCGAATCTACTTGCACAAGCCGTTTCAGTCGTGGGACCACTTGTCAAAAATGTGTACTTACGAGTTACCATGCGAGCCACTACTAGGGCGTATGGCAGAGGGTGTTGAGTGATCGGCTATAAGAAAAGAAGGAATGAGTGAATAAGGGAACTAGAGAGATGAAAATAGATGCGCGTTGGCTCATCTACACCATACATTGTTTACATTGTGTTCATGACCGTAGTAAGCGAAAGAAAATCATATTTTTCCACACATTTCTCAACTTATGCAGTATATTTCGCCACCTTTTTATCAACTTTTTATATTTAGAGTTGGTATTTCATCTACATCTAAGCGTTACCTTGCAAGCCACCGTGAGGATGTGTGGCAGGGGGTAAAGATCACCAAGCAAGCACTATTGACTCTCCGTAGCAGCCATCAACTAACAAGATGTGACATTTATAATTATTTAAGGCGAATAACGTTTTAGTCTGTGTAGACTCTTTTTGCCTTTTCCTTCGTCCCTTTGGAAGCCGTGTAACGCTATCTGCACCTTTATTACAATAAACGCATGGTTTTCCTTTTTAGTGCATGCGATTCGAGGATAAACTATTTTCTGAGTCAAATCTTAACGTATTTTTCAAGTGTTTTAATGAAGCAGTCGAGAAAGGGCTAATTTCTCGACACATAGTGGTTTCGATGGAATGCCAATGAGATCGCTTAATGCAGTGTACTCACTTTTGCCAGTACGGCTTCCCCGTCTGAAACCTGGGTCGCCGAGAAACCCGAGGAAATTAAACTTCGCGCCCCCTTTCCCTCCTCCCACGCAGTCGGAAACCTCAATAAGGCCTCAACGCGGAGCGCATGCAGCGCGCCCCCCGCATATAAGATTTCCGAACTCCTTTGATAACCTGTTTGTCTCGAGTTGTGGGTACCAATCCCTGGGCATCTTCTTTATAAGTTATCGTCGCAGACTTGCCGTTTCGCCATCCGATACGGAGGGAAAACCGGCACATATGAGGGGGAACAGGTGTGCATTGAGGGAGGAATCGAAGAATCCCTTAACTACAGTTAAAGCCTTAAAAATACGAATGCGCGGGGTACGTTCGTTAGCGGAGGGCAAAAATGCTAGCTAGCCTCGTGTTTCTTCTTGCAGATTCCCGCCATTAAAAGTGCGTTCACCTCCTTTTGCCGCGAGTCTCCTTTGAGTACCCTTGATGTAAGTCATTTAGCGCGAGCCTTCGAAAGGCTCTGACGAACAACATCGATAAACGCCTTTTTTGCGTCAGTTTCTGAGCACTGCTAAAGATTCCTAAGAAAATTACGCGCACTGCATTCCCTGCCGTCTTTTTCTGCGACTTGCTCCCTCATTTAAGCTTCTCCCTCATTTAAGCTTCTCTCTCCTCGAGTCTCCTGTTTCCTCCGTCCGCAGCCCCTCCCCATCCCCACCTCCTCGCCACTCCCTCCTTAAACGTGAAAGACTTTTTCTGTGTCCTGTTCTGTCTTCGTCATTTCCTCGAACGATCGTAATGGGGAAGGAAAGTATTTAAGCAACTGATTCAAGGGGAACTGAGCGTTCCTTCGACATTCTTTTGCTAAAAAATGGATTCTTCACGGTCCTCCCAAATTGGGCGTCCATGTTTTACTAATGGCTTTCTCTAAATTTTCTTGAGGTTGAAGCAAATGGCCACGAAATTCACAGTAATTTAAAAGCGTTTTAAAAATGAAACTTCATCGTCATTTTCCTAAGCAGATTCACTCATAGCTGAAATAGCGTGGATTGGCTTCATGCTACTTCTTAATCGAGAACTGCGGAGATAAACTTTATCAGTATTAATCATTGCTAAGGAAGCGTAGTAAGAAAGGACAATGAATGCGAGACATTTGACATTTCTTTATTTATCCTGGGCTAAAGGGAAATCCTGGGAAGTATGGCCCACTCTTCCCCTATCCCAGGGTTCAATTTTGTTCAGGGAGTTCAGGGAGAGAGAGAAAGAGGAGGTAGTTATTGGAAGTGAACCCATGAGTGTGGTGCTCGATAGTATTTATGCTCAGGTCTGAGCGTTGTGAAACAGAATTTGAAAGCGACTTAACTGCCATTCTACAATGCATAGCTATCATGTCGAACTTTCGAGTGGAATATTTTTTCTCCTGCATTTTTCTATCGTTCTCGATGCCTCCTTTCCCGCTGTGCATTTAGATACTCCTGCTTCTGTCCATTTCAATTGTATTTTGCCATTTTCGTTCGGTTGTTGTTTCCGTTGTAATTATAAAGGCCTGCATAATTCTCTTGAAATTAAAATGCATTGTACACATGATGAAACGTGGAAGGAAAGGGCGAAGGAAATGGAATATTTGCGGGAAAAGTGAAGTAGCATTACATCTAAGCCTATTCAAATCAGAAGAATGCAAAATACATTATTATAACTCGAATTTAAAACTATCTTTTACCGTTGGCGTTCCATCCTGTGTTCTAGGTTTCTATTCCTGGTGATGCTCCCTGAAATTCAGCAATTGTCTTTTAATCGGCGCTACATGGAAAACTACTATCATGAAAAAAGCTACTTTTCAGCCCTTTGTGTATTTTACCCCCTTTTGACCAAAGTACGATTTGATCGTAGCACTCAATTGAGAAATCAACTATCATCTTTGACTGCAATTTATATTGAAGCACAATGGAGTGCTGGAGATACTATGTAGTAACTTTTGATATAATTATCACGACTAATGGGCCTTAATAATGGGCTTACCTTGCCCGAAAGCAATTAGAGGTCCAAAGCCTCCATAGAGATGATTCTGAGTGCTCAGCACGAGCTGTCTGTCCTGAAGATCCTTATAAATGTCTCATATATTCTCATATTTAAGTTGTTAAGAGAAATTATTAGATGAATAACACCCAGCATTGCCGGTGAAGTTTTTTGCTGATGTAGCTTGGCGGAAAAAATGCCATAAATGTCGAACCATAGATGAAATTTACGAGGTTTCCCGGAGAGGCATAATCTAATAGAGCGGACCAGAAAAAAGTGCCACTGTAGCACATTTTACTCCATAAAGAAAAGCTCTGAACCAGCCTCGGAAAACTGTCAAGCTTCCCCCTATCAAGGAGGAAAAATAAAAAGAAGATCCAAGTGAAGAAACTTTACCGGCCCGCATGCTGCCTCACTTCCTCCACGATCTTTCGGTCTCCTCTCCAAGAGTGGCTTCCCTTAATCAGTCTGAGTGAACAGGGGGGTACAGAGGTCCGTACGTGTGGGGAAAAAAATCCCAAGTGTTTGTGAGACGCGTCACTGCATTCCCTCTCGGAGAGCTCCCTCTTTCCCTACTCCCTCACGCTCTAACAATGGGCTCCGCAAACGGCGACGATTAACTCGACGGGGGTCGACCGAGGTTCGGGTCGGGGAGTGAAAAAGAGAGAGAGACAGGATGCTAAGGAGGGATGGGAGACGCAAGAGAGAGAGAGAGAGGGGGGAGGAAGGTACTACCCGCGAGCACATACGCTCACATACGTTCTTGTACGCAAAAAAACTGCGCGGAGGGATGGAAAACGCCAGCGTCTTGTGACTCCGGAAGCCTTGTTGGACTCCTTATTTGCGTGTTGCCGTCCCCGTCTCCTCCTCAACTCCGTGTTTCTCCCGACCGGCCATTCAGCTGCCCACCCTCTCACACCCCAGAGACACGCGTAGTTTCTATGTGGGGGGTGGGAAGGTGGGAGAACTGTGGGGAGGGTATTGGAAGGAGTGGCAAAAAGGGGTGTGTGGCGGAGGTGGAAGAAGAGATAGGGAGAGAAGGGAATGGGGGGGAGGTCTACAGCAGACCGCACCGGGCGATGTGGAAGGGAATCTGTTCATCCCATCCCACACACCTCTGCGGTTTTTACGGACCATTTGTGTTTCGTAGGGGTCGTCCGTGGCACATCTCTCTCTTTCTCCCCCCTTCCATCCCGTTTTCTCCATTTTCCCCTCGTTCCTTTCCCCCCAACTTCACCTCAACCTCTCCCCTTTTTCCTTGCCATCCAGCCACTGGTGGTTCGAATCTGCACTTCTCCCCCTCCTCTACCCCCCTCCTTCCCACCAGGCCGCCCATCGCCTCGCTTATGGCGCGCAAGCAGAAGAAGACTTTCGGGGCGCGAGGCATTTGCGGCGAAGGTGGTCACCCGTGCAACCTGAGACACAGGGAGTAAGTTGAGTGAGAGGGGTTGTGGAGGTTGGAGGGGAATGGTTTTCAGCTTGGAAGAGAAGAGTTCGTGGGGGATGGGTGGAGAAGAGTTCGGGGGGGGGGGACGCTTTCGGGGAAGAGGAGGGGGCTCAAATGGTTGGGGAAGGGAGAATTTCGGGATGGGTTCGGATAGCGGAAGATGTCTGAAATAGGAAGCCAAGAGATGGGCATGGCGGTTTGGAAGATGGAGAGAGTCTAGAGACTTTTTTAAGATGGCAGGGAGGCAAGGAAAGATTTCGCGTCAATGTTGTCCTATGAAATGGCTCAGGCGATGAAACTTTGAATTGACACCCGTATGTCCAATTATTTATCTTTGAATTGTGTTGATTATTATTTAAACTCTAGTAAGCTTCGCGTATTGCTATCGATGATTCAACAAAGTTCGATAGTGATTAAAGGTGAGAAATAGAGTATTTTCTGGATCTGAGTTGGATTACAGACATTGTCATAGTGTTCAGAGAGATGAAGGTCTCTAATTGAGAGCTGTCAGGAGGAATCAGGATCAGTTATCTTTCCGCGGGTAGGGTGTTAAACAGTGGACCCCTATCTGCCTTTCGTCAGGAGTTGGCTAATACCAACGCTGGGTTCTTTCCCCACGTTAATGACCGCATTTGGTTGTCTCTTCTAAGAATAAAACAATCATAATACGGTATTTCAAAGGCACCTTGGTTAAATAATACACATAGTGCAGAATTACACATCTGAGCAAAAACTGAACGAAGATATCCACGTAAGAGATTCTGCTTGAAGTATTACTCAAACAAGATTTTTATTCAATATCTGGACTCTAGTTTTCGCTTGGAAAGTACCTATAACAGTTTTACCTGGACGTGGTCAGGCAACTGTCGCAGTAATTTATCGAGCATTGCGTGAGGTTCTGCTATTTTTTCTCATTAATTAACATGGACAGATAAGAGTAACTAAGGAACGAAGAGGTGTACAGATGAGCAGATGAAGAAAGGACAATATGGAAAACACTACAACTAAGAAGAACAAGATGGATTGGACATAACTTGAGACACAGTCAATTAGTAAGAAATATAACGGAAGGGGAAAAAAGATCAAGGGCAAGTATAAAGGGCAAATAAAGGAGGTGAAAGAGAAAACATGTCAGGGTGTGAAGAAATCAACACTTAATAGGGCAGAATGGAGGGCTGCAGTAAACCAATTTTAGAATTGAAATACTCATGATTCACATGACCTGCCTTTGCTACAGGTTTTAATACGAACGAGGGAAAGGAATGTATGGAACACTTTATGTAAATGGGTATAAACAGTGGAAATTATTTCGATACCAACGTAGAAGCAGCTTGACAAATCCGGGACTTGAGCAATGAATCTTTTTGTCCCGGGGTAGACTTGTCGCTCATCCGCCGTGATTGACTTTGGGAAAGGATGGCTGAGAGGTCGGTCGTGGGAGGGGAGAATTTCAGGTGGACTCCAGTAGATGGGAATGGGATAGCAAGAGGCGGACCTCGTGGCCTGGAAAAAGGAGTCTTAGGACTTAGTTTGGGGGAAGATGCTCGCTCGGTTGAGGTACGAAAGGGTGGAAGCGGATGGTGGAAGATGAGAAGGCTGTGTGGGAGAGGAGGCGAGGATCCCGTGAGCGGGGATGGAGGAGTTGGTCAAAGTCATTCACGCCGAGAGCAGCTTTTCTTGCTTCCAACCCTCCCATCCTCTACCTCAGGCGCCGCCGTCACAACTGCCACCTCTTCTCTAATACCGGAGTTCGGAGGGCGAAGAATTCCGCGTGAAGTCGCCGCTTGGCGGTCCGTTCCTCCGTCGTCTCTCCGACTCGGGAAGCGCGCTTGAATTTTTCAACGGAAGTCGCATGCACCGCCGCATACTGCTTGCGGCAGAATGTTTAATCTGGTTGCGCTAATGTAATTGGTGCTCGGAGAGACACCTTTATCTAGGTTAACCCATGAATAGGCGCACTGCTTGAATGCGCCGCCGAATATATGCGAGTGGGGCATTGTATGGTCGCACGAGCGGCGGAAGGCGGTCTTCTTCAAAATTACGGGAATTCATTTTGATATTTCAGCAGCAAGACTGTTGAAGGGTGGAATATATATTCATGTTCTCTATCTTTCCGTGACGAAAGATTTTTTGTCACACGGATGAACGAGACATTGCGGAGCAGAGCCGGTAATATCAGAATAATTTCCTTCCACCTGTACTGTAAATTGTGTGAAAAAATAATATTTATTATAAGATAAAATTGTTGAGAACTGCGCTGATGATGATTGATAAAAATCAACAATATGTCCGGAGCTCGCGAATTATTGGGCTATGACTATACAGTGTGGCTCATTTTAATCCGGCCACAATTCAACCGACTCGCAAACTATCAACTCTATTTGTACTGGTCATGATTAAATGCTACACTCCAGTTACCGTTTCAAAAATGACAAATTACGTAGGGATTTAATTTTTCATATAAAATACACATACTACTCGCCCTCCCCCTATGAGTTCTGCGTAAAACATGATAAAATATCGTTACTGTGATTATTTTTGTTATCAGAATTTAGTTTCATTGTTTTGCAGGAAATTTACACTTAATCTATTGAAATATAATCTTAATCTATCTATTTAAAATACTATTGTAAGTGAATTATTTCCCGTTTCATCATCTTTAATCATTAATCTTGATATATAATACTTATTCTTCTATTTTAAGTCCTTTACTAATTGCTTAATTCTCTTACCTCATAGGAGGCCTTAGCCACACTTTCCTCATTCACTTTTTCCTTTACGACGTTCGGGTTATCAGATCGTCTTCAAATGTGGCTGAATACTTTATCATATCTTATTTCTCAAGTTTTCATCACACTTCTCTGTCGTCCCATTCTTCATAAAACTTTTTCACAGCAGCTAAATTAATGCTTGAGCTCATTCGATGAGCAGAGCTGATTTACGATGAAATTTCAACTCCATTGGTTTGGCATTGTTACGCATTGCCACGAGTTCACAATTTCAGTCAGAGTTAGGCAATTGAATTGAAGTCTTGCCCCCTCAAACGCGTCAAAGATTTCATAGACGTTTCTGAGACGAACGGACCACTGGATCTCAAATCGACATCACTTAAATGAAGCGCGGTCGTTGATCGGAAATCCAGATACTCGTGATTCTCCCCAGTAGCCTCCCTCCCGTTCTTGCGGTCGATGCGGCTTCGCGGCTGCGGGAGAGTAGTAGGGGTTAAGCGGAGCAGGCGAGCATCCAAGAAAATAAGACGCGGCCGACGCCGCCGGATTACTCGCCTCTTGCCAAACTCCTCTCTCGGCGATGGATTGCGATCCGAACCGAGAGTGGAGAGGGCTGTGTGGGAGGGCGAGGGAAGAGAGAGAGAGAGGAGGAAATAGGTTCCCGGAGAGAGAAATAGATGTATGGGGGAAAGCCTGGGGGAGAGAAAGAGCGCAACGAGGCAAAGGGAGAGCCGGAAGGAATAGGAGTGGGGTTGCGCGAGAAAGGGAATGGAGAGGTGTGGTTAGTTAAGGGCGGGGGCGTCGGTGAAGAGAAAGGAAGGAGTTGGGCGGCAGGCGATGGGAGAAGTTGAACCGGTAGGGTGAGGAGAGGGGGGAAGACAGAGAGAGATGGGTACCGACTGAGAGAGGGGAAGATCGCCGAGGTTGAAGCTCAGGTATGGAGTAAAGTAGCGGACGGGTTCCGTGTAGGTGAAGGCAGCTTTGCCACCCTCTGGAATTAACGAGTTCACGAAAAAAAATTACCATCCCATTCCTTTCTCCAAGTTGGAAATTTTATTTTTTTCAACATAATCCTTATCCTCTGCTGGCATTCAAAATATAGACATCGTTCTTCTCAGATGTATGTGGTAACTGCGAAGTAGTGTAAAATTACTGATTATCAGAACTAGCATGATTGGTATTTAGTCGTTCAATATTGGTACACCATTCCGAATCGGCAATGCCTATAAATTTTATACTTTGCCTTGCCTCTCTTCAGCTCAGTCCACCTCGACTGTGTTTATTGCCATTTGGTTTCCTACCGTAGGCCATATTGTTTTGGTGCCTAGATACTGCGGCATTCCTTCACATCTTCTCCCATTTGTCTTTGATGCAGTCATACCGATAGTAATTCTTTACTGCTTTTTTAGCCTTCTTTTACGTCGATCTACTTACTACCATGCCCCTTAAAACTTATTATATCCACTTACTCCTGTCTCCTAATTTACTCCTGCACCACATTTGAATTCTCCAACATTCTGTGCATTCACGTTCACGGTTGTTTCTGTTAATGGCAGTTTCTCCGTCTTCCTCTAAATCCACATCTAAAAATTACGATAGGTATATTGTTATTCTTTTTTGCTATGAACCATGCCTTTGACCCATGTAACATATTGCTACATACCTTACCGTTATTTTTTTGATATCATTTTTTAAGAGTAATCCTATATCCACTCATGTTGGTTAAAAGCTATTTTGTTTACACTTTTTTTCTACTGCCTTTAGTGCTAAGGCCACATTCGTCAAAGCTGCCTAGTTAACTAAATTCTTCCAACCTATTATAGGTATTCAAAGCCAACCTACTTTTGCGTTTATTTTAGGCTTCTTTCTTGGCCGAATTTATCACGTTATTTCGCATGATTCACAGATATCACTTTTCGTAAACTGATTCCGCAAAGTGTTATGCAATGACTGCAGTACGCTCTTTATAATGTGTTGAAATATGCTTGAGATTTACACATGCATCACCAAAAGCAGGTAAAAAATAGGGCTGCTCCACGAAATATGCCTGACAACCTCTATTACTGATTTTTCATTGAAACATTCGAAATATTACGTTCCCGCCCCCTCTTCCCCCCTCCTAGGGTAAAGTCTACACCCGCACTTGTGAGCAAAACTGCTAGTAGGATTGGGAGAACGGGGAATTGGGAGGGGTATGCCTTGGTGGACGTGGGTGGATGTCTCTGAGATGGGTAAAGGGAAGATTCCCCCCTCGGGTGAAGAGAAACGAGGGGGAAGGTTTCTTCCTTTTTTTCGAGTCGGTATGGTTAAGAGGATGGTGTCAGGTTTGCAGAGGAGGGTGGATGAGGTGCGCGGGGGAGGGACGCCCTCCTTTCGGGTGTCGATGAGGGGCGGCGGGCTGAGGAAGGGTCGACTACCTCCCTCTCCTCTCCGAGGGATGAAAGTCGGGGTTGGAGGGGGAGCGTCTCGGGCGGTTGGCGAGGGGAAGGTGGAACGTTGACGTGCGGCAAAGGGGGGGATGGAGGCGGAAGACGTGGAAATAATTAGGTGGGGTGGGGACGAGGATGGGGAGGGGGGGACTCTAAGGGGAAAAGAGACGGGAGAAATATGTGGGAATGGAGGGAAAAAGAATTGGATGAATATGGTTAAACTTATAAATGAGGTGGCGCGAGGCTTTTAATGGGTTCAGTAGGGGGCGAGTGGACGACGCTTGAGACGGCTCGCTCCAGGGAGTGAGGAAGAAAGAAATTGGAGTGGGCCCTGAGGAGGGGGTTTTAAGACTAGAAGACTTTTTTCCTCTTCTCTCTCTCTCTCTTAGGGTGAGGATGATGGGGGGATGCGGAAGAAAAAATGCAAGGGAATGAGGGTTGATGAGAGAGAGTGTAGGACAGGGAATGGGATGGAATGAAAGAGCGAAAGGAACGGCGGGAATGAGGAAGGAGTTGAGGTGAGGGTAAATGTTTCACGGTGAAGAATGAGGGAGATGCGGAAAAAGGTAAAAGGATGCGAGGAAATGAGTTGATTAGAAACAAAGGGTGGACGGATGATGGGGTAGGGGATGGAAGAAGATATAGTATGGAATGAGGAAGGAGTCGAAGAGTAGGTAAATAACTGATAGTAGAAAGGAAGAAGGTAGATGAAAGGAAAAGGGAACAAGGGAATGAGAGTTGAAGAGGGAGATCTCCTGAGTGGATGACGGAGAATGGGATGATAGGAGAGGGTGAGAGGAATGAAGAGAATGAGGAAGAGGTTATCGAGGTGATATGTAATGATGGAGAACGTATTATGCATGCACATAATACGATGAATTTGTACGCGGAAGGAGGAAATGAGAGAGAGATATAAGTGAAAAAAGCTGAGTGATGAGAGTGTGGGAGCTAAAATAATCTCTTCAGTAAGAAACGGTCCATAAGAACCAGATCCAATATGATCGCCTCGCGCCTCGTAAATTAGACCAAGGTGTCATTATTCAACCCCTCTCGGCCCCCTCCCTTCACCCTCCCGCTCCAGAAGGCAATAATTATTCATTAAGTTCAGATGAAGCCGCAATAAATCACAAACGTTAAAGTGCCGTTAATGGCGCGGGAGTCGAAAACAACGCCCGCATATTGCGTGCATTCAGGTACGCGTGGACAAGAACTACGGGGCCGCCTCGTATACGAACACGATGAATCGATCGAGGGACTGAGGATAGTCTGAGAGATCATCCCGGGATGCGGGCCTCAAGAGGAGAAACATTTGAGTGACAGGTAGTCGGGGGCACTTAAAACGAGAGAGGCGAGTGGGGGGAGAATTTAAAACGTCAGGGGGATGTCAACATAGAATGGGTGAATTGAATGAGGTAACCGTTTATGGAGGAACAAAAAGAGACAGTTTGTCTGGAGGAAACGGTCCGGGAAAAGAAATATAAGAGGAGAGGTTTTTGGGAAAAGCAACACTTTTTGTGTGGACCCCCTACGCTGGGAATGCCCCGTCGAGTTAGACGGATGCCGGGGGTGTGGGAGGGACGGTCGTACGTGAAGAATGCACACCGAAGGAGAGAGGAATGCACCAAGGGAACGGATGCAACGTCGCAGCCAAGATCCAGCGACCGCCAGACTCTCTCTCTCTCTCTGGAGAGGGGAGCGTTGATCTAGTGGCGGACTCAGGGTTGGCTAGGGCACTTTTAAAGGGAGGGTGAACGAAGATATAATGGCCCTTGTGGGACACAATGGCTCTGGAATAGGGAAAGTAAATGATAAATAAATAAGGGCGAGCGGGGTAGTTGCGGCGAGGGCACGAAGGCGACTGAGCGAGCACAAGAGCAGGAGGGCAATAGATCAGTGAGTGCGGAGAATAGGCCAGGAGGGAGGGTAGGGGATCTCCCTCCGTGTGAGGGCGCGAGGAGGAAGGTACCCCTGAGCCTCCCGTCCTGAAAAGGCATAAGCTCGACGGGTCCCCAAAATAGGAGACGGGGAATGAGCAGGGAGGCGGAGGAGAAGGGGACCACACGGGCAAAAAGGAGAGAAAAGGAGAGAGGAAAGAGGATTTTTGAGGAGGGCAAGGGAAGGCAGGGTGAGGGCAGCTCGGCGGTCAACCGAGTGCTCTAGGGAGGAAGGAGGAGCTGGGGTCGAGAGGTCAAGTGAAGTATGAGCCGGTGGAGAGAGTACAGAGAGTTGTATCGGAGAGGTAGGGGGCGGGGGTTGGGGGCTTCGGGTGAGAGGGAAGCAGAGGATTCGGGAGGATTTAACATTGGAGAAGGGCACGAACAAGGCGAGCATAGCCGGAGCAGCGGAGGGCAATTGGGAAAGTTACAAGGAGGAATGGCACGCCGTACCAAAGTTTAAACATTGGCGTTCTGTCCTCACGTCAAGTGGCTAACTAGAACGTTAGGATGGAAGAGGCTAATCCACTTCCTCTTCGTTAGATAATGCTAATCATTTAGAAAGCGGCTGCAAATAAATGAGCGTCATAATTGGATTCACATGTTAATTTAAGTCCCCCTAGGACTTAACTGGTGAATTATATTAAAGGAAATGGTGCCTTATTGAATTCACTATAATGATCTTAGTGATAAAAAAGAGAAAAATATGGCCGCCTTGCCTTTTTCAATTTCATTGTAGCGTGTCACGATAGAAATATTTTGCTTTTCCATTATTTCAAAATATTAAGATATGTATATTCTGGATATATGAACGAGTCTTATCACGTGAACTTGAATGCACGATCCTCTTGGCGCAGGATGCAAGGGGCATGCTTTCTACTTCACTGTTATGCAGAAACTCCATAGCCGCGATCCGTCACCGCTGTCACACTCCGTTTTGAGATCAATTCTCGCCTTTCGCGAGAGTCTGCCATACTCTGCACCGTGCTTGCACGCGAGGTGTTGGTTTCTTTTTTTCTCAAATAAATCACCACCTTGTTTATTCTTCGACGTCGACGCGCTTCGCACCACCGACCGTGGCGGTGGCATTCATCGGGTCTCGTGAGCGACGCTTTTGCGCCCTAGTTATTAATTGGCGATGCCTCCTCCTCTCCCGGACCCGCTCTTGGTACTTCTGCGGCGCTTTTCACCTTTGCGAACATTGTATGCACACACGCCCTCGTCGAGGACCGGGTGCGGTTATTCTCCGATCAAAGTCGCCCTGGGTTTGCAACAAGCAGGGGGGCGGCGGGGGGAGGGGGGGGGGGGGGGGAGAAGAGAAGTGGGGCGTAGAACGGAGCGTGAACACGGAGGCGGGGGAAGGGAGCGGTATGTTGAGAAGGCTGGTGGTGCGGGAGGGCTTGTATGCGAGCTACAAGGGGGATGGGAACGAAGAGAGAGAGGTTTCCTAGCCGCTGGGTCGACTGCGTAACAGTCAGCTGACTGGCTCCCATGCCTCCTCCTCCCGTTCCCCTTTCAACCCCTCTCTTCGCTCTCCTGCCCACCCTCTCGTGGAGGAAAAGGGAGGATGAGAGCGTGTAGCTCTACCCTCCGAGGTGGTCTCCTCACCGCCTTGGCCTCTCCGAAGAAACTCCTCTTCTTCTCCTTATTCTCGCCTCCCCGCCGCTCAACTCCTTCCCTTGATGCTGCTCTTTCTGAAAGGAGGCTTCCCTCTGACTTTCATTGGGCTGGAAGGCCAAAAGTTGGATCCAGCCAAGTATGCGAAGCGGCGGCGGCGGCTGTCCTTCCCTCTCGTTCTCTTTTTTATGTATCACCTCGCGTCACACCCTCTCCCTCCCTCCCTCACCTCCGCACGTTTAAAATTTCCCAATCTGTCAGTCAGTGTGCGCATTAGGGGAACATTATACCTGAAAAGTTGGCACTTTAAGAAAGGGGAATCCTCCTTTTATTCCCTTTCCGTCTGCGGTGATGGCGGTCGGTGGTGGCGTTCCTTCTTATCCGAGGGCAAGGAGTTGGATAGTTTTGATTATTCTTCCCCTTCCCTAGAGGTGTCTGATCTGAAGCTTGGTAAAAGGATCGCATATTTTAAGAGAGATTAAAGTTGAATCGGATTTGTAAGCTAGCTCGCGGTGTCACGTCGCGTTTTGGTAACCAGTCATCGGGTGCTCAGGCATCGGTCGTGCTATTTTTGTTGGTAGACGTGCACACGTCAAGCTTGTGGACTCAGAATTTCAGCTCCCACGAATATCGAACAGAAACACTCGCACGAATGTTGGGCTTCTCCCGTAACATGTTGGAAATCCGTTGATGGAAAATGTAAGCCTCCACCTGACGCATTCGAATTCTGGTGAACTGTTATAAAGAAATATAAATGAGACAAAAATGCCACCTTGTATTCTTAAATGTTTAGGCTTTGTAGTTTTAATCGTTCTTCATATTCATAATGGGTTCGGGTTGAAAGTACAGACTCCATACCGAGAGCCTGGGTTTTAATCCTGGAAGTGGTCCTCTTTTATGCCTGGTCACCACTTGAATGCCTTGTGGAGAACTCTTCTTGCTGAGAACTCTACTTGTTATGTACCCCGTCTGTAAATATTTTATTTCCTCAAAATAATGTTAATTCAGAGGGTATTCCTTTTTACGGAAATTAGTGGGTATTTTGTGATGCATCTAGAAGTATTGTGTGTATATTGAAAAGAATCAAAGGTATTAGAATTAATTGGAGAAAGTAAAGAGGTGAAAACGTAGCTCGATCTGTCACGCAATCAGTCAATGACTGCATTTCATCGCTCTCACTTCCAGTTCTATGAAATTTATACATTTGTGTTTTCTTTCTGTTAGTTTGAGATTCTTTATGTGTAGGTACAGAAATAAATCTAAAATTTACTTGAATATAATCAAGCTTTGTTATGCACCTTGTTTTTCCATTGCAAAGTATTAAACCTGGAGTCGAGTAAAATACGTAGCAAGGAGAAAAACCACATTGAAAGACTCCACGAAATTTATTGAGTCACCGACCTAGCTTATGATTGTACTACAATCGAAACCTAGGTCGGTGTCTCAATAAATGTTGTGGAATCTTACAAAATGGTTTTTCTCCTTGCTACAATCATGCGGTTCCACCAAGTAAAACCTGAGGACTTCCTTTTTAAACGAGTAAAATACCTTGATCAGAAGTCTTACGCAAGATGAGAGAACAATCATTTGATGTCGTGATGAGTTAAATGTCATAAAAAGAGTGGAATTGGTTTTAAATGCGGCGTGACGTAAAATGGTTAGTCATTTTCAGCTTGATAATACAGTCATCATTGGCGTCAATGCGATCATGTCCAGATCATTTGTGCCTTGGCAAAAATTGGGTAAATATAAATGATGGTTTTCACCTTGGGCCTATTGAGAGGGCGGTATAAAATTGAAATATGCTCACTGAAGTTATAGGTGAATTAAAATTTTAAAACATGCGTAATGAACGACTGAGTAAGGTAAATTATTTAAACCCTTTTTAAAATATTTGCCTTAAATATTAGCGCATTGAAACCATTAATTATTCGCATTAAGGTCATAAATTAGTGAGTAAGCGTACCTTAATTTTATTTTCTCTCAAAGAGAATTTTGCGAATAGGTAATTGTTATTGAACAAGAGCTAAACGGATTAGCTCACATATTGTTTATTTAATTTCGCGGACTTTGTTTTGGTAATTCAATCAACTTTGCGAATAATTTTACTGGTGGTACTGGTGAACACTGGGATAGTATTGCGTATGCAACCCGGTTTTATCCGTAAATTCTCATTGGCAACGTGGAATGCTAATTTTAAAGTATTAATGACTATCAAGTTTCCTCCGGTTGTGGAATTTAAATAACTTAATGCGTTATTTCTTAAGAACTAAAAAATAAAATTTGGTGTATGACATTATTTAGAATTCAGCTTTGGTATTAGAAAGGTTGGTTCGTAATTTTTCCGCGAATGAGTATTGTTATTTTGCTCTCTCACGGTTCCGTGTGAGTTCTCTACGTTCTAAATTTGATACGCTCGGGAGCTTGTAGCTCATAGTGAAAGGCATTTTTCTCTTTCCTTCCGGATTTCGCTCCGGTTGAAGCTTGTGTCATTCTCATCCATGGAATTTGTGATGAGCTGAATGCATTTAAGCAGCTCCTCTCCTTTCCTTAGGCAATCGCTGAATGTATGCCATACTTCTCCGCTTGTTCTCGTCGGGAACTAGGATTCCGGGTCCGTCGAGTAAAGGGTTGCGGCGCTGCGTCGCTGTCTGTCACGCTCTGCAGGGAACGCAAGACCCCATGTCCCTGTTCCGACGTGGACGGTCAACTTTCCCCGCCCTCCTTCCTCGTCTTCAACCCTCTCCGAGAGGATCACGCACGCAACGGCACGACACTCCTCTCCGACGTGCACGAGAGGTCACTCGACTCCCGACCGGAACACTTGGCGTACCTAACCCCACCCCCCTTCCCTTCCCCACTTTCCAGGAAGACAGTGCACGGAAGGCCTGGAAGGAGAGGGACGGACGCTAGGAGTGTGGGTGGGAGGAGGGTATGACGTCGGCGAAGTGCTCTTTTGCGGCACTGGTCGTTGTACGCGCATGTTTGTGTGCGAGAAGAGGGTGGAGGGATCTCTGGAGAGAGAGAGTTAGAGAGGACGTGAAGGTCTTGAGTGTTCAGAAGGAAGAGGGCAGAAATTCCTGCAGCTATGTAGTGCTGGGGTCGCCCCTGCCTCACTCGCCTTCCCCACGTTGCCGCCGCATAGCCCCATGGGTCTTCCCCGGTCCAACGCCGCTCGCCCCCCACTTTCCTTCCTCCCCCCCACCTCGCCCTTCCGTGACGAAATGTTGTTTCTGATGATTCCGACAGGTCAGCCTTTACATAATGAGTGACCCGTCCGTTCCCGGGAGAGTTCGAAGGGAAGAGAATTATGCGTCAAAGATGAGGCAAACTTGAGGGGAAAATGACTTCCGTGAAGGGGAGAAATAAACCAGGAGATGAAGGGCTTTGATTCCGCCGATTTCGAGTGTTTCCCCTGCCCACGTCGTTCCACGGCTCTCTCGCACTTTTTGATGGAGACGGAACGGTTAGAGCATTTTTCTCCACCATTATCCACAGCGTGGGGTCCTGGGCTATAACGACCATGGGTCAAAACTCAATTGAAGTGCTTTGTTTTGGAACGGGGCGATCTTGAACAGCTCCGTATTGTGCAAAAGGTGTTGCTTTAATGCTTTAATTATCACGAATCTCTGGGTTCACAGGGAAGTCATAGTGCGGGGTAGTGCTGTGGAATGTTGTGGTACGTTTTTCAGGGATCACTTCCGGAACACATTGATGTGAGTAGCCGAGGTAAAATACCTGTGTTCTTCACTGATTACTCATGGTACCTAATAATATTCATCCGCTGTTACTCATTGCTGAAAAGTTTTTGAGACAATGAGACTTAAGTTTGACTGCCAACGCCGTTATCTATTACAGCCCTACTATCCATGCAAGGGAAATCGGGCTTTCCAAATTGACGATGCGTTGGCTTAGAACGGCTCTATGAAATGAGACGATACGGAAGCTATAACAAGCAATATTTAATTGCTTTCAGGGTTGTTAATAGCTACTTTGTCGTAATTTTTACCTTTCCCCCCATCTAAGGAGAAAAGGTTGCAGTTATGAAATATGCTTCAGGTTTTCAGCGGGAAGAGATTTAATTGCCATAGAGTGTGAACAAACGTGTGAATTACCATAAAGGACCGCTTCCTAAAACTTGGGAGCGTCGGCCGAAAACAATAACCAAACTTAAGTTCCTGAAATCAAAATTCGGGATGGATATTAAAAACACAAGATCCGAGAACTATCTGGATAATAGAAGGCCAGGGGAAAAAATTCAGTGAAATGTGCAATAATTTTATCATATTTCAAAATGTTTGACCGGCTTCTCCAATTCCAGACTTCCTGAGAAGAAATTGATCTACCATAATTTGGAAAAAAAAATACCGTGCTTAACTCGCCGTTTGAATTTTAACTGATTCAAGCACAATCTTGTGGAAAATCTCGCGGGATTGGTTCATCCTGCGCATTAAAGTTTTGGTCTAGTCTCTTTTATTTGCCTTTGCTTGAAACGCTTATATTTGTTTTCTTGTCATTATTTTACCCTTGACCTTAAGCAATATTTAAAATACCGGAACGCGCCGTTAATATATTGACTATCTTTGAAATGGAGTACTAGGAATTCACGCCCGGCAAAGTGTAGTTTGGGTCCCCGGTGGAAAATACCTAACGATATTTTTCACAAGGAAGATTTATTTATGTCTCCAAATTTCAAAACTCACTCGATATGCAAGGTAGTCCTTGCCATTAGCGATTAAGGTTAGTGAGAATTTGCTGCCTACTATTTGGACATTTCGAGTTCTAAAATGCATTCCGGCAATTATTCCACTAGGTAAATTATTTTTCCGGCGTTGCTTCAAGGAAAATATCACCATGTCACTTTCTAATAATTCTTTCATCAAAAAGATGAAATTGAATAAAACCGTAGACTTAAATCTCTCCTTGAACGCATTTATATCGTGAATAAACCGTTTTCCGTGATTGTGGTTCACACAGGTAGATGGTGCAGGCACTCAGCCATGTCGACCTCAGGAGGTTCAATCAGCGTTGAGTGCAAACCTTCATTGAAACATGACCTTAAGGGAGATGAGATCCCGGGCAGTGTTTTTCTTTCCCTTTCCACCTCGTCATATCCGCACTTCAGATCTTGTTTTCCCGTATCTCACGAGGGCACTCCGTGAAGAAGGTAGAAAAAAATCCTCGGAGCGCTTGTTATTCCCCGCGATCCGCCTGCTCCAGCAGTACGGTTCAGGTGTGAAACGGGACTTTTAATCCTCGTTAAGAACCGCTCTCTAATGATGCCGATTTGGTTCCTTGAGCACCCGCCTCCCTCACGTAACCCCTGTGCCCCAAAGAGTTTTGATTCCCTCTCTCATTCCTCGCCATTACCCTTCCTCCTCCTCCTCGCACACCAGCTCCTCTTAAACTTCCTTACGTGCCGCCTCCTTCCATTTCGACGGCTCCTCCACCTGCCTGAACCCTTGGCCTCCCTTCATGACTTCCTTTACTCCTCTTTCTCTCTCTCTCTACCTCTTTCCCCTTCCCGATCGCCTTTTATCTTCTTCCCCACCTGTCTCCTCATCTCGTTTCACTTCCAGTCCCACACAACTCACACACACACAGGTTGACCAGCTTGCTGCTAACCTTTCACGCGCAATACCTGTCGCTCGCCGCTTCGTATTTCCTTCCTGCTTCCACTTCCAAAAAACCAAGAGAATCGCCCGCCCAAATATCCCCCCGTTCCTCCCCTTTTCTGCTTGACGGCTGTGTACGGGCATTTCCCCCGCAGGCCCTTCCCGACGCTCGAGTTTTTTGACCTAGTCCTTGTGAGAAGGTGTCGGCTTACCTAGCCTTTTGTCTTCCGCACCGTTTTAGGGCCTAGTCGCGTACGTAAGAGCTATCTAGAGGAAGGGGAACCTGTTCCCCACGCCTCACCACTTCGCTCACCCAGCCAGCAGCCATGTGTCAGGGCTCATTAGGGGGTACCTTTCCTGTGGGCCCAAAGTCCATCACTTAAATGTTGTCCTCCTCATGGAGGGCAGAATCAGCGCCACTCCACGTCTCCAGCGCCTTCTCGCAGATGTAATCCAAGATGAAATGTTGTTCGAGTTAGTTTGTAACCTTAGAAAAGAGAGGCAATCTTTTACCGGGAACCTCTTACAGGCAAGATTAACCTAATTTCACTGACATCTCTCTCTCTCTCTTTCTCTTGCCTCCTCCGCTTTCATCCCTGAATAATGGAGCATTTTAAAGGATTTTCATGAATATTCAGTGAATATTTTTACATTCCTTTGGGAATTTTTTTTTCCGGATTGCTTCCCATCGGGAAAAAAAGGACGATATTCAAAGAAGAAAAAAAAACAATTCCATCTCTTAAGATTCCTTGCTCTTACGCGTATGATGCTTTGAAGCTTCTTCAGTGCGTTTTTTCCTCATCGCGTCTCGAGAATGGAACTTAGTGACTACCTTACCGTCGGTGAAATTCAGGACGGGTCGGAAGAGTCCTTCGAGGGGGAAACTTCTCCTTATTCAAGTTTAATAAAAATTATCGAACTGGATTTAGGTCGTCACGAAGCTGGTTTTTTTTTCGCTAGTATGAATAATACGCGTAATAGGCGTTGTTCCATGGAGTTGTTCACATTTGGTATTCAATTTTTCGGTCGATGGCATTAAGGATTCAATGCATCGCACCTTGGAAATTTTTCTCACAGCTTAAGCGTTTTCCAAAACAATTTGAGGCACCGCGTAGCCAATTTCTGTTGTCAACCAAGTCCTCTGTTGAGTCCTCATTACATAGATGCTGAATTTTCGGGAATGATTGGAAAGAATTGAGGCCTAATTTATAATTCAGCAATATATGATAGAAACGCCTTATGAATCGCACACTCTTGGAGCTGGCTCTCGTTTGAACATTACCTTTCGGTTTTCAGTATGTCCTAAGTATTTTGAAAAAAATCGGACCACACTTTCTACCTTGTTCATTACACTTACTTTCCCTGACTTGGAGAAAAGGGGTTACATCCATTTCCCTAGTACATCTAATTCCTTTCTTGGAATGCCTTTAGCTTGTTCGCTCACTGGGTGGTGAGTTGAGATAATATGCACTGAGTATTTTCCTCAAGAGATAATTAAATGTATGTATTAACCCCTTAAACAGTATAGATACTAACATCCTAGTTGCATGAGACCCTATAGTTGCTTGTTTGCATGTTAGTAGTGCATGCTGGGTGAGCTTCACCCCCTGCCACACACCCTCTCGGTGGCTTGCAGGGTATCGTGTGGATGTAGATGTAGATTAAACATGAACACGTTTGGGTTTTCCATTTTTATATCCTTCAAAATTTTACATTGGCTGGCAAATATATATTTTTGTAAGTTCTAAGAGTGAGATTTTGCATTATTGACGGATTAGGAGCTCATGGAAATAGCAAAATATTATTTTTTTATGGAAAACACAGCATATATTCCTTCCCAAATGATACACTTTCTGTGGGCGTATTCAAGACTCGCGCAAATTCATTCAAGTTCAAAGTCGGAGAGTTGTGGGAATTTTTAGTTTCCCGCGTAAGTTTTCATCGATGAAATAGTTCCGCTACCTTTCCAGCCAGGTTTATTCTGTCCGAGTTCACGTATGGCGAGCTCAGGCAGGTATGACTGACGTGTGAAAAGTCAAACTTAGCGTGTAGGAACACTTGTTATTGGATGGTTTCGGGGACTTGAAAACCAGATCTCGGTTCTAATGATCATACCGGAAAAACGTAAGAACTAAGTAGCACAAAGCATTGAAAAGTATAAATCGTATGCCAGCCTTCCTTGCCTCGCTAATTTAGTTCTCAACTAATTTTTTAAAAATTATTTCCACTTCTCTACTGAAGTAGAAATTTACTTTTCACCTACACCCAGCCCCAAAAATAATCAAAATGATATTTTTACGAAGCATAATTTTAGCTCCTAATCCCAAAAAAATGTGTTTCTATATCAAACAGGTGAAGTCTTTTGATGACTATCACAATCCTCGGTAGGGAAATGAAATGTTTTTTATTCCCTACTAAGTGCTATGAGGCTTTCAACCACCTGACCAAAAGCTATGCAGTCCATCAATGGTTACGGACATTGCCGGAAATCTCCGAGTCGTACATTCTTGCGTGACTTTTTCTACTAAGTGTCGCCGGGCACGGGGCAGGATACCATGAGTAATTATTGGTTCGATTTTTTTCCGAATAACTGAGGGCAAAACATTGACTGACGGTAATGGGAGAGTCTGAGAACTTCCGGAGGTCATCGCAGCAGGAAATGGATCGGTGGCGTCCTCCTT
This sequence comes from Platycnemis pennipes, assembly GCA_933228895.1. Lineage (NCBI taxonomy): Eukaryota > Metazoa > Arthropoda > Insecta > Odonata > Platycnemididae > Platycnemis > Platycnemis pennipes. Next base: position 89,489,180 of record OW121848.1, read on the forward strand.
CCGGCAAGTCGAAGGCGCCGCTCCAGCGGTGAGAACGAGGGGGCGAAAATTTCGAAGGCTTCACCGAATAAGGTCATTTCCCCCCTTTTGAGAGATATTTAGAGCGATGGATTTCATCCGGCGTTCTTTGTTTCATAGAGCTCATCAAGGAAATTAACATTGCATGGAGAGTGATGTCTAACAAAAGCCCGCATAAGACTTTGATCAAACATTTTGCATAGAAAGAGCCTCTGCATACTCCACGCTGTTTCAATAACCCCAAATTGTTTCATCGCCTCTGCACCATCTCAAAGGGAGATTCAGTTTTCTCCGAGGTGACCTAGTCTTCTTTAAAAATCAATGCTAATATAATCATATTAAATTTCTAAACCTAGATAAACAAAATACTATGACAATTATTGCCAGCATCCCAAAGGAGGGTCTCGAACCTGAGGCCAATGGTTATCATATATGAGCAAGAGTATCCTAGTTACCTGTACTTTAAATAATATAAATTTTTTTCTTTGAGGTTTTTCTCGCGAGTGACTCCGTTGTAACATATGCCAGTTGATTGGAGAAGTGATTCACTTTGTACTTATTCCACGAATTTATTTTAACCCAACCGGTTTCAACGTTAGCACGTCATCATCAGGGGTACAATTCCTCAAAGTAGAGCCTGCAACAGTTGAAGTTTTATATTCCAGTTGTTTTATCTCTCTAGCTCTGATTTCCAAAAACTTAATTTCTTCTGAAAAGAATCCATAATAAACATAATAATGCATACCTTAATATTTTCCCCTGGTAGATCATACTCTCCTGCATGAAAATGAGAGGGAAACCTTATAAATTTTTTTGGTTTCGTTCTGGAGTCACCTATGCGGGTAAAATATTTCCACGTCCTGCGTGTCAAATTCGCTCACCCAAAGCAGAGGATCTTTTTCCTTTCATGTGCCGCCTGTGGTTTCTCGGACCTTGGGGTGACCACATTGTCACTCGGCTACTTGCATGAAGGGGCTCCCGGGTTTGAATCGGAGACCATGCGGCTTGTGGTCAAAGCCACCCCGCGCCCACTCCGATACCTCGATTCTTCATTGCTCCACTGCTTACACTTTTTAAATACGTCCAATAGCATGCTCTTTTTTTATACAAATATTTTGTGCCGGGAAATATTTATTTACGAGCTACCTTCGGTAAAGTAATTCAAGACATCGATGAATTGCTGATGAAAAAGAGTAGGTATCTATAATCTGCAATTGGTATATCGTAACCGGTGTAGCATGATTTCGGCTCAAGATCATAGTGTCAAATACATTCACTTTTGATGAAATAGAGCGAATGATGAAATTTATAGGGCTCCGTCAGAGCAAGCCAGATAGGTCTACTGATTCACGAAGTGCTGCATAATTAAAGAAAAAGGCAAAATTGTATTTGCGACAGGAGTTTCTCAGTGCGTTTATTTTAAGGGAGTGTTCTTACGCTCACAGTGTTACAGAATATATCTTGCCAATAATAGCCTTTTTCGTGAAAGGTAACTATTGTTCACCGTGATAGTGGAATTAAAGCGTTCAAGTTTGCCTTTGTGATATCGCGCAGTCATATGGATTAACCGAGAATGAATTTTATCCTTGTCTTACAGGACCACCCAGACACGTAGCCAGAAATTTTCTTCGAGGGGGACTAATTGTTGTAGCGTAGGTTGAAACAAATCAGTCTAGCCCGTTCGGTGTCATGTGACATTTTACAAATCTGTTCCCTTAATTTTCAGTGCTTGGTATTTACTTTCACCTCTATATCTGTGACTTTCACAGTGCCCATTCCTATCTCTTCTCACTAGTAATGTCCACTTCTTACATTGTTATGAAGCAGTTAATTTGACCGGCCCCAGAAGAGAAGTTCAACGCATAAATAATTATAACCTTGAAAAGAACAATTATCAACCAAACACATGCATCAAAGTAGTGATCACGTTTATAGATACTAAACACTTGAATTATACGAATTGTAACCCGGATTATCATGCTCCATTAAAATCAGAATAAAAATGAAAAAAAATTCTAGGAGGCTTGAGCCCTAGAAGCCCTTCCCCCCTGACTACGTACCTGTGACCATCCATTCCCTTTACTCCCCTCGAGAGTAGAATTAAGCTTATCTAGTGGAGCTCCAAGTGCTAAATCTAAATCGTAGCATCTGATAGTTCAATACTTAGATGAGTACGATGCCCTGGAGGGATTCGAACACGTGTCCTGTGGGGAGTCCGGTTGCAGATCAACGAATTGCTGACCTGCTGTTTACCCAATTCTCCTCTGGATCCAAAGATGGTCTTTTCATCTCTTCATTTAAGACATTATTACCTGATAGAGTCATAGCCAATAACCAACTCTGTAGACCCTTATTACTAACTAGTCATTGGTAGAAAAATATTAACCAGTGTAATTCCTCAGTAAAACTTCCATCGTCGGTTGGGTTTGAAAACCATAATTACATCAAAATGAGCAACGTTCATTTTTACGTTTCGTGCATTCATACAACTGCAACTTCCGTAATATCATTTTATTTCAAATTAAACTTTTTGTTTGGTTATCAGGTTGTTGCTAATTAATGTAAAAAAGGATAATTTTTGTGGGAGATTAGAATTAAGTTCGAACCTGTCTATGTATTGTTTTGTACAAATTACACAAAATAGGATAAATATCAGTGTAATCAATTTGGTTTTGCAAGAATAACATACAGAATAAGGAACGTAGACATGCGAGTACTATAGTTTGGAACCCGGCGTTCCGTGACATCCAATAGCTAGTAATCATTTCTCCAGTGAAAAGGCCAGCCGAGGACTACCCAACAGTTTGAGGCCAATACTCAGAGCCACTTCTTACGTCATTATAAGTGAAAAATCAATTCCATCCGTTATCAAGCATGAGCTTCGGCTACACGATTCTGAATGAATTCATTCAATGAATGAACAAACTCGCTCCGATGATTTGTGTGAATTAAACTGTCGTGAAGTTTCAGGTGCAGTGCTTACCTCCTGTTGATTCCGGAATACTGAAAATAAGTTTAATCACAACACTCTAATTGACTGATGGGCTTTGGTAGATAAGGAATTTCATATGAGAATTCGATTTACTCCTCCAGAGCAATCGCGTCAGCGGCGACTCACCCATTATTTCGCCTTTACTACCCGTCGCGTTTCCCTTGCAGCGATTTTTGAGTATCCCTGTGACCTTTCCGCCTCCCTGGCATAAATGAATTCCCGCTTCTCTGACAAACTAGAGCTGGTAGAGTCATCCTGTTTAAGTCACCTCCCCGCCCTATCACTTCTCACGTGAACAAACATGACTGTTCCCATGTCTTCCCCGCTCATCAATCATAGGCAATGGCGAATAGTGCGTTGTGAGCGAATGTTGAGGGGTGAAGGAAGAGAAAAAAAAATGCGCGGTCACCACACAGGTCGACTAGATTAGTGTGGCGTGTATGGGTTCGTGCAGCATTCCGTCAATTCGCGGAACGAAAGCGCGCCACCGCTCTCGGCTCGTTCTCCTCCTCGCTATGAAATGAACCCGTCGCGAGTTGAAAACGTGGCAGCGTTACTTCCCTCCCCCGTCGTGACCATAAAATTTTAATTGCGCTCCACGCATTGTTTTGTTCCAATTAATGGGTCGTTGGGTTTCGTGAGTGAGTGTGTGCGCTTCCTCGTGTGCTTCGATGCCCGGGCCCTAGCTTACGTGCTCGAGACCCGAGTGAAAAGGAGCGCGGGGGAAAAATAATAAATATGGTGATAACGTGGTGGAATAGAGTTCTAGAACGCTGGATCTTTCCCTCCCTCCTCCTCTCCCAGAGGTCGAACGTAGCGCCCGCCGACTTTTTTTTCCAGGTAGGTAATGACTCCAAGACTATCGATCAAACTTTCAACCTCCATCCGCGTCTCTGTTTCGTTATTCATCTGTCTCTGTCTCTTCCGATCTCCTCGCTCTCCTTCCGTTCGTCCTTTACCCGCCCGCGCTTGCCTTCCTGCTTTAATAACCCCGGTTGTCGACACGCCCCGCAACGCCACATCCATCAATCCGCGGTGGTCCGCTCCTCCTCTCCCTCCCGCGCCGCGCGCGACCGCGGCAGGGCCCATGCGACCCGAGGGCCGACCGACGCCTCGACAACCAACCAGAGGCCCTGCTCTGTCGCGAACGGACTGTAGCCGACGGCATGCGAAAAATGGAGTAAAGCGGATGGGTGAGGAGAGGAGCATATGCGGTGGGCTCGGCGGGATGGGTTCCGTTGGTGTTTATACCATTAACAGGATTTAAGGAAGTATTTCCTACGACCGATACAATATTCACATACGCTACGTCTGCATGGACATTTATAAACATGAACAATGTCAAAACTTTAAGGGGACCCTTTAATAGAGAGGGTCGCCGGATAATAAAAGTTCCCTGGTACGTGCGGAGCACTTACATATGTATTTAAAGACGTGAAAATTACAACTATCCAGAAATCATTGCTAAATATCTCAACACATTTGTTAAAGCACTTCATTCCACCGAAAATCAGCTCATAGCATGGAATTGCACTGACAGTAATAGGGTTAGGCCTGCAGTCCCCCTATTTTTGCAAACCTAAATCCTTTCTCCTCACCAGCATGCTTCTCTCAATTCATTCTGCCTCTGCAAATGTGATCGTTCTTCCATAAAATTAAACTCCCTTTCAGGAGCCGCTGGGTGGGAGGACCTCAAATTTACAACGCCCAATCAATGATCTGAGTCAGTTAGTCTCTATATTTCGTTTAAGCATACGTCCAGGAGTATGACCGGATTCATATCATTGTATTAAAAATAATATTAAAGTTCAGGGGCTATTTGATGAAAAATAAATATCAGTAAAGTAAAATAACGCTAAGGTATAAAAACCTTCTAATCCAAGATATCCAAGGGACGATAGCCCTCTAATTCTAGCATTTGTTTCTTGTATGAGGAATAATTAATGTAAGATGCAGTTCATTGAGCTGTTAATAAAAGCAGAATGATTCCGGTTCGCGTGCATTTTACACACAGTTTCGAGTCACGTATGGCATCAGCATCAGCAGGAGCGTCAGCATGCAAATTGTGATCTCTGATGTTGCTCCTGCATAAGAGCACAAGTTTATAATACCCTTTAGTATCCGTTTGCTACCATCTGATCTGGTCGTCGAATATAATACTTTCTAGCGGTTACTGGTGGCATTGGCCTAAATTTTCCTTCAGCTTCTCCTTCATACCACTTTTTTGGCAAGAAGAAAATAGTTATCTTTAAAAATATTTGACATTTAAGTAAAGTCCTTATCATTTGTACATCCGTATACGCTAAGACTGGCTCGCGAGGATGCCACATAGAATCGAGCCGCTTTCTCTATTCGACTTATTCTCTCGCTCGTCAGAATTTCCTTTCATGCGTGATGCTTGCGCTCCGTCTGCGTACTGGAAAACCCCGCGATTTAATTTCACGCGCTGAGGTCTCGTGTCAGCGTGGAGCCGGTCGTTCTCGACATGCGCTGGCGTATTCGCGGTTTTCGCCCCATTTTGCGGTTTCCTTTTAATCATTGACAGCTGATAAGTTGCGCATTTTCCGAATTCATTTCCTCATACTAATTTGCGTAAACATTTTTTTTTCGTCAGAGAGAAATCAGTGACGGTGGCGATTTAAATTGAATTGGGGCAAAACCTCGGCTGCCTTGGTCAATTTGGTCGTTGGAAATTCCGAGAAATTATGCACGCGAGTCTTGAAAAATGCGGAGTTAATTTTTATTCTACACTACCGTAGGTTTTTAGGCATATCGAAAATACAAGACCTTATATTCATTTATATCATAAATGATTTGATTTTTATTGCAAAACTTCAATTAAACCTGGTTTTAATTCTAAGTATGTGTTTGTACACATTTTTTTAATCTATAGGTCTTCCCTAAGTTATCATTAAAAATAATTTTTCGAGAGTAAAATTTTGAGAGTTCTTCACATAAATGTCTCATATACCGATAGTGAATTCTATTTCGTTATGTGTAAATGAGTGGGAGTACACAGTACAACACTTAAAACTCATGGTGGAAATAAAAACAAACTGCGAATTTCACCTAAAGATGGCATAAATTGTCGAAGCCCAGGTCGTGAGTGGAAATTTTTTCAGTGAAATTTGCAAAGTTTGTTTTTCTTTCTATCATGGAAAGGTTTCACGAAATTAACCCTGAAACTGTTCGGTCTGTTAAAACTCATGTTACTGGGATAAGTTTTGGCTTCAAACATTGCCCTTCTCGGGGCCATCTTATTTTATTTCATTGCTGTCTGGTTAGTAAATTAAGCAGTATTTTAAGTTCGTCGCTCAAGGAAACGAAATGACATCGCGTGATTTATTACCTAAATGTACTACCTACCCTAAAAATAAAACATTCTTGAAATTCGGGTCGAGGAAACGGGGCCCTTTCTTTTCTTTGAGCGAGTGACGATTTTCGCCATCTTGTTCCGGCCATTATTAAAAAAAACTATGATTTCGGTGCTTTGGAAATCAGGATAATCTTCTTCCTTTGCTTCTTTCGACGCCGATCCAATAGAATGAATAGTAAGGGAATGGAGACAATGGGTGTAGCGTCTGTGCATGGAAGACTCTCCTCCGGCGCGTAAGAGTGGAATCAAGAAAACTGCCCTCTTTTTCTTCTTCTCCTATCTCTGCACTCCTCCCAGCACATTTCCTCCCGCCCTCCGGAGTTGACCTTCTCCCACTCCTCCTCCCGCTCCCATCCCCTCGCGTCCGACTCCACCAACAACAGTGCTTCTTGTGGAACTTCTGCCCTTGTCTTCCGACGCTGTCTTCCTCTTCCCCCGCCCTCCGCGCTCTTCCGATTCCCATTTGCCGCATCTTCCGTCTCCCGAGCGGCCCGATTCCGCCCCCTTCCCGACTCACTCTCTCTCTTTCTCAGGCACAATCCCTTCCTCCTCTCTCCGTTCCCCCAAGAGTACAAGCACTCCCTCCATCCCTCGGAAAACCCTGCCTCCCAGAAAGAAAAAAAAATGCTATCCCACCAACCTCCTCTGATTCCTCCAACTCCAATTCCGAAGTTGCTCCCATCTCGTCCTTCCGACAGCACCCTTTCAAACCAACCCCCCTACCACCCACGCTTTTCCTACCTCTCCCAATCTCTTCTCTCTCTCTCTCCTGTTCATTCCATTTCTGTCTCCCCCATTCCTTCCCTTCCTGATTTTCTCTCGTCTCTCGCTTTTGGAGTTGGAGGGAAAAATAGCCATTTCACGCATAAATCTCGCGGCTGCCTTTCGGAGAGTGATGGTGGAAAAGTTTGGCGCATTGATCGGCTACTCATCTATGGATCCGATGGCTCCGCGAGCATTTCCGTGAACAGTGTATGCGGAAACTCAGACGCAGTTGCCCCCACTGAACTCGGTGTCAGTGTTAGGTGGATCAATGTGGTGTAACGCGTACGAAAACATTATGATGTGGGTTGCCGTTCATGAGTGAACCTACTACATGCTATTCATCTGTCTCCTATTTCCGCCTAAGTCGTTCATTTAGCTCCCCCGTCCAAAGTCTCAGCTTCAGTACGACATGGAGAGTTGCATTGTCAACCGCGCGTATGATGTTTCACAGGCAGCTTATTTCTTTATAGAAAAGATCGCATAGTGAGGCTTGTGCCATTTGTACCTTCCTTTGATTCAACCTACTTACATGAACAAAAGTCTTCCTTCGCATTCCAATTTTTGCATGAATAAACTACAAATTGCTTAGTTTTGAAAAAGATGCCCTCACAAAGTTATTAAATCACAAGATTAATAACTATTAATATCCTCAAGCATATACCTTTACAGGTGAAACACCCCCTATTACACTATTTTCGCCATAAAATATAGAAACATTTTATTTGATAGGCACTAAAGAGGTAATAAAATGAATACCACGGCATATTTTAGCTGCCAGGAAGTTTATACAATTTATACAAGCCAATGCGTTTGTTAGTAGGGCAGAAAAACCGCTGCAGTTTTCTGTGCAGTATGAGGAAATTAATCACATTTCAAATCTTCTTTTGAGTATGGCAAGAGGTAATCACTCACGCTATCTTTTAAAAGCCTAATGTAGATTTGTCCACTGGCCACGTGAGTAAGGCGATATCGTCAGGGTGAGCAATATTTTATGATGCTCAGACCTGAATTGGTGAAATCACTCATTCGTTTCAAATCACATTTCTGCGGGAAAGTGTCCTATAATATAAGTTCTAAAATTTTAACACGGGCCATTTCCTATGAGTAGAGCAAGATTAGACATCGTAACCCTCGTCCCTCCAATTACTCAGCCGGTTATCTGGAATACTGTTGGATGTGACGGCGCTTAAGGCCTTGCATTCCCGTGACACGCTACGTCAACGCTCGCGGTGCACCACCATGGATGCGAGCACATGCTAACCGAATGCAGCTGTTACTATCTGGCGCAAAAGCCGAAAAAATAGGGATTTGGGTTGGCGTTGTGACGAGTCCGTGACATATGTGCTCCGTTGAAATAGCAGTAAATTTTAATTTTTCTAAAGAGAAAAAACTATGAATGAAATAGCTGTAAAATTAATTTTCTACGGAGACATTTGATAGACAGTGTGAATAAAAAATATGGATTTTTACGGAATATTAGATTTTTAGAGCATTAAAGTATTTTATCCTAAAAATTGTTGCATTTTGGTCATGAATATATTAACCGTACCATAAAAATGTACATGTTTCCCACCTTTAAATCCCTAAAATTGAGTATTTATTTTTTCTCTGGCCCTTAGCTTGATTAGATAAGTAAGAAAAACAGCTTGGAAGTCTCCTCTTCTCATGTAATCTAGCCGTTCTTCTGCACATGGTGTATCCTTCCTCTTTTTTCTCATCCGGTTGGTGTTTTTTCTCTTCCCTTTCACACACGCACACGTTCTCTCTCTCTCTCCCGCTTCCTCTCTCCCCCCTCTCTCTCTTCCTAGTACTTTCTCTCCCTTTCTGTCTCACTCTTCTCGTGGGTCCCTTAAAACCAATGTCCGCACACATTTCGATTCGCGTAACCGTGAACTTTATCCCCCAACTTTTCCCATGGAGTGGCAGCAGTGGTAAGAGTTGAGAAGGGATGGATGGAGGCTGCCCGGAGCGAGGTAGTGCGTGAGGGTGAGGGACGTTAGATGGATAAGGGTGGCTGGTTGGGGCAACGAGGGAGAGCTTCCGGGTGTAGGATAAATGAGGACCCATGAGATTACCCAGAAAGCCACCCGCACCAGTCTGTGGCCATTCGAGCGTGAATTATATCTATTTTTCGTATAATTGCCCGCCTTTTCGACATTCGTGGATTACTGGAGTTGGGGATGCGGAGGACATCTTCCGACCCATTTGATTTAGAAGTTTCAGTGGAGTGAGTACATTGGAAGGAATAATCAGGTTCGATGGAGAAAATGATAGCTCCAAACGGCTTACGATTTGTGTAATTTAATCAATTTGTTTGCGAAGTATTCACATTGACACTAATTAGGGGACTGGGTATTCCCTGAATGAAGGCAGTACGATGATCTTTTGTCAGGTTAGCCTTCCCAACCTTCCCACAAATAGAAGAATTTTTTATCCCGGCACTGGTAGAGATTTCTCATTGATATACCGGTCCCTACTTTGAGTGAAATGCTCCGTCCATTGCATGGAATATCTAGGCATCTTTCACTTAGAGTAGGCCAGGTTTCTCTCCACCCTCATCATTTTCCAGGTAATATTCTGTCAACGTCCAAATAGGCTTCTACCCTTAATGGCGCAAAAGACGTACGATTACGACTGTCACTCCTATTAACAACTGGTAGTCTGGAAAACGGGAAGTTTAATAATAAGGTCCCTGTTTCAAGCACAAGTGATCTCAGTAAACACATACAATTCAATCCATATTCTTTTATTTTTTTGGAATGCGTTCTCCTTGGGCATAAGTGTTTGTTGAGTTTGACTTGCACCAGCTAAAATGTTACTGAAAAATAATAACTGGGCCGTTCGTTAAAGTGTTAGCCTTTAGAGCCTGATATAATTTCCATATTGGTCACTATTGGGCGTCTGAGCGGAGGTCCCAGGTTCAATTTCAAGGGAGGCCTCAAGATAATTCCAGCTAAGTGGTTAAGTTTAGTGCTAAGCTTATAGGTTTTCTAGCTACCTTATTTTTGAGATAAACCACTAAGAAATAGTGGCAATTCCCCTCCCCAGCTCGATTTTCATTCGCCTATGGAAGTAATACGTGGTGAAATTCATTATTACGAAGCAGCATGACATTTTGGTAAAGCAGCAGTAGGATTTGTTTCTATTGAATTCGCTTTGAGTTTGGGCATGAAAATAATGGAAAGAGTCCTCTCGCAAATTCTCCATTGTAATTAAGATTGGAAAACAACTTTTGTCTGCATCTCGGAAAAAATAGTTCCGATTAAAATCAATTGATTCGGGTACATTAATTGTAAATCTGGGAGTGCAAATCTTCAATTTCTGTTTTACTTTTCATTTGCAATGACAACTTTACATTGATCTTTGTTCAATTGGTCATCGACTCTTTCCAACGAACCTTGAACTTACCTGCTTCGATAGATAAGCAACACGTCTGTCAAATACTACTCCATTATGACTAGCATCCTCATATTCCCGGCATTGTTTGTTTTCTTTTGCCTCCCAATTCTGTGCCAACTTACAATACTTTATCCCGGTTCACGTCATCCCAAAATTGACCTGACCTAATGCTGGTGAGATAATCTCGATTTATTCTTCGCAATGGGGATTTATAACGTAAACAACGTGAGAAAGGTTGGAAGTAGGAAGAAATAGGGTGGATTTTGCGCGTGCGAGGCCTCCCTCAAAGAGAAAATGGCGTGATATTCTTTCCAAGTGGAGTGAAAAGGAGGAGGATGAGGTGAAAGAATGGATGAAGTGGTGGACCGAGGAAGGGGTGAAGGGTAATGGAATCGAAGGGAGGAGGAGGTTAATGGAGGTCAGGTCAGAAGAGTAGGGAGGAATATACCATTTCAGTCTTAAATCTTTCCCTTCATACTTTGGATTTTTGTTATTTGGCAAATTTCCATCCAATATGCTAAGATATCAAATTTCCGCGACGTGTTATAGTAAAGCTCTTGATCGCGTACCGCGAGGGCACCTTTATCCCGCGGCGCTTCTTAAGACGACGTGATGCTGAACGTCGTCATGATAAAATAAGAGATGCATTTGGAGATCGAAAGATAATGCATGGATCGTCGCGATGCTCAAGAGGAGCGTGAGGAGCATTATTTTCCCTGTTCCACCCGGGCATTGGTCAAGGCTATGCAACCAGCAGACGCCATAATAGAAGCGGCTCTTTCCGAGGGAAAAATCTCGATTCTCAAACACCATTATGAACTTCCATCCATGATGAATATCCATCAACCTCGTGGTATCCATTTGTCCCATAAGCAAGTTGGTCTTTTTAGAAAGTTCATCTCCAAGAATCACCAAGAGCGTTACATCAAAATATCCATAACCGCAGAATTAAGTGCTTATTTAACTATATTATCGGTCTCTGATGGATAAAGCCCGATACAGGTTCTGTAACGGCAAGGTAAATGGAGTTATGGGCATTGAGCTTCGTGAAAAAAGCCACTAAGTGTCTGACATGCTATAAAGAAAGGACAATAAGAAGGGTTTTGGCAAAAAAATCCTTCATAATTGCATGAGTTTTTAATATAAGCTAACGGCATAGTCAATACTACGATCAGCTGAGTACCTTTCACGCATAGTCAATTGAAATAAAAACTGGAACTGAAAATAAAACGAGACTAATATTCAGCTGGCTTAGCCTTAGAAACGCTTTTAATCGCTGCGTTTTATTTAAAAGTTCATTGTGGTTCATTCACCCAAGAAATTGATGATCAATATTTAGAAACTCAACATAGCCATCGATTCTCCATCGATGTGTGGACATCGCAGCATATAATTTTTTATCCGAAAATTATGGTCGTGATTTTGGTGGCTTCTTTCTTTGAGTGGAGACCATTGATGCCTCTGACGCCTCAAGCACCATTAACACCACAGCACCCAGGGTGCGTGACCATGGGCCGCAGCAAGGATCCGCTACCGTCCGTGAGCCAGGTCGCGTGCCGTGCTGTAGCTGAAAGCGAACACAGCTCGCGGGCCCTCAAGAGATGGGCGGGACGAAGGAGAATATTGCGAGCTGATAAAGTTTCGTGGAAGGAGAAGTTTTCGGAATTTCAGGGCGGGGTCAAAGAAAGGGAGATTAGCCCCTTTCGAGGATAGGGGCTGTGTGAGGGAGAGGAGGACTTTCGTAGAGCAAGAGGACACGAGCGGGCAGAGTGTGAAGTCCGTGGGAGGAAATAGAGGAAGGAAACGAGGAACAAAGATTGTTCGGAGAGGGTGGAGATAAGTTCCACGAGGGGGGGAGGGAGGAAGCGCAAACAGAATGGAGAACGATGAGGAGAGGGGGCCTGGGGCGTGGGACAGGGAGTGGAGAGGAGAGAAGGGAAGGGCGGGGCGGAGAGAAGGGTGGATAACGAGAGCTTTAACTTCGGGGAAGAGTCGAAAAGTACGCTGAGGAGGAGTCTCACATTTTCGGGGGGTCGCCTCGGAAGGAGGATAACTCTGAAGAACCGGGCGGAATGCGGGGCCAATGTTGCAAACCGTACCCAAGGGACAGACCAATCAATCTCTCGTATCGATGCAAATACGACTGTGCATTTTCAGTAGATTGGATCATAAGCATGATATTAAAGGAATAGAATGAAGGATATTTAGTTTGAAGCTATCTTTCTTTCCATGCAGACAAAGGGACCAGAATATAGCAGAGATTGACTGCAGAAGGAACAAATTGAAAATGTTTCCTGTTCCACGGAGAGTGGGAGAAAAGAAAATCGTTATTCTTGAACACATTAAACTCAGAGTCAGTATGAAATAGATCGGTTATTAAATAACCAAGCAAAAATTTCAGTAGACCAAAATGTTACTATTAATACAGGCAATGGGAATGGAAATAAATCACTATCCGCGTTAAGTACTTTCACACCGCGCTTCAGTATCCCATTGCCTTCCATTAACCCCTATATTCACTAATTGACTCCTAAATATTTCGCTGTTTTTTCCTCCACCATTGATACCAATCACTTAATTGTCAGTTTTGACCAAAATAATTAACACCAAGATCGTCCGATAGAAAATTATTATACATCCAAGTGTCAAGCAACACAATGGGGACAAACAGCAAGTCTGGGAAGCATAGGATACTTTTGACCTTTTGATGCCTACGTCGTGAATGTCCTTTTGTTGGCATCACATCACCCAAGGCCTGTTATTATTTTCTGAAATTTAACTTCTATGAGCTCACTTTGTGCGTGCAAGAAAATACGGCTACGGAACCCCACATCCATGCAACCTTGATGTTGCTTGCTGGGTAATCTTGTGATGAAGCGATCCAATTGGTGGAACAGGATGGAAAGAGTTAAGGTTTACCGATTGGAATTGTGCAAATGGTGGGGTAGGGGATGGGCAAGATCGTTCGAAGGGAGCAGTAGTGGAAGTAAGGCTTGAGCGATCGCCCTGGGCAGTCCTCCCACATCCCAGGAAGGGTGGTCATTGGCCGTGGTGACCCCTCCGTACCTCTCTCTCTCTGATGTCCTACGTAGCGGTCGCCTGTCCCATTGAATCAGCCACAGTCTCTGATCTCCGCTGTTAAGGCCCGAGTAATCGTCCCGTGCAAGTGATTGTGATCCTAGGGGGAGGCCACTGCATGGAACGGCGCTTAGGACAACAATGGCCTAATCCAACTGATGTCCATGAAAGCGTGTGCTACGGAACTTGGGAAAGCATCGGAGGAACTTCCACCGATCAATTATTTTCATCAACGACAGTGCACCCTCTTATTTTTACCATCTTCGTACCTTACAATGTTTGCCTTAAAGGGAAAGGTTAAAGCAGTGGCATTTTAATAATTGCGAAGATATTTTATTATTACGAAAAAGTAGAGGAAATGCAATTAAGTATTAATGTGCTCATAGACTAATTTGATCCCACCCTTAATTGGTTTGCAATTATCGCAGTACTGGAACAAATCGATGAAGTGTGATCCCTGAGTCATTTTGATAGGCCTGGAGCGTACATAAAATTCATGACCTTTCCTGAAAAGCACAGATAATGGCTTGACGAGTTGGCTCCTAAAGAGTTAGCTATTCGAAGTGGCTTTTAAGGACTCGGTAAAGAGCAAACACAACTGCCGCCACTTACGATTCAAGCATGCGTGCACCTTTGAACATTTCCCGAGGAGACCGTGGTTGATGCGAATCGTTGCGAGCAGGAATTCGAGGAAAATTTGGCGACACAAACCGAGCTCCTGCGTTTGGCGGTGCACGATGCCATTAGCGAAAACATCAAGGCGCGGAGGGCGTAGGTGGGTTGAAGATGGTAAATAAGAGGTGGAGTCCGCGCAAAGGAGAGGGAGCGAGGGTGAAAACTAAGTCAAAGGATGGGAAATGCGGTGGGGTCGAGGAAGCGACTGCGATACGGGCGGAGGTTGGCGCTGTGGGAGATGAGAGAGGGAGGGGAAGGGAGGAGGAAGGGCTGCAGGGGAGGAAACCTAAAGGAGAAGACGCATCTCTGCGTTCCCAGGAGAGTGGAGAGTCGGTAGGGGTGAGGAGAGAGAGAGAGGTAGATGAGAGGAAGGAAAAAGGGAACAAGAAAGGGAAAGCTGGAGGAGGTTCAATACCCGGGAGAGAAGCGTAGTGGAAGCGGTGGAGGGGACCGAAGGGGTTAAAGGGAGAAATTGGTCTTTAATAGGTCGAGATTCCGGATGAATGGAGCCATCTAACGCCCGACCCTGGAAGAGAGAGAGAGAGAGAAATGAGGAGAGGACTCGGGAGGAGAGCGAGCAAAGAAAGAGGCGAAGAAAGAGGAGAGTGAGGCGGTGTTTCGCTGAATGAAAGGAAGATATTGACAGGAGAAGGGAGGAGCTCCTTCGAAAGGAGAAGGCGAGCGAGGAAAGCACAGCAGAGGGTGTGAGCGAAAGCGAAGTGTGCGGAATAAATTAAGTGGACGGGGAGGATTTTCAGGGACAGAGGGGGGCGTGCAAGGGAGGGGGGTGGTGTAGAAAGAGAGAGGACACCTCAATACCCAAGAGTCGTCCCGGGAGTGAAGAGAGACCGAGGAGCTGTGGGGATGCGATGAGGCAGGTCGAAAGATGGGAAGTTCGGTGTTTTTAAAGGGATAATTACGGACGGGGACGGAGAGAGGATAAAGGTAGGCAGGGAGGCCGTGCCGACGGAGTCATTAGCACCCATACATATGAAGAGGAACCGGAGAAGAGTTAGGGAGGGAGAGTAGGTGCGTTGTTGATAGGAAATGTCAAACCTTGTGACTGTGTGCGTGAGGAGGGATAAACTTCGAATTAGGATAGCAGGCCAAAAGAGAAGCAAGGAAAAGGGGTCGAGGTCTTTTCGACTGTTTTTTTTCCTCCCAGAGAAAAGGTGGTCTCCCTTTTCTGCGCCGTGGAGTAGAGAGGGAAGCTGAGTGGAACTATTCGAAGTAAATGTTTCGGAAAGGAAGGTTCTCGTGGGCTATGGCGAGAGGGGTAAACAGTAGATCGACCCTGAAATAGGCTCTGACGAGGGAGAAGGACTGAGAGGGATGGGATAGGGAAACCGGGAGTGGAGGGATAGTGAAGGAGTTAGGTGAACCACCTGGTTCGATTCGTTCCGGGAGCTTAAGAGTGGAAATTCGTCGCCACATATATTTTTAAATGATGGAATTGAATATGGGGATATACAAACAAGCATTAGAGTATTACTCTAAACTGGTTACGGTAAAAGAAGAAGAGGGCAGACATTAGAGTGGGTGCAATCGGAAAATGTACCAAGTGTATGCTAGTCATTGTCGACAATATCTACATTTACATACATGGATCAAAGAAGAAAAAATCAAATAAAAATATGAAAAAATTTGTTGAAGGAAATATATGGTGATGGTTTTAATCCCTTTTTCATAAGTTATTGTATTTTTGTTGAACTCGGGCAGATTAACTTGTGGGTCGGAGAGATGCTTCGTGACTTTCCGTGGTTCAGAGGGCACGGATTCAGGTCATGCGTTTGGGTGAGCTCTTCCGTTTCTTATTCTTAACCTTTGGACTCCTGTTCCGTGCTCTCGAAATTGCTTGGTTAACGGTGATTTGAGGTTGATGTCCATTTAATTATGACTACGTTTATCCACATATATTGTGCTTTCCGGCAGCTAACTTGATGATGATTGAATTGGGGTTGTAATAATGGGATTTACACTTTGTACCTGGAGCTAAAAACACCCCCCATTTAAAATGGGAAAAAATAAGATGTGAGCTGAATGTATGGTGCTAAATGATTGAAAACTACTAACAAACCAGCGAATATAAATAGGTTACCCACTGATTTGATTTCTTAAGTCAGCAGGAACGTATGTGGTTTCCGTGCGTTGATAAAATAAACCCAGGCTAGCAGCACATACAACTCTCTCTTCAATAATCCGGAATTCATGTAAAACAATCCAGTTTTCTTGGATCTCCTTATGTGACGGCATTTTTGAGTGTTGGTAATTCAACCGGGAACGACTAACATAAAATTACTACCACAAAAGGAGCGTAATAATTTGATATTGCTGAGGCAGATATTTGACTGTAAAAGTCGCGAAGAAAGGAACTGTTCCCGTATGGACCCAGCGTGCGGGGTGCTTATAGCTAAGGATCCTACCTATAACCCTGGGGATCGTTAATTTTTTACTATTGTTGCTGACTAGCGTAATCATCAAGACTTGACCATTTCGCAGGACTTGAGATCCCTCAGGTAGTCCATGCAGAATCAGCCCCTTCCGGCTCGTCGTAAGCATGGCAAGAAGCAATGGGAAGACGATGATGGGCGGAGGAGAGTATTTGGGAAGACGAGCAGGAGGAGGTGCTGAGAGAACCCGGGAGATCCCTCGATGAAATTACGGTGCTGAGGAGCGAACATGGGGAGGGAGATAGGGGGAGGAGAGAGGCTCGCAGCGGATCGAGCAGCGTGTTTAGCGAGTCGGAGAAGGCGAGAGAGGAGAGTGGAGAAGTGGGGTTTGGGGAAAAGTTAAGGCCCGGAGAATGCCGGGTTGGAAACCGAGGCGTTGGGGAAGGGAGCGAGGGAGGGCGGCAAATGACGGATGCGGCGCGAATCCCGAATGACGACGACAGCGGGAGACAGCAACAGTGTGTGCCCGCGTGTTAATGCGTGGGATAGTCCGTGCGTGAGTAGGCGAGTGCGTGCGAGGGGCTGTGGGAAGGAGGCGGGGAGAGGGAGGGGAGAGGAGAGGGAGAAAGGAGAGCGGACACGACTGCCCGGGAGGTCCCCGCTCTGGGGAAGATGGAATTAGTTGGATGCGGCTGTGGGGGACAGGAGGGGAACGGAGAGATGCAGTATCCCTGAATACGTTTTTGAGAGAATGTTCATTTGCTTCCTTCGCAGTGGTCTCCGCACATAAAAACACCAATCGTAGCTTCATTTTAATCATATCGATCATTGCACGCGCTTTGGAATTCTTTCCTATAATTTATTACTTTGAATCGTGACGCGGGAGTGAACATTTTGCTTCAAGTTTTGCGTGTACTGTCAGCTGTTTATGAGACGATAACTTAAGTTGATCCATTTTAATGGTTTTGAATCCCCATCCTTCGCCAAAAAATTGGGTGTATGGGAAGTAAACCGGGAGATGAAGCTAATTTTCCACTGCGCAATTTCCTCGGTAAACTTGGACATAAAGGTTTTAAAGGCAGAGAAAACATATTGTTATCTGGTAGAGTGAAATCGAAGTGCTGCAATGAATCTGGCTTGAATGCATTTAATTACATTACAGTTGTTTTTGCTATCATCTTGGCAGCCTGTACCATTGATGAAGAATTTCCCTCTTTTCCTCCGCCTCCGTTTAGAAGATCATTCCTTAGAGGAAGAGTCAATTTAAGCTCTTACATTTGATGGATTTTAGTTATCAAATCGTGCAAAGGAGAACGTAATGATTGCTGGAATGAAGTTGGGTTGTACCAAACGGAGTGAAGTGCAATGTGCCTTAAGATTTATTCGAGGCATCTGGCCCCGTGCCAAAACAATGCCGTATCGATTTGTGGTTAATTCCAGTCATTAGGCAGTTTGCCGGTGGGTTTGATGATCAAAAGAAATATGGTTCTTTAAATGCATAGTTCAACGATTGGAATTTAAAGCAAGTACATGACATCCATTGGAAAAATATTTATCACGTTATCAGTTTATGTTTGACGAAGGGATCCAGTTTGTTTTTTTTTTTAATAGCTGCTGGAGTAAAGGAAAGATAACTGAGTTATCAGATGAGGAAGGTTTAAGAGCAACTTTGATCGCTAAGAAAATCTTCCTCGCTTGTTTTCATTGAGGATAAAGTGTTAAAAATGAATGGGAGACACATTTGATATATGATAACGAAATTATACATTATATAAGTCCTTCACCTTCATTATCAACTGCGACCACCGGTTAATATGATTCGAGAAACGGGCTCACATTTGCCCTCAGTCACACATTGAATGGCTGGAGTTCTTAAACCCCCCTCTTCATCACCTGGCGTGGCAACTCGCAGAGCATAACGTGTTACGTAGATGTCCTCTGCCACGAGGCGCTGTCCTCATCCTTTTTACGATTATTGTTCAACGGCTTTACGACTTCATGTTATGCTAACGGAAAGCGCGCTCAACGTCCACGTCCACTCAATGACGACAGTCGGACGTTCCCCGCAGGCACTCAATTCGACAGGGGACACTAGCGCAACAACGGTAACGATAACGATTCGACTCGGGAGGAAAGCGAGACCTCGAGGGCCGCCGACACCCAGGGCGCGAGTCTCATTCGTTTACGCCATCTCATCCCTGTCCGCAAATCCGGCGAGGACATTCCTACCTCTTCTCTGAGCGAGGATATCTCCCCGCCCGGCGATCACGGGGATGAAATGGAGTGGGAGGGTCTTGAAGTGCGTCGGAGGTGGCGAAGGCGTTGGATGGGAGGAAAGGGTGCTACGGATTATATTTCACAATACCAACTCGTCGAGGTCTCTGGGTTATCCAAGGGTCGGGGGGGTTGTGGAAAACGCCCTCCCGTCACCGCATAAGCTCGCTCAACTCTCTTCGGGGGCATGCCTTTCCCGGGCCGTTGCCTAGCTCTCACTCCAGCCGATAAAGCCTTGTGCCCTGACCCATAACCTCCCACACTCCCGCGCGGGCCCACACCTTCATCTCCACCCCCTCCCACATCCCTCCTAATTCCCACACCCCTCATCCCTCCCGATTCATCTCACTTACATTCTCTCTCCTCCTCTGCTCCACCCGCGCGGGCCCGCCCCATATTTCAACCTCCCGCGCGTCCCCCTCCCTCCCACCTCAACGCCTTCCCCCCCTTTCCTCGACCTGTACTCGTATAACTTCCATGTTATAAAGCCCTGTCTTCCGGCTTACGGCTTTGCATATGAATGTTAATGCGGGAGGAAATGAGTAAAAGGCTCGACCAAGAAAAGTTTTCGGGGGATGAGGAGGAGAAGGTGGTGGGAGTGTTTTGGTCGGGTAGTTAGCCGAAGAGGAGGCAAGTGAAGGAGTTGATGGGGAAGGGGGATGGATTCGCGGGCGGCTATAAGGTGCAGGGTCGTAGGAGGTGTGGGGAGGTCAAAGGGGAGGGGAAAGTCCTGTAGGGATGGAAGGAAAAGAGAGAGATGAACGGAGCGGGGATGAGGACGGCTTTGGCCGCGCGTAGGGATGATCCGATGAAGTCCTTCGTGCCGACGTGCACGGGGTGATGATATGTGGAGAGCTACGTGCTTATTTAAGGAGTTGCGGTGAACAAAGATTGAACATTTTGTTTAAGCGAGACTCTTCCAATCTAGGAAATTTGGCCCATTTTCCCCTCTACTTATTTTATTGATAAATGCAACTGAAAGAAGAAACTTGTTCAATTTTATCAAAGAGAATGGGAGATTGGGAAGCGTTGAAAATTAAAGGAACGGAGGAAGGGGGGAGAGAATCTTGGTGTTGGAATTAGCCTGCTCTTAGTGAAATGCAGCAAATTTTCCACTGTTAAGTTAATCATCCGACACACAAAGAACATTTGAAGTGCTTTTTAATCTGCATTCAAGTAGTGACCGGTGTGCCACTGAACAATTTTCCAGCTTTGGAATTTTTAAGCGGCTCTGGTGTAGGGCGGCAATTGCTTATAATCACCACACAATCCCAACTCTCTGGGTCCCATTCTTGTAACACTTCAATATTTTCCTCCTGGTTTTTGAGGAAAAATGATTCCATCCATTACATCATAAGAAGAATATTTTGAACATTTCTCCAGGAGAGCAGTAGCCGTACGACATATCTTGAAAATTCTGATATTGCCGAGTCCAGTTCGTAATGTTTGACCCTAATTTAATCCAAATACCAATGTGTTTTTTCTTTCCGTGTTATCATGTTTCGCTTCCACTCGATATCGCCTGAATCTTCAGAACTAAAACAATCAATCCCGGGGTAAAAATCGGACCCGTAACATTTTGGTTTGCTTATTCGTGCATTGTCGACATGTCTAAGCGACTGGTTCTTACCGCCTGTAAAATGTAATGCCAGAAGCAACTTCATCTTCCGGATAAAATATTGATTATTTTCTTTTTTCCGTGATAATGCTTTATTTTTAAGTGCTATTTACTAACTTTGCTTTTCTACCACCCGCGATGACCACAATGGCACGTTGCTATTCTGTTGGGTAATTCAAATTTCAGTTTTTGAAACCGGCAGCAGCATGTTTGTCTTAGGTTTAGTACTTGATAATAAGTGAACCGTCGTACTTTGATCATAGGAGGGGATCATAAATGTTTATTTACCACACATTGCTGTTCTTTTTAATTGAAGAGCAACTGAAACACCTTAAATTATCAATTCCGTTTCAGTTGATTTCTTCATGCTGAGATGATTGGACCAAGGTCTTATTTGCGGCGTCATTAATATATGCCACCTGAAAAGTATTTAACGGTGTCTCTTACGCTTTTATTTTTTAGGCGAGAGACTGAACGTAGCTGGATCATTGTGTGATGATTTTCTTATATTTTTCATGGAGGATTGCATGGAAAAAGCTTGTCTAATGTAACAAAAGCTTGGACTGACTCGAATCATGATTACTTCCCACCGCACCGAACGTAGGCAAAACGATTGAGCGAATGTCGATTCGTCTCTCTCGGCGCCTTCCAAAAATAATCGCCGTATTTAATCATTTGAATACGTAATGGCTTAGGGGCTTGCTGACAGGTTCCTGGAATGTTTTCCTAAAAAAAATGGTGCGGAGATAGTGTCACTCGAATATGGCGAGGTAGGAATGAGAATGGCGAGATAAGGAGAAAAGTTGGTTAAGACAGAGAGAGAGAGTAGCGAAGTAAAACGGACGTGGACGGGAGTTAGCGAGGTTGGCGAGAGGAAAATTGCTTGCCCTGGGATAAGGAAACCGGGAAGATAGAGAGAGAAGGGAAGGATTTCGGGACAAGGGACGTCGGCCTTTCCTTCCCCGTTGTTTTGTGTGTGCATGACTACCCCTGTGAGGGTCGAGTTTGCGGGAGATCTCCCAAGATATGAGCTATGGGGAGGGTAGGAGGGGTTGGGGGAAAGGGTGAGGTGGTCGCGGCGGCAGTTCAATTTGGGAGGGTGAACTAAGGCGAAGAATGAGGAATAAGGGGACGGGGACAGAGGAAGAGATGACGAGGGGTACCGTGCTTTGTTCTTCTTTCTTTAATAACAAGGCCCGAGACGTGCACTCCGCCGTCAGTAGCATTTGTGAATCCCTCCTCCCCACGTCTCTCTCTTTTATATACGTGCCTTAATGTCTAATATACTCCCACTGAGGTTATCATCCAGGGGGACAATATTTTTCCGTGGCACGAATGAAATGTCCGTGCGGAATACACATATCAGGGCGTATTCTGTCTGTACTGCACAATAGGTCGGTGAGTTTTCAATTTCCCTGGTATGTGAATTAAGGTCAGTTGATCTCCTGACTCATCTTCGGTCGAAATCAAAAAGTTTTGGATCTCCAAAATCCCATCGTGAACTCCTGATCTTCACCCTTCAAAAGCGCGAGCGCTTGCTCGAGTTATTGATTGAGGGTAATCAAATTGATCCCGTGATGTATGTGAACAGGATTATGGGATACACGTGAGTGAGCATTTGAATTTCGATCCCAAACTCAAGTTTTCTCTGTCATCTCAAAATCGTTACCTCATTAAAAATGGTAATATTTCTTTGCATCAAATACCAGAGCTATTTAATTCACCATGGAGCTTGATTCTATATTTTTAAGAGGGCAGGTAATGAAATGCACTGCCCTAATGGTGGTTTAAAGTACACTTTAGATGGAAAGATATGGCTGAATCTGTGATACAGAGAGGCATGGACAATAAGAACTGTGGAAAAGACATTTAGCATGCTAGGGAAATGTTTTAGATGAATTGGAGAGGAGTAGTAATTAACAAAGAGGTTTCAAGAAGACCGTGAGAAAATTCTGGAATAATTGAGTCTTGATAATTCTGGAAAGATGGCAGAAAATCCTTATCGGACACGTCTTGAATCACGGAGGTTTCATGAAGACAATCGTTGGCGGAAAAGGGAATGGGAAGAACCAAATATGAAGATTTCGGATTGGATATATGGTGCTCACGTTATGTAAAAAAAAGCTGCTGAGTTAATGGAGGAATGGGGAATAAGATCATTTTAATCTTAGAATTCATGACGACGATGATAAGGTGGACATTACCACACAAGTTATATCTTGGCATCGTTCTATAATTTTCCTCGGAGTCGATGCTTCATCAGGGAAGCTGGCAGGTGTCAGAAATCAGTCTCCGACGGAGGAAGCGGAGCGGTCGAAGACGAGGACGCGAAAGTGGAGATATGCGACGGAAAGAGACCACGAGGCTGTGAGAAAAGTCGATTCGGGCCCGCGCAGTGAAGGGCTCGGGCGATTCACACGCGAAGGGTATGAGGGGCGAGGCGCGCAAGGTCCCACGATCTTGGCCCAGATACGTCGAGGG
This sequence comes from Platycnemis pennipes, assembly GCA_933228895.1. Taxonomy (NCBI): domain Eukaryota; kingdom Metazoa; phylum Arthropoda; class Insecta; order Odonata; family Platycnemididae; genus Platycnemis; species Platycnemis pennipes. Next base: position 89,512,246 of record OW121848.1, read on the forward strand.
TCGAGCGATCGCGATGCTCCTCTCTCTATTTCTCTCTCCCTTCCCTCCCAACCCCCTCACCGCACCCGTTCATCTCCGTCCCGACTTGTTGACATTCGCCGTGTTCGGCCGCACTCTTCCTCGAGCGCTCCCTCTAGCTCACGATTCGTCTCCAGTTCCCGAGCCGATGCCATTCAGTTTTTCCAGCGGAGCGGAGGATTATCAAGGAATGCACGGTGATGATCTCATTTCCGAGCAGCGTGGTCGTTTCTTTCACTTCCCGTGCGAGTGTGGGCGTGTCGCCTCGGCGTCGAATTCCCGACAAGGCTTGCCAAAATCACGAACGCTCCCGCCCCAGACGGTCGTGCGAGTATTTCGCGTTATTTCTTTCCATTTTTTCCGCGCAGTATTCACTCGGTGACGGATCGCTTCCACAAGATCCACGATGCTCTCAAGCGAGGGACGCGAATCAATCTATCGATTAATATTATTTCGGAATGTACCTAGAAGGGTAGTTTATTTCATCCAAACCTTTGCGTTACTTCTCTTCGCCACTCCTTGAACTCCGCCTCTCCTAAGCCACCTCTCTGTTTACAGAATCAAATTGTACAGACCACCCTGCACTCTACTTAAATTCCATTTTTCAACCAATTATTTGCTTAATATAAAAATTATCGATTTTTTCAGTCGATTTGGAGTTCTAATTAATATTGGTGGTCGATTGCTCATGTATTTTTTCATTTTGAGACCATAAATATTTTTTATCGAAACCTTTTTGTTTTACCCATTTGATCTACGGAGTTCATTTCGGTCAGTCCTTGCATACCTCCAAGCCGGGCTAGCTGCAATGATTTATTTTTCAACAAACTCTATTAACTTTTAAGCCTGCGAGTTGTACTTTTGTAGCTTAAGGGAAATAAGAAAAGATAGCTATAGATATTGTGTTCGCCTCTCCATGGAAGGTAAGGTCACATATAGCATGATTAGTAGAGAAATATAAATAATGAATTATTTTAGTATTCAATGCATGGCATGATAGCCATAATCCCCATTATTCTGCCTGAATACCGGAAAGAATGATAAGTATATAAAATGGAGAGAGGAGTTGATTGCAAGTTGCAGAAAGCAACTGAGAAACTAAGATCGTTTGTACCGCGAAGAATATGTGAGTTTCTGGGCATAGATAGAGGAATTTATTTAGAAATGGAAGAAAGTTTCAAAATAAATTTAGGTACGGATAGGCAAATTGTTTACGAAATATGCGAGGGGATCTATAATTTAAGGTCCCATTAGACAAACGAAAAGTTCAGCATTTGAAAGGCTCTCCATACAGCACTTATATGGGGATCAGTATATTACAGAAACATCTTTAAATTTTATGGTTGTCGTACTCGGAGACTCGGAATGAGAAGGTAGCCCTGCATCCTCCACCCAATCAACTCAATCCCCCCAAAGAATTGAACTTTAAGTTTTTATATTTAATGTGAATCCAGAAGTTACACTAGCGTTATGGCTAGCGTTACAAATAGGCCAATTACGTTTCTAAAACTATCATTTTTAAGTCAAACTCTTCCCAACAAATTAATTTCGCGTATATTAGCCTGCAAAATAGCTAATGATGGGATTAAAATTGGTATTCTGCTCCACAAAGCAATGACAGCCTCCTGAAATTTGATTCCCCATGTCAGCATGAGTAAAAGCGCAATTGATTCAAATTTCGCTCCCCAACTATAAATTGCGAGCAGACATGCATGACAGGACACGTTAAGAAATTGTTGGCAGCATGTGGTCATGTCGTTATGAACAAACGCACTCATAAATAAGAGGAATTTTTTTTGCACCAAAGAAAAGGAACTGGAACTACTTATTTTCCCGAGGTTGCAAAAGGAAGTTGACCAAGCTCTTTGACATCCACCTTGAAACATCTTTTCAATGGAATACGGTAAGGACCTCTTTTACTTGATTGACTTCTCTCTAATACTGCAGGGATTCGTTTTATTGAAGAGCTCCTTTCAGCTCCAATGTGAAAATTCCTGCCAGACAGAAGGCTGCAATTTATATTGCGTCTTTTAAACACAAATGGACTCTCATTTATTTTCCGATGACGTTGAAAAAATATAGTGGAGTTCCGCATGTTACAATAAAATTGATCACAAATTAATAAATGGATAGATAGGACATATTTAACTATATATGTCATCCCTGGTTGCAAAGGAAATTTCTATTGCTGTAACGAAAGAAAAATTGATGATTTTGGAGCTATAATCGCAACTTTTTGAAGAACAAGAACTATGTAATGAAAAGAAAGAATTAAATTCTACATTATTGTATCTGTTACAATTTCAATCCAATATTATGAGTGTAGGTAATTTAAAATAGCAAATGGAGAAGCATCTGCACAGAATCAAATGCTTTTCTTATGGGAGTAAAAGTTGACCGTAAAGGCTTACTTTAACAACCTCAAAATTCCTTTACGCAAAAATACCCTCTTAGTGTGCCCCTATACCATGATAGGGATTTTACTTCAAAATGTTAGTATAATACCATTATCCTATTCTTAAACGTAGCTGAGAAAAGATCATTACTCTGCAAACATGTGCTAGCTTAACGTAATAAGCATGGTAATAAACTCAAACTGCTTAGCGTATTTGTAAAAATGTTGCAGTTTCATAGTTTTTTAGTAGTTTCCAATGACTTGTTTTATGTTACCACATGCCTGTATTATTACCTCCAGGTCTTACTACGCAATGACTCATTTTATTCGCAACACTCAGTGCATGTTTTTTATGCTTATTTACCCACAAACACCCTTGTGTCTGCTCAGTGGTTAACGTTTGTCTAGCCCTGTATTTTTTATGCATACAGTTTGATTGTAATAACCGATTATAAGATTACATAAGCTCCAATGGATCGGGGATATCGATTACGGACTTCGCCAAAGCACGTGAAGTAGGCACATCTACTCTTCTCCGAAGCATCCTCCTGTTTTACATCATCTCCCCCACGAAATGGTGTACCCCGCCGCGGGAGATGGAAGGGAAGAAGGGGAGTTTGGTGGTCCTCTTCGGGGAGAGTTTAAGGCACGTGGAGGACGCCTGCAGGGGTATCGTTTGAGGCGGGAAGGGTGAGGCATGGGAGACCACCCTCCCAGGCGATCGCCGTAGGCATCCGCGGCGACGAAGTTCTACGGTTCCACGCGGATCGATGAGGCTTGCGGGAGGGTAGCGAGGGAGGCCACGGGGGAAGGAAGGACGGGAAGTCACTCCCGTGCCGAAGGAAGATGTCCCGATTAATTATTTTAAATTTTACGACAGGGGGCTTGAATGAGTACTTTGTTTTCGGACGACTCACGCGAAGACCGGATATGGAATCAATTTCAGCGATTGAAATAAGCGGTATCCGCCTCAATTTTACCGGAGAATGATTATTTATTTACCCCACATAACATGGGTGCTTTTGCAATTTAAATTAATGCTGCTGAATGAGATTGTCAATTTTATTATGTTGCTGTATAGATTAATCCTCTTATCAGTTACGCTCAGAGTTGATGAAACCATAAAAGGAGCTCCTTCAACTACTTTTTTTGTGGACCTTTAATTCTAATCTAGTAATTAAATTTACAAATAATATCCCATAACAATGAATCAAATTGTTTCTTCCTCCCATTGTTTCATGTTACCAATGCCTGCTGCATTTAGGATTTGCTGATATTCCAGAATTTTGAAGCAGTAATGAGAATAATTAATGAGATTAATAGATTGTAACTCAATTATTGTTGCTGTTCACTCGCGCATATTATTAACTTTGACAACGCGTGAATCAAAGTCATTTATTTGTTCTCAACTGGGGAAGAGCATAAGAAAATTTTGTTCTTTGTGGAAACCAGCAAAAAAGAGTCGCAAAGCAAAATCCAGTAAAAATGTGAAGCCAACCGAGGTCATTATATTTTATCGCATCACTTTCATCGTGTTCAATGGATATTTATTCATGGAGTCATTCCACGGACGTATCGTCACGTGCCAATAAGCAATTGCATGGATTGATTTACAAAACCAATATTTTATTTTTTTTTTAATTTTAATAATATAATTGGTTGCATTTCTCTCGCGATTTTTTTGATGATGGGATATTTTTTTTGTTTTCGTTCAACCGGTCACATGCGTAAGGCTTCGTGCGCGCACTGTTACGCTTGATTTATTCACGGAACTGTTTGCTTTAGCTGGGGTGGGAATGATTCATTAGTTGCCTATTTCCTTCCGTATGTGATATGACGCCTAAAATGTAAATGTATTGTTGCAGTATGTTTTCGAGTTAAATGCCAATCATTGGCAGTTTTAAACCCTGTTTCAGAATTACTGGCGCTCACTAACTCATGTATATGTGTAATTCCTTCATACTGTTCCCCTTTAAGGTAGGCATCGAAAAAAATAATTACTCTTGATTGGCCTTGGAAATTGGTTATACCTTCCTGAGCATCTATCACGAAATTTGTCGATCAGTAGTTTTCAAGTGCTGTGGCGGCCATTGTTGACAGATTTTGCGCCTCGTGTTCATTATCGAGAATGGATCATTGTCAGCGGAATGTGGAGTAGGAGCACGGAGGGAAGAAAGTTGGATAAGTGGGGAAGAGGGAGGAAAATAATAAGTGTCCTCAGTGGAAAGAAAAGTACAAGATATGAAGATTTATAGGGAACGCGGATTTGATGAAAAGGATGGTATGAGATGGATCATATATTGATAAATCACAGTCAAGGACTATGTACTAGCTACTAATAGTGGCATGACACACATGATAATGATCAAGTTTCGAGATGCACATTGTGATTCCACCCAGGCAGCATTTTAATAGAGCTTTTAATAACACCCTTGCTTTTCCATGCCATTATCATGCTTTTCTTCATTTCCTCTCCTTTATTTCTCTGCATGAGTGAAACACAGGACATAGTCCATAGGATTGAATTTAAGGCATTCTTGACGCCTTTAGTTGAGAGCGACCTGATGCCGATTGCAGGATTCTCCACTTCTTTCCCTTCCGATGCCATCCCAACAGGTCTGAGGCGCCTTCACGTGCAGACTAGAAACTCCACAACGGAGATGCAACGGAGATCAACTATCACTCCTCCTCCTGCTCTTCCTCCTCCCCCCTTCACCCTCCCACTCCCTGTCACGAATCGGGTGATGGTACTGAAGTGAGACTGGGTGGACGGGTTCGCAGCCTGGAGGAGGTAGAACAGAACGAACGCCGGGAGGGTGTCGGCCAGCCATACTTCCCTCCCCCCACCCATTCCTTCGGTCGTTCTACCTAGCGATGCCGATGTAGTCGTGGGTGGTCAAGTCTCGTTGCGGTGACGTTATAAATCGCGATAGCCGACGACTCCGCGCTTGCCCCACATGTCGCGTGGGGAGGCGTGAGATTTTTCCGAAGTAAAGGGGAATGTCTTGGCCGCGGTGGACGTGGGTGGCACAGAGGGTGAAATGTCCGCGGTATACGAAGAAGGGAGGAAAGGAAACAGAGAGAAAGGGTTCGAGGGAGAATATTAGAAGGATATGGCTTATGGAAAAATGTGGCTTGAAACTAAATGTAACAGCATGAAACCTCGCTGTTTGCCTACGAGGCCGTCAACGACGAGTGACAAAGCTTTATTTATATTTCAAATTTTACTGGCCGTAGACACCATGGTATTAACACGAAATATTTCCGCGCTATATGTAACCCGTTCATATGTTTACATGCAACAAAATCACATTTGACATCAACGAAAGGTACTTTTATGCCCTAAATGTCATGTTTACCTACATAAAAATTAATTTTATGTTAAAATTTGGCGCCAAGCTTTGTCTTTGCTATGGGATCATGGGTGAAGTACCATGCTTTGCAATGGCAATTCAATTAAACTTAAAAGCATAGCATCAGTATATGTGACGCTTCAATAATAGTCCTAGAGTAATAGTCCTGAATAATTAATTTCAGTATCCAACTGACTCAATCATCGACAATGATGTCATCGTTCGATTTCGAAGGGAAACTTTTATGGGCACCGGAAACTGCAAAACCTTAGCATAAAATGCATTATTGTTATTGAAACTAACGTTATTCTCTGAAGGTCTAAGATTGTTTTCAGTTAGAACGTAATGTGCTCTCGCTATTGGCATGATAGCACGTCTTTTCCGATCTATTACATATTCACTGCCTCGCTTGAAACAGCAAGTCAGGTCTTTATATTAGGTAAATAAATACATTTAAATACCAGATTGTGAAATAAAATCAACACATATACAGTAAGGTACAATTGTTTCAAATGAGCAAAGACAGAAAGGAAGTATTACTTTTATATGTTGAGATCTTTCAAGCAAGAAATGAAGCTGTCGCTAAAAAATCTGTGAAATGATTTTCCTTAAAATTAAACCTCTCACAGTATTTAATGACACTAAATAGACACCCGTTATGACATTGACTCTGAAAGAGAGAGGGAAAGGCAGTTCTGTAAAACTAATCTAATTTCAGATATGCTCTCGTGAAAGACTTAAATGCAGAGGCGTGCCTCTTGCTTTGCTAAAACGAGCGGCTTGTCTTCGCTAAAACAAGCATAGTTTATCCCAAACTTTGACTTCCGGAAAGGTCTATTCCCAGTCACTTACTCTGCTTCTTGCATATCATAATATAAACTACCTACAGTTGATTTTCATCCACTAGAAGGCGTTAAGGCGTGTTTAGATGGGAAAGGCGTCGGTTCAATTACTTAGTACTCCTTACGAAATAAGATCTTAGCCTTAGCTTTAGTTTTTAAGTGCTTGGTTTCGAACCCTAGAGTGCCTTCTTAGCCACGCTGGCTGCGTTAATTTTCAATTCTCAACTTACGGTTGCGTAACCCCCTTCTTCCTCCAGAGATGGAATAACGGCATTGAACAGTTAATAATTTTTTACGTGAAAATTAGTCTTCCCTCCTCGTGTTACTTTATTATAAACAATCCACAACCGAAGTTTCTTTGCGGTGCCGGGTCATAAGTTGATCACATAGGCGGCGGAAAATAATGAAATTCTAGAGTGGAAAATTCAAGTCTGTTTGGTACAAAATTCATTAAAAATGAAAGCCGTTTGACATATGACCTGGCTACCGGCAAGGACAAAATCTCGGTTTCGAGTTAAATAGGGCAGGGAGACTTTTTCTGATTGGCAAGCGTTGGGGAGTCAGTACTCGAGAAGGAAGGCGAGAGTGAGTAGTGAGAAAGTAGGATTCTAGGGGGACGTGTCCCCCCGCACTCGTGCCGCTGACACCTCCCAAGCGGGGTCGAGGGTGCAGAAGGGGAGCAGAATACTGGGGCAAGGGTCGCGGCAGGAAGAGAAAGGACGGCCCCGTCGCGTGAATCCCATCCTCTGCGGAATTTCACGTTTCTCCGCCAACTCCCTCCGTCCGCCGGCATTCTCTTTCCTCTAGCTACGTCTTCACTTTCCTTCGCCAATTCCCACCCTCCCGGACCCACTTTTACCTCCACCCGCAGCACGCCTTGCAGCTGAGGCATGCATCTCTTTACCCCTCTCTCCCTTCATCTCAGAGCTCATGCCCTCGGCTTTCTTCCTCAAGGCGTGGAGTGCCAGCGTCAGCTTCGCTCGTTGTTTATTTGTTAGTTTTCTCTCTCCGTACAACCCGAGAAGCCCTCTTTCTTTCTTTCTTTCTGCGTTGCCTCGTATTTTCTTCTCCTGTCCCACTCACTCGTCCACGGTTTTGATAAAACTCATCGCCTCGGGCCCGTGAGAATGAACTCAGCCTAAGATAATGTTTTTCTGATCTCGCTCTCCGTCGTGGTGGGTTGTAGGGTAAACTTCGAGAATAGTGGATGTATTTGATAGCGCCCTGTGAATGTTAAAATGCGGAGTTTGAGTCCAGGTGGAAGTAAATATTTTGAGGGCGTGACCGCGAAAGTCCGACACTGAAAAACTCAAGGCTAAATACTCATCATTCCGGAAAAAAATTACCTCTGGAGGTTTGGTCTTTTGACTATGATGCCGTGACGAATTGTGTGAAATTTCACGGCACGAAATAACGAAATCGGGGAAGCTTCTGTACTCATTTGGTGAGGTGATTTTCCGTACGACGTCCACGAGTGAATTTTTTTTAGAGCGAGGTAGTCTAAGCGGCCTGTAGGCCCCGGAGTTTTGTGGAAGCATGGATGGGATTGAGTTTGAATCAAAACATCGCGTCGAATGAGCGAACGTTCGCGAGAAGGGCAAACGATATGAATGGAACGTACGTAAATCCTCCTCTTTGAAGCACAAACGTCGGCCTTGCTATTTTGAAAACGTAGGTGAGCGCGGATTTGCGGTGCATTGATTAGATTCGACGACCCAGATTCGAGCCGAGGGGCCGGAAATAAAAATTAATAAGAGGAGCTGAATTTTTCCAGTAACTGGATCCAGCGTCATTAAACCGTATTCACCGGCCTCGGCCTCAACAAATTGTCCCCCACTGCGCGACACAATTCGCTGCGGTTTTAGGCGTACACCCCTTTCGTATGGGGAACTTACGAAACCCTCTCGAGCGAGCCGTGTTCCCACATCCAGTCACGCGCGGCATCGCAACTTATTTCCTCCCCCTTTCCTCACACCATCATTTCCCACCACTTGAAACCCTTCCGGCGACTACGTGAGGTAAAAATAACACCGTACGCGATATACCCAGTGCATCACGCGCCTGACTTCTGCCCCTTCACGAGAGGAGTTTGTGGGAGTATGAACCTGCGTATTCATACCACACGCATCCTTCTTCATACTTCACTCCTTCTCTCCTCTCCCGATTCAATCCACTCTACCCCCTTCTTATTTTCTCCACCGTCAACCCTTCGCGTTGTTCTCCCATCCCCCTCCGACCGAACTGTCTGCTATGGAGGGAAGCTTTGGGGGCGAGGGACTACACCGCCAATTATTCCGGCTTCCATTTCCCTCCTCCCGACCGAAAAACCCGTCAACCTTTCCTCTCTCCCCCTACCCTCCTCTCTCTTCCCTCAAATTCACTTCGTCCTTCACCCCTTCAGCTTCCGCCCTTCCGGTATCCACCCCACTCCCGCATCCCCCAACCAACCAACGAAACCATCACCCGTGTCGTTTCCCCACCCCCCATTAAATCCATCCTCTCCGCCCCCGCTGCGATACGAACCCAGCCCCTCCCCCCCGCCTCCCCAACCACGTTCCGATAAAAACCGTCAATCCCCGGCCCTTATCCCCTCTCGCCCAACCTCTCGTGATTACTCTGTCCTCCACTAGACCACCCCCGCTTCTCCCGCCCACCTTGTTAGCAAACACTCCCCCCCCCCTCCTTCACAAACCGCCGCTGTCAACCCATTCCTCCCCCCGTTCCGGCTGCTCCGCCGCTTCCCAGCCTGCAACCCCCAGGCCTGCCGGTCTTTCTCGCCCCGATGCACGGCGTTAGCCCGTAGAGAGGAGGACGACGGTGGACGTGTAATAATATCAAGAGGAGTCAACGCAGTACTCGGGAGGAGGAGAGATGGCTAGGAGGGCGTGGATGGGGTACAGCAGGAGTCCCTGCGTCGCTGAGTAATTGTTTTGGGAATTCGCTCCCTCGGACTCATTCCGCGGACGGGCCTCCCTCTCTCTCCCCCCGCACAACCCGCCTCCTTCCCGGCAACGTTGCCTCATCCTGGCCCCCAACCCTTGCCCGAGCCCTCCCAGAAATCATTCCCGGGCAATCCCACGCTGCTTCCCCTCTGCTCTTGTCCTACCCCCCCCTCTCTCCCATCTCCCGGTGATGCTTCATCTTCCCTCCGCGTCTCAGTCAGACGGGTTGCGTATTCACGTACCCAAAACTAATCCATGATGCTTAAGTCTCTCGGGTAGGAATCTGCCCGAAAGTTATCACCTGAGGAGCTCCCGGTCTCCATGCCTCATTCCAACTCTCCCACCACCTCCGCGTCCGACTCTCCTCCTCCTCTAAGCCCCTTTCTCCCACCAGCTCTCGCTGACGGCGTCACCACGCAGTCTGCAACGCTCGGAGCGACAAATAGGGTAAGAGTTTCCGTCCGAGGTTTTGTCTCCTTTAATCCACCCCGCTTGCCGTGTCACTAGGGAGCTCGCTCCTGAAAAAAGCACGAGCCATTTTCCGAACTCCTTCTTTTCTTTCTCCGTAGTTTTCCTCGGAACGATTCCATTTCTAGACGCAATTTTAAGCGGATACGTGAGGTCATTTTTGCCACTCGGGAGTTTTCGATCCGGGCGGTCGGCCTTCCGTTGTAATGCCCAAGGTCCGTATGGAACGGGATGCATTTCAACAAGGACTTGTCACTTACCTCTACTTTCTAGTGATCCCTCCTCCCCCCTCCGAGTGCAAAGATTCACTCCCACTGAGCTGAGCAGAATTCATAGCCTAGGAGGAGCAGACACTGACGAGAACCATCCGTGGGGTGGAGTGAATTCCTCTAGGGGATCCTATTCTTCTTCGACTCTGATTAAACGCACACCTGTTCGGAAACAGTTTTCTATGCATAATCGTCTTATCTTTTCGTTCCAGTACTGTCTCCCTTATTGAATTTAAATCAACAGCTTTGCAATCCCATGAAAATAATTAACATAAGACGGAGGTGTAATAAAAATTAGTTAAGTTGCAAAAATGCTAATTATATGTTAGTGCATATAATAAATTCTATTAAGTTTTGCTTGAGACAAGGGGTTTTACTAACATGTCCCTCTGCAATCAATTTGTCCCAAAAATGCACAAAAATTTCCTTCAGTAATTTAATTTCTAAACAAACTAACTATATTTAGCTGATATAACGACTGGGAATGAAATAGAATTTCGGAAGATTCTATCGATATTCCTTCTAATGACGAAAGTGATACATTTCATGTAGCGATTCTACGTGACTCGCATTTTTGTGGTGAAAACTCAGAGGACATTTAGGGAGAGATTCTGAAGGACTCTTTGTCTATCGTAGGAATATCATTTCTCTCGGTGTGCATTTAATTAATTTTCTTTACAGGTAATGTTTGTTGCTCTTTACATGCATTCAAGCCACATGAATGATCCAAGACTGCTCTAATTCATAGGCTCTAGTTAAATATGAATTTTCTTTTTTGTCAATTAAGACAAGCTAGCATCCAAAATTAATATGGCAAATAAATGACAGATTTCAATTTATTATTGTACATTTATTTCAGGAATTTCCAGAGACTGACAGCTGGAGAGAAAGTACGCGGCTCATTTTTGGCAAAGTACAAAGTGAGTACAATTTTATTGTTACTTATTTATTAATTATTATTTTATCATCAAAAAATCAATTATATTAATACGACATAGCTACTTATTGTCATTGGTACTTATTATACGTGACGAGAGGGTTAAATAAATCTTTTTAAACTAAATATAGAACCGTTAAAACCAGTGCTTACAAGTGAGTGCGCAATGTTTATTCGGCATTTTGTTCGTTTTTGGAATGATTTACGATGTATCCGCATAACACATCTATTTTACTTAGATGATACTATTACTCTTTACCAATCGCCCATGATCAAGGTAATTTTCAAGACAAACCAGGGACCAGTGGTTTAGCAAGTGAATCAATTCCCTGCTGGTCGAAACCGACCACGTTAAATGTAATTCTTCATTTACTGTACGTCCGCTCGGCTCTAAGGAGACATTTTAAGGAGCCGAAATGGAGGCTAAACGCATATCTCGATCGAAGATAATCTGGCGAAAAGATTATGAATGAATCACACGTCACCGCCTTTACTACACGCACTGATTTCATAAATCACATTAGACCAATGAGGGAGCCATAGACAAGCGAGGCTCAAGCAGATAGTAAGGCGGGAATTATGAATAAAAAAGTCATCGTGCCGATTCATATTCATGAGCGTGCTCAGCGGCCTAGCAATAGTACGCCACTCACTCTCCTCTACAGAAATGCACCCTGGGAAGGAGGCCCCATCCCACCACTCCTCGGCGACTCCACCATCATCATCATACATGAGGGCCCTTGCGCGAGCAACACGAAGAGGGTCCTCTTGTGTGCGTCCCATCTCTCCTCTCCTTCTCTCTCTCCCTTAAAGACTCCTCAGCCTTCGTCGTGCGACTCACCCACCATCTTATTTTTGTCCTAATAATCTCGCCCCTCCTACTTCCCCTCCGCCTCGCGGCCCTGCTGCTCAAAAACATCCCCCGCTCGCCTCTGTCCAAACAACCAACACCACCCCCTCACTTCCTCAGCACCGTCCTCGTATTCCGCGGGCTACATTTTTTCCCCCTTCGCCAAAGCCCGTGCATCAGCCAGCCACCTTCTTCCTTCACGAGCGCCCCCACCCTCCCGTCTTAATTTGCCAACCACTCCCCCGCCCTTTTATAATATCTCCTTCCTCTCCAAAATGCCGCTCCTCCCGGCCCTTCCCTTTAATTGTCTTCGGGGCTCCTTTCTCGCTAGCTTGTTTGCTTGCTTTGCTTTTCTCCTGCCCTTTACCCTCCCCTCCTACTTCTTCACCCTTCTCCTTCGACTATGAGGAAGGTGTGTGTGTGTGTGTTGGGAGATGGGGCGTGTTTGCACGTTCCCCAGGTTTTTCTTCCCAGTCCGACCTCTTTTGCGCCTCTTCCTTGAGAATCGACCCCCACGCTCGCCATCATCTGCGTGCTTCTAGCTTCCGGCAGTCCGCCTCATTTGCCTCAAATGCTATTATATAGTTCCATCGGCCTGCTGCCATTCTTGTGAAAAAAATAAAAAAGATGGGAACATAACTTTTCTTTTCATTTCTGAAGCCTCTACTGAAATCCGCCCATCTCTCCCGCACCGACGGGGCAACAGTATCTACCATCGTCCCGGATCCAATTATTTCACCCGAGTTTTCTTGTCGGGGCTCATAAGCGTAAGCCGTTGTACCGCCGCATTTTTATTCTCGGCCGGGACGGAAAGTTCCACGGATGCTCCTTCCGGAATTTCTCGGCAAATATTTATCATTTGTTTCCTCCGTCCCCCGGTGGCCCAATTATCTCCAACCCAGTTGATGCTCCCCGCATAAACTTTTCGAGTGCTTTCGGAGGGAAGGCGAGACGGGAGAGTGGACTTATGGTCGGGGTCATGAGCGTTACTTCCTCGTAATTAAGGTCGAGATTGAACTCGGCCATCGATCCGGAACGGGAGTCTCGTCGGCGTTCCCGAGTGGGGGATGATGGGATCGACTCTCGAAATCTAGTGCCCTTTATGATGGTAGGTGATGGTGGTGGTGGTGCGGTCATAGATGAAGAAACGTTCTCTTCCCTCGGCGTCGAAGGCGCTTCCGAGAGCGCAGGACCGAAAGTGGTTCGCCTCCGTGGTGTGGGAGGCGCGAGGGTCGTTTGTCGGAAGGGAGAGGTTGGGGCCTGCGTTGCCCATATGTGCGAGTCGGAAAAAATTAATTGAATCCGGCCTCTCGCGACCCCGCTCGCGTTCTCTTCTCGTTTCGAAGCGAACTTCCCATCGCGGGCCGGCCGTTTATTTTTCCTTCTCTTGATTGCGCTGCCGATTCCGAACCGCTCTCGATTCGCACCGCTCCGGCGTTCCTTCCCTCAAACTCGCAGAATTTCATGCATACGCCGCTCTCTCGCCTCATTCCCAGGAGAAACGCTTACGGCCCCCAATCCCCGAATCTGCATCTTCCATGAAGTCCCAGTCCTCACTCTTTCTTTCCCCTTCCATCCGCTTCCCAACGGAACCAAACGTGTCATAATCTCGCCAGCCCTCTCTATAGCTTCTCTTTCTCTTCTATGTCAATCTATGTCTACCCGACACCCTAAAAGCCACATAAAGGGTGTAAGGAAGTGGTTAGTTATCACGAAGGGCAAGGGCCTAGCCAACTTGATACACCGGTTCCCGTAAGATCACCGAAGTTAAGCAACGTTGGGCCCGGACGGAGGTTGGATGGGTAGCCCCCCTCCATACCTCTACCGTGGTGCTCTTGTCCCCTGTCTGCGTGTGGCGGGCAGGTTAAATGTGGGTTGGCACAATGGATCTAAAGAGGTCTAAGTGCCAGGGGGGCTCCAGAAGGCTCCCGCCCACCCCTCCAATTTACATTAGTTATCACGAAACATAGACTACGTAGATGCAGTAAATTTTGCTTATACTACTATAAAATACTACCTGCCTAAGGAGAGATTTATAATAATGCCGTGCGGAACACACTACAAATTGCTTCCTGTCATTCCTCCAAGTGGGGAATGAGAACTACATGGTTTAATTTAGTTCACAGTTATATCTATTCCATACACAGGTTGTGATACCACACCGACCTTTTGTTAGGGTTCAGTACTACACCATATTTTTCATCGTGCCATTTCAAATCGTCTCCACGTTATTCTAAAAGCAAGTAGGTAGTATGGATATTCCTGAGTGAGGTACTCTATAATTAGTTTTGTAGGTTTCCTTTTGAGCTCCAAGTATAAAGAAAGTCTATTGAAAACTTTTCACTGCAAAAATTTCCCTTCACACAAATATTTAACCATTCCGTATTCAATGGAATGGTTAAATATTTGTATTTTAATGGATGGGTAAAAAATATTATCTTAGATTCGTACAATTACACCAATACGATGATAACCGCCAATCTACGGAGACACTAATGAAATTAGGTTATCGGTTGTCCTCACCAATAATAACAACAGCGAACGCCTTCCCCGAATCCCTTCTCTATGCAACATATTGCAACAGCATATCTCGATCTTCCTATTAAATCTCGAAAGTTAATGTATTTGCACTCTCTCTCTCTCTCTCTCTCTCCATCTCGCTGATTCTGCGTCCGGTATTCTATTCACTAAGCACGAGTTTTTTCCTCGTAGTTACCTCACACCCCCTCTGCCCTCCTCCCCCCACGGTCACCCTCTTCCTTTCCGATTCCCCACCTCTCTCCACAATTTCGGCATTCCTCGTCCTCAGCTCTGAGGCGACTGGGCGCGAATTATTTTCCCCCGCATCCTAGCTTGCCACGGTTCCAATTATCATGTGGCCTTATTATTTCCCATGCATGTTTTTTTCCTGCCCTCCCTGTGTAAGCAGGATAACATTTTAATATCCTGTATTTTACCCTTGACCTTTCCGATGTTCTCTCTCCGACCCTTTTAGCTTCCTTCTTTAATTATTTAGACTTATCTCCATCAGTGGGAGTTGGCTCGTTTAAATATTTTTTCTTCCCTCTCTGGCGTCAGTGCACTGGCGATCGACCAACGAAATTGAAAAACAGTTGCGTCTTAGACAGTTTTTTTGCTTTTGCTAGTCTACAGTTTGCTAGTCTCTGTTTAGATATAAAATGTAAATACGTGAATTTGTAGCATAACACGGTTAACAAGGTCCGGACAATTTCGAGTTTCTAATTGAAGTGAACACAATTGCCAGTTGGTTTCCTGCTTTTTCTTATGAAATATTTGTAGAGTTCAAGCATTATTATTCCTTGCAATTTTTTTAGCATAATTTGTCCAATAACGCAATATTGTGAGTGAAATACTATTTAAATTGGTGTAATTGAAATCTAAAATTGATATTTGAGCAATATTCTCCAATCTGATAATAATTGCCCTTCCGGCTGGCCCCTAGCGCGCCCGGCCCCCGCGCCGGCTCATCCTGAGTTTGGGTTATGACCTCAAGAAGATTTTAATTATCTAAGCGCGTCTGGTCAGTGTTCCTAGGAAATGTTTACAAAATCTAATTTTATGATAGCTTTGATTCTCCGCTGCCTCACAATAAGTTACTTCTCAATATTTGTGTGGCAGAGTTGGGTGATATCTTGAAATCTTGTGCTGTCAAGCCTTGTTCCCAAAGTGCAAAGATGTTTACCTCCAAGAGTTTAGAAATTTTTAACTGTGCATGCTGAACCCAAGGATTAATGGGTCCGTAAGATTTCGGCTAGAATGCTTATTTGCTGATCAGACATTAAATTTACCTAAGAAGGAAAACCGTGCCATAAAGATAATCATCACCGCATCCGTACGCAGTCATTGTGGCCATATAAGGAGGAAATGGGAAGAGCTCCATCGAAATGAAGAAGTGTTTATAAGAAATAATAGGTATTTTTGGAATGCATCATATCCTTCCAACTATCAGGTGTTGCTGCTAATGCCTCTTCTATGTCATTGATTCATAAGGGTCAAAGTGAAACACCATTTGAAATTATCTTAAGAGAAGACATTTTAAACGTGAGGAGATCGTATTTGTGTGATAGTAAAAATTGAGACATGAAAGAGAAAAATTTGATCCTTTGAGTCAACGTAAGTGCACTTATTTCAGTTTATTACGAATTTGGATATGAATTTCTTTTCTTTTCACTTGTAAACACTCCTCTCTACATGTCACTATTAGACCCAGACCTTATACGTGGAAAATAATTTGCAGAAAGTAGTAACCGTTCTAAACGGAGAAGAGTGAAAAAATTATAAATTCTTTTGAAGAGGAAGAACTTACCATAGCCACTACAATGAATTTGAGATCATGCGGCAATGAAGCCGCAGCAAAACTATTAACAGGAGTAACAAAAACTTCACCAGGTCGTGCAAGTAAAATAATATCCCGTGAAAAGAGCTAAAACAAGTCATCCGAGGCAATTTACAGCTGAAGAAGCTTAGTTCTTAAAAGCTCTGTGAACATTTCAATTTTACGCATGTCCATGACTGAGTCATTCAGTATTAACCAAAAATCACTTTGATGTATTTTTATTTATTCATTTCACAATCTGTGAATTTTATTTTATTTTTCTATTGTCTGTTCGTTAGCATATTTTCAATATTTTGGAAGGATTGTCATAATTGTTCAGTATGAAATAAGGGGATTGTCAGAGGAGAAGGTTGATGTGTATGAACTGAACTATTGAAACTGATATTGGAGAAACAAAAATAAAAAGTGCAAAGATATAATAAATTCCATTTCAATTGCTTTGGCACGATATTTTGAGACTGTAATTCTTCTAATCAATC
This sequence comes from Platycnemis pennipes, assembly GCA_933228895.1. Classification (NCBI taxonomy): domain Eukaryota; kingdom Metazoa; phylum Arthropoda; class Insecta; order Odonata; family Platycnemididae; genus Platycnemis; species Platycnemis pennipes. The sequence goes on from OW121848.1 coordinate 89,529,156, forward strand.
TGTAATTTTTACGCATTCATGTGAAAACGATGGTATTTTATGTCTTATCTTTTTTGCTTTCTCTGAAATCATATAAATTAAACAAAACCGAATGAAAAAAATTACAAATTGATCGTTGCGTAACCCTTTTCTGACTCACTGTAATACCCGTTGTTCGCACTTACAGCTTGATAATTTCTTCACTTCTTGGATTTTCTGCGTAGTTAATTATAGGTACGGTGACAATAATGTTACCTTATAAAAACCTAGGACCAAACTCAACGGAGAAACTACTTACTTGGAATAATCATTAATTTCGTGTTTAAAGGCTTTCAAGATATTCTACTTAGTGTCCGCCATTTTCTTTCACGAATATTGAAGATTTGACTTCAGATTCATAATAGGAGCCTCAAAAAAAACCCTAAATATGAATTTTCAACAAAGTTTAACTATTATTTCTATTTTTGGCCAATTTTTTTCTATTCCGGACCACTGAGCGACGGTATCTGACCGACCTCGGCATCTGAACAAGGAGAAAGAAAAATAGGCATTTGGATTCTAGAATTCTATTCAGTCCAAAGGGTTCAGTCCCGTATGTCTTTCCGTGGAAAATACGTACATCTTTAGGCTCATTATCTAGGGCCCTTGAGAAATTAATTTACATCTGTTGATGTGCCTCTTAGTGCTCTTTGTATCCACTACCTGTAGTGCCACGTGAGTATAATTCCATCATCCGGTCCCACTGTCCATTGCCTAAATTCAATATTAGAGGTAGTCTTTACTTTTTGACGCTGTCTTTTTAAAGATTACCGTCCCATCTCAGCCGTACACAATTTCCTAGATTTCTCATCCAGCTCTTTTTGCTTCTCTGTTTCGACAAAATTCCTACTCTGCCCTCGCTCTCTCAAAAACGCTCATAAATATATCCCTTCCACACTCACTATAACTCACGGCCTCTCCTCTCGTCCGGAGTCCTCTTTCATTTTAAATTTATTCCATATTCCTAGCGAATCCCTTCCCACGTCTCCGCTCCCATTATCCACCACCCTTACACAAAATTCCCATTTCCCATGCGGTTTAATGTTGGTTCACGGGGCATCTACCCGCGTCGTCGCGAGAGAGGTACACTCCTGCGGGACCACTCTTGACTATGTACTCACCACATTATACCTACCTATTTCTCGTGATCCTACCGAGGCGCTTGTCAGCCCTCACCTTCCTCCATATTTTCTCTACATCCCTCATGCATTTTTCTTCTTCTTCTCCTACCATTCCAAGCATGCATGTAGTTAGTGAAGTAACGATATTTTGGCCCACGATGCCTGTGCCTGCGTCTCTACTAGATTGTGGCAATCGTACGCCTTGTTCTCAAAGTAATGTGGAGTAGATTGTTCACGCTCATGACCTCAGGTTTACGTGTATTACATAAAAAATCATGCTTTCCTGGGAATTCAAGTGGGATCTTCTCTTTAGTTTGAATGATAAACAATTAAAACTTTACAAATGCACTTTGCTAAGGACCGAATCCCTATTTTTGCACTCCCCTGGCGTTATGTACGCTCCATCATCTGTGACTCCTGGAGCATGTACATGCCAGGACTTAAAGGTGTATGAAGGAATGTATTCATTGCATTTCAGTCGATTTAACCACGCCTAGTGACTAACGCGCAGGGGTAAGTCACTATCGCGCCAGCCTATCACCACAAAGGTCGTGTGTTCGTATCCAGATTCGGACATGGGGGTGTTAGTGTGGGATTAAGCTAGGTTTGGCAGTGTATTATAATCCGGAGTAGTGCCGTGGGCAATGCCCTTCTATCGATTCCGTAGAATGATATGTATTACAAAACCGAAAATGTCAGTTTAGAGTCTTAAAGCACATGCAAATTAATTGATGCATTTAACCTGGATTACCTATACCGGGCACACGTAATATTCTCCCCGCATTCAGAGGTATTTGTGTCCTGCACTCTGAAGTCTCGTTTCTTTCGACCCTTGCGAGTTTGTCACCGCTAGAGAACCCTTTTTCACCGACCCACCCTCCCTCCTTTCCCACTTTCTCTCGCTCTCCCTCAGAGCCTCCATTCTCTTCAGCCTCTCCTGCTCCCCAGAGCACTTTGGCACATCTCTCTCCCTCTCTTCTTGACCTCCATCTGCATTCTCTCTCATCCACCCCCGCTTCCACGTCTCTCTCCAGCACGGCGCTCCTTCAGCAGCGTTGCTGCACCCACCCACCCCATCCGCACTCCACGGCTCTCCTTGCCCTCGCTCCTCTGGAGTGGCAATGTGCTCCGGAATATCTTCTGCACATATTGCTGCAACACATTCCGGGGCGTACGCTCCACGTTTTTGTTCCATAGTTTTTTTTTTAGTTCGCTCCTTTTATTTTTCATCATCATCTTCATCCGCTCATTTTATTTTTATTCACTCCCCCGCCTCCAATGGGATGGGAAAGGGGTTAAAAATGTGTTCACGACGTGTGGGAACGTGTTTTGACTTGCGGGCGCGTGGAACTGCAGCGCCGGGTCGGATTCGGGTCGTGGGGGAAGTGTTCCAGAAAACAAGAGCGGGCGGCACAGAGTTTATTTTTCGGCCATTTTCACTCAACAATTCACGGGATGACTTCTTTCGTTTCTCTCCGGTGAAAAATTAAATTCACCATGATTCTAAAATAGTATTTAATATAATGAATTGACGCGTCCATTTCATTCGCGTATTTGAAGAGTGATAGAGCATGTTTTGTGCATAGACTGTTCAAAGTACCTATATGCATATTGATGTTTCAATTGAAAAGGTAACAATAAATTTAGTTATCTTTATAAAAAATTGGAACATTTTAAAATAAGATAAGTGTACGAAGAAAATGCTGACTGAGCTACTAGCGGCGAGGTATGAGTGTGGAGTTTTTCGTCTTTTGATGGCCAAGACATGTTGATGCCAGCAATGATTCGGTGAGGCTAATTATAGCAAAATTCAACTCGCACCTCATGTTCGAAATTAGTTAGCATGAATATGACGTTGATCTGGAGCAATAATCTTTGATTTCTAAAAAGAAATGAATTCGAAAATTATTTCTAAGTACTTGTCGCATGCGAAGTTAGTTCCTTTTGGGGAAAATTGGTAGGTACATATCTCAATGACCGGTGTGATACTAATCATATTTCTATGCAATAATAGTATTTCAGAGGTAGGTTACCAAATGTTTAATTTTAAAATTAGCTTCTCCCTATGTTCTCAAGGAATCAGAACAGACACAAAGACCGGATAGGTAGATGCATATTCAAGTTTCTCTGGCTGTGAACTCTTCCATAGCTGAGTTGCTAGAGTAAATGCCATAAAATCCTAATCAGCTCGTTCGTAGCTTACTGATAAAATTAATTTCTTCATAGACTCGAATCCATCAGTAGCGTGGAACTTTCTGCGTGAATTACATTATTCGACCTCTGCCATACAGTCTGAAGGTGTCTTGAAGGTTACTACCGTTATTGTTTTCCTCGTATATTTATGGAAATTCCTAACTATGGCAGGTTTTTTCTTGATTTATTTACAAAGTACTACTATGTCTGACGCTGTACTTTAACTCGTATAAAAAGCCATCATAAGGGAAAAAATTAAAAACCTGTTATTGTTCGTTCTATGGTCATAAACTACTTCGTTCCACGTCATGCTTGAATTGGAGAATTCCTTGCTTATTTAGTTTCTACTGTTACAATGGGATGCACAGCCTTCTCAAATCATTGAGAGTTCATATTGAGAAATAATTTTCATTGATGTTACAGTTTGACCAAAATACTTTATAAGCGCTTTAAAACATGAAAATTAATTGATCCCGTAAGTGGAAGTGGATGAATAGCTTGATGGTTAATGCGAGTATACATAAAATGATGTAAATTCTTGCCATTTTAAAATCGGCCTTTCTTAAGGAAATGTAGAACAACTAAGCTTGTATAATTGTAAGCTTAACATTACTATTTCTATCATTCTTTAATTTCCCGAAAGCAGGAAATTGCCAAATACCCTTTTCATGGCTAAAATAAAAAACGGAGATTAAAATCCTTCGCGTCCGTTCTGCGCGAGCAAAATGCCTAGCCCAAACATTTGTGGAGGCGCGCTCCTTCTGAGGAAAGATGTAGCATCATTGGCCAACATTAAGCTAAAGGATGAGTTTTGAAGCAATTCGAAAGGCGAGCATTGGGGACCGAGCAGCCAACGTTTTATAAGGCGCCATTTGGAGGGAATCGATCTTAGACCGGTGTCATGGAATGGCAATGAAAAATTGAAAAATGATTCCCTAAAAAGGTGACAACTTGGGAAGGGAGGGAAGGTCTGGGGAGGTTGGGTGGAAGATATTTACCAAAATGGCACAAAAAAAGGAAGAGACTCCCGGCTGAGAGACTTAATTTGACTAAATGGAGATTCTGGATTCTTTTATTCCTCCCAATCGCTCCAAACTCCGTCCATCGAGGAAGCGCTAAATAATCTTAAAATTTCCCTCAGGGTGTCCTTTCGTTTTGAGGATATCCCCTTCCCCCTCCCTCCACTCCCCATTTCCCACTTCACCCCTCTCTCTCGCTCACCGCTATTGCAAACACTCCTCCCCCTGCCCCACCACGTTCACTCCCCCTCCGTTGTCTTTAGCGCAATCTTCATCAGGACCCGAAAGGCAGAGTCCGCTTTTTGTTGCACCGTTACTCGTTTAAAGAGTGGCAGGATGAGTTTGAGGGAGAAGTGGGCGCCTCAATCCCGTTTTAAGTAATTAATCCAGACGGTCAGCTCGCTTTTTTCGACCCATCATCATTAATTTACCCCGAATCTCGGCAGCTTGAACGGCACTCAAGAAGTAATTAAAACACCCGTAATTAACTAAAGGGGAAATAGTTTTTTCCCACCACCGCTAAAAGTGTCCCTTCTTCTCCTCCTTATATGGCACACGTGATCCATCATACGCGTGATATCCGCCCTCGCGACTACCTCCCGTGTCATCCACCCCTTCGAGGACTTCGTCGCATGAGAAATACCTACGCGGAGCAACTTGTGGTTTTTTTTTCGTGCGAGGCGAAATCCATCACCATTAATAATTGGCTCTCTGGGAAGGGATTTCTTCCACGTTTTTACTTTTATGGCCCCTTCTCCCTTTTCCTGAGGTTTAATCAGTCTCTTAACTAGGCGCGAAATTTTATGGCTCGTCACTCTGCTTTACCCCTTCCCACCCCCACCCAGGTTGAGATGGGGTTATCAAAAGTGTGATTCTGTGAACTCTCCACCCACCCTTACCCGCCCACCCCCCCGTCCCCTCCCCCCGAACGTCTTCGACTTATCGGAGTTATGCCCTCGTATCGTATCCGCAGCGTCGCCATATATCCTCCTCGCCTCCCGTCTTTACACGCGCTCTAACACGTCGTCAAAACACCCCGTCATCACATCGAACCATAACGCCACCGAGCCGCCTCGTAGGCAATTAGGGGAGAAGGGAGAATCTTTCGCCGCTCGCCGAGATCCCCTTTAAAAGGGAGGGGGGGAATTTCCGAATTACGGATCATTTGCGCGCGGCAGGTTTCTTTCCCTTTAAAATAACAGCATCGCGACTCAAAATGAACAACTATATGCATGAGCGATGCAGTACTCTCATATCTTTAAAGAAATGGCGTCGATATTCCTTGTGGTGGTTAATTTAGTTTCATTTTCACAGCCAAAGTTCGAAACAAATACGAGACGCGGTAGGCAGAGCAATCACGCGTCAACTTGGCATCTAAATGTTGTGAGTTCAAATCTCGCTTAGTTCAAATCTTCAAATCGGGAATGGCTGGTATTTATCTTAGAATTAATATAGACTAGATGTTGCGATGGATGAGATTATAAGAGTTGGATCACTTAAAAATGTAAGTAAATGCCACTAGATTCTGATAAATATTTAACCCTGGGACAGTCACGTAGCCAGAAAATTGCAGAAATTTCCGGGGATGGGGAGGCAAAGTCTAGCGCAGCGTAACTTGAAACAAATCAGCCTTGCTCGTTCGCTGCCGACATGTTACAAATCTCTTCTTCCCCTAATTTTCAGTGCTTGGTATTTACTTTCTCAGTGTCCATTCCTATCTCTTCTCACTGTTTAAAGTCCATTGCTTACCTTCTCAAGATGCTGTTAACTTGACCGGGCCCAGATCAGAAGTTCAACACATACATACATATCAGATTGAAAAGAATAACCTATTAACCACACATATGCATCAAAATAGTGATCACGTTGCAATACACTTAACACTCGAATTATAGACCGTTTAAATCGGATTATCATGCCCAGTTAAAATCAGAAAAGCAAAATTATTGGGACAAAATTTCGGGGGGGGGGGGAAGAGGGAGAAGGGAGGAGAGGGGGAGGGGGGGGGGGGGGGGGGAAGGCTTAAGCCCCAGAACCCGGAAGCCCCCCCCCCCGGCTACGTGCCTGCCCTGGGAGGAAATGTATCAACACCCCTGCGGGATTGGACCCATGATCTACGCTATGCAATGCGGGTGAAGAACCACCCTGACTTCCGCAGTCAGCAGTCAGTTACTGGTTTTTCTGCAAATTGATCAAAGGCGCGTATCACAACTTGTTGGTTTCATATTTAATTGGACATGATTGACATTGCATTTAACGGAAACTCATTGTCGTGGATAAGGGTGGCGGGGGAGCTGTAATAGATTTATAATGTATAATATGTAATAGATAGGCGAAACAGGTGTGTGCGCTCTTCCCCCGCGTCGCAATGCGGAGGCAGTCCTGACGGTCTGCTGATTATAAAAATGTCGTTTCCCTCCGCGCCCTTACCGCGTGCAGCTCTTGTGTACATAATGTACTTCCCCGCTGCCGTGAATCCCCGTTCCGCCCTTTACTTCGCCTCCATAAAACGTTCCTCTCCTCATCTCCCCTTGCTTCTCTCTCATCTTTCTTCCCTCCTCGCCCTTAAACCGAGTCCTCTTCCTCCTCCTCGCTCTCTCTCATCTCCCTGCATCGTTCGTTCGACCCTTTCTCTTTCCCTCCTGCCCTTCGCTCGACTCAACATCTCCTCCGCCTTTGCTTCCACGCCCCTGCTTCTCTGCCATACCTCTCTGCTACCCTCTACCACCCCTCTTCCAAAAATCCACCCCTTCTCTCTCTCTTCGCACCGATCGTTATTTGCTCCTCGTCAAACCGGGCGCTACTTATTGTCTACCATTTTCCCACTCAACCCACTGACTCGTATCCTCTCTTTAGTTTCCGTCCGAGAGAGAAAAATAAAGAGAAAGAGTAAGAGAAAAAAGGTGAGGGAGTGGGAAAAAGTAACGGCGGAACATTATTTTCCATCTCGAGCGACGAGGGAACTTTATGGCGTGTAGTGCGTGAGGAGATTTTTGGGCGTGGCAAATATGGATGTCATTTAAAGCAACGTGGGCGTCCTCCCCCACCATCTCCTCCCTCTCCGAAAGGAATGGGAGTGAGGGGTGAGGGTTGGTCGGGTTAGCGGGCGGTGGTGGTGTCGGCGGGGAGAAAGGGGAGGGGGGAGAAGAAGGGTAGCTTGGCTTACATTTTAACGGCGGGCGTAACGATTTCGGGAGTTTGGTCGCTAATTTAGTCCCCACGCCCCGCGCCCTCCGCATCGTCGTATCGCGCGGTATGGGTGCGTGAGGCGGCGCGCGCGCGCCTCCAGCCTCTCTCTCTCTCTCGCCTTTATTTACGCTCCACGCAGCTACCTTGCGAGTGACGCGGCGGGGAATGGTGTTTGTGTTCGTGGGATATGAAGTGTTCAACTTTAAGGCGAGTAATGATCGGAGTGAAGGAATTGAGATGGGCGTGAAATGAATGAAGCGGTCGGAACCACCACTTTCGTGATTTAGGGCGCTTAAGTTTTTACCCCCTTAATCGTTGGCGTTCATCTCGGGCCGATTAAGCATATAACCGCTTTTGGTTGTTATTTTTTGGACTTATCTTGTCACTCCTCGATTCCAGAATCAAAATCACTAGATGAACTTATTTTATCTAGTGCCACAGAGGGTCGGGTACTGAAGTAATACGTTCACCATTCATTTTGGTACGGAAAACCATCTTCTCATACAACTCTGGTGGTGTTTGCTCGCCACATAGTTTCGACGATATAAGCGCTGAATACGAGGAGGATATCAATTCAAAAAAATGGACTAATTCTATGCAAACTTTTCGATTTATTTGTAAAACATCATTATGTGCAAAATTGGCAGAAAGGGAAACCGTAACACATTGCTCAAACAAACCAAACCATCAAAATTTATTCGGCATTTTGGATTGTGTGTGCAACGAATTATGTTTGCATTTCCCCCCATTTTACCTCTGATTTTGATTCGCAAATATCTCTGGCAGAACCGTAGCGCATTTTTGGACTAATATCCTCCACAAAATGCTTTTTATATCTCATATAGGCAGTGCCCGGCATGAGCATGGCAATATAATTTTGTCTCGTATTATCATTTCGCCATCTTTCAATAGCATAAAACTGTTTTGAATTAGTTGTCCCTATAGTGTGTCATAATCACCTACAGTATCATACGGCAGCTGAGTCCTCATTTTTCAATAATACTCTGCGGTGCGTTTTGCATTTCGTATTTTTTTAACGAGCTCCTTCATTGTTTCCCTTTTGAGTTCATATAAAGGTCTCCTCCAGCCGCCCTCCCAACTCGCCTTCAAGAATGTCATTTTAATCTTGGGGAATGTTTCATGCCCACTTCATTTTCCCTCCCTGTGCGTGCTTTGTCTCTCGATTAAGGGAAGGAAATTTTTAAAGAATTCCTCAAATTCTTAAGCTGTTTTAAGAGACCTTAATATGAGATATATCTTCTCACTTTAATGAGGGAGTCGTAATATAATCTTTTAAGCACAACCATGAAGTGAGAGACTTCTGGTAGTTCCCCTTTTCTCCTCCCAGTTAGGCCCCATTGTCTTCTTACGTGGCATGCGTTCTTGTACGCAGAGGTCGATAATAAGTGTCTTAGTGTTTCTTTCTCAGAACATTTCATGGGTGTCTATTGAACAGGCACAATTAGTTGAAAATTCAAGATGAGTACATTTTTCCACCTTGAAAAATATAATTAATTATCTCTGTTGAAAGTCATTCCTGATTTTTTCTTTACAGAATGCTTCTATCAGGGATCTGTTTCTATTTTTAGTGCCGCAAGGTTCTGATTCTGTTTCTTGAAATAAAAATGAACCTAATGCATACCAGAAATTTTTTGTGTATTTCACGTCTGTGAACCCATGGGAAGATAGATAACATTTTTTAAATAAGAGCTGACTTCACAGATATATGCCAAAAGTGCTGTATAATGAAAAAAAGCTTTAAGAATAATCCATACCATTTTACCTTGATGTTATTAAGGGGTAACTATTTACTCTTCTTGTGAGCCGAATGTTCATAATTCGATAAAATGTCAGTAAACATTACCGCAGATGCATCTGCAGTGATCAACTACCTTGATCCATTGGCCCCATTGGATCCATTTTGGGATAAAATACACAAATACAGAGTGATCTACTTGGTGAAATAGCGATACGGTAGGATTATTATGAAAGTGTATTTAAAAATACCTGCATGTTTTAGTAACGTGCGGTTCGTAGGATTAATGGTGCTATGGTAGTTTAGAATATTATATTGGTCAAAGAACGAAGAGGCAGGAAAAAATTAGACATGTGTATAGATAGAAAAATTGACGAGGAAAGATAAATTTGAAAGTGTTGATTTTTCTTGGGCGGAGCAGTTGTAACATTTTTAATGGTACGCACGAACTTACCTTTAATTGGAGAGATATCCATTCGCTTGGAGCGACCGCCCATCATACCGTAGTAATATTCTCAGTAGATGAGAATGAAGAAGGAAAACAAAATGCAAGGCACTGTGAAACGAAAATATTCGAGTAACAAGCAATCAATGGCTTTCCAATAAAAATAAAAGCAAAAGATAGATTTAATGGCGGATACTCACCATTGTGTGTCGAAGGACGTGCCGCATGTTGGAGGGATAATGATCGGAGCAGGAAAAGAACACAAGTGTAATGAAACGTGAGTGGCGCAGTAAGGATGTTAATAGTGGAGTGAAAAGGGAGGGAAGGAATGAAGGGAGAGAATTGAGAGTGGACGAATATAAGGGAGGAGTTGAAGAAGAGGGTAAATGAAATAGTATTGATGAAATAAGAGGTGCAATCGTCTGATGTGCATGATTCTCGTACATTCTCGTATTCTGCCAATCACTTGGAAAGCACAGTCCTATTACAGCAATAAAAATGAGAGACAAGAGGAGTATTACCCGTCCCAGAGTCATCAATAGAATGGTATTTTGAAAACTTTTAGAAATAATTACTGATCCTACTTATATTCGTGAGGCAGAATACCGTATTATGTCAGCAATTACATGGTTTGTTCCTTTTGTGTTCTGATCCACGGGAATCCTTAGCATTGCCACTTATTTAGAAAAGCTTGGACGCGTATTATCCCTGTATTCCGGTCATGGTTGTTTTACGTCCACCGAAAAATAGCTCCTAAATTGCAGGAGGAGGTTTAGGTTCCAGCAGTAAAATGCTTAATGATCTCGTCCCAGTATGCCGGAAAGCTCCGAATTCTTGCAGCCACCAGCTGAAACAGGGAATGACGTAAATTCCCTTCAGGGTGGTGTAGTATTTTTTTCCTATCTCGTGAGCGCTTTGACGACTGTTTCGTTAACTTTGAGCCCCTTACTTAATGCGGAAGATAAAAATTAAAGCAACGTTTATCGTAAGGCGGGCGGAGAAGGAAGGCTATGTCTGCTGAGATAGTTGCAAAATAATTGAAAAAAAAAAACATTCTTGAGCTATTTTTGTGATGACATAAACGGAATGATCCGTTGAAGGAGAATTAAGCTGAGTAAAGGAAATAATTGAGAATTTACTTTCCGAATGCAACTGCAAGAAATTGTTTTGTGATTTATTTTCCAAATCATGAATAATTTTTTGACAATATTTCATTTTATAGGTATCTAAGGATTCCATCAGACCTTGTCGAAAGTTCTTTTCTGCAACTGCTAAACTTATAAGGAATTACTTGAAAGGACATAATTAGGGCACCTTGTTTTGAATTTAGATCAATACAATTTTTAAAGCTGCTATTTTATGAGCGTTCATCTACTTCATTCGAGAGACTTTTGAGAACACCATTTTCACTGCAGATAATATTCTGGTCCCGCATACCGCCTTTTCAGTTTCTAGTTAAATAGTCAATTTTTTATGGGCTTGAAAAGTATATGATATTTTTTTTCGCTTCTAGTTATCAACGGCAACATTCATTTAATTTCCAGGTGTTCAAAAAGTAACAATGATACATGTGTCTAATGGTATCTTGTTTAGTTTACATTAACAGAATCCACCTAACCTTTTAAAACCTTCTTTAACATTTTGACCATAGTGAAACCAGTAATGTACGATGAGTTTTACGAAACTGCTTCAAGCCCCACCCCATGCTCTCATTTCCTTAAAAGGGTGTATCTAATTTTTTCTGTGGCATTAAAATGTTCAAAATGTCAACTTTTGAAATAATATTGATACTTATTTATCATTTTTCCATTGTTTCCTGAGAAGATTTTATTTGGAAATAGCACCTAGAATCAGTATTTCAAAGGCATGACAAACTATCTAAGTGATGTTATTCATGTGATGCTCATGTAATTCGCTCATTACCTTTAGGAGTATAGACACATGCATTTCCACGGTAAAACTTATGTTCGTCGCGATGGAGGACCGAAACACTAATTTTAGTCAGTCGTGTGTAACCCTCCCGCTTTCCATTCCCGCCAAGTTTTCACTGCTTGCAGACTCATTTCCGTCAACATGGCGCAATGTGCCAGACGTTGAGAACCCCTTGTTACTCCTCAGATATCATTAAACCGCGTCCTCACGCACTCCTGCCCCTGGCGCAGTATTTTGTGTGCCTTGCTGCGGACCACCCCTTCTCACGTAATGCCTTCTCTCTCTCTCTCCTTACTCCCCCGCACTCCCTTCGCCATCCACCAGGTATCCATCTAATTCTCCCTTTGATCCCCACTTTTCTTTCCTCTCCCCATCTCCGACACCCTTGGCCGACACCGTCGTCTCCTGCCTCTCTCCCCACCCCCGAACGCAGCATCCCTCCTTGTAGTTCTCCTAGTTTCCCTCTCCTCCTCTCTTCACGCGGCACATCCTCTTGGTCTGGCTGGCCCAAACACGCTTGCCTTGTCCCTCCCATCGCCTCCCTCCTTTCACACCCCCGCAAACTCAGAACCCCGAAACTACGCTGCAACTCCTTCCAACCTGGCGAATCCCTTTCAAATCTCTCTCCTCCTATCCCTATTTCTCACCCCAAAACCTCTCTCCCCCTCACCTCTCTGCCTCCCTTTAGAGCAGGACCCACTTCTCACCTCCTAACCCTCTGGGGCTAGCACACGGACCTCGCGGCCAAAACCCTTCCCTCAACCCATCACGTCTCTTCTTCACTCTCCTCTCTCTCCTCCTCGTAAGAATGCGTCGTGGTCCTCATTTCCCTCCTCCGCTTCCTCTCCTCAATCCTCATCCACAGCCCGCTCACAAAGCCCGCCGCCCCTCTTTTTCTCACCCCCCTGTCCTTTCCGACAACCCCCTCGTCTTCCTTTCCACCCCTCTTTCCCATTCCATCTGAAAACAGACTGCGAAATTTCGCCCTAACCCTCGGAAAACCCCATTCCCGCTCGGATCCCAACCCTCCCTCCTTGCTCCCCGAGGTCCCTTTATTTGCCACACCTAGCCTCAAACCTTCCATTCCATCCTTACCCCAAGCGTATCCCTACCATCAACTGTTCCAGGTTACAAGCAAGGTTTTAGGGGTAGAGCGAGAATTCGTGGGCGCACTTTCCGGAATTATATGTTTCCATTTAGCTGATAAGAAATTGGTTCACTATTGACTACATATATGAAATAAATACTAATAATCTTGCTCATTTTTTATGTTTATGTAATAGAGGGAACCAGCTTGGAGGCGAATCAAAAATCATATTTTTAGGGTCTGTTTTTGAAAATATACACTACCGAAAGTGATGTGAAGAGGTAAAATATTACAAGCCATCTCCTAAAGATTATATAATACTGCGTCATGTGTCCAGCAAGAATATGTAGGAGCATGATCTTGATAAATTTAATTGCGTAGTTTACACATTAAAAGTTCTTACCTTACTTAAATTGACACAATCTGTTGAGATATAATTCGTATACTTTTCCTAAAATGATAAAATAACCTCGACACTGGGTATGGAATTTTGAAATGGGAGGGGAGAATATATCGTAATTCTGGGAGAACACTCTCTCTTCAGCTCTCACCCCCTCGTATCCGCCCATACTCCCTGCTGCTCAAGGCTCCCCCACGTTCCCCGTCTCCAACGACCTTTTATCTCATCTCCAAAAGGTGCTCACACCTAAACCCGGACCCCACACCTCTAACTCAACCTGCGTCCTCGCATTCCTCCTTACCACCCCATCCTCTCTCTGAAACTCCTGCCGCCTGAAAATCCAGTGACCCTCGATCCGCTGCCCTTCATCTCGCCACTGCCCACCTCAACCCCCCCCCCCCCCCTGACCTGCCCCCTCCATCCCTCCCCATCTTTTTCCTCCCCCGCCACGCCTCTCGAGACCTACCCTGCCCCCGCGAGTTCCACCTCTCCACCCTCAAAACTCCCACGCCTCCCCCCCCCCCCCCCCCCCGACCATCCCCCAACCCCTCCCGCGCCCCTCACTTCACACGAACAACAACTCACGCTCCGATAGCCTAATTCTAATAACAGGTCCGTCCCGAAGTTTCCCTCCGGAACAGCTTCCTGTTCCCCCCACCCCATTCTCTTTCTCCCCTTCGGCCATCTCGATTCACCCCCCCCCCCCTCTCTCTCTCTCTATCCCACTTTCGTTCTCTCTCTCTCCCCCATTCCCGCCACGCCCTTCTCCTTCGTCTTTCGCATCTCCCTCTTCTATTCCACACGTCCCTCGGTGCGTCTGCCTAATGACGAGTGTTCGTCGTCCGTTTCTCTTCTATTTGTCGTGGTTGTCGCCTCCTCGACACGTTCCAATCGCCTTCTGCTGCCGAAAACTGACCTAAACTCCCACTCCTCCCTTTCCCCTCTTGCTCCTCTCTTTACTTAACACTCCAACACGCCCACGTCCAGTTTCCTTCATTCTCTTGCCTTATAGTGGCGCAGATCTCCCGCGACTGTCATCCCTGGGATTCTTGAGCGTCGACGGGAACACCAAAGGCTTGGTGCTTTCTTTCACGCAGTATTCCTTACCCCTTTATGACACGCAAATATGCGAGGTAATTCCATCCCTTGGGATTCCCTTCCTAGCATCTAAAGGAAATTCCGGCTCAATGAACTGCTTTCAGTCCTCAGTTCCAAGTTATATTTATAATAGAATTATCTCTATCAGGCTGACGAATATCTTATTAACAGAACTTAAAATTAAATGGAGAAAAAATTAAGAAAGCATTAAAAAAATTATAACGCTAAAAAGTGATAGTAAAAAACGTACCTGATCTCTAATGAAGTTCTGAAAATGCACATCCTGCGATGGTAGGTAGGTACGTACAATATCTCCTCCACTTTTGGCAACAAGGACCATCCTTCGATGATTCGATGCCTGACGGATTTGGCATTAGTGTTCCAGACTCTTGAGGACGGATGAAAGCGTTCTCTTGGAAATACCTACCATTGAATCACAACTTGCTCATCCTTGAATGAATGCCAGTCTTGACGGAGGTTCATGTGGAGTACCAGGGTCAACTCATATCAGGGGGATGAAAAATGTAGCTGAATGATGTGGGGCTCTCCATTCCCGACGTTTCTATACCGGTGGGGTTGTGCGAGAAATGTCTCGGGCGCGGGCGATGTCTCTGCTGCTTTCGGACTCGGGAGATAAAGGGAGTGGGAGGGGGACAGACATTCGTCTCGGGGACACGTTTTTTCGCGGGGGAGTGGCGCGGAAAGACTTCGGCGGCGGGAGCTGGGGACTCCGCACCACGCCGCGCCGGTGGCGAGAGGGCCGCCCTCCATGGCCACTTGGTCGTTTCTTCCCATTCATCAGCCCGCCAGCTCCGACCTCGCTCTCGGCGAGAGCTCAACACCTCCCCGGTCGCCCTCTATCCCTCCCGCTCCGTCCCGAGCGGTGGGGTGGTTGAGGAGCAAGGGCTTGGGGCTGGAGTGTGTTCGTGCGTACGGCGCGAGGAGTGTTCTCCCCACCCACAATCCCCCTCCGTCCCAGCCCTTTCAAGCTCATCCCTCTCCCACCCCCTCTCATCCTCCTCGCCCCCGCCGCCCTGTCGCGGCTCTTTTGAAAGTCCGCCTTCGGAAATGAGATTCCATCTCATTTCCGACATGGCGGGGGAAGAGGTGGTGGGGAGGGAAAGGCAGGCGAAGGTGGAGTCGGCGAGGAGGAACGGGGTGTCGAGGCGAGAGAGTGTGGGACGAGTGGGGAAGAAAGTACTCGTGCTTGTGTTTGTTTCGGAGCGGGAGAGAAACAGAAAGAGGAGAGAGGGCAAGAGGTTGCGTGCGTATGCTGACGGGCTTGCACCCATCACGCGTTTCGGGTTCTCGCTCTGGGACGCACGGATGGACTTTTAACTCATGGCCTTTTGAGGGTATTCGCGTGAAGGGAGGGCCCTCCTGAGTTCGGAAGAGTTCGAAGGTTGGTGGGGAGGAGGAGGAGGAAGGAAGACGGAGGTGAGAACTGTCGGGGCTCGGGAGGAGTTGCGCTCGCCAGCCGCATGGATTTCAATTAGCGCCGACGTCAACGCCGATGATTCCCCGTCATCCCCGGATTGAAATTGCCCCAGTGAATTGGCTCCCATCGATTGGATTACGTTCCTAGAAATCAGGCCATGCCCTAATACTCATATTCAACTTCGACATTTGGATGTTTTTGCACGTAGAAAATTTGTTTGGCTGAACTATGGAGTCGCACGATTAATATTTATGAGTTGGAAATTTACAAGCGGCTAGAAGGCTGACTGGGTGAAACGTTAAGTCTGCACGGGAGAGTGATAAGGCTTTAATTTATAATTTCTGAATATGTAATGGAGTAATGCCCGCGAGATAAAGTTATAAATACATCCATGAAACACGTCTGGCTGGCAACGCAAGAGACGTGTCTTCGAATTTTGCTTTGGGCATCGACGTCTCGTTTTTTAATCGATGTTCAAAATTTCAATTATTTACTTCGTAGCATTAGTATCTACCTGATAGCAGTTTCACGGAATTTACCGCTAATTACTCTTAGATTTATTATCGCATGAGACATATACATGTCACCCCACATCTTTATGGAAAACAGTACACAACCACGTCTTCGTATATCACTGCCGAGGTGAAACAACAGGCTGCCGCATTGCGTTTTTCCAAAATCTCGGGCACTCGTCTTAGAAAGGTCGGTCGGCCACTAAGAGCGAGCAATGAGGGGATGAGCCTTAACTTTACTGCATCCGGCATTTTATCGAGTTATGGTTGGACGCGGATGGGATCCAAGCTCTTTACTTTTTTTTGATAAACGGTAGGGAATTAAGGGAAAGGTGGATGGATGGAGGTGGGTCGGTTATCTTTCAAAAGGGAGCGCGTTTGACGCTTCGGGGATCGCTACGTAAAAATAGACGGCATGAAAGAAAGGCGGAGTGAGAACGAGGCAGAATGGGGTTGCCTTTTGTGTGCGTGCCTTACCCGAGGAGGAGATCGGGAGCTTCGAAGGCAGGGTTCCCCCGCCCACTACCCTCGAGGCCCTGACAGCCTTGCCCTCCAAGGAGACCGGGGTGGAACGAGGAGGGCCACCGCCCCATTCCGCACGCCCGTTTCTGAGCATCTCCCGTCGCCAGAGGGAGAAATCGGCGTGCCGAATGCGCGGTCTTCTTCCCGCTCTCTCTATCTCTCTCTCCCCTCCACGCACACGCCTCCGACTCGCTCGCCCTCGAAACACGTGAACATATTCTCCTTGTTCCCTAGCGATTTTCATCCCCCCGCGATCTCCCTCCTCCCCTCTCATCGCTCTCGTCACTCGTAATAGCGTGTTTTCATGAGGAATGCTTGTGTTCTGATTGGTATGATTGTTCCACTGATGTTTCCTTCCGCTTAAAGGTCGTCGTTTAATTAAATTGGTAATGTGTGACGAATTAACCACATGGCAGGCAATTTCTTTCAGTTGCTTTTCTGCTAACAACTTAGTTATTTAAGAGTCCACACTCTCTGAGAATGAGGGTAGAATGATGGGGAAGTGGTAAACGGGGAGAAAGAAATACAGATTTTGAATGCCATTAGAATAGTTGAAAGGCATGACTGCTTTAAGAGGAATGAGGTATTGGAATCGTCGTGCGACTCAAATTATTTTGGCGTAAGGAGAGAATACATCAGGAAGGAACTGAACAAAAGCGTACTATTATTGGGAATCGCTGATAATTAGCATTAGCATTCAAACTTCTAACTCTTCCAATAGGCTCTACTTACTTGCATGGTGCCACTCGCAGATGCAGCTTTTCCGTTATTCCAACGGCTGAGGCCACAGTGCTCCAAATACCATAAGATTACTTCTGAGGATAATGTGACATCTGTTTCCAAGAGTAATATTTAAACCCGTGACCATTATATTATTAGGTGAGCGTAATACCCAACTGGATGAGTGGTATCACTCTTTTCACTTTGGAGGAACATCGTTTCCTTTACCTGATGAAAGTTATGCAAAAAAGAAAACAATGCTTCTTGTACTCCAGTAGTCTTTGGCTAATCTGAAATATTGAGTGACAACGTAATTTAGGAGTACCTAAGTGTCGGGTACGACATTGCTGCCACCAGGTAAAGTTTAAAAATTCACCGTATAATTTAAAAAAAACATATGTACATCTAACAGAAAACTTGAGTGGTATTCTTTGAATGAAATCTTTGCTAGAGATTATATTTGGAATTGTATTTAGTTTCACCACTCTGACGAGAAGGTACGCGGGAGACACAACGTGAGTAGCTTGTGTGAAACAGAATTGGGTACCGTCTCGAAATATTCATGCGAATCGTAGAAAATGCTGTGTACGTCTCCTAATAAAGCGGACATATTCAAATTAATCTTCGGAGTTATATTCATTCATCCTGAGAATACATATTTTACGCGTATCGCTGGATATAATCAACGGCAATTTCCCCGTGGGCGCTCTGAAAACATTTGCTGCGAACCGTTCCCATTCAGCGGCATTTCCAATCCGAACGGCTGTAAAGCAGTTCCACAATGATAACGTCTCCATAAATTCCCGCGTTTGGAAATCAAAAGCTTCCCACCCGGAGCAGTCCGAAAGTTATTCGCTCTCAGCATGTGCGTGCGGGGAGTTAATGAACGCTCTTCAGGGATTTTGACGTTCCAAACTTTCCTTTCTCCGGTCCGCATTCACCCACTCCCTTTCGAACTCCGCGGGTGGGTGGGTGGTGGATTTTTGACGGGGCGTACGGGGGAAGGAAGGAGAAGAGAGGGAGGGGAAACGGTTCTATTGGGTCGAAGGAAGAACTCGCTTATATGTATATATAATATACCATTTATATATATACACACACACATCTTTTTTCATCTCGATGGGTGGAAGAATGAGATCCGAAGAAAGAGTGATGCGAGGAAATGCTGGAAAGTGTAAGTCGGGAAGGTCGCTCCGGAGAGTTGTAAGCTTTTTGGAGGGGTGGTTGGCGAGCAGGGGTCGCCACAGGCGCCTGGGGCGTGGTTTTTCGCGGCTATAGGGGGGGAAAACGAGAGGAAGAAAAAAAAACTTTCCATTGCATGCTCCGACCATTCTCCCTTTTTTAGCCCAGCTTCCCAATCCCAACCTTCTCCTCGCCCCCCCACTCAAACCTGCCTCCCGGTGTAGCGGGCCAAAACACAACTGCTTCTCCCCACCGCCCCTAAAGCGGCTGAGGTGCCCATATCATCACCTTCATCCTTTTCGCTCTTGTGCCCCTCTCCGCCCTCCCACATTTTAAATATCTTCTCCACCTCCACGGCAGCGTGAAAGGGACCCGTGCGTTCCTTCGGAGCCATCCTTCTTCTCTGTCCCCACCCTCATCTTCTCCAGTGGTGAGAGTGAGTGGAGCCTCGTTTCTTCTCCTACCGTACACCCCGTTTAAAACCCCCCTCCCCGTCACGGCGAAACTATTCACACGCGCGTCGACCGGAGCTCAAAAAATGAGTCGCATCCGGCTGGAATTCAGGTGCCGTGAGTGCTGAAACGTTGATTTCCAAATTGAGGCTCGCTGCGAGGTGATAGTTATGGTTAAACGGTTGGATGTTCCCCAAGGTTTTCGACTCGCTTTTCTCCTATTTTTTTATAGGAGCTGTTGTCGGTTGGTCCTGGGTCTGTCAGTGGTGGCCATGGGAACGATTTTGGCTGAATGTTTTCGTAAATACTCAGGCAGATTCGTCTTGCTTGGGTGGTAAGCATTCCATTCCTGAATTCATTGAAATGAGCGCCTAGGAGGGGATTCTCAATTCTAGAAATACCTTTTCACTTGAACGCCTAATGTCTAAAATTCGCGCCAGCAAAACTTAGTTGCCTCACAAATGTCCTTCCAAACGTCTCTTACTGTGATGTGGGATCAATGTGATAGGAGAAACTTTGTTCAAACAGCTAATAAAAAAGTTGTCATTGCCAAATAGTTTATATCTCATCTTAGGGGGAGGTTAAATAAAAGTCAGGCGTAAAGAATCTGCAACTATCAAGGTTGTATCTCACCGCCTAGCCACGACAGAATCCTGATGAAAAAATACGCCATTCATGCTCGAGGACAAACTAGAACCCGTGACTTAGGGATGGCAGATCGTTTCGTTACCGACCTGGTTGACACAACCAGCTCTTATGTTGTTAACAGGTCATTTTCCTTCATAAACTTCATCAACAATCTTCGGTGGTGGAGAAGAATTTTCAAGTATCTTCAGAAGGAAGCTGACGGAAATTACGAGGTATATTGCTTCCATTTTATTAACCCCTCCGGTGGAACGACATAATATCTCTTGAGAAAAATTTACACCGAGAGTGCAGTCGGTACATTCGTTGCCCTCAGCCTTGACGATGGTGCATGAATCAGTAAACTCATCCGTCTTTTTGCCCGACTTGTGATGTTTTTCGTGGCGCCACTCGGGACTTCGTAACGCCTTAAAAACCCATGAAGTCATCCGCTTGAATTTAGGTCAGTTTTAATTTTGTGAAAATGTAACCGTTTCATTATTTATCCTCCCCTCTCGGAATAAATGGTGATGAAATATTTTACTCCGTGCTCCCTCTCCATTGTTTTTATACCCTTCCAGAAGTTTTTTTTTACATTCTCCGCTCATCCATCTTATTTTCTGTCCTCCCATCCTTTTCCTGTGCGCACTAGTTTTTTTTACCGCCCTCTTCCTTATATCATGTCCGATCCCTGCCTCCTCTCCCTTGCATCTCTCTGTCTCTCTCCACTTTTGTAGTTCACTTCTCCCCCTCCCCTCCTTCCGTCTCCTCTTTTTGTAGCACATTCTTGCCGGGCAGCTTCCGTCCTCTGCTCATATCCTTCGTCAAACCCTTCCTCTCCACTCCCTTCCTTCATCTATTCATTGTACGGTTCGCATTTACGCAGATCTCGCTTCCCTCCATCCGGCAAGATCAGCAACGTGCGGCGATTCGTTCGTCGTTGCAGTAGTGACGCTAAATCATAGTCATTCGACATCTCCCTACGTTTACCCTCTCTCTCTCTTTTTAGGCGCGTTAGCTACTACTCACGAGGGATGAAGGACGTGTGGAAGTAGGTTGGTTTCATCGGTGTGATAATAGATTCTTTTTCCTCTCACTCTCTCCCAATAATCTTGCATAAGGATTTTTTATTCCGGAATCCAGTATTTTAGCATGCATATGCTGTTATTACGGGAGGCGTTCGGCTTTTAAAGTCATATGTGCCATTGAGTCGATTACGAACGAGTAATAGGGAAAAGGTAGGATTAATCAGGAAACGGAGAGAAGCAAAGCATTGACTTTAGCTTGCTCTTGATGGAGTCCCCTGGAGTTCTGTACTTGAAGTGCTCTCCTAACAGCACTCAAGTAGGGACCAGGATTAAATAGAAAAACTGCTACTATTGGGGGAATCTCCCAATCTTTGGGTTGAAGGCCATCTACCGCACCACTCAACATATCAACCCGATTACCGCATCACAAAGTTTGCTGAGAAGTCATCCAGCGAGAATTTTAAAAGGGTACCTATTTTGTAATTTGTACTTTTGTCCCTGTAATATATGTAATAAAAAAGATGGAATGGCTGTCGAACCATAAGTTGCGATTTAAACATTTCAGGAGGGAATACTAAGCGAATTTGTTTCCAAAGCTATTGAAAATATTTTGAGAACGCCTTCAAACACATTTTCATCTATTTGTTCAAGAATATAAGATTAAAGAGAGTGCCTTCCGAATATTTTGACCATGTTTCTTTCCGCGAACACAGAAGAATCAGATTTGGGCATGTAAAGCCCTATTAGTTAGGTGTTCACTGAGGTTTCCTAGTTGGTACCAATCTGTGCATTAATTACATCATGTGTATCAAATGCTCGTTACACGACCCCGCATTTATGATGCAAGAAATACAGTAGAGAATAAAAATTGGCTCGTAAGCCATTAATGATAATATTTTTCAGAGATATCTTGAGCTTTAATAACTTGTACCATGGACATGTCTGACGCGCTTTCTTGCATTGTGGCATTATGTTAGTCTCTAATTATACTTGGTAATGCACGGTGATGATTCATTCTCTGCTTTGCACCATCGTGTTTGGTTGTTTAATGTAGATGTATCTATGTATATACGGTTGACGGGATCACTTGCAGCGAAGAGTGTAGGAAGGGAATTTTGGGAAAAGAGGAGAATGTAGCATTAGAACAAAGTTTCCGAACAGCGCATTTTAATCCACAGTGTCCATCTTCCTCTTCGCTATTTTCAGTGTCCGTTTCCATAAATGGTTCCTCTAGCGTCGAAAATGCGGATAAATATTTTAATGTCGCTAATTTGGTGTAGTATGCCTGATGATGTATCCATTTGCATGAGCGCATGAGTGTCAATAGAGAATATTTGTTTGATAGTACGCCTCGACGCCTATCAAGCCTATACAGAACATGGCATTGATGATATTAATCTCAATCACTCATGAAAGACTCGTCTGCTCGGTGAGGCTCGTATTTCGGTCATCAGGACGTATTTAGATGCAAAGAGCTGGTTACCAAATGTCAAGCGTCACTGTTGTGGAGGTACTATTGTGTTAATTTACGTCGGACCGATGTATGAATATTTGTAATTTTATGGATATTAGGAAATGATTACTTTGAAAATAATTGTCCTGCAGAACTTAGTAATTCTCTTTTGTCTAATGCTGACAGACGTAAACGAGGAATAAGATGGGCTCTAGTGACAACCGGCCAAAAATACTAATAAAATTATTGAACAATTAATTATCCATTTTTCGATGTAGTCATTCCATATATTCTTGACGTAATGATTATAAAATAATAGCTCTGCAGTGTAGTTCGCTGTGCCATTCATGGTAATAACTATAGACTATCTGAACGTAGCACCAAACTTTGCCTCGTGGCTTATGAAATGGCGGAGACACACGTGCGGTTATAAGGAATTCCCAGCTCGATATTGACTCCGTTATATTTGGTATCTACCACGGAATAACTATTTATCTCACAGCTGTTGAAAGCGTCAAACCGTTTAGTAATCACGTATGAATAGATACAGGTTCGTTTATGAGCGTGGTCAATCACTTGGGAACTCACAGTGAGTTGGTTGAAAAAAACTCCTTGGTAGTTGGTAATGAAAAATAATCGTCCTGTTCCATCATCTGTGGACAAGTGCCTTCGAAGAATGGGAGCCGTTGTTGACACGCTTATTATTAGGACTTCCGAATGTAGTCGGCTGTCAAGTGTCCTTTACTCATAACGAGCTGCCTGAAAAAGCAAAACACCTTATCTCCGTTGCAAAAATCATTGTTAATATCATCCATAAAGTTCATAAATGACATTAGTCATATACATCTACATACGGTGAGCGTTAACAAAGGCGTATGGAAGGGTGTTATAGACTCGAGAGTAGGGTAGCAGAAAATGAAATGAAAAACAGTGAAATTGGAAAGGAAATTCCCCACGTCGAAATTACGAAATATCTTCCTGTAAGATACCGCAGACATCCGAAGTGAAACAATATACCACGGACGGAGGGTATCAGATTCACGAAATCCAGGTGGGTCAGCCTCTTTAAGTTGATATCAGTAACTTCCCGCTAAGCAATTGATCCCAGTACACACGAAACATTGTTATCCTTTTCCTTTTTCGGGAACCTACGAGGCATCACCATTCATCTCAAATTTCTTCCCGGAATAAGCCGATCCTTCTTGGATTTCGGCTTCGGAGACGCTTGGAGATAAGTCTGCGTCAATTCTAGGCTAGTAAGCAGTTTCCTTCCCCGAGATCGAATTGCTGAGGTGTTCCAGGGTTGGACGCGACGCGACTCGTGAGCGTACGCCTCTCTCTCTCTTTAACACACACACAAACACCTTTGCCCCTCTCCGCTGATACTTTCCCCTTGAAGCCTTCCTACTAAGTCTGGTCCTGGGAATGGCAGATGCGAAGAGAGCCAGCGAGATGCTGGAGTGGAGGTGAACTCCGGGTGAGATGGGGCAGGGGACATCCCAGTAGTTAAACCCCGCCCATTTTGACCGGTAACCCTCCCTTCCCCTCTCCTCCCGTTCCACTACTCCTACTTCTTCAAGCTCCGTCAGTTCCGTTCCCTCCGCATCGCATCGCCCGTCGCAAACTCACGATCGTTAGTTCACTTCCCGACGGCAACCGGCGTCCAAGGTGGATCTCACCGGCTAGAAAAGCTGTGGGGATTGAGGCAGTCACTCTCGACCCAGATAGACCTAATCTCGGACAACTGTGGACTTCATGTCAGACAGAATCGGAATGGAACTTTGACATTTCCTCTCTCGCGTGATGAAGTTTTTGTCACAATGTGACTTAAAGAATACTTTTTATAGACTTTGAGGCGATACTATGTTAGAAAAAAATGTATCTCTATAATACGCGTAAACTCATACCAGTAATATATCTAAGTTATGTTGTAACCAGTACGGTCGTACCAATTCAATGACTATTATTTCATTAACCTCCCTAATCCACTCTTCTAGATCAAAATATGATTCTGAATACGAGCATTTGGAAATATGTCAGTGCCTATCTCAATATGTTAAAACAGCATTTTTTGAAAGCTCTGAGATAATGATTTCCTGTCTTGGCATTAGGACGGAATCGAGAGATTATGCCAGAAACTTGATTGAACAGATCAACTTCTACTCTGACTTTCGCGCCGTGTTTGAATTGATGTACTTGGTGATGGAAAAGGGAGGAATGGGAATGGCGTTCTCGATACCGTGAAATGCATGTAGTGTGACGTGCCGAAAATGAAATGTGATTCGGCGGTCAACCACCGAGGGGAAAAGTGGGACTTAAAACAAAATTGCTTTGTAGCGCATAGTAGCCAAGCTTACACGTATGCACGAATATAGACGAATATTATGGACAGTAATGCTTTAACGTTTTCCCTTGCAAACCTTCCACTTTAATAAGTTACTTTTCAGTATCTCTCTTTCAGCTTCATTGCTGAGAGCATCGAAGAACGACATATATACTGATGCCGTGGCAGAGTTAATTTTGTTCTCTGATGCTAAGTAGCGGCAATGATGATCAAATTGAAATAGTTTACATCTTTGTTTGCTTCTGTGCTCTTCATGGTATCTTTAGCCATATTACGCATAGTATATTTACGAACGAACATTTACTTGTTGTTCAGACGTAACACGTTTCTTCCCCTTCCTAGGTTAGTTAACTAAACATTCTACACCATTTTTTTTAAACGCGGTAATCCAGTTCGGTCGTGTTACAGGCCGTAGAGGCTGAAAATCGGAGTGGAAATGATAAGTTGGGACTTCTAGTGGCCCTGAATGCGAATTCGACCTGAAAGCGATTTTTCTTGAACGCCTGAGTAAAATGTCGGACGGGGAGCCGCTTCCTTGCTCCTTTTTCCCCTTTTCACATATTGCCGTAATAAATCCCCGCCATCCTCAGTGGACCGTCTTTTTGGGAAAATGTTTTCCTGTTTTAAAGGTTATCTCAGTTAAAGGTGGAGTCCAGTCAAGTGGCAGCGACATTGGTAACACCAAATTCGTGAAAATCAACTCTTTGCTACACTTTGAGAATGCTTGGAAGGCTCAGCGCGAAAATTAAGGATTTTAACTTTGCCCGTAAACTGAATACAATGAACGGAGTTTGAATATAATATCTATCCTTGGTAGGACTGTTAAAAAATAAAATGTCTTCAACTCTGATGGCTAATATCTCTATTCACAACTGAGGCATGTGTACGCTTTGTAAAAACAAGGTACGAAATTTTCCACAGCAAAATTACATTAATTGCGCATGTACTGTAATCAAAGATTGTAAGAAAATTTGAGTGTTTATGAATAAAAAATTCTCTAAGTTCAGTATAAAACCGTCAATATACCCTTGTCAGCAATGACAGTGTAAATATTGATATTAGTTGTAATCTAAAATAATAACAATTTTGTAATTTTCCACAAAACTTTTAATATATCCCCACCGGTTTCAACAGTTACGTGTCTTACCCAAGGACTGCGATGCGTTGAAACTAGTAGGGTTTTATATTAAAATTTTTGTGGAACATTACTAAGGTTAGTTATTATTTTCTACTATGGAAAAAATCCACAAAGTGAAGGCCGATATTGTTCCCATGACCATTAGTTTTCTGCTGTAAATGAGTAAATGAATTACCGAAAATCGAAAGTAAAGTAAGTGAGTAATGAATTTTAACCATGTCAGAAACTTTTGGTGTGAGGATATCGATGGGAAGGATAAAGGTCCGGAAAGATTGAAGAATATTAAAATGTTAATCACGGTAAAAGAAATTTTGTGCCATAAATTAGGAGTGAATAAACTGGTAATTACGGACACTGCGATAGTGAAGATCATCGTAGAATGCAGGATAGGAAAGAAAGAGCCAGGAAAGAATGGGTAATTTGGAAGGTGCAGATAGGAAATTAGTTGATCTGAAGAGAAAAATAGAGAGGGAAGAAGCCGTTAGGAAATGGTAAGACGAAGAAGAGTAGAGATATACATGTGGCAGAAAACTCATGGTAATGCATGTACCAATATGATAATTTGTTTTTTGTCATTGCAGGCCAACACAGCTCAGCTTTACGAATTAAATGTTAAAAAATGCGTGAACTTTATTGCTACAGAATAAAATGTAAATTACATTGAACTGTCTAATGCTCGTCGGAAATCCGTTTTTATTGAAGTTGAGGGCACCAATCATCAAATGCGCTCAGTTAATCGGCATTTAACATTGTTATGATCGTAGTAAAATCATCCAACCAAAGGGGTTCACATCAATGCATGTATTTGATGCCCTTCCACCGCTTATGAAGCCCTTGAACTGATGCAATTGCTTCATTTAAACATGTCAAATCGTTCAACTCAGTGGATTCAATTGATCGATGTATTCTTTTTTATACGTCAATCAGGACCAATGTTGAGGGTTTCCATGAGTGAAACCCGAATTCTCGTCATAGATTGATTAATGGCCGTGAAGGGACTTATCATCTAGGGATCCTAGCATCTTAGACCTGCGGGTCCATTGTAGCGTCCACCACAATGACCTCATCCCTGCTGGGTTCAAATGAGAATTTTGTGTAGTGGGTGCGTGTCCGATTTTCTTGTGCTCCAGAGTCGGTGCAGCAAGGAAGTTACTGCTATAGCTTCGACGAGCCCGTTCCTACTCCGTATTTGTTTACTTAAAGATTTTCTCTTTGATATTACTGTGCCGATTCTGCTTATTCCTAGGAGGAACAGCCTCTGATTGTAAATCCTGCGGGTTTACGTTGGTGGCGACCATTGGCTTTAAATGAATTCAATCCTTTCAGGCGTAACTTTGTGGAAGTCCATTATGAATAATGACAAAAGAAACTATGTTTTAATCCACAGCGTTTTTTTATGTATTTGAAGCGTTGAAACTAGTCGTACCAGAAAAAAACGCTGTGGATTAAAACATAGTTTCTTTTGTCTTTATTCATTGGCTTTCCATACTTAGGACCTGGGATCTGATCTAGTCTTCCACATATATTTTCAATGATCGCTCTCTAAACCGAAGGCTGCTCAGTTCTCCGCCCGTTTTATAGTACGTAAAACTTTAAACTATCGGCCTTTTCAGTTAAGTGGAGGCTAATGCCAATTTTGGGTTCCTCTAAGAAATCTGTCCATGACACGCCACTCACTACTCCTGGTGAGGCAAATAACTTGCCTGTTGGTCGCATTCCTTTAATGATTTCTGCACTAATGTTCGATTGAACTCCATTGCTAATTGGTGCACTATCCTTGCCATCAGTCATTCCACCGAGAGCTGGAGTGGTACGCATGCTGTCCATCACAATACGATCTCTGATTTGTCTCGTACACCACAGTTAGGAACACACCCATTTCATGTCGCCCTCGTCGTTCTCACAATTGCACCAAACAGGAGTACCGCGGTTCTCTCGACCCGGCTACCCAGGCGTGGGGAAAGCATCCCTCTTGCGAAGGCATATGTTTGCATTAAGCTCGCTCCCTTGCCCTCGGTTGGTATTTTGGCGCTTCTCCTGCTTCTAATTAAGTGGATAAACAAGCATTCTGGCGCCCCTCAAGGGTGGTCTTTTGTGCCGATACCATGTGCGACGTTAGCTTCGCGGGGTTTGGCAAACAGTGGTCAGCTGCGCCTCCTTCTGTGTGATTAAAAACCCTTTTACCTGCCTGGCTTTTATGTTGGTGAGTTTGAAATCGTCGTCGCCGTGCAGCGTTTTAAGAAACCTCAAGGACATTAATCACGAGTGAAGCTTGCGGATCCCGCATGATTCGAAATAATTTTGCCAAGTAAGGCCTTATAATGGCGTGGATATCAAAATAGTGCTATGCTATCATAGGAGTCACTTTTTTTCGGTCACTTCACTTCCAGCAGATGATTGTTTTGATGAAAATGTGTGTGCCATCAAGAGAAAACAATTTACAGTCCCAAAACCTGTGTCTAGTCAGTACACGGCTCGTTTGTGGTGATCTAACACTTTGACAGGAACAACCATGAGAGAATCAGTTTGGTGCCGTATCTAGTGGACTGGATCCTCATCTTGAAATCCTGGGCTCTAAATTCTGATGGGGAAGAAATCTTTGGGTGGCACATTGACCCCTACTTGAGTACCGTTTGAAGGAGACTACGAGGTTAGTACTCAATCCTTCACATGGGGCGGTTGGCCTCTCGACGCCGCGCCGCCGTTGGTATTGTGTAGACTAATACCAATGCCAGGGTTTATCGTCACACAATCGTCAAAACTAATAAATCCTGACCAATTACCTACTCATTTTTATAGCTTAAAACCGCTGTTTGTTGTGTCCTTGACTAATTAACTTGAATGCATTTTCTGGAATTTTATAAACTTAGTTTCCAATATAATTACTTTTCAGACGTAGCTGTTAAGTTATGATCAGCAGCAATTCAGATGGAATCGCTCAAATGCCCTATTTGATACTTTAAACTCATTATAGTTAAGCATTTTAATCTCTTGCCAATATGGAAATAGACTACTTGGTTTCAGCATTCATGTAAACATATGTTCTCCATTAATATTCTGTGGATGTGTGTCAAATGTGTGGCTTTCTTCTACGATGACTTCGGAATATGATACTTAAGAAAAGAATGTCTTATGAGAGTATTTATTTTTTTGAGAATGTTCTAGAATCAAAGTAAACTTACTATGTCGATGACAGGTCTCTCATTTAGAGAATATTTACATATAATCCTTCGCATAAACAAAAGATCTTATCCATGATAATTTAAGGAAGGGGAGGGGGGGAAACTGATGTATTAGGAGGTAAATTTTCAAATAATCATATGGTCCTCTCAATGATAACCTTAGGAAAGGGGATTTTACGGATGTATTGGATGATAAATATTGTAAAGAATGAACGTGGAAGTGAGAAAATGACGGTCTGCCAATTTTAAATAGATGGAATGATAAATATCTGCAAAGTTGTTTTTCGAATCGTAAATATAATTTACTGACCATTAATGGTCCGATGGGTTTGTTATAATTAAGTACTATTTCAATGAATTTTCGGTGGGATTATCTGTAAAGTTGCTATTTATATTAGTTTCCTAATTTTCATTTCTCCTTTACTCAAACCTAATAGTAATGGAAACATCATCTGTCTTAAATGGTAGCTATGATTTTAAGACATTTTTTGCAGCATCATTTTTCTTCCCATTTTCATCGAGTATCATCGGAACAATCAGTGATATTTTAAGGTGTATTTCGCTTGTTATATCCATATTATTTCATCGAGTCACCACTGAGAGGAATGGGGTGAAGAGCTCGTATATTCTCCCGAGCGCCTATTGGTGCGAAAGGTGTCTTGAAGCAGCATTAACTATATTCATAATCATTGTACATACCTACCTAAAATGACATTTTATAACGCTGAAACATGGGCTTAAAGAATGAGAAGATAAGAGAATGGAGATAGATGGTAGGGGTCACGTAGATATTGAGAAGGTAAGGTGGGTGAAAAGGAAGAGGAACTAAGAAGTGCTAGTTATTGTAGGAGAGAAAAGGGAGGTAACTGAATAAATCAGGAGAAAGCAAACGTAGCGGATGGAATGGGTCATAAGGGGTGAGGATGTTTCGAAGGACAGAGGACAGAACGTTCTGTAAGTGGGGTAGAGGGTGAAGAAGTTTGGGTAGAATAATGAGAAGTAGTTGGAATTAAAGATGAGCACCATGTGCAAGAAATGTTTCATGGGAAACTTTGTATTCATTTAAACCAAAAACCTTTTAACCTACCTCAAACAATAGAAATATAAAAATAGGCTACTAGAATTTCATGACTGACCACATATAAATTGGCTGGGTGAGAAAATGTTTTGGGGTATGGGATATAAAATAAAAAGTTATAAGAATAAAATTTATTAGGCCCCATAATTGCAAACTAGTGATGATCATGAGATTCATGTGTGACGCACTGAAAGGTTGAACAATTAAAAGTTTCATGTTAATAGGTCTTAGGGTTCGTAAAGGTCGGGGATTTGAACGTAAATTAATTGCGTGTATTTTGCTTCCAGGATAAGTGTCACGTATAAGTGAAATAAAAACCTATTATCTTAATCTTGCAATGTGAGAGACGTTGGAAAGCAGTTTAGAGTCTGGAATTTCAGCCGACGGCCGTAATATAGCCGCGGAGTCATTCTTTGTCTCTTAGTCTAATATCATTGAAATGGATAATAAATGCTAGAACGGTGACGTAGAGTATTCATGAGTTGGAACAAACTCTAATTCCCTTGTTTTCCATCTCCGGTCCACATATCGGGGCAGCAACAGCGTGGGGAAACAACGGAGGGAATCGAAGATCGAAATGATTAATAACTTTTCACAACCACCATTAATTCCGGCCGTATCTTTACCGACCGAAATTTTCAAGGACTTGCACGAAATTAGTTTGAAAAATCGCCGCTCTCCACTCGGGTCCTCGCCATTAATCGATGTGACTCGTCATTATTCAAATATCTTATTCCACCTCCGCCTCGCGCGACAACGCGTGTATAAAAACTCTTTCCGATCCGTCCGTTCCCTCAGCCTTTTTATTTTTTTTGTCCGACACAAATCCACGCGGCACGCAAACATGACTCGACGTTTTTTCAAATTGAAAAACACTTCCACGAGACCCATCCCTTATTTCGAATTCATTTTTACCGAAAATACTTCCCCGTCGATGACGAAGCACCTTGCTCTCCGCAATGGGCAAGAGGGAAAAAAAAGAACGATTCCGTCGGGAAACCTGATATTTTCATCTGAATTATGAATGCTCGCGTTTGTTGGATTGAGCGTGTGAGAGCGGAAATCTCTCGTAATTCTTATGCGCGCGGATTGCGCCAATAAAACGGTTTATTTCGCCCGGAATGTCTCGGGTGTCTGTCCATATTTTCGGGGTACCTCCCTGAATTGAAATATTCAACGCGACGAAATGAGCCATTAATTCCTCCGCTGTGCCAACAATTTTAGATGGCGCTTGTATATTCAAATTATGAAGGACTGAGAGACGGGTTTGTGGTGAAATTCTACTTCCCTGTTACGTTTAACGTTGCGATTCCACGAGATGAATATCATGCCGACCACCGAA
Source organism: Platycnemis pennipes (assembly GCA_933228895.1). Lineage (NCBI taxonomy): Eukaryota > Metazoa > Arthropoda > Insecta > Odonata > Platycnemididae > Platycnemis > Platycnemis pennipes. The sequence goes on from OW121848.1 coordinate 89,560,429, forward strand.
CACCTGCGATCGCCTCGCTCTGGGGCGAGTTTTCGTGATGGCAGCACTTCGCAACCATGCCGGCGTTTCGTGGAGGCTACTTCACAAGTTTCGAGAAGATTTCACGCCGTTGGAGACGGAAAACCGCAGCGCGAGTAAACACGTACCGACTGTTGGGAACTCCAGCTCGGCATGTGGTGGAGATAAAAGGATCGACCCAAGACCTTGCGTGGATCTTTTTTCGATCGATTTCCACAGCCCGGACGAGGATTAGGTCAGGCGCCTTCGTCCTACGAGATCCTTCGTGTCGGTTCGAAATAATTTGTATGGGAGCGGAGCTTCTCGGAGTCTCTTCGCCGGCCGTCAAAATGGCAGGGGCTTATCTCTCTCGCGTCTGGAGCAACAGCGCGAGTGGGTACTCCAATCCCGCGGCGCCTCCGTATTATTTTTCTCCGGCGATAATCGCCTGTCCAATCATTCGGCTGAGTCATCACGGAGTTGGACGGCCCACATACCTCGCAACCGCCCGCCCCTCTGCGAAGGAATCCATCAACGCTCAAACGCCATTTAGGAGGCCACGTGACGAGAAAAAGAGTGCGCGCGGGGTATCGGTGAGACCGAACTGAAAAACTGCCTCGTTACGAAACGGAGCGGTGTCGGAAAAAAGGGCAGGGATTGTTATTTTCCTCAACTACTCCCTCCCCCACTCACCTCCCAAGTCATCGGTCGCGTCGATCTTGTTCGGTTTTCCACTTTACGAAAACGATATCCTCCCCGCCCCTCCCCCCCACCCCCCAGAGCGCGCGTATATATTATATACATGTGTGTGCGTGAGCGCTAAGAGAGCGCAAACCACGTGACCGTTACTTCGCTCGCGTTCTCGCTTGCCTTTTTCCCTCCCCTTCCGCCGATGGAGATTACACGGAATAAGAGGAGGAGGAAGAGGAGGTGGGAGGAGAAGTGGGAAGTAGGTGGGAGGGGTGGATAGATGGGCGTGGATAATAGAGGGAGGAGGAGAAAGGGCGCATAAGATTTTTTTCCAGTCGATCCCCCGAAACACTTTTCTGCGATAAAAACCACAAATGGTTTTTCCACGAGGCGCGGCCGTCCGGTCAACGGCGTCGGCCATAGACGTGTGCGCGCTCTCTATCTCTCTCCCTCTCTCTTCCTCTCTCCCCGCCTCTTCCTATCTTTTTCCCTTACCCACCCCCCTCTTCCTACTCGCTGTATGCTTTTTTTTAACCCGCCAACCGGCTTAACGCACCCTTTACCTCGTCCTCACCGAGATGGAGGGCTCTTCCAGCGGTGAGCCGTCGGTGGGTGAGTGCAGAAAAAAAAGACAGGCCAAAGAGAATCTCCGCGGTTTTCGACAGCATCACCTCGGAACGTTTACTCCCGAAATCTCTCTCCCCGCCTCCCACAATCCGAGCTCTTTTGTCGAGACCCGTTGTTGCGTCCTGTTTTTCTCCTCCCTTTTCACTCCGAAGAAGGGGCAGCAAATACTTTCCTTCGTCCTCACCTCCTCGCGCCTCTCGCAGAGCCACGACCGCTGCAAAATGGTTTGGATCGCGTCCGGTTCGCGTTTTGTTTCTTTTTTGTCGCCACCTACCTCCCATCACCATTTCCTCCTCCCCTCTGACACATGTTTAACGACTTCTGAGAAGAGTTTAGGAAGTATGATTGAGACACAGCTAGGGAAGTTATTCGATGAAGCTCGCTCGTTTGCCCGCATTAAAGTAATAGGGGATTTTTGAGAACTCGCGGGGATACTCACGGGCGTGAAAGGATCTTTGCGACCTGCCACCGTTCTGCAATTTAGGAGACGCCCCAGAACCATCAGCATCATTATGATTAGTCGCCGTATCCTATTGATTAACACGTCTGAGTTTTGAGTGCTCCCCAAAATGCGGTTGATCGCATTAAGTCCGCGGTAATTCCACGTCATTTCTCCTAACGCTCCCCACGACCAACCCGCTATCACCGACTTCCCGTAATCATTAATAATTTTTTGACACTCTCGCTCCCAGCGAAAAGCGTTCCTCACGATCGTAAATTAAGCAAGAGGAGATGATCACGAGGGTACACTTTCCGGCCGAGCGCGGAACGCTTCTCAGTCATCAGAGTAAATTTAGCGGGGCTATTGCTCGCCGCAACCAATCCTCCCTTTTAGCATATTTTCCCCACATTTTCAAATTCTCATTCGGATCCTCTCGCCCGAGCGTGAAGCATGGTCGGGGATGAATCATCGTAAACCGAGCGGAGAAGTAGCCGGTCCCCTCTGCGGGTCGAAGTAATCGCACGCTGCACCAATATATTCACCTCGAATAAGTTTTTGCGGCGGCGAGCATCGGTCCCGTCCGCGCGATTGGCTGCCGGCCTCGGCTCGTTAAATTATGAACCAATAAATACTCGGAACGCTGCCAGTTTAATCACCTCCTCCGAAGCCTCTCGGAGCCGAGAAGGAAGGAGGCGTCCTCGCCTCGGGCCCCGTGGCAGCCAATTGACGCAAACGACGGGGAGATGCATGGGTTCGTACCTCAGGTGAGAGAGAGAAAGAGCCCCGAAAAACGCCTGGGACTTAAAAGCCTTCCCACCACCAGGTGTTGAGGAATTAGACAGAGCTAAAGGAGGATCCGCCCGAGCCGCGGGAACGTTTAACGGGAAAGGAACGAGTGTTGCGGTGCCATTAAAGAAACTAGGATGGGATTGCATGCGGCAACCGTTACTGGTTGCTTGTTAAGACGCGATGGACTCCACGAGGTCCAATCTTTGAGGGAGAAGCGAAGGAAAAAAATGCGAGGGAATATCTCGGATGAGGTGCATGAAGCAAGTGGCATATAAATAGTGTATTGATAGAAAGATCTTAGCCAACAGAATAATCAGACAGAAGAAAAAAAGTTGAAAGCCTTAAATAAACATTAGAATCAATAGATAGAATAAAATGAATGCACAGTGATGATAACGAGGATGCCTTTTCCTATATTCTTTTAATCCTTTTAAGTTACAATAAGAGGGGACCTCAGGAGGACTTTCTGCAAAACCATATCTCCATTATCTGAGCTAACTACCAGAGGTCGTGACAGAACGTCTAAGGAAACGATATTTTATTAATTTAAGATGAGTTATTTTTCTGAATTTATTGGTAGTGGTAGGAAAAGGTGTGAGCGTCTCTTTGGCGGTCTTTCTGTCCTTTTTTTCTTACATGTTACCTCTTTATGTATATACGGAATGCAAACTGTGGCAAGAGCATATATTAAAACGTTGTAATATTCTAGCTTTGTCCTCCTGTTTTTCTAGGTTGTGTTTTTAGGCATACCTTGTAGCACAAATGATAAATAGAAAATGCAATTGATGGATTGGTTGACATTCGTTTTCGAGCGAACCATGGAGAACCTGTACGAAATTTACTTCAATGGAAAAACGATCGAAATAAGTAAATATTTTTCATTCCTCACATTCCAAAAGGTTACAGTTTGAACTGCAAATAATTAAGCAAATTTGGGGCCAATCTGCTTCCCGATGTAGCTAAAATATTTTAAGAACTTACACATAATGCTTTCCATCCTATCGAGCATAAAAGACTACAGAAATAGACTGCCCTTCGGATAGAATTAAAACGGCATACACGATTTAGATGCGTGTATGTGAATGGCGAAAAAATGTTGTAATGTTGTTTCGCAAAATAGGTATCAGACTATTTTAGCTTGGATCATGAAGATATAGAGAGATAGTTTGCAAGGTGGAGACTTTTAAAGGGTCATTTTCTTCTACCGAATGTAAAGGCCGCTTTACACGATACAATTTTTTTACAATTACTTGTACAAGCGCTTGTTTAAACTGAACGAAATTGTACGTTTGTCTGAATGGAATTAAAACAGGTTCTATTTTCCATCCAGTCATTCAGACATTCGCACAAGCATTCACACAATTTGCCGCTTTACACGGTGCAATTTCCTCATACAAGAGTTTTTACAAAAAAATTTAATTGTGCAAAGCGGCCTTATTGGGCATTAAGAGATACAATCAAATTATTCAAGATATTATGGATGAGGTTAGGTAGCGTAGTTATGTGTTTATTTTACGTGCCTCCTTAAGATTCATAAATACATTTGACCTGGTGCCTTAATAAAATATATTTGCCTTTACATGACAGTGAAATTGCGCACATTAGATAAACACGGATAACTATAGCATGCATTAATGAAATTAAGATGAATGATGAAATACGTGTAATACATATCTGTAATGCATCATATGTTTCTTTGTATGTTGGACAAAAAGTAGAAGTGATAATATGTGTCCAGCATGATATTCATAGAAATCTCTCCTTAGGTAAGGTAAGGTTAGGTAGCCACACACCATCGAGGTGGTTCGCAGCGTATTACATAGATGTAGATAAAGACTCCTAATGTAAAATAAGGGGCCAAGTAACAGTTCAAATATTGAAACTAGAGTTCCACGTACAGCGTGTGTCTTCTCCGCATTAGTGGGATGAGGATTCTAGATCAGACACCACATTCCATGTGGAAATGCGTTTTTCTCTCAGTTGATTTATTTAAAATATAAGAGAATTGCCGGAAATGTAGTTACCCAGTATGTGACACTAGGGCACAACTGGTTAAGTCACCCGCCGGCAAGAGCCCTTGTGTCAATACGAAGTGTAACATGTGGACGTAGATGTTAATACCGGAGTGTTATTCACGCAGGTAGACCTCTCCAATGAGGTCAAGAGAGGGGATAGATGGGCATCGGAGTTCAGGTACTGCCCTCATTTTCTCCTGCGAGCACGGACCGGCGTTTTAAGGCGTGGATGCGTCGGCCGGGCCACGGATAGCCTGCTGAACGGACGCGAAGTCGTGTGCATCGCATCAGCGGCTCATTCGCTTCGCTCCGCGAATACGCCGGCCGACACACATCCCTTCCCGGAACCGAAAAGTCGTGGCCCTGCCTGCTCCGCGGTGAGTATGTGTTTTCTCCAGCACCCGTCTCCACTCACACTCCTCCGCACCGAACTCCTAGAGAGAGGGTGGGAGGAGAGATATGGAAGAAAAAACTTCGCCTTCATTCCTGCTCCCTCACTCACAAAACCCTAATCCGTTCATGGCTAAAGGGCAAGCGGGAGGGCACGGCCGCGGTGTTGTGGGTTGGCGGAGATTGGGGAGGAAATGGCTGTGTTGGAAGAGGAGGGGGATTGGTGGAGAGGAGTAAGAAAGATCGAGAGGGGAAGGGAGAATGTCAGATAGGCATCGCAAGCCCTAAGGTTAAGGGAAGGCAAAGGAAAGGCAGTGCGAGGGAAAAAGAGAGAGAGAGCTTAACTCATTCTATTTCCCTTTTCCGTTGTGTGGAAGGGAGGGAGGAGAGGCTAACAGGGAGGAGAGAGGTGGAGAGATGGTAATGTGGTCTGTCCGGAGAGGGTGGAGGGAAGTGGAGGAAAAATAAGGAAGAAAAAGCGAATGGTTTTAGAGATCGAAGTGTTGAGATAAGGAAGGGGAGAAAAGAGAGAGTGGGGGAGAGGATGAAGGCAGATAGCGGATGAAGGAGAAGGATTACGTACAAGGAGGGAGTTCGGGGCAGTCTGGAAGGAAGAAAGAGGGGGAAAAAATGTGTCCGGAAGGTTTGACAGGTGTGGGATGGGAGGAAAAGGACCTCAGGTAAGTGTGGATGGTTGGTTGGTTGTTGGGTAGAGGAGAGGGACAAAATGAGCCCAGGCCTCGGGAGTCCTCACGCCCTCCGTAATATTCCTGCCTAGGCCCGAGCGCGCCCATCCTACTCGAGAGAACTTACATTCCCCCACTCACCCTAGGAAAGGTGGCTGTCAGGGAGTAGACGTGGCCCTTTTGTTGGCGATGCATGACAACACTTCTTGAATTTTTCCTCCCTCCGACTTCTCCCCTTTTTTGGAGATGGGCATTTTATTCCGCGCAGCGATTGGGTGAGATACTTGAACTTTTTTAACCCCCGCGACATACATCATCTCCTGGCCCCGTGGCAGGTCCCGGAAAGCGAGGTGGACACTTTTCGTCCCGTCTCCCCCTTTGAACCCCACCCCAAAACCGTGCCCCCTCGTCGCAGGCAAGCGCCAAAACCTCGGCCTCGAACGGAGAGGAAAGTAAAAAAAAAAACGAGCGAAATCCCGACTATGTTTCGACACCAGCGCCAACGTTTTTGATAAACAGCCCAGGCGTCCGTGATTTCGTCGGGCGATAACCGGTGGCGGGGTTATCCTCCAGGCGGAGACGAGTCCTTTCCCTCTCTCGCACACAAAACACACGCTGCCGAGCCAGGCTCTTCGCTTCCTTCTCTCTCTCTCACACTGAGTCCAGAATAATTTACCTAAATTATTGTCGCTCTTTTTTCAACTTCGTTCTGCCCTCATGCTCCCGGAGTATGACTTTCCACTCTCTTACCCCGTGAGGAAGGGGAGGGAGGGGGTTTCTGGCGTTGCACGGTTCAGAAATTTGCTTTCGGAGGAAAGATTATGTGTGCAGTTGTGGGGCTTTGCGGATATGGTGAAGAACGAGGATGATAAGAGGGAGAGGTAGGTGTACAAGGAGGCGTTAAAAGTGGAGGAGGGATTGAGAATTGAGAGAGAGGTGATCCTGAAGGGAGATCGAGATGAGAGAACCCGAAGATGATTCGGATGTATTAAATATACCAGCGTGTTACGGAAGGTTAGACCACTGAGATAAAATTAGTGAGATAGTACGACGGATAGATTGAAGAATTCATTTTTTCCGTGCTCAGTTCGGGGTAGTGATATGTTACAGTGAAGGTATACGGGAAAATAAGAACAGGTATTGTAGATTTTGATGCAGAAATTAAAATTCAGTCATTTCTTTTTTTTTAATTTGTACAAGTTTTAGCACAAATAACTCATGCAAGCTCCAGGAAATATAAATTTATAATTTAATTTTTACAGCAATGACCAAAAATTAAAAGTCATTACATTTCCTTACAATAACTAACAATTTAATCTCATTCATAGTAAACATTTCACCCGTCTCGTAACTGCATGCTTAATATATTCCTCGGAGTGGCAGCACTGTGCCTCTTGGTTTCATGTAAGTATTGTATAAAAGCAGTCGTATTTTTTTGCATGGTAGTAAGTGCTCTCTCTGATATATAATGCATGCCCAGTGATGGTTCATTCCCTGCCACACTCCCTTGCGGTGGCTTACAGGTTACTATATAGCTGTAGATAGCGGCGTTTAGAGCAGTGGAGATATTTATGAGGTAGTTCGTACGGTGGGACATGGGTGTGGTACAGTTGGGGAAAAATGAGAACTTCAGACGGCTCAATGCCTTCAAGAAGTTCCTACAGGAATAGAATGACATTTTAGCGGTAGTGAGGGAATTGTTTATCAGCATTCCGGTATATTCTTTGATGTTGCACGGATTACATTCATTTATTTCTACGTTGGACTCTTAACACCTTTTTTTAACGGTACTTAAGCTTATAGACAGATTTTCTTTTCTCTCTTCCCATCTCTTATGAATCCGAACTCTGCCTAAATACCCCCTTATCCTTAATATGCCAAAAAAACTCACCTGCCTGTCTCCTCCCACGTCTTATCATTATTGAAGGGGATGCATTTGCAATAGGAGAGTAAATGATGAACCTGGGTTTGCAATGCTGGATAATTTAATACAGAGACTCCGCTATGGTCTGCCAATAATGGTCGAAAATCAAACTTTTAAGGAAATGTAACCTGTTTATCCACACCAGTTCCACTTAATCCAATCCCTTTACCTCTGTGTGTTCATCTCCAACTTCCGACAAGCATTCTCCTATCCCACCTCATCTACGACGAGAATGATGGACATCCTTGACATTCGCATGCGTCATACGCGTGTATGGTTCTACATTTCGGTGATCAAACATCCACAATTTCACGCAAACTTTTTAATATCCACCCATGTGTTCACAGGCAGGGAGCTGGATCTGGAGAGGGGAAGGGCGCAGAAAAAAATACACGTTCTTCTCCTCGTAGACTGACCACTTCTCCCTTTTACGGTTGCGTGGTCCAAAAAAATTTTTACAGAGTATGCAAATGCGACCTTTTTTCGGGAAAAAGGTGTTCAATGAATTATGCCGCGCTGTTGAGGCAGGAATTGCCCATATATCTTCTCTTCCTTGAATTCAACCGTTTTAAATAATGAATGCCTCCCCGATCCACGACACTATTTTGCAAATCTCTGTTGTGATCCCCACAAGTAGCCATTATTCTTAGTGTTAATGTGCGTTTAGATTGCAATGAACGTGGCGTATTTTTCAGCAATGCACATGCTATCGACCGCATTCTGTTCCCAGACTGAATGAGGACATAAATCAGCAAGAATTTTGGTGGAAAGGAAGCCCATTGAGCTGCTCAAAATTAACCGATAAGGTAGAGCTAAAAATACCATTTTCTATTGGAGCAGAAGAAAATATATTCCCTGCAGATGTGCATCCAAAACTGAATAGTAAAACATCGCTAATAAGAGGAAAGAATGCAGCTATCTGAAAGATGATGATGAATATGGCATCAAGGATTATTAAGTGTTCTGTTGTACTAGGTAATGTGCGTGTTTGCTACAGTTAGACGCCAGGAAAGGATTCAGGAGAAATCAATAACTGCTCTGTTATGTTGCAACAGGATTATTCTTTCGGTCATTTGCTGCGATGGCCTTTTGAAATACAGCAGATCCTTTATATACAAACCTAAATATCTAGCGCAAAGACTATGGGATTCCTTTGTGTCAAGATCACAGAAGGCATGTCGTTGGAGGCACATGGACGTAAAATGACATGCGCAGCAAGCAGTCAATTAGGGTACATAAAAAGGTTCTCTAGTACACTATTGGTAAGTAAGAGAAAGACGACTTCCTGATTTAGAGTACGCCAAAAATACATGTGTTACTCTTGGCAGTTTTGATTGTGCAATTCAGACGTGCAAGGCCATGTCAGTGAGGTTTGATGAAGGACGTTATGATAATCTGTTCGAGTCTATAGCTTGCTCTTAAAACTCGAACATGAATTGCTGTCGCACCGTAGGTTTCAAATTTGTCAAAATATAAGGAGTAAATACGAATCAATCCTGTTTTCCTGAGACGCTAAAATATATTTATGAAATATTCTCCTTGGGTACGCCCCACTTACGTATTGCACTCTCTATGATCCCCAAAATACGTAATATTTTAGTGATTGCAGCATAGATGGATTCAGAGGAATTTCCTTCCGCAAACCATAAATCATCACAACACATCACATTGAGAGGTAACACACTAACCAGATAGTTTATTATTCTCCTTACTTATGTTAACTCCACCCTTGTATATTTAATTTATAAATGATCGACTTGCAGTCAAACAGATGGCAAACCCATTTGCAAAAATTATATTGTTTCATTGCCTTAAAATTTTTTTGTATGTGCCTATTGCATTCTTAACAGGCACTAAGGTATTTGTTGCTGCATGTCATCATGTACCTCGTGTATATTTGGATAGGATTTTCCCTCTGCCATGTACATTCTTCTTATTTGAAGTCTTAAAGGGAACCTTGTAGGCGTAGTTGTATGTACTTAGAAAGGAAATTCAATGTCACGTGGTTTTCTGAAAGGCGTTTCAAGTTATGTGATCTGAAAATTGAAACATTCTTCTCCATACCTCCTTGGATATTCTAATGCCATTTGGAGCATTATACCAACCGATGGTTTACTTACCTGTATCTTACCTGTCTTGTATCTTTGAGATATCATGGTTACTGAGTTGGCTACTCATATTTCCTTTGTTAAATGATAACAGCTACATGTGCTTATAATAGTAAACCTCTGAAAATACTTATCCTTTATTATAAGAGTGCATTTGAACACCCCAACTGCTCGATCCTTCCAGATTAACGCCTTTAAATGAGCACTGCACACTAAATTATTTGTAAAAATGTACCTTAATGGCATGCTTTACCTTTTTTTGCATAAACAAAAAAATCCCCCAAGGATAATAATATATGGTTTCTCAAAGGAATGTAATAGTGAAAATAATTTTGGGTTACTTCTTTTTAAAGAAAACATTCTTTCAGCGTGGCAATTTATATTATCTAGCTTCCTTTAACAGTTTAGTGCAAACAAATCCGACCTCATAGCCACATAGTCTCTCAACATTAACGTAGGAAATAAAGATGTTTATTTCCGTTCAAAATGTTTTTCCATTAAATTTTGCATTCGGGGATATCCGCATCTGGGTTATCATACGCTATCCGTTGAATTTTAAATAAGAGCAATAATGAGCAATATTTCAGAGGCTTCAGTCGTTTATGGTTCCAGAAATATAGATTATATGTTGCTTGAATTACCAGTAATGTCAGTTATATCGAAATTATTATTTTTTTCTGTAATTTCTGAATAAATTACGGGGAAAGATTTAACGACGGAAATTAATATCTGTGCAATATAACCATTAGATTGTGCTTAATTCTACTAAAGTTAAACGCAATTGGAATTTGTCCACATATTATGCCTCGAATTCAAATTAAGAACATCCGTCATATTGTTTATTCCGCCAAGTCTATGACTCCCATATACTTTTGTGGCACAATGGAAAAAGTTTTACTTCTTCCTTTCTCATAGATGCCCCTTCGGGAGCTCCGTCTTTTTTTTCCTTCTGCCTATTTTAACTGTACTATGAAAAACCTGTTCCTATTTCTTTTTATCTTTTACGAAAAAAACTGGCCATCGTTTCTGTCACAATCTCATTTTTAATAATTCAAGTTTCCCTCAGAAGTTAAGGTAGTCCAACTAAGCACAACATTCTACCAAGTGAGGGAGTAGTAAGGAAGGCCTTCCGTAACGCACGCTTGTTATCATGACAAGTATATTATCTAAATATTATAAAGAATAATGTTGTTCTGTCAATAAACACCTTTATTCAATTCATCTACTTTTGAGGATTGAACACTCGTCAGTAATTTTACTGCGGCTATAATCTTTCGTGGATAAGTAAAGGACGACCTGCCCACCATTATTATCTTAAGGATTCATTCTCCGGTCTTGTAGCGTTTTCTTGCCTGTTGCAAACTATCCAGGCACCTCGTTCACGAGCTCTGTTAATGCGGTTTGAATCTCGTTGAGGTTCCGAATGAAGGCCGATATACACTCTCATCCGCTAGCTACCGCCAGTCTCCAATCACCCAAAATATATCCGGCCGCCGCCGCCGGGAACACGGACTTCTCGGCATCCGGAGCACGCTACGCCGTTCACCACTGCCCGAAATACCCGACCGAGTACATTTTGCGGGCGGTCGGCGGTGTTTGGCGGCGGACGCCGTAAATCCTTCGGCCGAAGGAGCGATTTTGCGGAGTTAAGTTGAAAATCGACCAACTGGACAGTTTCCAGCTGGCGATAAAGATTGGAGAAAGAATAATTCAGTTAGGGCGATGTAACAGAATTCGATGAACCCGAATTCGTTGAACGTTTAATCTGAGAAATACTAAGGCCATACGATTGCCTAAGTCAAAACGTGGGAGAAAGCTTCCTGGTTTTAAATGACCAATCGAAGAGAATCTCTGGATATATGTAAAGAATATTTAGGAAATTACGGAAAAAAAGCTCATACGCTTCTTATTAGCCCCACAAAAAATACGTTACCAATAAACGGGATCAAAACGACGTGAATTAAATGCACTTAATTCATGAATTCTATCGAGGAAAAGGTTTCAAGTAGGTATCTACTATATTTCCTCGGGGAAAAATAGGAAATTGGAGGAAGGAAAGGAAAGTACATGATTGAAATTTGTGGGAAAAATGACTAGGACTATTATGAATAATTTAGGCTTTTGTGTATTTTTTACAGTGCACAAAATATACGGTCTGTTACTGTAATGAATTTAGATCTTTCTTGGTATGTATAATATGAAACTACAATTATTTGCATTAGACTTGTGTAATGTGTGTCCGACATGTTGATTGCTGAAAGTTAGAAGATGCAGTTTCTGTGAAGCTAAGTTTCCTTGTTATATTTAATCGAACAAGCAATACATTAGCTAATGAACTTAAATAATCTAATTTATCTATTTCCTCTGGCAATTTTTCAATAAACAATGAAATTGCCAATTCAATGCAGCTGATGGTAATGCATGCCTGGTACGGAGCAACTATCTCAACTCACACTTGACACTTCAGTGTACAATGAAGATGCACTTTCATGTTCCACAACACATTTTTACGCAACCGTGAATGAATTTTTGAGGCTAAGAAGAAAGGCAACCCGTCCTACTTTCTTTATGGATACATTTCGTTTCGCTAGCTCATTATTAAGTTGTATTTCGTAGTGCATTGATTGGAATTATGATGATGTCTACTAATAAGGCTAAATATAATCCATCGTCTGGTTTTTACCTATTTCTAGCATCAATAAAACTCTATGTTCATCTTTCCAAAATTTTACACGCCACTAAATCCCTCTTTCCTATCGATTGATATCTTGCCTTGATAATGAAAACCTTTACGTTTTGCATGAATTTATGATTTATGAGCATTTTTTTACGTTAAAAGTGGTATACGACGTGAGTGCTGCGGGTAGAGTCCCACTATCACACCCTCGTGAATCCGTTAGCGTTGTTCCACGTTGATGAGTAGAGAGACGTTTCGAGTATGAGGGAGTGAGCTTGCGCGGACTTCTAGTCATATAAGTTTTCAAATTTAATGAGCAGATGTGATTTTAGTCCACCTATGTCGTCTTCTACTCTCTGTGGTAAATGATATCAAAGTCCAATGTGTATATGAGACATTTTCTAGATGGGAGAGTCATTTGTGATAAATTCAAACCCCCCACTCATAAAGGCGTATTATGGAATATCTCAGATTCTCTCGTTTCATTACATTATTTTCCTGTTACAAATTATTTAAAAGCTTATTCATATTTTCTTTTCAGAATCTCGACCACCCCTTGTTGAAGGTGTTACACCTATACATCACGAGGCACCGTGTTGCTGTTACCATCGTAGTTATTTGGTTACTTCACTGCATTCCAGCGTGTACGTATTTTTTATGTATCTCTATCTCAGTTTATTGTTTTAAAGTTCTCTGCACTCGTAGTCCTGAATTTTAGTCCCATATTCTAGCAATTAGAGCTCCTTCCTACAATATTTCTCGAATCATTTTTTTTCCTACTGGTGGCACACGTCATGACTACAACGTTTGTTGTAGATGAATTGATGCCCTACAGGTTATCGGTGTTATTATTATGAATTTTTAGTGTCCAAGTGCATGGAGGGATTCACCTTGCCGAGTTTAGATATAGGTAGTCCTATGAAATATTTTTGGCAAGGTTAATTGTCTTTCACGATGACATTCTTTACTTGACAGTTACGCTTTAAGGACCATCCATCTGAGGTCAGTTATGCCAGATACATTGGTGCACTAACACTGCGTGGACTATCGTGTTCCTAGTACTGAAAATTCGATCCCTAGGGACCCATCATATAGTATCCACGCCGCCCAAGCACGGATATATGGGCTATAGAAACGTGCCTGCCCTTCCACCTTGTGTGGGTAGTGTCTCTGGGAGAGAATATTATTGAATAAAAGTTCATATACAACCTGAATCATAATGAGCAATATAACGTTTGAAAACATAAATCACGCATTTATTGTGCAACAGTGTATTAATTTTAACCTCATTTCTGAAATAATAGACTTAGTATTCCTCCACAGCTTCAATTCAGAGATGAATATCGATAACTTACATCAAGTCGAGCATGATTTGGTGAATTTCAATTCTAGCCTCTTTAAAAATGAGTCGTAAAAGCAGAACTATTTTTTTAATTGAAATACTGGTAGCACATCGGAGGTTACGCCCGTGGCCATTGTAATGGTTCTTGGGAAAATGTAAATCTGCATTACTAGTGGGACCAGGACGGCCATTAGATCAATCCTGGAAAATTGAGGTAGAGTATTATGAAGTCATTGTGGTGCTGAGTGAGAGAGAATTAACGAACTGCCTAACGTGAGAGGGCATCGTTAAATTAGAACCTGTATATTTTTGCTCTGTAATCAAGAAGGCACTAAGTGAACGCCTCATGATGGCTGCCAGCATATTCTGTTTACTCTGGAAATCATCGCTTCTGCATCCGAAACCGACGCGCTACTCCCGATTTCATGACGCAGTCGATTGAAGTTAAAAGCGGTATTCCGTCACTTTTTTTCCTCCGACTGCATGACCATCACATTAGCCTATCCCCGCGGCAAAAAAATAGTTCGCGACTGCGCCGAACCACGGCGAATGATTAAATGTTGACCTTCGTGACAGCGGAGCTTAATTACAGGCGGAGGACGCTCGAAACGCATCCGGGCAAAAGAGAGGGCAAACGCGGCGTTTTAAATGGTCTCGGCGGCGACATTATTATTCTCGCTCGTCCGGTGGCGAAAGCATCGAGATCGCAGTAATCCCGTGAGCCATTGCGGGTGCAAATAAATACGGCGGGAATATTTTCAGGAGAGAGAGGGAGCTGTGGCCGGCGGAAGAGATAGGGAGAGGAGAGTGAGAGAGCGGGGGTGGGAGATGGCGTGGAGTAATTCTACGAAATGGGAAGAAGGAAGAAGAAAGAGAGAGTGTTGCGGGGGGAGGGAGACGCTTGACGGCCATGTTGGATGGCCGAAGAAGGTCAGAGGAGGGGGAGGAGATGATGTGAACTGGATGCCTGAGGACTGAGCCGGGCGGGGGAGTGGGGGGGGGAAGTCTTCTTCATGGATCCACGGACGTGAGCCAGGGGTGGGTGGGTGGCTCCGTCCAGGGGTAGGCAGTAGCTCAACTATTTCCTGGGGGACATACACACTATAGTGGGGAGAGGCCGGGAGGAATGGAGGGTGGAATGACTCAGCGAGTGGCCATAATGCATTGCCACGAGGGAGTTGGAGAGAGGCAGTGAGATGGAGAGAGAGAGAAGGAATCATTAGCGCTAGAGGTGAGTGATACTCATCTCTTGGGGAGCTCTCTCCCACCTGAAAAAAGGGTGGAGATACAGGAAGAGACCCGAGTTTTTTTTCCTCCTTCACACACACTGTCGTTTGGAGCCGAACGAATTTGGTCAAGACTTATTGTGGTTGATTCCATAGAATTTGCCCACCTAGTCCCCGGCCCGAGTTTTCAGTCTAATTGATTAAACCGTGAAACGAAACTCGGGGAGATGATGAGGGGAGGAGGGATTTATTTCTAGGAGCTCCCTTTTTTTCCGGGAAAAGGACGAAAAAATCCACGCATGATTCATTGATTAACCTTCTCGCTCTTGCCTTTTGCTCCTTTATCTCCCGGGGAAAGGAGCCAACAGTAGTCGCGGTGGGGACGGTCAATTAATCTCGCGGTTTTTGAGGAGCAGGTAGTGATAAGTTAAAAATGACTTTTTTTCAACCGCGATGCAGGTGCGTTTTCCGTCAAACTCCTACACCGAGGGCGTGACTAAATGAGACGAGGTGCAAATACTCGCGGCGAAACAGTGACCTGGCTGTTATTTCATGTGTACGGCAATTGGCTTCTTTCTACTTCAGAAAAAAGTATTGAGATAATCTTTCTTCCTGAGCTAATATCGCACTATTTAACCAAACCTCAATCCAGAGAAAATACAAACTCTTTTAAGTAAATTTTTCACTGGTCTTAATCTCAATTAGGCTCTCCGTTTCATCCGACGTTTCGGTGAACGACACGCTCATCATCTTCGGAAAATTCATTTTCAGCACCAGAACTTTCTTTACAAAAAGCTTGCCTAGGGTAAGATTTGTAACGGCGACCTGTAGAATACGAGAGAGTAGACATACTAACGTTCCTCTTCTTTTTCTTTAATGATTTCCTTAAGAAAAATATTTGACATGAGGGTGGCTCAATGGATCAATGTCAGACTCTGATCGGAAAAATATAATGTAAGAAAAATATTTCATATCGGTGAGCACTCTAAAGCATTATGAATGGTAATTGATCAATGGGGTCGTTTGCCATATTTTTTATTGTCGAATCTGATAGAGTATGTAAAATAAAAAGACGGGTCAAAAAACGAAAAAAAAATATTTTTTCGTTTTTTGATCCGTCAATTTTTTTCTCCAGTTATAAGCGGCAAAAAACTGATGTTATTAACCCTTTCGGAAAAGTGGGCGTGGTGCAATCTCTGAAGTACATACATCGACTTCGTCCAATCACAACTGAGCCCGCGAAGCTAATTTGCCTTATTGCAATGGGGGGAAACAGCTGACTCTGCCAATAGGAGCAGTTGCGACAGCATCTGTGCGAGCATACCTTCCGAGAACCCCCCTCCACTACCTTCCCTTCCCCTAAAAGCAATCAAGGATGAGAGGAAAATGACGTAAATGATATTAAAGCAGCTTTTTCGGTGGGGGCCAACTTTTGCTTATTTTAATTTTTGATTTATGACTGAATGGTTGTGGTTAGAAGATTAATTTTTTCACTTAAATTCTTTTTTCGTTTCCATCTAACGATTTCGTGTACAAAAAAAAAGCTATTTTGGTTTCGAGTAAACGCCCTCATTACCAATCCAAGATACCACAACTACTTGAAAATAAAAATAATGAAATTAGAAAAATGGTATGGACATTAAGAGAAACTGCCAAAACTCCGATAAATTCCTATACCAGTTCTTATTAACCGAATTCCATTATAGTCCTTAAGTGCTGGTACTCATTTGAACCTCGTAGTTATATTTTTCTGGACATCTTCAGTGTCAAAACGTGCCAGATGATAAATAGTTTACGGAATTTACATACTGCACCACTGAGAAACGCAACGCAGAGTAGATTACACATTAAACATTAGTTCATGATACATTCCTATTTTTCGTATTCTGTGGTGTAAGAGATACCTACACATATTGAATTGGAGGAACAAGAAGAGAGTGAGCGCAATAATCTAGCCTGGGATTTCCATAGTGCGATTCATTTTCCCCGTTGCCCTAAACAACCAACAACGGGGTGCAATCAGAGTAAATCCATCTATTATGAGGGAGGAGAGCACCTAACGATTTTGAGTGATTAGGTCAACAGAGTTCCAAGCCCAGGGATTCTATTTTTCAGTGTTTTATCGCCAGACACATGATCAAGATGGCCAATCGTGTATCAACTATTTAATTGGGAATTGTTAAGCATTTGAAGTTCATTTGGTTGTTTGAATGCCGGATTGAAGTTTCGCTTCGGGAATTCGCTTCGGAGGTGGCGACGGATCTCAACAACATTATTAACGCAGTCCACATGAGCTCACGGATGGTTTAGATTTCAAGTCAAATTTGATCCTTCAGTTTGGCAACATGCAACAGTTAACGGCATTCAATCCCGTGAAAGGGATTCAATGCGGGTGCGGGGTTTATTTATTTCGCAAAATCCTAATTCGACGCCCCTGCAACGATATCGAACGTTTAGAAAAGCTTTCATGCCTGCATTCGCTAGCGAACCCTCGCATTTTGGATGTTGTAATGCCGCAATTAAATCCGCAGGCATGGAACGAACTCGTTAAGAATTAAATGCACAGGCGAATAACATACATGCCCGGCAAGTAATGTGAATGAGTGGCGAACGACGAAGGACATCACATTGCAGCCTCGTTACCGAGGCTTTTCATCAGGCTTGTAGGATCATTGAAATATGCCGTTAATGCCTTCTACCATTAACGCAGTAAAATGTCTTTTATTGTAAGTTTTAGTCGATATAGTTATCGCTTCTCAACAACCACAATCCTGAAACTGAAAATTCGGTTGGTATTCTTGCGCGATTCGCAGAAAATAATTAAAAAAAAAAGCATTTGATTGCCGCTCACTACACGATGGAATTCAAGGAAAAAAACTCCACGATGTTTCAATTATTTAAACAAGTATATAGAGTCGCAATGCTCTCTAGACGGCCAACGCGAGTAACGGAAATAAGATCTCCAACGCTGTGGATAAAAAAATACTCTTTCGGTCACCGGCGACTTTTGGATACTGTTCGATGACCACTTCCAGTATGATTATTACCGTTATTAAACATCGAGGAAGATCGCCATGATTCCGACACGGAGACGAGAAGAAATACAGGAAGTCTTTCACGTGCTGATGGCGTGGTTGGAGCGATTAGAGCATCAAGGGGCACGCGCATTTTTTTCGCCTCGCCTCTCTCTATCTTGAGCGATGCCTGGAGGGCGACAGCAGCGCATTCAACGGGACAGTAGCGCATTCAACAACGGGACAGCCGTGCGGGATGACGCAAGAGCGGGGAGGTGTGGGGGAGGGGCGCAGCGAGGAGGATGCCTCCGGTTTCGCTCGCGCAGGACTCCGAGAGGGATTGAGGTCTCACATTGGGACCTGCATAGGAGCGTGTGGCTCCCAGCAACTTGAGATGTTAAAGGTGTTGGCGCGAAGTGAAGGGAGCATTATCGTGAAATACGTCTATGCATGCGCTTGACTCTTAAATCTAAATGAGTGTGACTTATTAAAGACCAGATCTCGGTGAACGCTTTGCGTTCCCAAGTTCAGCATGTTTAAAAATTAATTGCGATGAATCAATCCCGCTATATTTTCTCAATTACCGCAATTGCCTAGTGGTTGCATCACCCCAGCATTATTTTAAGAGGCCAAATTCTGATTCCATCGGAGGATGAGAGTAATTTTCAACTTATTGCTCTAATTAGGCCGCATGGAAACCCTCATTTGAGCTTGATATAAAATAACATACATATGCGTCAGTGTAACAGGCATTTGTGTTATTTATCACGTTGAAAAAATTGAAAACATACCTACCTACCAGCGTGATTACATCTATGCCTACTTGTCAGTTGTCGTCATAAATCATCTACCGAGCTAAACTGTATGCTTGGACATTGCACAGTCTAAGTAGCAAATAGCACCATTTTCTAAGGAAACGGACATTTTTGTAATTTTCCGTAACATATGAAGCCCCATATTTCAAATTATTCCGCAACTGAAGCTTGAATGGCTACTTTTGATGGGAAAGGAGGCATCCTACCTGTTTTTACTCCTCCTGTTATCCCTTCACCCGCTGAATATTAATTAGCTCTCAACCTTCCAGCAGCAGGAAAAATATGCGGGTTATAAACCAGAAGCCCAAAGGCAAATGTTTATCACACATCCGCCATCACTTACGGCCCTTGGATTTTGCTTCCAGCATTCCACTAGATTGCGGTTTCAAAGCATAGTTTTTTCAGTGTGGAAATACGTAACATTTCATGAGCATAAGGTATTGCATTTTACCATGCTGTTTGTATTTAAATTCCATTGTTGTACTTGGCTAATTTATATTTTTTTTTTGGAGAAGGCACCGCGATAGTATATACAAAGATGTGACTAACAGACGGAGAAACGTCGTCAACCGAGCGGTACAAGAAGGTACGCGACATGAAAAGTAAATGCGGCGGCTGATAAATAATTTTCATATAGTTGATTCTTTAATAACTAAGCCCATAATGTAAAGTCCCGGCCTTTCAAACTATATATCGCGGGTTCGAACTCAGCCTGGAGTCTGAATGCTTCGTTTGCCATTATGCTTCAATTTTTGGTATAACGTAGGGTAATTGAAGTTCCTAAAAACTGAATTCCAATTGTCATCGTCTTTTCCCCTTCCATTTCCTGTTTATCATATTTTCCAGCAGTGGAGTTAATCCGACAACGATATTATTTTTGTCTGGACAGAGAATGTGCCGCGTAATGAATGCCGTAAATACGAAGGATTGAATCGAGCGAACGCTTGTATTCGTTTACTGGCTAGCTGCCGTAAAGCGCGAAGAAAAGCTATTTAAAATTTGCATTGAGGGCAAAAAGGGCTAAATCCGCAGCATCGGCTGTGAATAAAGGGAGAGCGACTGGAGCAAAACGACCTAGAGGGAGATATAGAGAAAGGGAATTGTGGGATTAGGATGCTGAGTTGTGGGTTGGAAGGAACTCCAGCATGCACGGAGGTAAAATACCGAGGCAAAAAAACGAATCGGGAGTATTCCGCCGGGATGGATTTGATGCCGTGTATGTAACATGCGTATTCCCTCGCACTTGCTCCCAGCCTTTGCACACTTTAATGCTCCCGCACGTGGACGCAAACAGTCGATCGGTGGCCACGATGCGTCCGAATTTGTTTATGGATCCTTCTCATTGGCAAATATGTCCTCAAACGGTTCAATTAACGTTCCCCAGAGGTGCACCGTGGCCCAATTGTTCGACAAAACAACAGGCGTGTGACGTTGACGCACGTAACGAGCGGACGAAAAAAATATGTACGACATTCAGCGAACCATTCGGTTTCAAGTACGCACATGGCTATTTTTTATCTAGAGAATATTAACAAAACAAATTATGACTGCTTGTGAAATCTAGAGCCTGGTGTTTGTGGATGGTTTCGAGTTTTCGTTTCCGGAGTGTCTTCCAGGATAGACGAAAGTGGAGTACATATTTACTCAACGTAATCATTTGTTGCGCGTGGTAAATCAGACAAGTTTACTATATAAACGTGTGTGTAACTGGGTTTGTGAGATGGATGTGATCCGAGCAGTGAGAAAAGTGTGGCATCCGTCAAGGACAATTCAATAGATATCTATATCTACGACATACCCTGCAAGCCACCTCGAGGGTGTGTGGCAGGGGTTGCATACACACCAGGAACAATACTCTTTGTCATTTTATGGTGTCCATAGCGTAGATTTCCTTATGCAATAAAAAACTCTAGCCCAGCCTAGTGAATCATATAAGACGGCGAGAATGAAATTGGTCTCTATACGCCTCAGTCGATTAGACAAGGCAATCTAAAATGTTTGCATGAAGACTAGACACGATTATCACGCTACCTTAGACCAATTCACAAGTGGTATTAACCCATTTAAAGAGGTCTGATTAAGAGTTTATGATGGACGCAAAAGAGAAAAATTACGATGATATGAAGTGGTCGGCCATTAGAAGAATGGAGTGGAGGGCAGCGTCAAACCAATCCTAGGATTGTTGACCGATGATGATGTTGGGTAAGAGTGCATTTAAGCACAATATGGATACGTTTATCAATTACACAAAACTGTTATCAGAATATTTTCAAATCCCACGAAACAATGCACTATAGCAAGGATGCCTTACATGGCCGCGTGTTTAATTCTTAAGCGGGGATCCCTGACAAAGTACGCAAATTTTCTCGCAAAAATGGCCTTAAACCATTCACATCTAGGGTCTTTAAAAGTTCTAGAGAAGAATGCAGGATATTTAATACTAAATAGCAAAAACATTCCAGCTAAAATAAAGAAAATAATGGCTAAAATAAAAACAACAATGTTCCATTTCCACGAAAAGAGTGCTATTTCGAGAAAATCGATATGCATTGAGAGCAAACTACACATACTGAGTTAGTGAAGTTGCAAACATTCATATTGCGTGGTGAAACTTAGATGGTAATATCTTTTTTGAAGAGCAATGCACATAAATAAGAATCATATCTTGACGCTCTAGCAGTATATTTAGCTTATTATACATAGATATATTCTTTAGAATCTGCACTCATTTATTTTTTTGACTTTTCCCGTTAGGCAATGCCATGCGTATTGGTACATAACTACTCCTTCGCAACAGCATATATTTATCTACTAGTAGATAAATATATGCTAGTACTAGTACTAGTAGTACTAGTACTAGTAGTACTAGTACTATGCTAGTACTAGTAGTACATGCAAATACTGTTTGGTCAATGGGAAACTGATATGCAGTCGCTATCACAAGATAGGCGAATTAAGGCGCATGAAAGTTTGATGTGACGAATAGCCGTGATAGAATGGTGTCCGGCTATTCGTCTGCTATCTCCTTTATGGTTCATATATCTCTTGCCTGCTTGAACTATATTTAAATTTTTCGCATCTCTCACATAGATTGATACAAGGATAATGATTTATCCCCATCATTTCCGAATCCAATTCCCGAAAAAACGCACAAAATCAACCAAAACATATTTGCATTTGAAAGTAGTGACTGCACAAAAAAACTACGAGGTTTTATCAGGCATAGATCAGTAGAAAACAAAGGTGATATCAGTATGAGACAGATCTCAAAATAGTTATACCAGAAACATTTTAATGGAGGCGAGAGTTTTAATTTAGCCGAGGAAAGTTTTGCCATTTAATGATGATCACAGTAATTTACCGTATTTTTCCGGAAATTTATGCGATACTATTTAATCATGCGTTAAGAGCGTTTGAATAATTGAAATAGTAATTCGTTATTAATCGTTGATAAATATTATTTATAATCGCATGAAGGTTGCAAAACAGTTGCTGAATTGCTGGGAAAGTAGCACCAGGCGATGAAATAAATGTTTTATTAGAGATGTTTATGGAGTCAAATTAATGGAGTTTTGTTGTAAACATTTTTTTTAAGCTGGTGGATATGACTGATATCAACTAAACAAACACTGTAAGGATATTTAACGTGTCATAAAACTAATTAAAAGAACAAAATGTCTCAGGTTTGGAGGGGACACGTCCGCTACATATTACATTTTTAAGAGGAACATAACAAAGATTTTATTTTATCCGTCACTAGATATACCTATTATAATTTAAAAAATATTATTTTTGGTCGGATTTTAATTACTGAAAATGTTTCATTCAAAAGTTCAAGGAATGAAAAAATCTTAATCGTCAGGCACTAAATCTTGTGGTTCATGTAGCCAAAAATATGCATTTCAATCTTTCAATGCGATACTAGAGAAGAAGTACCTACATTTCTCGGTGGTGCTCAATTCAGTGACAATAGTTAGGTGAATGGATAATAAATTTCATTCACTATGGTTTGAAGAAACATTGGTGGATAAAACATGCACAAACAATATTCCAGTGACATACTTTACGGTTATATGAAATTAATGTATGGTCATACAATTGAAATATAGAAATTCAAATGCTTAAATGTTTAGAGAAAGAACACCTTTAATGTCTACGGTATGCAAAGCAAAGAAACGTTGTTACGAGCATTGAATGAAAAACTAAATTAGTACGATCAAAATTTGTCTGCATTCCCCATTTTTGAATTACGCCATAATTGTTCCCGATAAGAAAAACTTGAAGACAAATGCTAGTTTGCGTGCTTTTTAAATTCAGTTCCGTCCTCAAAGCCCCGAGCGTATAAGGGTACACGGTATGCAGCCACGGCAAAGAGACGCCCGTGCACATGAGAGTTTCCATGCGCAGAGAAGCATAAGCCCTCCCTCGCCCCAAACGTAAAGAGAAGTTTTAATACGCCCCGTTTCAATCCAACTTCTCCTCCTCACGCCGTAATGTTTTGAGAGCCTTTCAGACGAAAAGTTAACACAGGTGCCCCCCTCCCCATCTTCCCCTTTACACCCCGTCCCCCGAGGGTCGAAAACATCGCTGCAAAATGCAGGCATCGGAGTTGAAGGGCACGCACGACGGAACCGGGAGGAATTTCTCGCTGCTCCTTTTCGGGTACCTGCATTCCATTCGCACGAACTCCTTTCCTCGAGCGGTCGGAGGCACCCCTCGCTCCGTAAACCCTTTATAAAGTTCGCGCGGAATATTCTGGAGTTACATCTGCAAGGTTACGGCCTTGTCGTAGCCGCCCTCCTCGGGAAAAGAGAGCTCTAGGGATAGACGAGGGGCCCGGAGGAGAGAGAGAGAGAGGGAATACCGCCGCCGGTCATAAAAATGCTCCCCGGCGATGGCTCCACGGTTTCGGCGGAGAGTGGCGACCGGTAACCCGAGCAATTCCGGAGGGATGAGCCGTCTGTGGAGGCGGGATAAGAATGTAAAGAAACCCTGAAGACGTAAGTGAGTGAAATTGGAACAAGCACGCACGGTACGAGAACGGACACTTGCACACAAGAGTCTGTTCACGCGAGTGCTCGTTGAAGCCCACGCGAAAGACGTCTCGTGAGTTGCCCGTTTAAAGACCACTCCCTTCAAAGGCATCCCTGGCAACGTTCTCGACAAATGAGAGGGATTAGAATGATTTAGCAAGCAGGTCGTGAAATGCTGGACTTTCTTGACGGGACGAGGGAATTTAGGGCCCCTCTGGAGGTTACGATAGCGTGGAAGAGGTGACATGAACATGAGTTGGGAAAGTGACGGTGTATGTTGAGGAAAGTTGGTAACATCAGTCGTAAAATGAGAGCGTATAGATAACAATTCCTTGTGTTGCGACGAAGAATGATAAGGTATAGTGAGAACGTGCGTATTGTGGCGGAAAAGAGGTTTAGCAATTTGGATAAGACTATGGAGAAGAACTGCCTTGTGCGAATATAATACCCGAACTAAGTACGCTGTCTAAGTATCGTTGATCTATGTGGATTCAGCAGTGGTATCGGTCGTGGCGTAATCAGCAAAGTAATCACATCGAACATTAAAAAATGACCTCATAACTCTTATCCTTCGTGGGATAACCTTTCCATTAATACACACATCTCGGTATTATAAGTATCCTTTTCGAGATTGAGTCATTAAAGGTTCCCACAAATATCCTCAAGTCTCTCTTCAGTTAATGAGTTAAGTTATGGAACCTAGTGAAAGAATTTCTATGCCAAGTGCATTTGAAATATTAAATAGTTGTGTATGGATTGAGATAGATTAAGAAAAAATTAAGTAGAGACTGTTGATCTGCGATTGATGTGTAATTGAAAAGCTATCCCAACTGGCGTATTTGGCTATAAATGTTTCGAGTAGCCGAAAATTAAATGTAAATGGAGCAAGAGAGGAAAATCCAGGCCTGTCGAGGGTTGGAAGTCGCAAGCATCTTTTCCTCCTTTTCCATTCCTTTCCCCCTCGTATTCGCACACAAACCCCCAAGACTTTTATACACACACCGCGAGCAGGAAAGCTGCGGGATGAAGTATGTCTTGCGATAAAAGGAAGTATTCTGCTGGGAAATGAAAACCTGTCAGGGCGAATTCCAAAAAATAAGGTTGGTCCCGCTGTAAGTACTTCCATGCATATGGGGAGTGAGGTCTTTCCCACATTTTCTCATTCCTCCTAACTCGTTTTTTTCCTTCTACCACTTCTCCCTCTCCTTACCCTCCCACAACCTACTGCACCTTTCCCTCCATTCTTTTTACTCAGAAATCTGCCACTCTCCTTGTCCCTGCCGTTATTAGGCGGTGGCAGGGAAGCGAAGAGAGACAGAGAGAGTGCGAATACTTCAGCGTCAAGTGGCGTGCGAAATAGGGAAACGAGCGGGAGAGGAAAAAGGCAGGATCACCGCGGTAGGGTGTAGAAAGGAGAAGAAGGCAGCGGAAGACGTGAGAGGAGGAGAGAGGATGAATGGAAGCGAAAGAGTGGGAAGAAAATGAGACGAGAGGTAGCCGGAGACAGGGTTTCTCGGTGGCTTTGAAAAATACATCCATCTTGCCCCATACCCAGCTTCCAGTTAGGGGGTTGTGGCAGGGGGGTTAAGGGCACCCTTACTTACGAGAAAAATGTCTTTCGATGAGAGTGAAATTTCGTTTAGTGGAAAGGAGTCTGTTAAATTGAAGAAATTTTAAGCAAGGCATACCCCTCTAAGCTCGTTACACTTAGAGAAGCGACTTATTGAGTAAATGGCTAAAATGTAAATGAATAAGTTGAGTAAATCAACGCCAATCAATCCAAATTCGTTAAATCCGTGAAATGATAATTCGTTACTTAGGGCTAAATTGGAAAAAAATATTCTGGTTCATATGGGCTCAGAGTCAACAAAACGTAGGAATTCATAAAAATTTTTCCACGGTAATACAATGAGAAGGTGAAACCTTGTCGATGGTAATACAATGAGAAGGTGAAACCTTGTCGATGTTGCTTTTATTTAACCATTTCCATCTATAGTACGCTCTATTCATCTAGGGTACGCTTCCAAAGTATGGGATCAGGATGAATAAAGTTTTATCTCAGAACGGGGTGGTGTGCATCAAGTAGCATGTATTGGTAACGAGGATCTATGATGGGTTTAGAATTATATTCAATAGAAGAATTATTTTGAGAGCGATTCCAGATCGTAGGGTTAAATGCATACTAATTACCCCTGTCAAGTGTTATGGGAAATAACTCGTCTACGTATATTCTCAAAAACTCCAGGGCACTACCTGGGTTAGATCATGTAGGTAGAATTAGACAGATAATAAGGTTTAAATTATATCTTTTCCGCGAGCCACGAAAAATATTTATAAATATTTTCTATATTACCCGGGATATAATCGAGATTGCTAATATGTATTTCTGGATTTTTTTGTTTGCCTTCATGAAGTTCCAAAAGTGAAACGCATAATTACGATTGACTTACACATCTCATCACCCGTTTGGCTTGTAACTAAAACCAATAATTGCATTAGTAATTTAGCCAAGTATCTATAAATGAGTGAATTGAAGTCGAAATAACCTTAAATCGAATTTAATGACACAGTTAATGTAGTAAATAGCATTTAGATTTTTCTCGACAACAATGCGCACCGAATGTGAGTCACATCATAAAAGTGGCATGCACGGCACTATGTAGAGATAGACGCAGATAGGTAATGTGACGAGATTACCTAGTAAATTAAAGGCAGCGTGTTTGGGAATGAACGTCTTTTGGAATTGATATAATTTACGTTCGATAATCAAATATATTGAGTCCTCATCTTGAGTACGACAGGAATACCTGGAGGACGAGGAGCATTCATAAACTCGACTAGGAATCATGCTACATTAAAGATGACAGGGAAATTAAAATAGTTTGTGTTTTAAACCAAAAACAGGATCTAAAGTTAGGGTGGGGTTACAAAATTTGAGAGATAAACTCAGCTCAGATTTAAGGATTCGTTTATCCGCGCACCTCCCACGACCACAACGCAAACAATGCTACACAACACTATGCGCTGAAGCGTATATGTAACCCTCTTCGTCCTTTTTCTTCTCTCTTTTCTCCCCGTTTCACGGCTACTGAAGCTAACACCCCACAGTCACAAGTCCGAGCGGCGGATCGCATGTAGATACGGGATCGTCGTTGACTTAAGATCACACCGCGGGGGAGGGAGAAGAAAGAGATGGAGAGAGAGAGAGAGAGGTCGAAAGTTTACGAAGGAGAATAGAAAGAGAGAAAAAAATAGGAGAGAGAACTAAGAAAAGGGTCAGGGGCGGAGCAGTGGGATCATAGAGAGAGAGAGAGAGGGGTATCGAAGGAGGGAACTGGGGTTGTTCGGAAACACGCCCCTGTTGAGAGACCAATGTTGCGGAATGGGAGGAGACGGACAAATATAGGGTTCGTGAGGGAAGAGCGAGAAAGGGGCGGCGAAGGGGGCAAGTGAAGGATGAGGCGGGGAGGGATGTGTGGAGAAGGTCGGAGGTAGTGTGCGGAAGAAGGGGACGATGTTTGAGGTCGAGAAAGGATGGCCGTGTTCCTTACGTTCCCCCGACTTCCCGAGCACGTCTCTTAAAAAACAGTTCCGCACTTAAACGTTTCCCTCTCGATTTTTTCCCTCCTCTTCCTGATCCTCGTTGCAGTCATTTTTTCCCTTCCTTCCACCCGTCCGTCCGTCTCTCTCCCATCCACTGTTTACCCTACCGCCATTCCGAAATCGCGTGCCGCATCGAATATAACACGCCCCCTCGGTCCCGGACGCACGCGCCATGCCGGCCGGCGTTGCTCCCCGCGAGCGTCTGCGGCTAAATATTCCGCACGGCGGCGATCATTCAAGAGCGGCCATTTGCATGTTTTATTCCCTGGATTTCCGCTTCTTAATCCCGCTAAAAGGTCGAGCGCTAAAAATCGTTCATTCGAGGTTACCCGCTGTAAGACAGGCTAGAGCTCGTGACTAACACCTCATGTTTCCCCGCATCAAGAGGGGGCGATTGGTGTTTCGTTCTTGACATGTAACCAACGCTGCTAAAAGGATTGTGAAATATTATGAGCTGGTTACTTTCCTCATAATTGTTTTGTCATTTATAATCGCTATCACGGTCGATTCCTAACTTCGTAAATACCGCGTAACTGCGTCGTGGACGGTGAATGAAACGAGTTTCATGCGGAAAATTAGTCTCGTTTTGCATTACTAATAGTCAATTAAAATCTCTCAGCCTATTGTGACATATTTATGCAAAAGTAGTAAACTCTTGTGTTTTTCAAGTGTTCATTCTCCAACGGTTGAATTCATTTTGCTTGTGAGAGCAGACGTCCTTTAAGTTGACAGCTCCCTAAACTCAGGGCTAGGACGTTAGTTGTCAAATGCTAATTTACATTATTTGGTCGAAAACGCCCCACATTTTTTTCACTCGCTGGTGTTGCGTGCACAGCTCTCTATTTTTTTTTTACAGATAACGACGGTTGCCTAAGGGATTAAAAGCACTGCAGCCAAGGTAAATAAATTGCAGTCACAAGGTTCTGATAGATATATTTACGAGGGCCCCAACTTGGTTGATCATCTGATAGAAGATTAAAATTGTCGCGATTGTATACGTACGCCAGAAATTTTCCATCAGCCCTATCATCAACAAGAATGATATCAAGTTTTAAGTAATTTACTCGGGAAATCCTGAGAGAGAAACGTATTGATAACCTCCGAAGCGTAGCTATTGCTATGGAAAGTGTTTTAAAATTCGCCCAGATGTCTATGATGGACTCAAGGCAATATTTCCATTTCATTTGGCATTATTGAAACAAGCATCGTGTGGCGTTGCTTGGAAACTTGGAGTTTTTTCATTCAGCTAGCATTTTAAAAGGTACAGGACATTTATTCCATTTCTGTCCTGAAAACGTCACATTTTTCCAACGCTTCGACACCTGCTGCGAAAGGAAAGAGATTTTAGAAGTCATAGTAGCATATTTTGCTACACAGGAAGAAGAGAGCTATTTGTGCAACGAAAAGCAGGGATATTTTTTTTAATATTTCAGCGCAGAGTTTAATGATCTTGACCTATGGATGCGTTAGCAGTTGAGGATTCCGCTGGACGTTATTTCTGTTCATTTCAAGAGAGAGATCGAGATGGCAGTAAAAGACCAAAATGAAATGTCAAGACGGAAGGAATACTAAATGAATTACACGTGGTAATAGATCTCGGAGGAAAAGAAAAAAAGGCGCCCGACGTTTTCCAGACATCACCAGGACTCCTTAACTCGCGAATAAAAATGAGCACCTATTTTCCTAGAGCGTGGAACCTCGCCTATCTTCTTTACTGCCTTTCGTGCGTCCTCCCGCCGGTTGCCCCGCGTGCCTACTCACCCACTTGCGAGAGCGGGGGGCATGAGAGAGTTTTAAAATATCATTAAACAGTGCGCGCAAAGGGTCGAAGCAGCAACCAGCGGCGAGTACATATTTTTTTGCCGAGAAATTCGAGGGTGAGGGACTCAAAAAAATGCCCTGCGATGACGAGATTAGACCTCTCTCTTTCTCCCTCCCCCTCCGTTGCCCTCCACCTTTTTTCACGTCATTAAAAAGTAGCAAAAACCCTCCTCGCTGCGACTGCTCTATTTCACATCCAACACCCTCCCCCGGCAGAAACCACCTTCTCCCAAACCCTTACCGTCAACGTTCGCTACAACATTCCCTCATATTTTTTGCATTATTTATTTTTCGTCGAGGTCCCCTCTAATATGTATATTCTCCTCTCTCTCTCTCAGCCGCTCCCTTTCGACCCTTCCACGTCTCCCTTCCA
Organism: Platycnemis pennipes; assembly: GCA_933228895.1. Lineage (NCBI taxonomy): Eukaryota > Metazoa > Arthropoda > Insecta > Odonata > Platycnemididae > Platycnemis > Platycnemis pennipes. The sequence continues at coordinate 89,590,001 of OW121848.1, forward strand.
CACATTCATTTCGACCCTCTGGCCCTCTTTCGTCGTCCCTCTCACACGTACAGACACCTACACATATACACACACTCGCAACCCCTAGCCCTTTTCCTCCCACACCAATCGACCGATTCCACGAGTGGCAGTAGGCGCCTGAGTGACGACGTTTTTTAAAGCAGAAGTATGCAAGCGAGTGCCGAGTAGTCCAACTCCTCCACACCGTCCCCCTTACCTCACCCATTCCCTCCCGGGGAAGGGAGGGAGGGATTGTGGGCCAGGGTGGAAACCTCCGAGGGAATGGAAATGGGGTGCAGGGAATAGGGAGAGAGAGAGAACGCTTTGTGAATGAGGGAGGAGGGTTGGAAGAAGAGGTACATGGTTTTTTTTGGGGAGAGGGGGAGTGCATAGGAGAGGTTGGAGTTTGGAGTTTTTTTTTGCTTTTCCCACCCTCCCAGGTCCCCCTTACCGAGGGGAGAAGGGGAAGAGGGGTTTCGGTGCGGCCGAGGAGGAAATATGCAGCCCTCAAGGGGGGCTAGGGGCCAAGCGGAGCACCCCACCCCTATGTCCTACCAGGACCCTCTTCCACACTGCCTGACTTCCATCCCTACTTCGCTGTGTTCGCCTGAAGGACGTATAAATGAAGGGGAGGTGGGAAAAATATAAATGTGTGGGAATTCTTACTAAAAAAAATAGGTTTCACGGTTGCGGGGTCTGAAGGAAATCCAGGTTTTAGAAACCACACTGTATTTTTGTAATTTTATGGGCAAATATGAGTGTATTTTTGTATTACTTCCATTCTGTCACAGCCTTCAACCTTAAAACTTCCAAGCACATACTTATTCACAGTTCACTTCTCCTCCTTTCATCCTGACTGGCAATATAATAGCCACACTATGCTTATTGAGGCACACAGTAGAAGGCATGAGTCACTAGTACCTGCGACACATACTGTCTGAGCAGTTGCGTTTTGAGGAAAATAACGCTCCCTGTGGAAGCTAATACCGAAACGATCCCACAGGATCGAGAGGGATTTGCGAGCCATTGAACACATTTTAGTATCCCTACTACACTGATTCCATCTCATGTGAATATTTGTTACTCAAGTCATTGAGCCAGGTTTCAAGTTTTGCCTTCAATTGTTGATGAGAAAAACGATAATGTGGATTAAAATCCACATCTTAAGTCTATTTTAAATTAGAATGCAGAACATTTAACACTTCTCCATGATGAAATGTTACACTTGTCCTCGAAAACATTGCTCCCTCTTTCTCAGTCAAGATCTTCAATAGTATAATAAAAGTTATCAATTATTAGCATAGTAATACGATACAAGAATGAAGTGATGATAAAAAGAAATACTCAGATGAATGTATCATTCAAAAGTCTTATCTATGCTGCACTACAAATTCAAAGTAAAGTTTGATAACTGACAGGGGCATGTTACATCTTCAGGTGATATGGGCATGTTACTCTAAAATGCGAGACGCTATTAACTGTTTAAGCCATCGACAGCAAGCATATTCATTCATTTAAATAGGCGGCCATAAGATACTAAGCACTATAAGTAGTGATTTGCTACAAACTACAAAGGGTCAAAAGCCATAAAACACCATCCCCCAAACAATCGCAAATCAACGAAGATAACTATATTTAAAACTATAGCAGTATTTTAGGGCGAAGAAATTTCGCCGACAGTTTGTGTTAACCATGTTTATTTCAAAGAGCAACTTTCAGAGAGAAAAACACTTTTGAGCTCTCAATAGACTCAACATTCATTTGAAGTCATAATCAATTTAGTGCCAGATATATCACCCGCAATCAAACCATGACACTTAGAGTTATCAAGAGGTTCATTACGCAAGAAGGGATTAAAGACAAGCCAATAGGCTCATAATTTAAAGACGAACAAGTTTAGGAAATTGGAGTTTTATTCACCTTTCAAAATGCAAACATTCATTTCTCAAACACGCACTTTATTGCACACTGTCCGCTGTAATATATTTTGCAAAGTATAATAGATGCTTATATATTGTACACAGTAATTTTTTGTTCCATTGCTATTGAGAAAAAAGTTTTACGGTATCATAAATGTGCAAAGACATTTTGTTTCTCTGTTACTATAATGACTGAACAAGGAAAGCATTCCATTGGTGTAACTCAAGAAGCTTGCATTTACACATTATTGTTTTTTTTATTATTATTCCATACATATTGTTTGTATATATTATATATCACACATTCATGGCTCGAGCTCTTTGAGGATTTTTTTCAGTGAACTATACAAACAGCGGGCAGTCTCCAACAAAGAGAATAGATAAACATCTATGAGCATCAAAAAAATCACACGAGTTTTCTTTGCACCTACCGCAATTTTGCAGCGGAATGCTCGGAAGTTCTCAGGAACTGAGTAAATAACTTAGCACTTTATAACAGCACCGGTCTTTGGTCTTTTTTTATACATGCGTGTAGTCTTTTTTCTTTGTGTTTATACAGTTGGTCAGTCGTAGGAAGAAGAAGAGTCCTTAGCACTATCCTCGTAGAGTAGGACACATGTTAAATAAAAAAGGCGCCTAAACTGGAGTGTAAAAGGCATGGCGCTCTCTCGTAAACAAAACCAAACAAAACTTTCCATAGTGAAAAAATTATGCTCGTCTTGTTTCATTTTTACAGAGTCACTGCCTCAATACTTAAAATTCTCACTCTGCAATCTAGCAAAGTAATGAGCCATTTTTGTTAAGGACAATCACATATCACTGAGAATAAAACTTTTTTCCCCATCACGTCACCGCGGAACAAAAATAGAAACAACAAAACCACGACACTGGTTTTTTCCCCCGGCGTTCTCTGTGACCCCTTTGCCCACCCTTCCCCAAAACCTGCCCACAACTGCATTGTGAGATTTTACCAATCTCCACTGTTTAAGCACATATATTAAACTCCTTTTTTCCCTTCATCTTCCAAAATATCTCGTTCCCAGCAGAAAAAAATAGGAAACGAAACATTTCAATATATTCAAATAAGCACCACACGTCGTTCCATTCCATTCCTCCCGCCCCTCTTTTTCATTCAATATATATATATACTCATATTTATATATTTATAATATTTACAAATTCCACCGATTAAATAAATAATTTAACTCTCTCCTGTCCATGCGTAATGTGAAAAACCGTCTCTTTTTTTGTCCGTTTTCGACTCCCCGAATCCCGTTTTCCCCATATCTTTCCTCTTTCCCTAAATATCACGTTCGGGGAATTGTCCACTCACAGTTACAAAAGAAGTCGTGCACCATTTGAGCGAGCCCTTACCTTCCTCACCTCCACTCCTCGCTCGCTACGCCCACATGGGTTGAGGGATGCGGGGCAGCTCTCTCTGCTGGCCCTGTATTCCATTTCGGTGGGGTTGAAGGTACAGGGGCAGGGGACGCGAAGTCGGGGGGACGGTATCCGGGGAGGCGTAGATGTTCCCGCCGCCGACGCTCACCTCCTCCACGCCGTGCCCCCCCTTCCTCGGGATGGTCACGGTCACGGTGGTGGCCGGCGCCGGGGGAGGCGGCAACGGCTGCCGGTGGACGTCCGGCAGGGCGTACCTCAGCTTCTCCCAGAAGAGGGAGTCGCCCCACCTCAAGACCGCCGCCGAGCCCTTGAGGTGCAGCCTCAGGTCAGGGTCCAGCTCCCTCGGGAGCTCCCCGAGGAGCACCACGATGAGCCTCTGCTGCCTCCGCCGCCGCTTTTCCCCGCTGCCGCCCCTCAGGGCCTCCGCCAACGCGGAGCGAACCTCGAACCTCCTCCACTCGCCGGAGATGAAGGCGGCGCTCAAGACTAGTATTGTTCGGCGGCTGCGCTCGACCGCCTCCACTACTGCGTCCGCCAGCGGGGACGGGGAGTTCTCCGAAGGCGACGTGGGAGGGTTCTGCATGCCCCCGCCGCCGCCGCCTCCGCCCCCTCCGCCTCCTCCCCCGCCCACGCTGCCTATGCTGCTGATGGCGAGCGAGGGGAGATCACGGTAGTGGAGGCCTATCCTGTAGCGGGGATCGCGGGCTTCGAGACCCGCCGCCAGCACTCCCCTCACGAAGGCCTCGTCCCTCGCGCTGTGGCAGATGTAGGCGTCGAACAGGAACCTGCCGGCCCCGCCCCTCTTCCGCCCAATCTTCCCCATGTGCGCCTCAAGGGTGCTGTCGTCGCCGCCGCACCCCTCGGACTCGTCGTCTTCGCCGGTGATGGCGACGCCGATGTTGCCGTCGCAGCCCATGCCCACGTTGCTCGAGGAAGAGGATGAGGCGTCGCGGCGGTAGCAGACGCGGACGCCGCAACGGGAATGCATCCAGGCGCGGAGCTCCCGCCTGTAACAGACCCCCAGGAGAGTGACTAGGAGGGCGCAAGGCAGGGCTATGACCGCGGCAAGTAGGAAGGGTAGGTGTTCTCCCAAGAGTTTCTTCTCCAGCGAGCCACCTAGGTTGGTGTTGTCGTGGGCGCTGAGGGGAGAGCAGATGGTGCTGACGACTCCGACGATGGCGGAGGAGTTGTCGAAGAAGTCTCCGCCGAACTCGTCCGCGGAGGCCGCATCCAAAGCTGCAAGGGGGGGTCCGACGGCTCCCTCATCTCCGTCGTCCTCGGGCGAGAAATACACGCACGTGATCCTACGCGCGTCCGACACGCGATTGATATTTCGCCTAATCCACTCGCGCAGCAGGCCCAGATGCCTACAGTCCGCACAGGGCCACCGATTTCCGGACAGGGAGACATGGGTGAGTGAGGGGTTGTTAGCGCCACCTAGGCGCCACACGGCAAAGTCGGACAACCTATTCCCATCAAGACGGAGAACTTCCAAATTTCTAAGGTGGGAGAAGGATCTTTCATCAATGTATCGGAGCCGATTACCCTGGAGATAAAGTTCTTTCAGCGACTCCAAATCCCTGAACTCGAAGCCTCTCAATTCCCTCAAGTGATTATCCTGGAGGTGGAGGACCATAAGGCGACCAAGACCACTGAATGTATGGTTTCTGATTCCCGCAAGAGAGGAAGAATTTACCAAGAGGACCCTGAGGTTTTTCCTACCGATAAAGGCGTGGCTGGGCAACGCCCCTAAAGCGTTCCCGTCCAGGTAGACCTCGGTGGCGTCCATGGGGATCCTAACTGGGAGGGTGGAAGTGTATCCCGCGGTGGAGCAGTCCACCACATTGGTGGACCACGCGTGATCGTGGTAGCACGTACAGTTGTTGGGGCAGGTCATCTCGCAGTCACAAGCGTCAAAGTCACAGCAGTGGCAGAGGGCAAAGCAGTGGGTCTTGTAGGGGCAGAGGAAGTCGGAGGGTGATGCTTGGAGGATAGGCACAAAGGGCGGTGGGTGTGGTCGGCGGCGACGGGGCAACACAAGACGGCAGTAGACGGCATCCAAATCCGCCACTTTGGGGTATTGACGGAGGGATGACGTCATATTGTTAATGACCTGCAGCCACTCCATGGAGCAGTCGCACCTAAAGGGGTTTCCTCCGATGTAAAACTCGGGGAGGGGTTGGTCTTCGGGAACAGGTGTCAGTCGCAGCGCAGCCAATTCCATCGTCACGATGCGATTCGCATATAAATCCACTCTAGTCAGATTGCTTTTGTCCAGGAAGATGTGGGGTTCGATGGCCGTGATAAAATTGTCGTTTAGGAATAACAAGCGTAGTGAATCGGGAAGTGTTCCCGCAGTTCCACCCACTCTAGTTAATCTATTGAAAGACGCGTCTAGGGTTTGCAATTGGAGATCAGGTTTGACCGTTTCCTCTTCCAACTCTCCTATCTTCCGGCCACACCCTATCTCCGTTATAGCGTTCGCGTGAACGTCTAACCACTGCAACGTAGGCGGCATTGATTCGACAAGGTCTAGCCTATCGGAAATTCTATTATCCGAAACATTTAGCCACAGAAGAGACGGAAGACCAGAAAATAGACCAGTTAGATCGGTGACTAGATTGGCATCCAAGCGGATTGCTTGCAGAGCCACATTGGAATCGAAAGTTCCTTTCTCGATCGCGGAAATTTTGTTTCTCGCCAGATTGAGAATCTGGAGTGCAGGAAGACTTGAAAAAGATTTCCTAGTTAATGTCGTAATATGATTCCCAATCAGCCTGAGGCCGTAAAGGTTTGGCAATCCTGATAGGGGAGGATATGATTCCGAACCATTTTTCCCGTCCTCACCAATACTTTCAATTACATTATCACCCAGATCCAAAGTTCTTAGCAGTCTTAAGCCTCTGACAGCGGCGGGCACTTCCTTTAGTTGATTACCATTCAGGTTCAAGTCTTGCAACGCTGTGCAATTAGTGAGCGACTCGGTATCTAGTTTCTGTATCTGATTGTTATCCAATGACAGCAAAGAAAGAACGAAAAGGCCATTCAAAGCTCTCGCGTCTATTCTAGTCAACTTGTTTTGTGATAGAATCAAGGTGTGAAGATTACTGCAAGGAGCGAAAATTCCAGGGGGGAGGGACTCAAGCCTGTTATAGCTAAGATCCAATATTTGAAGAGTGTAGAGGTCACGGAAGATAGCCTCGTTCGGGGACATGGATTCCATTCCGAGCACAGTGATGTAATTGTGGGAAAGATCGAGGGCCACCAAGCGGATGAGTCCCGTGAGGGACGCCGGATGCAGTCGACCTATACGGTTCCTCGATACATCCAAGGAAGTGAGGCGGGCCAGGCCGGAGAGAAGGCCCGGCTCGAGGGAAACGAGGGCATTGTCGCGCAATCGGAGCTCCCTCAAAGAGTCAGAAGCGTCACGGAAGAGCCTCGGGGACAGGGCCGGACCCAGGCGATTACCGGAGAGGTCAAGAACGGCCAGGGCTTTCAACCCGGAGAGGGATCGGGGGGAAACGCTCTGCAGCATGTTGTGCGAAAGGTCTAGGTCATGCAAACGCCTGAGGAACGCCAACCCCCTGGCAGGCAGAGCGGCCAACCTATTCCACGACACATCCAATGACTGCACATCCAAGCTGCAAGGGGTACCCTGGGCGGTGGCGGCGGAAGCGTTGATGGTCGTGGGCCGGCTGTTGGTCTCTGTCTCCCTGAAGTCCAGCTCCCCGATGTCGCGTAGTCGGTTGTGGCTGACGTTGAGCGTGACCAAACTCGCCAGCGGACAGAAGAGGCCGCGCGGGAAGGTGCGGATGGCATTGCCGCTCATGTCGAGCTTCTCCAGCTGCGGGGCGCCCTCGAAGCTGCCGGGGGCCACCCGGAGGCCATCCGAGGGCCAGTCTTCCTCGGCGTCTGCGGCGTCGAACGATGAAGGCTCGGGCCCCGCCGCCGCGGACTTCCACGCTTGGACGGAGAGGGACCTCAGTCTCCGCATGCCGAAAAGCGCGGCGGCGGGCCATTCGGACAGCCGGCATCCCTCGATGGACAAGTCCCTCAGCCTGCCCCCTAGGTGGGACAGGGTCTTCTCTCTAAGGGCCACGGCAAGGATGACCTCCGCGCCCGGCTCGCAGGCTAAGTGGAGGGACGAAGTCCGGTCGGACGATATGGATGTGAAGTTGGCATCGAAGCCCTCAACCTCGCCGGTGCCCTCGGAGGCGGCGCGCAGGAGGCAAGACAGCCGCGCCTCTTCCTCGTCCTGGCCCCCGCCGGATGGCGAAGAGGGGGCCTGGGCCTCCGAAGGGGTCTCCCATGAGCAGTCAACGGGGGCCGGGGACCCAGCCCGGGCGGTCGGCGGTCCCGTCACGAAGGGAGACGACAGGACGAGTCCCAGTAGCAGGAGGCGGTTCACGGTGCGGGTGGATGCGGCCCGGGAGGCGCGGCGGGCGTCCCTCGCGGAAGCGGCGGGTGGAGGGTGCCGGAGCGTTGGCGGCGGCATCGCGTAGTCGGCGGGAGGCATTGGCGTGTCGGCCGTATGGCGACCGAGTCGCGCGGAGCAGGAGGAAGCCGCTGCTCCCGTCACCGCCATCGGTGGACTGACACTGCACTGAGCCCCATGCCCCTCTAAAAGCACGCTTTCAACCAGCGCCACACCCCCTTCTCTCTCTCTCTCACTCACAAACACACATGCATACACACAGCTTCTCCTCCCCCTCCTCCCTCCCCCCCCTCTCTTTCCCTCCCACACACACACTCAGGAATGCTCCTCCTCCACACCTCCACAACCTCTCCGCGGGTGCACACTTGATTTTTTCCTCTCTTCGCACACGATTTTAAGCAACCGGGACACACACTGGCGACGGAACGTCTTCAGGGTTATGACCGAACGAATTTTCTCGAGTCCCCCAACAGTGCGTCAATCAATCCGCGATACGGAAAATAACATTTACACGGAATGAATCAACTAGAATATCCGTCTTTACCCTCGATTTTAAGGAGCAGGGCCCAAACAAAAAGAAGAAACCTTTCAAGTTCCCGTTTCCTAGTTTTCACTCCGCAAACCGCGCAAGGACTCGACGGAATTCTCTCGTATTCTTTTATTTTTCACTCTGCTGACGAACACTGGGCAAATTTTCAAGAGGATTCTCGTGCCTTTTTCGGATAAAAACAAATTAACATCTACGAACGGAAAATCCTCGAGAAACCAAAGTAAAACTCGGGTCGGTGAAGGAGAAGGGAGGAATTAAAACAGTATCACCCGCGCGATCGACTTTCCCTCCGCTTCGCGCAACGCAGCACATTCACAAAAAACTTTCCTCCCCCGCTCTCACCGTCACTCTGAGAGGACGAGCAATCGTTACGTAAGGAGGGGCGAAAACAAAACTCTGTGCGGGACGGGGAACGGCGTCATCCGGATATTCACCAGCGAGTCTCCCCCTCTGCCGATGATGATGATGGAAGTTTACCCGACCTTAGAATTTCACTCCCCACAGACTCGCTCGCTCCTCTTCGGGACCAACGAGCGGTACACGACACTCCCTGCGCTCGGGGCGTCGAGGAAGAGAAGATGGGCGAAGGAGGGCAGTGTGGGAATGGCTGGGCAGGAGAAAACGGAGGAAAAACACGGGGAGTTTTTCGGGGGCGCCCTCTCGCTTGGGTTGATGGTTAGAAGCGATGGGCGAGGGAGGGTTTCAGGGGCGTCGGAACGCTATTCTCTGCGCGACGCTTTTGTGTGTCACTCACTCGATTTTGGTCGTCGGGGGAGGCTTCCCGCAGAGAGAAAGAGGGGTTGTTTAGCGGAGAGGGTGGGTGTATTATACTTAAAAGAACCCCTTACCGCACACCAATCACACACACACGCACTTACACCACGGAGTCCTTCACCCTCTCGATATAATTTTTGCCCTATCTCCCCCGCTTTCACATATCCTCCGCTCTCTCTCTCTCTCTGTTTCACTCGCCCTCCGTCTCTCTCACTCTCTCCTCCCGCTCCCTACCCCACGGTCCTTCCTACTCCCAATCGATGCTCGCTCAACACGGAGGCGAAGAAGGGGCGGAGGTCGGAAAGAGTCCGCAGGAAGGCGGCGGAATCCCCGCAAACCCACGGCTGTATCACACACTCGGTGTGGACGGCAACTCTCTTTTAAACTTTCGCCGCCGCTCTCCCTAGTCGCGCAAAATGTGCGAAGAGGATGATGTTTACTCCACGGAAGAACAGGACACAAATGCTGGGAGAAGGTGAAAGACCACGCGCGCTTCGTCGAAGCTTTTTTCCCTCTTGAGCTCCGGAGCGAACCACGGGAGGGAAACGGCACTGCACAGTCTCTCGGGGGCACAAAAGCTTTAGGATTCACACGGTCCAAGTCCGGTTTCACTTTCCCACCGAGATATCACCCGTTCGCACTAATGTCGGATTGTTCTTAATCAGTCCACGGGGAAGGTTGAACATCACCCAAGTCCAAGATGAATCAGAGTCCGTCTTCGCGCACTTAAACTTCGGAAGCACCTCACCGAAAGTCCGCCACCTCCGCGGCGGGTATGTCGCACGCTAAGAGGGAACGACGTCTCCAGTCTAACCTCCCGGCAAAAGAACTCCCTCGTCACCTGTCCGGTAGAGACAGAACCATCACTCCGACGGGATCGCGCACTCGTGCGACGGATACGGAGGCAACGTCCACTCACTAATCTCTCGTGATTGAAGAACGACTACCGTTACTACTCCGCTGAGTCTCTATCTACTACGCCTGCGCCGTGCGGCTCCTGTCCGCTCTCGGCAGTCGCCGAAGTCACTCTGTGAGGCGCTGGATCGGTTGCTTGGTCTTCCCTTTCGCCTTCGGCTGGTTGGGGGCGGGTAGAGGGGAAGGGGCTGAGGGAGGGCTCTCTTGTGGTGGGGAGGACTCGAGTGCGCCTGCGTCTCGATGGTTAGCCGGGAATCCGCGCCACGGAGAGGAAGGGAGAGAACGGTGGAACTAAAAGGAGCGCGTGGTGTGAGGCTGGGGGCCAGAGTGGGGGGACCTGCGGGCCGGCATCTGCGCAGTGGGGTGGGGTGGGTGGAGAAGAACCATCGGGCAGGTCTGTGGGGTGGGGGAACGAGGGAGTGGTGTGAGGTTCAGGAGGTTTCCCAGTGAGGTGCTGGTGTGAGTGAGGGAGGGGAGAGTGCTAGTGAGCGGGAGAGGGAGGGAGATGGAGGTGGGGGTGAAGAATGAAAGGGCGGTGTATGGAAGGGTGGGGATGGTAGGAAAGGAGGGGAAGGGGAATAGAGGGGAGTGGGGCGACCTCCTCATACCACCGACCGTCTTGTTTCTTGTGCGCCCCCAACCTCTCTCTCCTCCACGTCCTGCAGCGTGTCTATCACACACGAAGTTATGCATCTGCCGACGAGCATAGTCGTTGGATCCCCAGCGTCCCTCGCGACTTCCGTCTTGATGACTGAACCCGAGACTCTTCTACTTCAATTTACAAACTCGTCATTCCCTGACATGCCTATGGCTGTGGGCTGCTAGAAGAAAGGGGCCGTTGAAAACTGTTTTCTTGAGCGAGGAGACATTGTATCACAGCAGTTTCTTCCAAAAACGAAAGAAATAAAACCTTACTTAGTTGACACACAACTCCTGTTATCAGCACAATAATCTTATGACCTTCCGTGAAGTATGAGTGGGTATTTATGCTGTGAACGCCCGCACATATGCGTTGAATTTATAATTATTTTTGTTTTGTTATATATATGGACATGAATGTCCACGATGGATTTGTTTCATTGTGACTCCTATATCTAATATGTCTCCATGAAGTAGTAACATTGTAGCTCTTAATTGCATATAAGTAGTGCAGTTTATTTACCTTTCACCACCTGCCACACTCCCTAGTGACGGAATCGCAGGGTACTCCGTAGATGTAAATCGGTATTACTCCTCTGAGATGCTTGTTGTGCTTTACCTCTCCATCCATTATGCTGTGAAAAAAATGACATTTAATATATGTACGCATAGATTTATTTCTTCAGGTACGGAAATTTCGAATGCCAAACGTGTTGTACACTACGACAAAGTGGCAGAAAATGAGATCCTTAGTTTTCAATTATTAAAATAACGCCTTTCCGGAACACTTTTTGAAGGAATAAAGTCTCGGGTGAAAAGAAAATATTTTTTTCCCATCAATGCTCTCGTCACCACCCAAATTCGCCACTCCTGTCCCACGCCGTATATATCCATTCACCCCGTCCTCTCAAAACCCTTTCCCCCCGTCGAAAAAAATGATGAAAAAGTAAAATAAGAACCCAACCCTTCTAAACCTCCCCTTCCCCCCCTCGCTTCTCATTCCCCATGCAGATTTTTAAGGCGTGTTGCGAAAAAGTTCGTTAGCGGGGCCTCTAGAACCTCGTGTATGTGTTCCTTCCCCCCTTAAACTCCTTCGTTCTCTTCTCATTAATCGCCAGTCGATCGGGTCCGGGCGGAATGGATGAGGGCAAAGACGGAGTGGCAGTTTATTTGCCACACTTCTTTTTCATCCTTCATCCCTCTCCTTCCCAAATACTCTCCCCGCTCCAACCCGTCAACCCAGCGCCTTTTTTATTCTCGTCCTATTTATGATTTGTTCTTATTGTTAATGATTGTGTCCAAGGCATTTCGGCAGCCAAATTAAAAACGAGGAAAAAATAAGAGGGAAAGGGAAAAAAAACTTCGGTGTAGGACTTTTAATTATTTTCCCTTCCTCCCTCCCCGCACCACAGTCCCCCATTATTTTTATTTTTCTCTGTTTTTTTTTCATTCTTCGCTTTGCATTTCATCGCCTTATTCTAGACGGCGCGACCTTCAACTTAGCCCGGGTGACGTTTTTCGTCGCGCTTAATGAGGGGAGGGGAAAAATTTTCGAGCGAGGACGATGTCCGTCTAAAACTTGCCTGGGTTCCCACACTTCCTCTCTTTCTCTCCCTCCCTCCCTTTCTCCTCCTCTGCCCACCCTCCCAACCTTCCCCGCCCCTCCATCCTCCTCATCCCCTCTGGCTACCTTTCCCCTCCCCGGCCAACGGTGCATATGTTCCAGCACTACACATTTGTATTGTTCTGGTGTGAGCGAAGGAAGTTCTTTTTTTCTCCCGCCTTTTATTTTCGCCTAGGCACTTCATTTTTTTCCCTTCGCTGTCCCTCTTCCTCTACGTGCGAAGTAATTTATTTTCTTCTCGCCGTTATGCTGTTATTACGACTTTTTCCAACTCTCATCTCCCGCCCCCTTTTTTCTCGACTTTTTTCTCTCGCACTCTCCCTCTCTCTCTCCACGATTCTACTCCTATCCGTGCTCCTAACTAGGAGATCGTTCCGTTCGACAACAATGCAAATGCTAATCCCAGTTAGAGTGACAGACAGGTGTGGCATTCATTACCTAAGCATTAGGACGGAGTAAAAACAAAAGGTTCGAACCTGCAATTCTTGTATATTTTTTCCCGCCGTCACCGTCGTGATGGAGTGTTGAGAGACGGATCTCTCTCTCAAAAGAGTTCTGCGATCGAAACAAATGGCAAATTTAAATGCAAACAGTTATTGGTAACCTTATCTCATTCTTCCTCCTTCTCTCTTCCAACGGTCCCTGGAGATAAGGGTTGAAGACAGCCCGAGCGCAAGTTGTTGCCCCTTCGCCTCGTCATTCTTGTCCCGATCCGTATCTAAATTAGAAAAAGTAATTACCAGTCAGACAACGGCATTTACTAGGGGGACAGATATGTATTTATCTCCCGCACTCACTCTTTTGACACCCCTCGCACGGTGAAGAGGAAGTCCAGAATAATGCGTTTTCTCCTTCCCGTCGGAGTGCTCTTGTTTAGATACATATTTTGATGCACAAACACTGCTGGTCGCCCATTTTTGTTCCGTTTGAATACCAGGATGGATATCTCTTCGCGGTGAATTTATAATAGCTTTTTTGTCAATCTGTTCTGACGCGTTGTTCTGATTTATGCGTAATACTTCCTGACCTCATCGCAGGAGAATAACGTAGCAGTGTAGCAAAGGTCGAAACGTAATTGTATCAATCATCAGTAATTGTACCTAATTAATGAATATTAACGATTTTTATTTACATGGTGGAAATAGTGAGAGAAAATGTCTGGTCACTGTGTCCTCTGGCATAGACGCTTACTTCTTCTAAATAACCGAAATAAATAATAATGGTTGATTAAACTTTTATCCTGAGGTACTTACTAAATCTCATTGTAGGTATTTTCTGCCTTCTGGCGTTACCATGTCATAAAGATTTTTGGCATCACTACGCTATTGTGTAAGGGTGCTGAGTCATTGTACTGATTAGTATGCATATTTCTGAATGCAAATGAATTTTGACTACGAGTTTAATTCCTTATGCACATCTGCGAGTTGTAGGTTGTGTGCATTTTCTTTGTTTCGGAGTTGCGATCTAAGCTTCATTCGATCCATTGGCAGCATTAAGAAAGTATTATCTCGTTCGCAATGAATGAAGAATGGTCTTTTATGATATATCCCGCTGTGTAAGTGGAACCGGGTACATTATTCTCTTCACAGCCGGAAGGTGTTCATTTACACTTTCGCAGTGCCCTTTCCTATTGTTGATTTTGCACGTCTCTGAAGCCAAAATTGTCAGTGTACGATTTAAACTGCAGTGTGCTTGAATTGGGTAGTTAGATTAATTAGTTGTCATTTCTCTGAATTCAAGAATAATATTGAATAATGTTTAATTCCAAGTCAAGCCAAAGCTAGCGGTATATGGATACAATTTTACAATATCATCGTGGCATATCTGCCAACATTTTATAACACTAGATCAGCTTGCAATATAACGAGTCAACGTATTGGATGGCACTTACGTTTCATTGGGATTTCACTGGTCTACAACAGCGGATGCTTGGGATTAAATGGTTTAATTAATATTTTCATGAGTTTATTTTTAAGACTCATCCATGATTCAACCAAGAAATTACTTTATTCGATTATTGGACAATATATTCTCTTATTTATGTTACTTAGGACGCAACTTGATTGACGTCAAGTAAATTATCTAGAATTAAGTGCTCATCTGGATCTTTAAACGTGCAAGTAGATTTAGCAAATTATATGAGTTAACCTTAGTCAGGGATACCGTAGCTCATTTTAATGGAATTTAAGCTTTTTCACGCAATTACCAATTCCACTATCTTTATGCAAGCACAATTCTTTTAAATTGTTTTGAATTATTGCACAGTATAAATCATTTCTTACATTCCCCATAATTTGATTAGTAAAAACGTCCTTCCCCTCGTATTGATTAGTTTCAGCCATATATTCTATTACAACCAAGACTCTAGATTATTGGCAGTTTAACAATGAATTGGCTAGAGATACTATCTTACCGACGTGCCATTTTGATCGCGGAACCCTAGAACAGTCATTAATTGTTATTTTATAGTGAATTAATATGATGTTAATGTTTCAATTCCTCTTTTGGTCAAACTTGGTTGTATTACTTCTTTAACTATTGAGAAATTGAAAGGTATATTTCAGTTACCACATTGCATTAAAAAAGTTGCTGCATTAAAACACATAAGTTATTTGTTTACAAAAGGAAAAAATAACGAACGTGAATTTAATTATGTGCATCGATGTATTAAAAAAAATCATAAATGTAATGCCTAATATATTGGAAATGTCTTCAGTTTAATTTTAAATGCTTTCACTCAGAACGCCAAATATAAATTATTTAATAATAGACAGAGACTGATTTACGTGGTGTGTTTTGAGTGGAGCGGAGGAATAAGCATAGACTCTGGAATCTCCCTTCCGTCCTCAGCTATAAATATTATATTCCGTATTGGTAACCGAAAAAGCAGATTAGATACACCTATAGACGGAAATAGCACTCTTACTGGTGTGTGTTTGGCTACTTGCAACAAAGGTTTAACACCCGTTTGAAGGCAGAAGATATCGAAAGCTTTAGAACCTATACCTCCCAACAAAGCAATAATGGATACGTATGCATTGGGTAAATGTGAATTTTAGCAAAATATACAAGGATGTCACTATTGGATTGGATGCGTTGCATTGGAATGGATCCTTGCATTGGATGCGTTATCAACGAAGACTTCATTACATAAGTCCTCAAAAATGATCTTACATACATCTGGTGTTGAAGCTCAGGTCCAAATCCATGCACCAATTATAATAAAAGAGTCGGAGTTGGGTGGGTGTTAATTAGATGTGGCGATGAAATACTTGTATCTACCTGCTTCTTTTGCCTTCATGACGGAAAATATGGCCCATTAAGTTGTCCCGTTTTCTTGGAGACTTCTTTTTTCTCCCTCAGTTTTAAGGACGACTTCGCTCGTCCCGCGTCCATCTCTGGATATTTGACTCACCAGGTAGAAATACTATCACATCTCTTCCATCATCTTTTTGATTAAACAAGTATAACTTCTCTCTGCTTCTCTATTTTTTATTTTTAGTAACCAACTTGTATTAGGCCAATTTCTTTTCCATTTTAACAATCGCTCTCTTTAAATCTCTTCCTGCTCATGACCGCTATGCCATTGGTGAATTGAGTCATGCTGATTTTTCCCCGTTTATATTTAGTCCTAAAGTCTTCTCATTGCTTTTTATAAGGCATTCTGTATGAATGTATTCATTAGAAATTGCGGGAGACAGAGCACAAGCATCTCTCTTTCCATTCTTTAGTCTTCCTTCTTCCTTGCGGGGACCAGTTTTATTCACAGTTTTTATATAATAGAGGCGAATATGATTTTGTGTGAGTGTAAAAATCAGGTTTTTATGAGTAGTTATACTAATAGTAGTAATAATAATAAATTTAATTGATTCCAAATTTGAACAATACAAAAAAGATTAATGTTAGCAAAAAAGAAGCATTTTGGTAGCCTCAAAGGTGAACCTGTTGTGGGGCTACCATCTGTTAGGTCATGTAACATTAGTATGTAATTGCAAACAATATAAATAAATATTCTCAGGGAAACATTAACTGTAACAAAAGAAAAGAGAAAAAATATACTGTGCAAAAACAACTAAAAAGCATAATTACCTGCATTGTTCACCACACATAGCTATACAAATAAATTGTATACATACGCATTTGTTTATATCTTCGTGCATACACATACTTATTGTGAGTCATATATGTACTCATATACATCATAAAATGCATATACATCCATATATATATATATATATATACACATAAATATATGCACATAATTATTCCATATCACATAGTAATTTTTAAGGATACATAAAAATGCGTAAATATGTTAAATATTTACAAATCACTTTCTAGTCAGTGTTTAGTAGTAGTTTTTTAGTAGTTTGTAGTTATTGTTATAGTAGTGGAGTAGAAGTATATCATTTATTTTACGGGAGTCAGAGCTCAACCATCTCTTACTCCATTCTTTAGTCTTGCTTCTTCACCAATAGGTCCAGTTTAAATCGTACTGTTTTTATAAAATCCAGGTAATTATGATTTTGCTGCAGTATAAAAATAAGGTTTCTATGAGTAAAAGTATAACATTTATTGTCCTTCAATATTATTTTATAATTTTTATGGATTTGGCATCCAGAATTGTGAGGTAAGTGAAAGTCAGACCGACATTGCATGAATTACTCATTGAATTCTAGTAAATTTTCGTTGCATGCCTACACGGGGGTATGATTTGAAAGCTCCTCGTTAGCTGATAGAAAAGTGAACACGAGGCGGTAAAGGTGAGAGCCAGTGGAGTGCACGAGAGAGCGCACGCGTCACTCCCTAAGTCATGAATCGGTGAAATTTCGGGACGTGCCCGACGCTAAATCCACGGCTGAGGGAGAGAGGAGGAGACATGAATGGAGAATCACGACGGGAAGCCAAAACATGAGCCATTCTCGAGCGCCCAAATGGAATTTATATCTGCAATTTGGCACCGGGTAGGACGGGAGAGACGGAGATAGGTAGAGAGACATGAGGTCGGGGCGAGAGTGCATTTCCTCGTATTTCATCGCGGACCCGAATCGTGGATGGAGTGCCACAAAGGACGAACAAATTTCAATATACGCCGCGTTTAGATAATGACGCCATAACCCCTGGACCTTCCCTGAAATCGCGGAGTGAAAAACGACGCGACTCTTTCTCCGTCCCCGTCCGTGCGTGCGGCCGTCACCGCTAATTAACCGCGCATTGCAATTGGCAACGTTGAGGAAGCATCCAAGGAGTGACAACGCGGTCCGTCCCGTCCTCTCGGCGCTGTTTGCTTGGCGCCCCAAAATGATTCCCCCGTAATTGTTTCCCTTTGTGCCGAAGCGAGAGCAAACCACTCGCGAGGGTCTTTCTCTTCTTCTCTCCCTCGTAGGCTGCAAATTCGACCCAGTCACCCCTAATGCTTAGCTAGCGATGCCCTTTTTGAATAATGCTCGTCATAACTGGTCAAGACAGTTCCGCGGTGGAGTCCGCTAATAGCCAGCCCATCTCCCCTCTATATCGAAAAGCTTGGCGTGTTATGATAAGTCCCGCACCTTCCCACCCTACCCCCCCATCTGTTCCAGAACCAGCCCGGGCATGCATATATGTGTATATATTCATATACACATATATGCATGGAGCTAGGTAGGTAGGTAGGTATACGCGCGTAAATCGTCATTGAGAGGCTCTCACGCGTAGCCACCCAAGGAGCGTTTTGATACCTCATTTACCCCACAATGACCATACATCTCGGATGAGCGACCGCGTGATTTTATGGTACCATAACTTACCCTGAGAGCTAGGCCGGCTTTATTCTCCCACACGCTGCACGCACACTCTTCTCTTTCTCTACCTGTGCGTGTAAGTCGCACGGGATGCTCCCTCTCGCCTGCACCACTCCAACCATCCTTTGCTCTCCCCTCTCTCCCCGACGAGGAGTTGTTATTGCGGGAGAGGGGAAGGGTCGCCAGACTGGAGTCCCCACTCCCGACTCGCTAGCGTTTCGTCCCACTGCGAGCCTCTCCTCCACCACCAGGGCTTTCTAGACCCTCGACTGACAGCCGCGGAAAAAAATTTCTCCCATCCCTGACCCCTCCCACATCGCCAATGGCTAAATCCTTCCTTCTAGTTCCCCGCCTACCAACTAACCATGGATCCCCGACAACAATGCGGGCCCTTCTATGGTTTGGAAGGCCTCCCTGCTCGCTCTCTTGCAGCGGTAAGGAAGGTTCTCTGACCTCAAACAGGCTGGTTGGTCGTCTGTGGAAATGAGAAGAGGGGGACGCGGTAGTATCTCTACCCTTCCATTCTTCTCTTCCTCTTCTTTCCTCACGAAAAAAAAACACTCGGCGTTCGGAGGGTCGGCGAGGGAGAGGCGATTCTCAAAATCACCGCTCGGCACCCTATTCATTCGCTCCAGCGCCGATATCAAACATGGATCGTCGAGTGCATCTCTTGGGCCGGCCTTCTCCCGGGCGGGAGCGTGGAAAATTAGGGCATTACCGTCCGTCCGTCGTCCCGTCCGTGTTTTCCTCGAACCGGGGCCTTATATTGAATGTTCGCAGTGTAGCTTTTGGGGATAGCATTTAGTCACGAGGATATTTTACTTCCTTAAGCTCAGTGTTCGGGTGTATTTGCGAATTATCTCTTAAATTTCTGATTGATTATTGGAATACGTCAGATAAAAGGGCAATGCATTATGATATTCGGGTGTTTTGATTGCTCTCGAAATTACGAATCGCTCATAAAACCGTTGGTTTAATCGAATAATTTTGTTGATCATTGTATGTATTTATTTCTGCAGCATTTTTTTAAATTTTCCGAGGCGAAAGTGGTTTTTGTTTACAAATATAAACGCTCATTTCTACCAGGCGATCATCAAATGATATGTACTTAATATCTTTTATCTTTGCAAAATGTTATCATCAGTTCCTAAACATGACTCTTAAGTAGTTAATATAGGTACCATATTTTATCACATTTGCGCCCAATTTGATGTACTGAATGATAAACTATTATATCTAATAACAAACTGATTTTTTTCATTACTTGCATAAAATACACTACCTTATTGGGCCAAAATACATCTCGTGACGTTGAGGCATTTTGCTTGTTGCCAATTTTTAGCCGATTCTCGAGGAGATAAAAAGCTTTTAAATTTTATAGCAGCCATGGACATGAAGTTCTTTTAGTAGGACTCTCCCACCAATCTTTTCCCAGTGTTCCATCAACATTAATTAGGCCTGAAGTGATCCTGGGCCATCGTTCTATGGTGTATTTTTAAATAAAAACTTTGGCGCCCAGTATTAGATATCTGTTCTTTTATATTCTATATCCTCGTTACTCCTCTATTTAGACATGTCGTGAGATGATTTTCTTCAGCTTATTTTGCGTCAGCTCCCTGTTCTGCCTTAATATTTGGCGTAATGAGTGAGCGATCAAGGCATTGGAGAATTAGTTCCGCTGAATGGACTTCTACATCGCTGGGCCAGAACATAAGAAGATCAAAGAGACATTGCCAAAGGCCGAAGCCAACTCTCAAGGTTAAAGAAGTCGGTACTCCATTCACTCTTCCTCGTTGAACAGCCTCGCGGACCATATGGCATCCGACCCGGGAGGAGTTGGAGTTTGCAGGTGTCGGCACGGTAGGCATTTACAATCGCCAAGGTTTTTCCCACTCAAGGCAGAGTGCATTCTTCTAAATCCACAGCGAATCATTAACTTCCTTACTATTTCTTTATTGCCTCATTGATTGAAAATACCTCTCTGAGGTTAATAGAGGATTTTAGTAACTCTGCACATACCTGAACGATCGACGGAGATTTTATCTTCCATTTTATCGTCTTATAGCGAATTAAAAGAAAACACTCAGGAAAAACGATGGAGAATTATATTACGGGTTATCCTTTTGAGAATTTGTATGAATAAAACCATAATTGTTATTTTGTAATGATACGTGAGAAGAAAATCTAGATGTATTTGGCCCCATTTACAAATGATTGATCAATAATAAGTGGTCATGAGTAATTTTGACTTGCTTTTAATAGAATGCTATTCATTATTTTTCCTAGTCAGAATGAAACGATTCACCTTTAAGGTGGAAAGGATCCCTAGTATCCTTGATATTAGAGTTTACGTTCGTCTATCATGCCAAAAAGCTTTCTACGTCATCGAGGTTCACTTGGACTGAGCAGTTTGTTCTATGTTGCACTTTGGATTGTAAATTCTTATCAAAAGTATTCAACGGCACTTTTGCCGTAGAGAGTCGTAGTGTTGAGCGATTTTTTTAAATCCCTTCTTTATAATATAGGT
The DNA here is from genome assembly GCA_933228895.1 of Platycnemis pennipes. Taxonomy (NCBI): domain Eukaryota; kingdom Metazoa; phylum Arthropoda; class Insecta; order Odonata; family Platycnemididae; genus Platycnemis; species Platycnemis pennipes. Next base: position 89,610,565 of record OW121848.1, read on the forward strand.
ATTAAATATAATTTATGTCATTTATTTCTTATTATCAAGTAATTAGCGAGTCTCTTTGTAAATGCTAAAGTGATAACTGATGTCATTCCCGCAAAAAAATCTCGTTTTGCTAATATATCTGTCGAGTGCTTATGGTCAAAGTTACTAATTATTTTTCTTAATTGAGTGAAAGTGAAGACCGTCGGGTAATAAAAAAGCTTTGCTTTACGTTTCAAAAAGATTGTGGAAAGAGGGAATATAAAAAAGGGATGGGTTTTTAATTTGAACCGAACGTCGGCGAAACGAACAACAAACCTCTGGCACACTGGTATGCAATATTGCGAAGATGTTCAGGTCTCGCTCACAGCGCATAAATACAAATAATTATCGGAGTTAGCAACGAAATAGAGAAAATATCAAATAACTGGATTGGATCTCGACATGTTTCCATCGGCATTTTGGTGTAGCTCAAATGGTATGTGCTACAAGAGCTCCCGCTCCCGGCGTTAAAAAGTTATTAGATTATTTAGCAATTTCGTGCGGGTATTAGCCTTCCGTCCCACCGCCGTAGGTCTTCGCCATGGGTCCGTTAGCGCAATTAAGCGCCCTCCCTTGCTTTCTCGGCTTCAATACGGTCTACCTCTTCTCTTCCCCCCCCTCCCGCTTAAATACTCCACCCTTTCCCATGTGGTCTCAACCTTTTATACTATCCCCATATCTCTCCGGCTATAAAATATACCTCATCCCCCCCGTCCTGCCATCCCTTCAATGCCCAACCCCTTTTCATCCCGAAGTATCCCTTCCCACCCTTTTTTATTTTCTTATCCCCACACCCTCCTCTCTCCTTTCCTGCGGCCGCCCGCGAGCCATCTGCCCGGCGATGAGGTCTGGCATAGGATCGGTGGTGCCGAGGTAAAGCACGCGCGCTAAGCACCCATCCTCATTTGGGAGCACGCGCCGCAGACGTCTATTGTGATATTAGGGCGTTCCTACGAGGGTGGAGTGGTGGATATGGGTGCTGGGCAAGAGGGAACTGTGTGTGGTGGGTAGGGGGGTAGTGATGGAGAAAGAGAGAGCATGGGTAGAGGGAAGTGGAGTAGCGGCCGCTCCCGAACCCATCAAGCAACAGACCAAACCCTCTTCACATGCGTCTTCCCTCGTCCTCCTCTCTCCCCGGTGTTTGGAGATAGTTATGCGACCACATATGAGGATCGGGGGGATGATGTGGTGGCATGGGGGGGGGGGGGGGGGGGGGTACTGGGGTTTTAACGAGTGGTGGAGTGCGGGGGAGGAGATCGCCGCGTAGATGGCGCAAAAGTGGGTGATTCGGGCATGTCTCAGCGTCTTAGCCGGGAATTAGGTACTCCTCGAATATCAGTTTTGCTCCTTCGGGTTGTAGGGATTGATAATGCGTGGTCGTAAGGAAGGCGAGTGAGTGGTCGGCATCGTTTCAAGGGATTGAGGATCGGATGGATATTTTACCAGGATTGGGACCTTATGATCGTTTTGTAATAGTCGATTATGATCCCATTATACTGTACAATTCAGCGCTAATGATCATCACATGAAGGGATTTAGGAGTGTACATTTTCACTTGTTACAAATTATTCGAGTATTATTTTAGTTGCTGCCCCGTTGAAACGTTGATTGTTTTAAGAAGTATTCTATTCGAATGTAGCAATGTGTGTATTCCAAAAAATAACACGAGCCTAAGTAATAAATATTTTCGACAAAGAGCAAGATTTTCTTACAGTTAAGTCTTATTAGCTATCAGCAAAGAAACAGCAAAGTTTGAGTACAGTAGGTTCGATTCATATGCATGCTTGATAGTGAAATGACATTGACGAAAATAAAGAATGCGAATTGAATTACTATCAAAAAATGCATCACAACGTATGTACATCTGGAACATGTTTCCTTATGACAGTGAGACATAGACGATGATAGCAGCAAAGAAGAAAAGGGAGGAAGCTTTCGAAATGTGGTGCTACAGAAGAATGATGAAGATTAAATGGATCGACCGAGTAAATGACGAGGAATTTCTAAGAAGAGTGAGAGAAATGAGGTCTTTTGAATCCCCTAAGAGTAAGACGGGACAACTGTATCGGCCACATCATGAGACATGTTGGATGAATAAAATCGTTGAAGAACAAGGCGACGGGACGAACGGCAAAGGAAGGCGTGAGAGATGAGTATACGTAGAACAAGTGATGGAGGGTGTGAAGGAGAAGAAATACGTAAATATGAAGTGATTAGCTGACAGAAGAATTCAGTGGAGAGCTTCGTCAAACCAATGATGATGATGCTTTATTTGAACATAAACTTTCTCATACGTATCAGATCATATAATTACGATGAATGTTAGAATTTTAGTGCTCTTTCTTCGTCCATGGGTGTCTTGTAATTTTAATGGTGTTGGTAGGAGAATGCGGGTGAGGAAAAGTACAGGCAATTTATATGTGATGTAGGGAAGTCGGTAACACTTGTGCTGAACTGATGAAAGACTCTTGTCGTGGCATTTGGTAGATTGGGATAGAAGTTTTGGTCGGAAAAATACACTAGTCGGTGGAAAGCTCCCAATCTAACACAACAGAAACACATTAAGTAACTATAACCATACTTATGAGTTTATGCTGTTTTATTTTTTCAAGTGAATTTTAATTTGAAGGTCTGTATTCAACTGATATCTAGAAACGTTTGGCATTGAGGCACTCTGTGTATTTCTCCCTTAATTTGATATTACAGCAAAGCATTTATTGCATGATGGTTTTTGCCCTATTTTAGGCATTTAGTGGGGTTTATTACTTCAATAGGATATGGAACTACTATGCAAATAATTAAGGACTCATTTAGTGGAGTTTTGGGTTTTCAATTTTGTCTGAATAATCCACTGAGGTAAATTTTACTCATAACCTTCTTTTCCGTATTTTATGAGGGAGAAATTGTCGACTCTGATGCACTTGGAAAACAATTTTTCGGGGAATCTGAATTGCGTCATAAATATCTCATGGAGTAGAATAAATAACATAATTCAAGCTTTTTATGGATCGCCTGCTTTTTTGCTCTGGAGTTCAATTCTCAAAAGAAAAAAAGCAGTATCGGGAGTGGGTTGTTTGTGACAATTAATTCTAAACATTGTGCGAAAACTTTTCTTTTTGCTCAATAATCCTCTTACCTCTCGCGTGAATGGAAATCATGCTTTCAGAAGACATCATAAATCACCAATCATCGCCATTAATTACCGAGTTAAAAAAAAAGAGGCAAAAAGTGGAGACTTCTCTGTAGATATATTTCCCAATATCCCTTAATTGGCCACTCTTTTGTTTTAATGTAATCCAAAAACCGATTTTAAAAGCTGATGTATTATTTCAAAATGTTTGTTCGCTCTTAAAAGCTCTTAACGTGGTGTATCAAATTTTACCCCTCTACAGAAGAGATTGATTCAACTGGCAGGAAAACTGATCTTTAAGCCTCTTCTGTGAAACATTGTTGATAGCCTTTGACATTTAAAACAATGCATAAATTGTATTTTAATGCTACAAAATATAAACCCTTGATGTTAGCAATCCTTAACATCAAAGTAATGTTGATGTATTTGCGATATACTTAAAATATTCATTTTCCCGTAACAGTTAACAGTTTTGTTCATGACCCACTGCATGAATCAGTGATTTGTCTCTCGTGACGTGATAATTATTCGTAAATGCATACTTAATTGTTTTATATTATCGGATACATATCGGAGTCAGGTTCTAGAAGAGAGTTATGTAGGTATTTCGTTCAAAATAATATTTTACGCTATGAGTTATCCTCCTCTTGTGTTGTCTTACTTTGATTCCGAAAATACTTTCGTTGTTTTAGGAAAATATTCTAATTCTCTGCAAAAAATTCCCTCTCCCAAGAGTTATGAGGCTCCTTTGCTGTTAAAAGATAAAATTATGTTAACCGAGATGCGAATAAACGCTTTAAATCATATGAATGATCAGGAAGTAATTTTTATTGTCTTGACCACTTTAAGTGTAATAATTATATCTTCTTTCGGTCTGGAGATTTTATCGACGAATATTTAAGCATGTATTTCTGCAGCCTACGTTTCGCTAAATTTTATTAGCATCTTCGGGGCTTCAAAAACGGATTGAAAGGAACCTTATATGTTTAGATGTGTCACAACGGAGAATCAAATAGAACATGACATATAATGCTTCTTTCAACCAGTTTCCGAAGCTCTAAAGACACCAGTAAACTTACCGAAACGTAGGCTAAGAAAATCTAAGCTTAAATATTTGAACAAAGCCTCCATATACGAAGAAGATTAATTTAATGATTAGGATAGTTCTCTTCTGGTATTCATGTGTAGGATTTAAGTCAACCATAATGCTTGGGGCATCCATAGTACCTGTTCATTCTTGACAGGTCAAAGTTGACGATCTGCATCCACGGATGAGCGGACGGTTACCCTTCCTTCACATCCTTCTCTCATTAGCACGCGATACGAATGCACAAAATGGAGTGAATTCTGTGACGAAAAGCGCCATTGCATTTTCGCAAACCACGTTCTTCTCACCCTGCCTGCATGAAAATCGAAACACTCCTTTGCGAGGTAGAGGAGAGGTAGGCAATGAAAGAAATAATGTCCCGCTATCTTCCGCTCAATCGGAGATGAACGAAACAGTCGCGGGGGGAAATCATCCTTTTTACCGCGACACTAAGCCGCCAACTTACTAATAAATTCTGCCTCGCTCAACTCTCTCTCTCTCTCTTGACCCCACCCTTCCCTCCCAATCATCCCCCTCTTTCCCTCTCCTCGTCTCTTTTCTCTCACGCCCGAAAACCCACTCCGATGCCTCCTTAATCAGACTCCTAACCCACACCGACTTCTCCGGTACTTCCATCAATTACCGCCGCCGACTCATCTCTCATTCTCCGGCCTCACTCGCTCCTCATCTCCGACCCTTCCCTCCCTGCTCACCACCCAGCCCCCGCTCTGCCCCCGCCAATGCAACCCCCAACCCCCTCTCTCCCTCCCACTTTTACGGCACTTCCCGCCACTGCGCGCCGGCCGCCGCCCCCACCCGCAAAGGCCGGAGGACCCTCCAGACTCCCTCGCTTCCCTTTCTTTCTCTCCCGAGTAGGTGGATGGTGGAGGGGAGGTCCGAGGGCGCCCGAAGTGAACCGATTAGAGCCGATTTCAAGGTCCTAGGTTTACTCATCTCCTTGCTCCTCATCGTCCGCTACTGGCACTTCTTCATTCCTCCTTCCTCTTTTCGCAATCGCCTTCATCTTTCCGTTCCAGAATGTTTTTTTTTTCCACTTGTGATAATTTAAATCTTTGATTTCTTCCTATGCTTCATTTTCCTTATATTTATTTCATGGCGGTGCGACTGTAGTGCTTTTCGTAACGCATAAGGTCTTCTATGTCCAGGTTTTATGCCAGATAGCATGCTCCTCTTTATCCAAAATTTAATTTCTGGCTTTCAAGCATTTATTGCACCGTATTAGTTTATCGGAAAGGAATCTTTAAAAGCATTAGATGAGCCGTGCATATTTTCTTCACTGCAAGTAGCTACTAGGGAATATCTTGCATGGGGAAAATTAACATTTTCCTCTATCATTTTGGATTATCCTTCTTCCTACTCACTACGTTTTCGCCTCAGCGACGTCCTGACGCGACACGATGTGTGATATTTCTCACATTACCAGCTGATCTTTCATTAAATGGCCCAACTGTGTCTCCTGCCAGCTCCTTGTATTTTTATTAAGCACTAAATTCTCTTTCATCCTTACCATCTGTACGGTTTAGGAAAATATTATCCGCATTTTCCATTCTTTCTCACGCCCCTCACGTACTTGCGGATTCACCAACATATATTTACATATGGAAGACCCTGAATGTCAACTCAAAAGATGTTGGCAGGAATTTAATCTCCACCATACACACACTATTTTACATGTTACTTAAGCCTGCAGTACCTACTTCATAAAGATGAGATCATGTAACTAATACAATAATAATGTTGTAACCCAGTTGTTAGACTGATTTGCTTGTAACTGGAGGTCCCAGGTTCAAGTCACGGCCTTTGGGAATGCCCAGCAAAGTAGGCTTTATTTTTAGGATACACAATATTGCCATATAACCGCTGAGGGGCAGAGATGAAAGGAACTGGCCTCACTTACCCCGATGTGTGAATTTCACAAGCCAGCGGCATTAGTTTCTTTGGATGTGCGGTCTACCCTCGCCATCAAGACTAACCTTTGGGCCAATCAAGACTAGACAAATATACTTTGTTATAAATTTAAGATCAATTTTCAATGACCATGTTAGTTGGGTCTATAAATTTTAGCTTGGATCGGCGATGTACTCGTAGGCTTCCAGAATTATCTAGATTTTTTACGAAGTATACGAGGGTGAAGAAATTAATATCTTCATGGAAAAATTATCACACAATATTCTTAGTGGCTAATTGCAGTTGTTCTTTGTTTATTTTTAATGGAATCATCATCCATCTGCCTCCATTTGTATGACATATGGGTAATATTAATCCAGGGTCCTGCGCAACCTACTCATGAAATACCCAATTTCCACACTTGGATTCAGGTTGGATCCGCTCGTGATGCCGCGTCGTGTTGCTCCTTGGGCCCCTCTTCGCCGCTCCTCTTCCGTTCCCTCGCCGTGTCGTCCCTCCCCAGAACTCCTTTCACCTCGCCGTCTCCGCCGACTCAAACGCACTTCCCCTCCCCCGCCGCGGGGCTCCTCCAAAACGTGCCACTCGCGGATGAGGTCGAGCAGGGAGGCCGGCGGCGGCGGCGTTGGGGATCTGACGGATTGCGGATTGCGGATTAATTACAGTAAGCCTATGTCGCCATCCCGGGCTTGTGGCCCTTTATGGTCGGGGTAGGAAGAATATATAAGGAAGTTCAGTGTGGAGCGAAGGTTTTTTTTTTTTTTTGTTAGGGTTGGAAGCTCGAAAGGTTGCTTTGTTAGGGAGGGGAATAATTAGGGACGCCGGTGAGTAGGGAAAGGTTATTTTGTTGAGGGTGAGAGTCGTTTGTGGGATTCCGGAGGGTAAGAAGGGTTTTTTTGTTAGGGGAGGAAATAATGTTGGGAATTATTTTCGGGAGGACTAGTTGCTTTATAGCAGATGGTTGTGAAGTTGAAGGGTTATTTTGTTATGGTAAAAGCTTAGGGTTAGGATTAATTTGCAGGATTTTTTCAGTCTGGTTCAGGAGGTTGGAGGTTGGGGAGTCTTGAGGAGCCAGGACCCGTGCCGTTGTGAGGATAGGTGATGGAAGGGTTGCATGGTGCAATGAAAAGTGGGGTAGGATCTTCGTCTCCATCCTGGCTAGGTGCGTCGTTGCTGTTGTTTGCTTCTAGAACCACTGAGGGGGGAGTTGGGAAAGGTTTAAATTGTAGATGTAGGGAATGAAGGTGGGTAATATTGGAAGGGATCTTGGGAAGGTGTGTTTTCTTGATTGTCGGATTAGGTAGTAGGACGTCTCGTGGATAGGGGTATTTGCCGGTAGGTAAGGTAGGGGACCAAAGAACGGAGATGAGGTTGTTGGTGGAGTACTTGACGGAGGTGGAGTAGTTGTACAGGCATTTTTGGATGAGGTCAGGAAAGGGAGGTATATTGAGTTCTGCGTGGATTGATTGATTAGATACAAACCAGGGGGCCCCGGCCAGTTGCCTGATAGTTTTATTTAGCCAGGTTTGAATTTTTTTCATGTTTGTTTTATTGGCAGTACACCAGATAGGGGAAGCATATAAGATTTTTGGAAGAAGATGGCTGTAGAAGATAAGAAGTTTATTACGGAGGGATGTTTGGCTATTAAAGTGGATGAGAGGATGGAGGGCCATTTTAGCTCTGTGAACGGAGGTCAGAGTGGATTGGATGTGGCTTTTGAAAGAAAGTCGTTCGTCGAGAGTCACCCCCAAGAAGGTAGTCTCAGTCAGTTGGGGAATGAACTTGTTATAAAGCGTAAGAGGGATGTTGTCGCGTCGGTGAGTCTTGAACGTGAAGCAGACCTTGGCGCATTTGGCTGGGTTCATCTCCAGCTTCCATGCGCCAAGCCAGTCCTCGATTAGGTCCAGGTGGTCTTGGAGTACGTCTGCGTTTTTTTCGGGCCACCAATTGCGAGTAGCAATGGTGGCGTCGTCTGCGTAAAGGTAAAGTTCCGAGTAAGGGGTTGTGGGAAAGTCATCTATGTATATGTTGAATAAAGTCGGGCTGAGAACAGCGCCTTGTGGGACACCCGTATAGGCTTTCTTGGTCGGGGAGAGATAGTCTTGGTGTTTGATTTGGAAAGTTCTGTGTCGAAGGAAAGAAGAAATAATTTTTGTGAGGTAGGGAGGAATTGGAAGTTGACAGAGTTTGAAAACTAGTCCGTCGTGCCAGACCTTGTCAAAGGCCTGGCTAATGTCTAGGAAGACGGCGGAGGTGGTCATTTTCTGGTTGTATCCGGAAGTTATAAATTCAGTCAGTCTGTTAATTTGGTGGGTGGTCGAGGTCTTTGCGGCAAAACCGAACTGTTCGGATCGGAAAAGTTTAATGTTCAGGTGATAGAGGCGGGAAAGGATGAGTTTTTCAAGGAGTTTGGAAAAGGAATTGGTGAGGGAAATAGGGCGGTAATTTTTGATGTCCGTGAGGACTTTTTTCGGTTTGGGGAGCATGAGGATGATGGAGGATTTCCAACTGTCTGGGAAGAAGGAAGAGGCAAGGCAGGCATTGTAGATTTCGACAAGAAAGGAACGTAGGTTGGAAGGAAACAGTTTAATAGCTTTGGGAGGAATTTTGTCAGGGCCAGAGGAACATTTGTTGGGTAAGGAGTTGATATGTTTGTTAAGTTCAGGAAGAGAGCAATAGGTTGGTTCAGGAGTCGGAAGGAAGTTTAGGGATGAGCAGGTGGAGAGGATGTGTGTCACATCAGGGTCGTTGATGGTGTCTAGGGGCAGTCGGGCGAACGCTGAGCACATCCTTTCCGCGAAGGCCTCTCCGCGCTCAGCGTCTGTGTTGAGTTTGTTATTGTTGATGATGAGGGGGGGTGTGGTTTTGTTTTTGTTTAGCAAATTACGTGTAAATTTCCATATGGAGTTATCGGTTGTGGATAGGGAGGAGAGCTTGTTGTTCCAGGTGAGTGTATTGTGTTTTTTGATTTCGGTCTTGAGCAGTTTGCTGATGGCATTGTACTGAGATTTGTGTATATTGTTTCTGGTGTGTTGGTAGTGTTTGCGTATTCGGTTTTTATCCTTGATAAGCTGTAGGACGTGGGAAGGAAGAGCGGAAGAAAGAAGAGGAATGATAGGAGGGCGGTTGCGGGAGTTGTGAAGTGCATTTTGTACATAGGAAGTAAGGTAGTCAATGGCGGAATTAATAGAAGTAGGATTAGGAAGGACTTGAGGGAAAACTGGATCTGTTTGAAGAAGGAGTTTTTCAAATTTTTTCCAGTTGTGAGAGGTGGTCGTGGGGATAGATAGGAGAGGAGAGACTTCGATTTTGAAGAGGACAGGAAGGTGATCGGAGGAAAAGTGATGTATGACTTCTGAGGGAATGTCATAGGGATAGTGAGAGGAAAGTGCTATATCAAGGATATCTGAACTGTCTCTGTCAAGTGATGTATGAATTCGTGTGTGTTCTGATGGTGCGTGTATTTGTAAATTGTGTTGGTCTGCGTGTTTTAAAAGTGATCGACCATTGGCATTGGATGCCCGACAGCCCCAGGTAGTGTGTTTACAATTGATGTCGCCGAGAAGGATGGTAGGTTGATTGCTCTGGAAGATTGGATCGAAAAGAGAGGGATCAAGAGGTTTGGGTTGGTGATATGCGCTGTAGACATTAAGGGAGCCGAGGGAGGTAGGGATTTGGATGCCTATGGATTCCAGTTGGTTGCTAATAATTGGGAGTTCGGTATGCCGCAGCGTCCGTTTTATAAGGATTGCTACTCCGCCTTTGCTGGAAAAGAGGGGAGTTAATCTGTCATGTCGGTAAGTCTTATAGCCTGGCGCATACAGTCGTTTGTCAGGAGAAAGATGGGTTTCGCACAGGCATATAACGTCCGGTTTATGGGTTTGGATCAGGAGATGGAAGTCAATGGTTTTATTGTTGATGCTATTGCAATTCCAAAGCATGGTTGTGAGATGGGATATTCGTTGTTTATTGTTTGGGTGTACTGCCATGGGGGAAAAGTGAAGTGCAAAGAGATGAAAAGAAGTTTAGGTAGATACTAGGTCGTTGCGAAGGAGGAGCTGAAAGGATTTGGGCTATGAGGGCGAATGACTGTTGGATTAGGGATGGCCAGTCAATGTCTGGGGATGCAGAAGAGGATGAGTCTGTTCCCGTAGGAGCAGAGTAGAGAATCGGGGCTGGTGGGAAAAAAACAGGATGGGAAGGGGAGAAGGAGATCTGTTCTGGACCAGTTTGTGTGATCTGGGAAGGGATTGGACATGGAGCTATGGGAAATTTGGGCGTGGCACTTTTTGGAGCCAGTGCATAGGAAGGGTTTTGGTCAGTTGGGACGTCAGTTTTTTGTGGAATGCTGGAATCAGCGATGATGGTGGGTTGTTGAGGAATGTTATTGGGGATTACCGTTGGCGTAGCGAGGGTGACAACTGACTGCTTATTGGTGGTCAGTGATGTTGGCGATGTGGGTGGTTTGGTAAGTTGGGATGACTTGGGTAGTGAAGAAGATGCACCGGTCTTGATGGAACCTTGATGGGAAGTCTTAGGTTCGGTCACTTTGCTTTGTACATCTTCAGATGATGTGGATGGCAAGGGCGTAAGCAATGGTGCTGACATCTGGTTGGTATGGAGGTTGGGGAGTGGCTGGGGACTTGTGGATTGAGTGACCGTGTCCGTAACTAATGCAGGGAATGAGGCCTGGTCATTTGTGTCTGGCACAGGGGGATTGTGGACAGGTTTGGGGATATCCCATAGTTTATCGAGAGGAAGATTGGTATTTGATATTGCTTGGGGATTATCCACGGTAACAGGTTCACCGAGTTTTTTGGCTTTGGCCGCAAGAAAGGCCGGGCAGTTGCGATACATTGCCGAGTGGGCTTGCCCACAGTTGGCACATTTGAAAGGAGCACCTTGGGCAAGGGAGCAGTCATGGCGGGGATGTTGCCCAGCGCAAAGCCGGCAGCGTGGTTTGAGATAGCAGTAGTTGCGGGTGTGCCCAAACTGTAAACACTTCAGGCACTGAGCCGGGTTTTCAGAAGGAATGAACTCCTCAATCTTGATGTCCACTCCGCAGTAGGTAGTAAGGGTAGGGAAATGTGGTTCAAGGGAGGTATCCACCAACGAGGTTTTGAAGAACAGGAATGTGGAATTGGGGTTTGAGGATTTAATTGGGATAACCCCAGTGGTCTCAAAACCAGCCTCCTTGAGATCATCGGCGATCTGGTCCGTCGTGGTGCAGGAAGGAATGCCCTTTATGGCAAATGCTTTGCGGCGTTCAGAGGGAAGGGGATTGGTGAAGAATTGTAGTTGGTTTTTTTCAAGGAAGGATTTGGAAAAGCGGTAATCGGCGGCACATTTTGGGTTGATGTACAAATAGGGTGAGGCAAGGGAGATTCTTGGAGGGTATTTTAACGAGGGAAGGAGTTTGGAGAGCGTATCTCTATAGTTGGATGAAGCAACTAGTCGAAGGGAAGGAATTCTCTTGACGGGACGTTCTTCAAAAGGGAGGGAATCCGGATCTTTAGGTGGTTGGAAGGGAATTTTTCTTAGGAATTTGGACTTTTTATTGATGACTCGAGTCCAGTCACCGGCAAGGATTTGATCATATTGATCATTGGAAGAGGAAGGGATTTGAGCTGTGGATGATGGAGGGATGGGCTCCGGGATGGAGATGACAGGCATTGTTGGAGTGCCTATGTCTGGAACAGGGTTGGATGGCAATGCAGGAGGTGCCGTCGATCTCTTCGGAATGGTTCCTGTGCGCGAGATATGAGTTGAGGACTCGTTATACGTATCCTCCTTGGGTGAGGTCAGGAGGTCCTTGTTTCCCTCGTCGATTCTGGCGAGGAAGGAAATGGATTTTCCATCCTCCAAAGAAAATATGGTATTGGTATCTTCTGATACATCAGGTTTTTCTTTTTTGACGGGTTTTGCTGCTATAGCTTTCTTTTTGGCAGCCAGTGCCAGTTTGGTTTTCATTTTTCTGGTCAGGATGATTGGAGAGGTGATCGGCGATACTTTTAGGAAGCTTGCAGAGGAAAGGCGGGATTGAGGTCCAGTAGCAGAAGAGCTGTGACGATGGCTACGGGTAGCGGGTTGATTGGAAAGGGAAATGGGGTTGATGACCAAGGCATTGTCATCATTAGGGGATTGGGATGCAAACATGTTGTCGGGTAAAGGGAATTGGAAGGGAGAAAGAGGAGATTCCAACGGAGGATGGTCGTCCTCCATGCTTATTAGCGACTCTATGCAAGATTTTATGATTTTTCCACGTAAGGGGCAAGATACTTCCCTCAACACCGTTGGTTCCGCAATGGTACGATCCCGTACGGTTACACAGGGCGGATTTTTCGGATTTTCTATGGTAGGGGTAAAATACTACCCGCTACACAATTGCTCCGCTATGGTACGACCCTATAGGGGTGGGTTGTGACAGGATTTTTTCTTCGATTGGGAAGGAAATTAAGGTTTATGGTAGACAGGGGCCCCTATTAAGTGGACCGTTCCCCTTCAACCTGACGTGTTACGGAGGCGCAAGTCCTCTGTCAGGATCCGGGAAAAAGACAACCAGGAATAGGCGTTGTGTGCAAGGACGCCAACCGAGCGAAGATCAGGTGGTGCTTTGTTAGCCACCCTCGCTCGGCGCTCCTGTGACGCCAAGGAAAGGAAAGGTGAAGGAAAGGTAAGGAAATCTATGCCAATGTTGTGCCGCAATCCTTATTCAAGTCCAAGCGAGCAGAGGTCAGTAATCAGTAAACGGGTGCCAGTAGAAGTCCAAAAATCGTAGTCCGGGAGATGCGTTGCGTCGTAATAAGCTGTTACCAAGTACACCAAGGGTAGGGAAGGTAATAAGGGTCGAAGAATTTGCAAACAAGTATGAGCTGATCGATAGGCTTTCGCTTCTCTAACAGCATTGGGGATCTGACGCGGCGGCGGCGGTCGGTTATCATTCTCGCCACTCCACTTTCGCCGCCTCTCCCCTCTTGCCGGGGGCGGCTCGTCACATCCACTTGCGGTCGGGGGCGGGCGCGGAGGGCGGAGAAAGAGGCGGAGGAGCGGGCGAGAGATCTACCCTCAAGCAGGCAGGTATCCGTACAAAAGGAGTCGTGGGAGGGAGAATAAGAAGCGAGTTCCTCGTCCGGCCAATCCATCTCAATCCTTTGAGGCGAGGAGCTCTCTCGTCATTGTGCGAGAGTCGATCTCGTTGTTATTACCGGGAATAATATAATGTCTCCCGCACAAAGATCCCTCTCGTCCGTGACTCGCTCGTTAACGTGATTTGTGTCTGTGTGTGTGTGATCGTGAGTGATCGCGGAGAATAGATCTCTATGCGGTGCGTATCTTGTTCGATGTGTCACTTCGTTGTTGGCACCGCTCTGTTGTTAGAGCGCGGAGATACCTACCTATGTCGTGTTGGGGTTTCTGGGTTGGGAGACAGGAGAATGGGCGTAGTACGCTTACGTAGCTTCATGGAGTTGGAGGGATTTGAGTCGGTGGGTTGTGTGCAGTGGGGTTATGAGGGGCGGTGGGATCGATCACCGTCCGTTCTCTTGCATTATCCAGTGGATGGGAAGACAACCCATCGAGTGGAGAAGGTGATGGTAGGAGTGGAAAGGGTTCGGGAAATGTGGGTGGGGGAAAGGCCCTCGTCGCTATTAGTCGGGATGGTCGTTGGGCCAAAAGCGTTTCCGTTGATCCCCGCTCGCCTGCTACCGTCGTGACGATGGATCTGGCCCTCCCACGCGTCATCCGTGTCTCCCGTTACCTCACGAACCAATCATCGTCAGCGGATACGATCGTCATTAAGAAGCATTAATTACCCATTCAGCCAGAGTGTTTTAGTCGCCATTATGGTTTGTACAGCCATTTGATCGATCATTCACAGCTGGGAATCTTCGATTAGTTTTGATCGCCAGTCAAATTCATAATTGCATTTCGTTTGAAATTTTAGCTTGGTTACATATCTAAAGCCATTTATTTGAATCGCATTTCGTCTAAGTATATAAGACTACGAGAAAAAGTGTCTTAAACCAGTGGGTAGAGCTTCGAGCGACACACAAGAGGTTCCGGGTTAGGATAATGGTGTCTCTTTAATTTTAAACGTCCCTTCTGGACACTTAAAATAAACACAACAGTTTTTTTCCTGGGTATCAGATCATTTTGGGGAACTAAAGGCTACCTTGGGAAAGAAATTGCTCTATATACCCACAGTATTGAGATTTCACATGCAGTTGGCCTTCGTATGCACTTAACCATAGCGCCACCGATTCTCGGTGTGATCACGTTGGAATTTATCATGCCACGACAAGGTCATGGTCACATATGGGTTGTGATCATTTTTTCACTTTAATAATCATGTATTCACATTTTACCATGACTTTCCTGCATATAAAAGCTTTTTGCCTGTCCGAAAAAGTGTACATTTTGAAGAAAATTATGGCATAAGGCACACTAACATAAATAAAAGGATAATTTTAATGTCCTGTTACCCACCAGGGCAGAGTTTTAATGTGTAACTTAAGGTCCTCCTCTCTGCCATCTTCTGCAAAATTTAATGATATGAGATAGTGTATAATGGTATGAGGTATAAAACCGTAATTGGATCATCTACTTTTGGAATCGGGCTGGCTTGAAAAATTTATTTTTGAAAATGAGTTTTTGAAGAGGGAAAAAATCAGCATTCCGTGGATTTCCCGGCCATTGGCGTTACATTCAGCTGACTTTTTATGCGATAGAGATAAAATTACTTAACCGAGCTGAGATATACATCTTGAGGTTCAACGAATGGGACTATTTTTCCTAGAATTAGCTCGGTTGCTCTCCAGCCGAAAATAAAATCGAATATTTAAGGGATTTAAAAACAAAGAAATGAGCTCGGCAAATTTATCTATTTCGCCTGGATAAGCTTCTTATAAAAGAGAAGTTTAGTTCAAATACCGATATACCAATATCATGGCTCATTTAACGTGTCCGTCTAATATACGAAATTCTTCTTTTTAATTCAATGAACCCGTATCTCCCACTCTTATAGCTATAAAACATTTGAGGATGGAATAGTTAAAATGGGAAAGTGGTGGGAGGCAGAAAGAACTTTCCTCATTGTTGTTCAAATTCGTAATTTATAAGTTGAATCTAGTGTAATAACTTGCCAGTATCGATGCTTATTTAATTCTGTTTATTTCAACCGAGTTATATTTGAATGATTCAGATAGTAAATTTGAGCTTGC
Organism: Platycnemis pennipes; assembly: GCA_933228895.1. Classification (NCBI taxonomy): domain Eukaryota; kingdom Metazoa; phylum Arthropoda; class Insecta; order Odonata; family Platycnemididae; genus Platycnemis; species Platycnemis pennipes. The sequence continues at coordinate 89,625,944 of OW121848.1, forward strand.
ATCTCAGCCCTAAGGTCCTAGGTTTGACTCCCGTCTCGTGGCAGTTTCCTTGCATATGAATTTTATGAACATTTTCGGTGGGAAATGAACCATGATATGAACTCCATTACTATCCCTCATTGATTGCGATTGGAAACTGTGTTACCAGCAATCGGAAACGGCCACGCATTCATTCATCCGCGGTATTTTTCCACCACTCAACAGGTTTTGTCGGATGCATCGCGAGTAAACCTTATTAGAGGCAGAAAATCGACACTTAATGAATTTCCGGCCCGTGGCACACATTTCCAAGAGTGCACGCCTATTTGATCTCCCGGGTCGAAGAATCGAGGTCGAGCCACTCCTGATTAAAACGCCGTCTTGAGGTTTTTTATATCCTATTCCTTGTGATTCCGTGGCTCCCACTATTTTGAGAGATGCAATTTGGCCGATTGGGACTTAATCCAAGTATCGATTTCGAAGATTCTGAAGCACCTCCGTTGGGGCGTTCTCGTTCAGCCCCGACCCCTTTCCATCCTCTTCCTAACCCCGCACTTTCCCGACTCACTCCACCGCTCCAATCTTCACATCTGGCCTCCCCTACTCCCTGCCTTCCGTCTCTCCCTCCGCCAACACTCGGCAGGCCTCAAAGCATATCCAGTCCTTGCCGGCGCAAGGAACCGTGATGTCGAGGCGCTCGAAGAAACTGACGCCTTGCCGTATTTTCCTCCTTGCCTCCATCTCTCATTGTCTCTCCTCATCTCTCCGTGCTCCTCTCCTCGTACACTCTCGTGCTCGTCCAGGCAATATCGCAGCGTGACTCACTCGAAGAAGGAGCCGAGTCGAGTGAGAGGCTGGATTGGATTCTGCTCCACGCCGAGTTCTCGTTATTGGGAGATTATTTCATTTCCGAGGACACTCCGGCCGTGCTGATTCTCGGACCAGCAGGCGTGAGATCTTCCGTGCGATAGCTTACGAATGCCTCATCGTTCGTCGATGTGAAAGTCACCAACGATTAGTGATTTCAGACCATTGCGCACCACTATGCAATGTTAACGGAAGGGAACCGGATTGCAGAATTTTATGGATTCGTACCATTGGATTTTAGCACAGCATATTCTTCGCTGATTATTTGAGAGAACTGGATCTATTCATAGAGAAAACTCTCCCGTCTAATCCATCATTTTGGGGTGGACAAAAAAGTTCATTTTTTAAAACATAAGTAGGTAACTATTTCGAAAGTTGGTTATATGTTCACTGTCAAAATTTAACGCAAGAGTATCGTGAAGAGAATCAGAAATAGAGATACTCTCCTCTTCCATTGCCCAGGCGCCATTAACCCTGTAGATATTGGAGCCCATCCTCTTGCCGACGCCTCCCCAAATTTCATCTCCACGCTGCGCAGAGGGCAGGAAAGCATTCCACTGGGGTGTAATCTCGCCCGAGCAAACGTTGTGCCTTGTGTAACGTCTTAACTTCGACCTTTAAATCTTATCTGAGCACACTTCCTTTATCTGCCTACTCTCCTCCATTCCTCCATCCAAGCACCATTTCGTAGCCAAACCGTTGAGGAAAGTTTGAGGGCCTGGGCGGTCTGACTTAAAGCTGATTTCTCATAGCGGTCAGGATGCCTTGACCCGAAGGACATATGATCCCGGAAACCACCATTTCAGGTGAAGGCTTGTGACCTCCCTTATGGTCACGTGGTTATCGCGTTTCCCAAGTGATAAGCGAAATCGCCTTGAGATGGTCCTGCTCGTTTGAACTGAAGAACCCGCATTGCTCCTTGACGTTGGTGCTACGCCGGCCCTCAAAACCGGCCGATAATGCTTTTTTGCCATTCCATTTTATGCCCGCCTTCATTCTACTCCCTCCTCCGAATCCGTAAATCTCTCACGTCTCTCAATTCTTTCGAACCTTCCCACGTCACCTTTCTCCCTTTCTCTCCGTTTATACCCCTGCCTCGGTCCATACACCTAACTCAACTCTTCCAATATCCAACTTAACTCCTCTCATCCCCCATCTCGCTCCCTCTCCATCACGTCCTCCTTCCCCCATTGCGCGCACAGACCCTCTCTTGGCTATTTTTATTTTACTTCCACTCCGCGCAAGGCGACCGTCATGAGTGGGGATGCGGGAGGGACGAAAGCCTTTAACCGCAACTCTCTCTCCCGCCATTGCTCCTTCCCCTTCGCCTCTTGCCTCCTCTAGTAGGCCTCTTTCTTCGATTTTCTCCCACATCGCCCTTTCTCCCTCTCTGTACCACCTTGGGGACCTCCCAGCCTAGAGATCCTTATCCACCGGCACGAGCGCATTGGATGCTCAGTATTCACGGCTCAAACGTGCTAATACACGTGCGTGCTCGAAGTGATGGGTTCGTCCTCTCATACCTCGACGTTACCCGTTCGTTCGAAGCCCATGGTTCCCTTCCTCTAGTACCGAAATCGTGTCCCTATAATCTCCACTTTTGCCTCATTCCGTAGAGTAGAACGTAATTTTGAGGATTTGGTTATCCAATTTGCTCCATTTACGTTTTCTACGTATTCATTAGTTCACCAATCCGAAAAAAAACAGTTTTCTATTGTGAAACCTTCTTAATACCGTTTCCCTTTCTTATTGCTCTGCAGCTAATTTTAAATTACGTCAGAATTTGTTCCTAGTTAAAATTTATTGGCAGTTTATGGGGCTTATGAGAATGTTAATATCTTAGTTATCAATTTTCCGAATTCTGGCTTGATCAGCTAAGGTGAGCGCTATGGTTGACAATGTTGGTTATTCAATGAAAGTTCTGTAACCACATAGTCAGATATACTAAAAATTAGTCTTGTTTTACAGTTATGGAACTCTGTCTTGTAATAACGCATTTGATTGGCCTTTGAACACTATAATCGGCTACTTTACCCTGTGATATAATTAATTTATTCTATTTTGTTCAGGTCTTCATAGAGAATTTCTCTCTTCGTTGATCTTTCCGGATCTTGTGCTCAGTGAAAGGCTCCATTCCAGCTCGTTTTCTCAAATTATTTCTCGTCAGAATGGTTGCTACTAAGAGGAGGCTGAAGGATCCGATGCTTGTGCGTTTCCGGGTACTTAAAAGTGTGAGGATAAGAACGGAAATTTTCTGTGTGACTTCTTTAATATAATGAATTCTGATTTTGTCAATATGCATGTAATCCACCCCTGAAGTGTCAGAAGAAATGGGAGCGAAAAATTAGGAGGCTTTTATTCGTGAAATATGTGGACACTGACTTGCAACTCGAGGCACAATTACGAGTGTTCATATGTCCTTATTGCTCTGCTCCTGTTCATTGTCGACCACTAACTTTTTCTCATTGCTCTGCAGGAAAGCTTCTGTTACATTCCAATTTATTCCCGGCTAGAAGGTTCCCGGTTCTAACATATATTGGTAGTTTATGGAGACCATAGGGACGTTTAATGTCTTAGCCCCCGGTCACCCAAAATCCGGTTTGTTCAGCTATCGTGAGTCTTAAGGGTGGTAGTGCAAGTAATTCTACGAAGCTCTTTATTTGCACTTCCTGTTAGGTAGGAAGTAGACTTTTTTTGTTTTAGATCGGGAGATTACTGCTTCGAACACCATTAACTAGTCACCCGTGGCGTGAGAAGCACTGGTCGGCTCTCGCCGTCACTTTCTTCCCTCCCAGATCTCTGGGCGTGAAGTTGTGCCATCCTTTTACGCCTTCCCTTCTTAGAATCACCCTATCTCTTCACTTTCCGTCCCTTCCTTCTTTTCCCTCCGTATCCCGCCCTATCTCCCTCTCTCCAAGCCCTCTCTTTTACCTCCGGCTTCCGTATCGCCCGCGGCCGTCTCGGTGCTTCAGTGCGGTGTGGTCAAGGAAAAGGAGAGCGTACCCCGGTCGAATTGGATACCTCAGGGGCGCTGCTCTTAAGGGAATTGACTTTCGGAGAATGACGGAATGAATCGACTTCCTTCTCTCTCTCACGGTCTCCCATCCATCCCTCCCACCTCCTCATTCCCAGTCCACCACCCCGCCGAGATGCCCTTCCTTCCCCGGACGGTGAATGGACTTCAATGCAATCACAGAGGTCCCTCGCTCACCTTCCTAACCTTTTCCCTCCGCCCTTCTCATCCACCCTCTATCCTCTACATCATATGATGACACGGAGAGATTTTCCCCTCGGCGCAACCTTTTATCCTAACCATATCGTACACGGGGGTTTATTGGAGTGGCCAACGTCGTTGGAAGCGTTTCTCCTTATCCGGGAGCTTTCATGCCTTTTTTTATACATCATCCTTCTCTCGCGCGCGCGTGCCTCATTTTATTCCGGCTAAAATAATTGGCTCGTTTCATTGGATTTCTTTTCGGGGAGGTATGGGAGGAGGAACGGGAGGCGAAGAGGTGGGTGTAGTGAAGGAAAAAGGGACGTCGGTCGAAACGTTTTCAAGGATGCCCTGCTCCCTCTCTCCCTACGTGGGATTTGAGCGGACGTAAGTGAATAATTGGACGTGGCGCATGCTTGCACTTCCTGCCCGCGAGCCAGGAAATGATGTGAGCAATGAGTGCCATTCGGTCGGGCATTGCAATCGCTCGCCTGCAGTCGGCGTGTTGGGTGCGATAGAGCGCAAGGAAACGGGATGTGCGATTCTCCATGGAGAGGTATTGAGTCAGTGGGGATTATATATTCCAGTTGGGAATAATTTTGTAAGTGTGATATTTTGCAAAGTATAAGTGCGTAAGGAAAACTTTGGAGCCTTGGAAACTTTCAGCTTTGGAGGTGTAGCATAACACGTTTATATTTTGGGTAGGAATTCTTTAAGATTATTTAAACAAATAACTATTACTCTTGCCTGTTTGTATTGATATATAGATAGACTTTCATGGGCTGTAACTCCACATTCTTCGCAGCACCTCTCCGCACGTAATATATTATTGTACGTTATTCCAATTCCAAGATCGGGATTATTCGTACCTGTTTTCATCTAGAAACACTTTTTTTTTCCTTTTAGCTTTTCTTTCCTCTTTTGACAAAATTTTGCGCTCACCATTGTCTTTTCTTGCTAGCTTCTTTAAATTGTACTTCTACCACCTGATTTACTTCTCAGCAATTCCTATCGCGCCCTCATTTTCTTTTTGTAAATCCATTACTATCCAATCTACTTCACAACTTAATCTCAATCATCTTCACTTTGTCTCCATCTTCTCTTCTTACTTCGTTGCTTCGATATCCATTCATAAGTCAATATTTCATTAACGACATCTCACAGGTTACTTTTTGCAAATGAAAAATAAATAAGCGTAGTGTTTCGTAGCAGATGAAATTCGTAACCAGAAAACACTACATTTGATATTTTGTGAATACCGAATCTCACGTAGATATGATTATTTCGTGGCCCAAAGTATCTTAAAAGTTAAAAACAATTTTTTTTCAGCATGAAAATCATACATAATGATAATTTTTAGAATGTAGGAAATACCTTTAAGGAGGAACCTGCGCTTCGAAATACTGTATTCTTATGATTTATATCATTTGCGGTAATGAGTGAATTTAGGCTTTGTGATACCTTTTGTATTTTAAAATATGTATTAGAAAGATCCACAGGGTAAAATATCATGCAACAATATGTTAAACAAAAGTTTTAGGTACGTAATGAAAACTAAATATTGTATTGACTCCAGCATTCGTTGCTATGTAGTCATAATTTGATTACAATATTTATTAATGAACTAAGGAAAAGATATAATTATTTTTTGTTGTAAAACGTTTGAAAATGTGCCTTAACTGTTTATTTTCGTGATAAATTGCATTATGAATGTATAATAGAAGCACATGGCAACACCGAAATTGCATAAACAGTTGAGGGGTAACCTACGGTATCTTGTTGACAGCGGTAGAAGTGTGCAGCCTTTGTATTTTCAAGTATTCAGTAGGTTTCTTCACGCAATAGATATTGCATTCATCATTTACCTTTTCATCACCCATTGTTTTTTTACTTCAATCATTTTTTCGTGGCATCATTCATGCATCAAATTCAGCATCACTTTTTCGCCATTTCATTTAGGGTGTAATCGTATTGATCTCTGATTAATACGATCGTATTGATCGTATTAATCAAACCTATTGAATCCAAATTTCTTAAAATAGGCAGCCCTCAACATAAGGGCAGGTTTATGAAAAAAGAAAGTTCAATGTTTTAATAACTTACGGACTGGACTTAGAACATTAACTTCCAATACGCCTTGAGTTCGCTATGGCTATCAATTCCTGCGCAAGGGCTATCTTTGCGAGTGTGCGGTTTGAATCTGGAAAACGACTACTTATCTCATGGGCAATTATGCGTCTCAGGCTCCATAGTCTGATCTTTATGTTTATGCAGAAAACGGACAAAGAAAAAAATGTAGTCAATCCATTAGCTTTACAATAAAAAAATTAATTTCTGTGAAAAACATCAATTTTCTTCCTTTCCTTTCATTCCACAGCATATCCACAGCAACACACGGTAGGCTATTGAATTGAATGATGTCTTTTCTCGGTTAATCTAAGTTTGCTAAAATACTTTTATTTACTTTCCCATTCATTTCATATCAGACTGATCCACAGCTAAGAGTGGCCGAGTTTAGCTAGTACTCACAATAATCTGGCCAATATTCAATAAATGTTACTACTATTGTTAATTTCTATTCAAATGTGACCAAGAAATGATCAAATAACTGAATTATGAAATTAGTCAGCTTTCGTTTGAGTCCGTAAACAATGTTTGAGGCAAACTTTACCTTCTAAGATTATGGAAAAATGACATACTAAAGAGGAAATGAAAAAAGGTACAGTATATCCGGAGGGCGAACCTTACACATGCGATGTACTTACGCGCATAAAAGCCGGTATAATAATTATGCTTGCACTAATACTGTTGTATTATCTGAAATCATACGGTCAAATTATGCATTCTAATTTTAAAATTGAGGTTAATGAACAGGTTTGCTTCCTATTCTCGCTAATGGCAAGGTACCTTAATAAAAACTTAAGACGCTTTCAGGGATTTCTGATATTCTAAGTTTTCGCTACTGCCTGAGACCCGATTTCTTGTGACTCCCGTTCGTCGATCATTCTCCGGTTTTAGTAGACTGCAGACTCTTTATGTTTATCTGAATCTGGTCGAAATGCTAAACACGTGATTGCATAAATATGTACGTACATATATAGGTTCATTTACATTACTGTATACAGATATCTTTACATTAAGAAAAACGTCTACCGCAAGTGAGATCGATAAAGAAGTGGTGCTGCTAAACTCCAAATATTCTGAACACATAAGTTTGAACATTCTGTTTTGACGTTAGTTGGCAGCCGTAAAAAAGTAACCAACGTAGTATGTGCAAAGTAATCAATTTTACGAAATATGTTGGAAACGTTTTCTATGAGTACCCCCTTATACATATTCCATATACATAGGCATTATGAAGATTAAAATTCAAGTGTTCTCCTTAATTTCTATACCCCATTTTATATTTTATTTATTTATTTAACTCTAGAAACAGCACTAAAGCCTTTACATTGAGTTATATAAAATATAAATTATGAAAACAATTTATAATAATAGCAAAAATGATAAGAAACAAAATTTGAACAAGAGTAATTAAATTGAAAGAGCTCCTTAGCAACGTTGCCATGTTCATCGCAGCTTGCCGGCTCCTTCCTCGGAAGAAAACCGGAAGTATGTTCTTTGAACTTAAATACTAGCGTTTAACATCCGATGACCTAGGCTGGAAAAAACATATTATGTGCTTTAATATCTCTTGCACATTCCCTTACTTTTTTAACAATTTTTTTCGGGCCAAAATTGAAATAAAAATTTTTATGTGAAGGAAGGTCATCATACTCCCATAAGGACAATGCATTTCGATGAGAAAAACCTTCATTTTCAAATCCATATATCTTCGTTAAATGGCCGATGACATATCAATATTTTTACACCATTCGATTGGAAAAGCGATGGACTATAATATATGTTAAAATCAGGGCAAGTTTTCGGGCATGCCTAAAATGATGGTTCCTCCTTAACAGAACTTTAACTGACGTTAAAACGAATTCTTTAAGGAAAAACGAATCATGATAGAGCCATGACTAATGGGTGCCGTATGAGTTTTTTTATATTGTTTTTACATCAGATATCTTCGGGCTGAGTCGTAGCACCAACAGTTTTGGTAAATTTTGAATGACAAGCGTGACCATGTCATGCATGATATTTGATTGTTCCCTCGCGCACATTTCGGGAGGAAGACACGCTCGGAAAGAGGTCTTCGTCACGATCGGTGGATAGGAACGCAAATGAAAGAAATAGCTCCCCAATCCATACCAATGTTTCGAACCCGTTCCTACGGATTCGTTTTTTCGGAGACCCTAAGGCGTGACTCCCATCCGCAAAAAATTCGCCCGATCATTTCCCGTTACATGCACGTCGGCGAGCAGACCGGGATCAGTGCGAATTCCTCCGGCCCCGGTCATTCCTCAACGGTTCGTCACAGTCAGCAACCGTGAGATATGACAATGATGACGTAGCGTCGATATGTTTTTCATATCCTGCTGGTCGATGTGAAAACAGGGATGGAACCGACTTTACGGTTGTCGATAATAATTGCCGAGTTGACGACATTGAAATGATTATCGATGACTTGATATGGTTAATATTGTTGGAACTTTCATATGAATGACATATTTTTTTCAGGCGAAAGAGACGATACTATCGTTGGAATTAAATAGTTGATGTCATATTGAACACGTGCAGTGTGCAAGACTTATTATCGGCGTCTCGTAATGAACGTTAAAAGGAGCCCGACTAAAGACGTAGACGTTGGTTTTCGTGTAAACTATATGAGCGATAACTATCGTATGAATAATACTATCGACAATGTTCGAATTACCCAAGCAATGTCCTCATGTCGATATATCTTCGCCATTTCGGTAATCTCCATAATATTTTTGTGCTGCGGGTCGATCCCGAAAATTGGTTATATCCCACATACCGCCCATCACTGTGAATCTTCTGGCGCCGCGGCGGTAGTCGTCCGGGGGTCGCCGCGACGCAGGGCCCCGCGTGGATTCGCTCCCTTTAGGCGTCGAGATCAAAAGATGAGCGACGCCGGCGTTTCCCAGCGGGGCTCGTCATCAATCAATTCCCATTACAATCGGCTCATCGTCCCGGACGGCTTTAAAAAGGACACGGCTGGGGCAAGAGAGAGGGCGTTCATGAATGCGCCCGGCCACAAAAGATCGAGGGGGTGGAGGGGCAGCCATGCTCCCTCAGCCAGCCGATTGCGGTCGTCTAATCCGAAGGAATTTAAAACTCCATTTTCCTGTCCGTCTCGTCGCGTCCGCGCTAAGCCTCTCTCGTCTCCCCATAATGGGCATCCGCGGCTCGGGCCCGGAAGGGTCAGCGCGAGTTCAGGGCAAATCCTGGTCGTCTCACGCCTCGTCAGGGCTCGGTGTATGCACAGAAAGCACGTAGAGTCTAAGGGTCACGCCCCGTGGGAAGTGCCGCGAGGCATGTTCCCCGCCTCCCTGAGAGGGAAATATTAAATTCCTTGGTACTGCTGTGAATTCCTCGCAGCAATTAATGAAATCTCGGGTCTTACGCCTTTCACATTACGTACTCCTTGCACTGTCTCACGTCAATCTACTCCGGAGTTTTCTCCTACATTTAATTCTTTTTAGGTCGCTTTAGGTTTTTTTCGTTTTCGTTTCATAATCAGGGCTTTTGGGTTCGCTAGTTGGGCTAATCATGTTTGGTATTTCCACCCGCGCATTTAGACTTTTTCAGCATGACAAGGCATGCTCGCACTGGTGCGACTACATAATTTTTTCTATGCAAGTGAATCTTGCTCGTTTCTTCAAGTCCATTACGGCATGTAAAGGCATGTAAAGTACCTTTATTAAACAAAGTATTGTTATCAGATTTTATTAAAAATTTATCTTTTGCCTTTTTGGAGGGATAGGAGCTTTTAATGCTTTACTTAGGCGTTTGCATGGAGAATTTCGAGCTCGGAGAATCTTCCAAGTATATACTTAATGAACCGAATATGGATGATTTTCTAAATGCCGTTGTCCTTGTCCTTAACTATCACCATTTTAACTTATGACCACGAGGCTGTGTACTACATTAAACTGATGTTAATTGAATCGAAACAATATGTATTAAATTATAGTTTATGTGCCTAATTATCGACCACATGGAATAGATTCTCCGAGAAAAATACGCAATTTGGTTTCAGCTCTAAATATAACTATCTCACAATCAGTCAGTAAAGCTCTTAATTTTTTTCACGTAGACTTATAACTGGGTAAAGGTCGATCAACCGTAAAATGTCATGAATACCACGAAAACGACGTATTGAAATTCCTTGCAATATTTTCCTTCTGGTGAGGTGCATGCGTTTCGAGTTTTTTTTAAATATTTCCCTTCTTCTACAATTAGTATGCTCTATTGATATACGAGAGTAATGGTTGAATACTTAGAAAATATTCGTAAGTATTCTTAATTGAAAATGTCTTTTGCGCAGTGAAAAATGCTGTAGCCTTTAATTGTTTTTGCCATCCACGTGAAATTTCAAACATTTAAATGCGACATCGATATGTACAGGAATAGCATTATATTATTGTAAAAATATTTGGAAAAAAACACAGCTAATGGACTGCCTTGGTCAAGTGTCTAGAGATCCCTAAATAATTCCGTCAGTCAAGGGTACCGAACTAGAGAAGCACAAAATATAGAAAAGGCAAGGGAAACGGGAATCTTGCAACGGTAGCTAAATTACCCAGGGACCCTAACGCCTGGTTACGGGGGATTCTCGTTTTAGGACGGTTTCAGTCGGGTTTTTGTGAACCCATTTCTTGCAAGGCAACAGCGATGTTTTTCACCCTCAAGCATGCGTAATTCGAGGTATGTTGACCCTCGAAGGTGACCGACGGGAGAGGTCCTCCAAGGCCATGGGTTCAAAAGCGCGACAGAAAGAATGACGTTTATGACATGTTTATCTTAGCCCTCGGTTAGACCAATGCTCCACCATTCGAGAAGGGCAACGAACTTAAACAATCAATGAATAAGGAACGGGTCGTTCCCCGAAGAAATTTACTCGTAACGCCGAAGACATCTCAGGGCCTGGAAATGACTTTTTTCGCTTAGCTGTAAATTTTCTCCAGCGGGCTTTAAGGTGAGGCCCGGCAGTAAATCAGCCTCGCGTCACATATGGTATGGGTCAGTAACCGTTCCGTGTATTCACGGAGTTCCTGAATTTACATTCCCGTTGGGGTTTTTGCCGACGGTTCCCATCCGGCTGCGAGAGGGAGAGAATTCTTAAACAAGCAGATCGCCAGCGTTATGAAACGATTGAGTGCGATCTAAATTTGAAATGCGATTTCCAAAGTTACTTCGCCCAGTTTTTAAGAAAAACTTTTTCCAAATTATTTTCCAAATCACATAATTAACCTCATTTGAATCTAGTGAAATGTCAAAATTGCTGCGCCACCAATTTACTGTGACACATTCGCGTGATTTCCAGAGGATCACCAAAGTGAAGTCGTAGTTTTGCCCCCTGAAACGGTCCTGATTCAAGAACAAATATCCGATGAAAAAGATGAATATGTAGTGCATCCAACGATAAAGTTGTCCACAAACTTAATGCAAGAAAAATTATTTTGGTACACTTCTCTTTTGAAATTATATATTCCAAAGGCAACAAGTTTCTTTTTTCTCTCCCAGGTCTTCTTGTTGTCATAACAAATGCTGTTTTCGTACTCCATTACTCTTTCGTATTCGTAAAATATATAATTAATAAATATTTTAATCTTCAGCCATTAAATGCATTGTCTTTTGTAGGCGATTGATATTGAGTTGAGTTGAATATGTAGTTTGCCATTGATCTCTTTCATGCAAGTTGCCATGGGACTCACTCAAACTCGGCAGACATGCATGTGCACACTAGTGGCTTGGAGGAGATCATTACTTATAATTATCTAGCAAAGATTTCCGATTTCAGGTGCAACGGCACTTTTAAAAACTTGAATAGCCAAAGAGATTTTAAAAATTCAATGACCCCGCTATTGTCCGATAAAATATCACATCTTGGCCCATTCTTTAAATATTAAACGATCTTGGAGATTTTGCTCATCCCCGCAGTATTTTGCTAATGGCAAACCTTAGGACTGGATGAAAAAAATGACGAGCACTCAAGCGTTCTCGAAATTCTTGCGGCACCGAAAAAACATAAAACCTGCGGCCGATGTTGAAGATCGTAAATCTCCTCCGGGAAGGAGCAAGTGCGCATTTTTCTGCCTTCATTCCTCGATACCCAGATCGCCTGATAGCGCCCACTTCAAAAACTTGTCCCCCGTGAATGGCCCTCCGAATTAAAGAATGCAGGAATGAAAATAAAATTTAGATTGGAGATTGCGAGCATTGTTCGCGAAGCTCCCAAGATCATCTCATCGTAAAAGTGTACGTGTTTGTGTATCTATGTGTATACGTACCCAGCGTGGGTATGCGAAACCCTCTCCTTCTACGCTCCTCCGCGGTGACTTTTCCGCCTCGCCTCACACACTGACGAAGATCCTCCGACGCGTGGTTTAAAAGCAGTCACGAATCACGAATTATTATCGTATCTCTCTCGAATTATCATGACTTCTTCCCCACAACCCTACCTCCTCCATCCACCGAAGTCGTAGATGCGCGTTTTTCATAATTCTATCTCCACGGATCTCATCGCCGCCCGCCACCGAGGTGCACAATCAACAACGGGGAGATGACGAAAATTGACGTGTCTTATCTCCTCTGGCTCGTTTCCGCCAATCCCATTCCTTGTCCGCCACCCCGTAGCTCCACCCGCCCGGAAAACCCTTACAAAACCGCCGGCTTTCCATACGGTCGGGATGTTCGTCTCAACTCCCTCGTTCCGAAGGGTGCACCTAGTAACCGGCGTCGCACTTTCTCTCCATCCCTCTCTCTCACACGCTCCCACCCCGTCTGAACTGTATCGGAAGGTCTAAAGCGTTTGCTGAATGGATCATTGATCATCAATCTCCTTCCTCCCTCCCTGCGCCGCTTCGTCTGCCTCCCGTCGACCCATTCTCTTCCCGCCCACCCGCCGTTCTCCGGACGGGGGCCCTCAGCTCATTGTGCACCAGCCTCCTTCGCGATGCGCAGTGTGGTGCAGGGGACAGCTCGAGACGTTTTCCAAGGCTCCCCTCCGCCGGGAGGAAGAAAAATGGAATGTAAGTCTACGTTTATGTCGCGGGTAAAGCGCTCTATTTCGTGTAGGTGCCGGGATGTTATGCACATAGTCCGACAACTTGAGATTGTGGGCGTGAGAGAGAGAGGAAAGATCGGGATAGGAGACGGAATCGCTTAATTTTTTTGCATATATTAATGGAATACCTTGAGCAAGGTGTTTAAACTGTCGCTGTGAATGACTATTGAGTGCGTTGGAAAGTGCCGGAGGAAACTCTTGGTTTTCTCTTCAATGCGATGTTTTACGCAACCTAAGAATTTATCGAGCGCTGCCAATTCTCACCAGGTGTATATCATGCTTTCAAGACTAATTTACACATCGTGAATCAGTTACATCGCTCAGTCATAGATGTGGAAAATTGACGAATTCGATTTGACTTCTCATGGAAAAGGGTAGGTCTTGCGGAGAAACTTCTTTCCAGCTTCAATTATTCTGCTCCACTTCACTTGAGTGTCCCCTTCTCCATAGTGTTTGTCTTTTTGGAGAAGCGTATTATCTTCCTAATTTGTTACATTTCGTCCGGAAAGTATTCATCCCCACATTGCTTTATCTCATTTCTCGAAGGCGGCCACTTGTGTAACCAATTCATTCGTATATTTGCGTAAATTTCTCCACTTTACACTAGTGTTTTTCCTATGAATGTCATTCACGTCCATTTTTGCGGTAGTTTTTTGTTGTAGAAGTAAATTAATCACATAAAGGGATTACAAATGGAATAGGCGAGCCAATCTGAGGGTTTGGGAACACCAAACGTGGAATTCCAGTCAGCTGGATGACGCGGCGTTCCATGGCTTGATAGCCGGCGATTCGTTAGGGGAGACGAACGTATATGATTAATACTCCCATTCACATGTCATGAAATGATGATAAACTCAACAGTTGAATGTTGCATGGTCGTATTAATTTTTCCTTCGCATGTGGTGCATTTTATCGCCCCAAACCACGATATTTTAACCTGCATATACGTTTACTATGATTCATTCGTCCAAAGTAATAGTATTACTTTATAAAAATAAAATTTTTATTCTACTCTCTTTTATAGCAGTCAACAACTAATACATTCATGGATTAGTTCTTGAATATTTTAAAACACGAAATCAGATTTTCGAAAGTCCTTTTACAGGTTCACAATATCGTATTGGCCAATTATTGAAAATAAGCGTTTACAGGAATCAATATCACCGAGGCCGCAAAGTGTCATTACCTCGTGGATAATTTTAGTAAATTACCTCTTTTTTTATCCGGCAGAGTGAATTTGGTGCATTACGAGATGTTAGGAAAATGAAATCGTCTCTCTCCTATAACTGATTTGTTAGTTCACATAGCAGAGTGGTTGTTGAAAACGGAATTCGTCCGTCTCTCTCTCTCTGTAATCACAACCTGTATTCTCTATTCATCAGTTGACCGATTTTCCTAATTTTCTTTACCTACCTGCTTAGACCATTTAAGCTATGATTGTCATACGTATTTCTTTATAGCTCCCTACTATACTTAAGTCAAAAGAATTTTCCCAGAGAGTATTTTAGTTTTCGTTAATTTTTGAATGGACATATTATGTCCGGGAGGGGTGCATCATATTCAGTACTAGTTTTCAGTATTAGTACTTGATTGTATTCCTTAGTAGTGCAGCTCAATGACCGTTGGCAGCCACCGTTTAAGGACATACGTAAGTAGCTGGAGGAGTAGTTAACATATTGTACTTTTCAGCAAAATAATTGGCATTATTTTGTATACCTTGCTTTGCGGTTATCTTATAACTTTATCATCTATATAACGTCTTATAACTCGGAATACATGTCCCATGGAAAAGTTCACATCAAATGGTAATCTTGAGAACAACTTCGGAGATTTCGACGAATATTTTCATTATTGCGTTGCTGAAAGGGAGATGACTGGAGTCTTTGAAGTGTTCCTGCATTTGACTATTTGCTAATTACTTTAGTACTCGGTCGGATATTTTGAGCTGTATTATTAATTGGGAAGTAAATGTTCTTACCTTAGTCAAAGTCACTTTTTTCTGTTTTAGCGTCCCAGATTTATAATAAAGTTGTGGATGATCTCAGTAAAGCAGGAACTTTGTAATCATGACTACGTAATCTGTATGAAACCAACTGCTTTATTAATTACTGCTTTGTAGAAAGGGAGATAACTTGAATCATTGAAGCGCTCCTGCGTTTAAGAAATCGCTAATTATTATAATAATCGGTTTGATATTTGAAGTTGTGCTATTAGTTGGGAAGTAAATGTTTTTGCTTTAGACAAAGTACACCTTGTTCTGTTTTAACGTCCTAGATTTATAAAAAAGTTTGGGATGATCTCAGTAAAGCTGGCAATTTGTAGTCATGACTATGTAACCCTCTGTGAAACTTACTGCCTCTTTCTAACTGCTTTTTTGTGTAGTAAAAATAAAGGAGGAATGACAAATCTCAGAGCAACTTGGGTTAAACGGGCGCCGGCTAATATATCCCGGAGAGTTTAGTGCATCTCAGAAAGAGCGTATAATCTCCTCCTCCACATAAAGTAAGCGATGTCCAAGGCACCCTGAAAACTCCATCACCCTCTGAGCGAGGGAAGAAACCACGTGGCCAAAGGGAAGCTATGGCTATGTAGTCCGATTTTTTTTTCCATACCATCATCCACTAGACTCTATCCCTTCCTCACCTCCTTCTATTCCCTCGCTGATATATTCTCCTACTCCAACCCCCCGCCTTACCGCCCCCGCGCCGGTACTTTTTCTTCAACCAGCCTCGACGGTTGGATGACTTTCAAATATCTGTAAAGGCTCCGGGCATTATCGAAGGCAATAAAGATTAAGCTGTTCGGAGTTGGTAATAGCCAATTCTGAAAACTCGAAGAATAAAGGGTTTCTCTCTCGTGGATGAGGGTTCGCTCTTGCAGGGGAGTGGATGCGAGAGGGAGGAGAGGGATGGGTGATGGAGAGGTAAGGGCGAGGGAGGGAGAATAAGGCTGAGAGGAGGTGACGTCGGTTGAGAATGAGGGTGGAGGGTGAGTGGAAGTGAAGGGTGCTCGAGGAGGGCGGAGGAGTTGGAGGCGAGAGCGGTTGATCTTCGACATCTTCTTCTTCTTCGGGTCTTCACGCTGGAGATTCTTCCCTCGGATACGCCGTGAATCATAATCTTAATTCCTCTCCATCCTCCACTTCATGCGGTGGTAGCATTTATGTGGCCCCCCGAGCGTAATCCTGATGAATAGGGCAGACATGACCGGGACGGATACCGAGGGATGTCAGGGAGCCGGCGTTGCTTATGTCAGGGGGGAGGGAGTTCCGTGCCGCCCGATTTTTGATTTCTACCCCCATTTCCTCACCCCACCCCTCTCCCTATTCCTCCAAGAACATCCAACGTCTTCCCAATCAATCATGCCAAGTGCACAGATCATCCCTAATCCTCACTTCTGCGTCTCTTTTTTTCCTATCAATTTCATGCGTCTTGTATATTTAAGGGGAGATCTTGTTATCTGTTTCGAAGCGATGAAACGAATTTTTAAGCCTCCTCCTCCGGAAATCTGGACGGATTCGCTACTGGCTCATTGCTCATCTTTAACTAGGCGGCTGATAAATCACCAAAGGCGAAACTTCTAAAACTTTTTTTCGTTGACTAATTTTATGGATGTTTTTTTTGGTTGTAAAGAATTTAGCTTCCCTCTGTTACCTCTGTATTAAAGAGGTCTTATGTACGAGATTTTTTATTTAATTTACGACCCAACTCCTCTTAACAATTAGTAATTCTATACGTATGAATATCTTGGCGCGACAAATTGATCAAGTAACGGAAGAATCAAATAACGGAGCTATGTTACTTAACTATTGATGGATATACTTATGCTGTGAAATTATGTTGTTGGACGGAATGAGATTATCGAAATGGATGAGAATAGTAGCTATAGTAAATTCTTGGAATATGTGGCTGATAAAACCTTTTGTTGCAATTTTATCTTACTTGTTCCCATAGATACATAGGGAAACACATCAGGGAAATAACTAGTGTAGCAAACCGTAGATTAGAATTCGTAAAAAGGGTTCTAGGCAAATGCGATGAGTAAGTACGAGAAAGAAGCTATTTTACACTTGTCAGGCCTCATTTAGAATATGCCGCTAGTATATGGGATCCGTCCGAGGAAGGTATGATAAAATAATTAGAGCGTATGGAAAGGAGATCCGCTAGATTTGTTAGAGGCCGTTATGATAATTGTATAAGTGCTACGAGGTTAATAGAAGAACTAGGGTGGGAATTACTATCAGAACGCAGGTTAAAATTTGGGTTAAACCTTTTAAGTAAATCCGAAGCCAAATTTTTCACAGATGACGTTATATATATGTTGAGAACCCCTGCGTATTATGCTAGGTTAGATCAGATTAACAAGATTAGAGAGATAGATTGTCATACCGATAGATTTAAAATGTCATTTTTCCCGCGTACCATAAGAGAGAACAATGGGCAACGAAGCAAAGGGATAGGTAGGTGAAATATTGTCAGAGTAGTCTGTAGTGCATGATGCATATAATGACAACCAATAATCCCTTTCTTATTATTTAGATACTAACCAACTAGCTGCATGTGACCCTATTATCTAGCATGTCTCCAGTCATTATCCTAATTGCATGTCAATAGTGCATGTTTGGTGATATTCACCCCCTGCCACTCACCCTCGCGGTGGCTCGCAGGGTATAACGCAGATGTAGATGTAGATTTACAAAATACAACCTCACATCCATTGGTGTGCAATGCACCTTTTTGTCACATTTTTCCGTTATGCTTCAGGAATCCAATTGTAAGTCTCTCCCTTGTCTTTCGCCTTTCAAAGCCTTTCCTCACAGGAATTTAGGCCCCATTGAAATATTTTTGCCAGACCTGTATGAGTATCATGTTGAAAAAATATCCATTTTGTTCAAAAATGCATTGGATTTACACAAGTATGGTCATGAAAGTAGAGATCGGTGCTCTACTACTCGTTTTAAATATTACAAGAAGTCAGTATTTTAATGAAGTGTGAATGAATAAATCGGCTCTTTTCAAGAACTTTTTTTTTTACTGTTCACGTACTCTTTTTTTCTGTTAGGAACTTTATGTTAAAAAGGTTGCGTTCGTTTGAATATGTGCTAACTCAGCGCTTCAAAGCGCGTCTTTGTCTCTCACCTGTTCTGTAAAAACGCTTGCCTGTTAATATTTTCAAATGAAAAAGGCCTAAGGGAGAAGGAGTATGTGGAATTGCGCGAAATGACTCAACGGTTGGAAATCTCATATTGCCAGTGGCGATGCGCCAGCCATAGACAATCCATAGTTTACGGGTTTGAATCCAGCTTTTCATACTCAGCATTAACATATCGTCATTAATGTTTCAAAACCTTTTTTTATCTTTTAGTTGTCGAACTTCCAAAACTCCCTATTTTTATCATGCCTCTTTTTGTTAACTCCACTCAGAGGAAAAAGGAACCCAAAAGAAGGTGCGGTCCAGAATTGGTTCCTCGTTAATAAATCACGGGAGCTTTATTCAGCTCTTGGACGATAATGTGATTTATCGTGCGGTTATTCATGCGTCCCCATTCTAAGCGAGGAAAGCAGACTGAATCGCCAAGATCTTCCCCCCTCCTCCTATATTTATCTCCTGAATGAACCGATCGCCACTTTGTCGAGACGATTATTCTCCGGTGGATCCTATAAACTCTCAACATTGCTTTGCTGATGATAACTAGAGTGAGAATAATGAGTTCCCGGTGGCAGTGAAGGAGTCTCTCATAGGTCTTTAAAAAATCAAATTTCCCAGCTTGTCTTCAGCAGGTCACATGGTATACCTCAAGAGTTTCATCTACATCTATATTATACCCTGAAATCACCATAAAGGTATGTGGCAGGGAGTGAGTTCACAGCTAATATCCACCACGTATCATGCCTAAAAAGTATTAGTAATAATATACTTGTCAGTACTTCACAATAAAAAAAAATGCAAATCAAGCATAAAATATGATGCTGTTCGTTGAGTTAGCTTAAAGTCCTTATACCAGCATGTAACTATCTATGCTATCCATTGATATACTCGTATTTATGCTATTGGATATTTTTAAAACTATTATTGTACGAGGAAAAAAGGACATTTTGAATCTGTCAGCTCGGCAATCAATTTCTCTAATTTTGTGATTATGGTCCAGTCTACCATAGTAATTTGGGGTTCGCAAAATATTATTAACGTTTTCAGTGAAAAAATTATCATGGAATTTATTCAAGACATTAGGTCTAAATTTTAACGGTAAATCTGACAATGATTCCCATTTTCATTCATATAAGAGACTAGTTAAGCTAATAAAGATTTGATCTCACCAGTGACTAAAACAGCATGCACGAGAGGAAATAGGAACGTTTCATATCATGACTACCGTATTTATTGTGCTATTCGAATGGAATGCTAACGTTGCAATCCTAAAAAATGAAACGATTAAGCAGCCGATGGTTTCAAAAAAGGGTGTCCATCTGTTTAGTGTGACGATTGAGAAGATTAAGCCGGAGTTGTTGGAAACATTCTATGCCCCACCGGCACCAATTAATTTTTCGTTTCTTATGCTTTTAAACCGTAATCAGTTCCCCGAGGAATGACTATGTAGGTGTCTGATACTCTATATTTATTGTTTCCTCATTAACGTTTGCTGAGAAGGTAATAATGCTCGAACGACTGAAAATGCCTGACTCTTCATGTGATGTCCTTTGCCTCCGCTTACTTGCTCGTCCTGTCTCATTCTTATGACGTTTCCCTCTGCAACTCCAATATCTTCAAATTGCTTTCTCTTGTGCATATTTTTGAACATAGTATACATATTGAACAGCGGTTTTGATGGTAGTTTTTTCTCAGTCTGGTGATTATTCGCAAAAAATGAATTATTGCTTATTTGAGACCACTGTAACGAATATATTCTTTTAGGGAATGCATTTGGCGTACGGTATTTCAATTTCTTCAGTAAGTCAATTTTCAATATCCCGTATTTTCTATATTATGGTTGTATTATGGCACGAGAGTGAGCATAAGCTTGAAATTTCCCCTCGGTGCATGAGATTACGCGATTCGATTTTCTGCGTGTCCGAACTTCTTAGGAAATCGCAGGTGGCCCAGGGAAAGGAACTGGCCCCCCTACCCTGAATGTGTGAATTTCACACGCCATTGGCTTAGTAAGTACGGGTTGAGCTCTACCCTCACCTATCAAAAACCAACCTTCGGGTTGAATCACTGAGTGAGTATGAGATTATGCGAATCCAGATATTCCTATTTAATGTCACTCACCATTAATTCCCCTTCCTCACTCCATTGTCTTGTCGTTAGTAGTTATCTTACATGCGGAGGCTTTATTTGCGGGTAGAATACCAGTATTAAGTTAAGTTAGCAAAGGTGTGCGTAGTGTTTGTAAAGTCTTGAATTGGACGTTTTGGTAGTTTCTAGACGCTCTAATAATTATCAGCGAACCGATACGGGAGAAGAAGCGTTTGAGTTAAAAAATTCTTTTGAGATCCAATTAAATTAGAATATCTTTCACAGTTGAGTGGCGTTTAATCGCGTACCTTGCTGCACACATTATCAGCTGGCTATCGGTAAACTGAAAAAAAACAATAGGTTAAAAGAAAAAAAAGATGCTCTGTTTCATTTAAATTACACGCGCGATTAATAACTAAACAATAAACCAATTTACACCGACCAAAATGAGTGTTATCGCTTTCCCTCCTCACGAAAAGAAAATAAAACCAACGCTGCGAAAATATTCGATGAAATATCCGGCGGTTGCGTTCTGGATATTTGCTCTTCCAAGCATTTCAATATTCCGAGCGAAATTGAACGCCGCCGTTGATACGTGAAGCATTATTCTTCGGAATTAGGCCATATTGCAAATGATCTCCATTTTTCGCGCTTAGTTTCGTCACGCCATTTCATCCTTTCGTTTTCGTTAATTCACTTGCGTCCTTGCTTTTACAAACCTTCGCATATATTCTTTTCGAGAGAAATTTATTGCTATACGATACGTCTCTCCTAATGCATAATCAGGCATGATCCTTTTTTTTTCTCTTACCATGAAACCCAACATTCAAGCACTCAATCTAAATGTTCCGGCTTGGAGTTTCACATCAGTTATTTGCGCTCTTCTTTCCTGGAATCCGTTAATTATCATATTTGAGGCATTACATATCTTTCCTCATAGTATTCTGAAGAGTATTTCGAAGCTGCTCCTATATATGTCGTGGAAGTAGTAGAGTTGGGTATTAAAGTGTTCCAGTTGTTAAATATATGTCATACCGTCTCAATATACTCAATGCAAAACGCATTCCTTAGAAAATACGCAATATACATCGCCAAGGTGCTAAACAAACCTTATTACCTTCTCCGGCATGTGTGTCATTATTCTTTTGTTCCACTAGCCTTTCGTGTTATCATCACGCACCCCGTAATATGCATCCTTATGTTTGAAATCACTCTCTTTTTGGACGTTTGCGCGTCTTTCTGCATAAGTTGTTACATTCTATGCCTCCTTAATAATGATGTGAAGGTGCTGCCAGCGGTAGAGGTTACAATTTTCCCCTAGGGAGATACCTATTTTCTTTTAATTTTAGAGATAAATCCTCCTTCAGGCTTCGAGATCCTCTTACTCATGGTAGAAGGAAAATGTTATTTGGGCTCCCTTTCATACTCTGGGCATGATAAACTGAGGCTCCGAGTTAGTTGATTGCTCAAGTATTATTAATTTCGAAGTTTAATAACTGAAATGATGATCAATCATGATGGCTACTTTTAAGTATTGACTCCTCAGAAATGAGGTATGAATATTTAGTGTTGCATTTTGCCGGGTTTTGCTGCGTTGGCTCTGATATTTTGAATACAGTTTCACTGGAATTCCATCTGGCTTCATTAGGTTGGCGTCGCATTGGGCGGTACCAACGCGGCAAATTCCGGCAGGATGTAAAATTTGACGCACGAATACAACAGAAACGTGCCATTGAAAATAAGCTAGAGGGGTTGGCTAACCGTGCCAATGCTGAAAAGGGTTTTAGATCATGAAGGGCAGTTTTAGGTATATCGAAGAAACTATTTCTCCTGCTTTATTATGCTTCTTTTAGAATGGTACCCTTAAGGCAGAAAACGAATTCCAAGAAACCATCATCCACGAAGTGAACAACCCTCTGCAATTGCCAAATACTGCCCCCGCGCCGTGAAAGGCAATTGAATGCACCAAAAATTCTGGATTTGTGTGCGAGAATTGTTCACGGTCCAGGAGGCCTCTTCCGTCTGGCAATTTTCAAGCCACAGACAATGAAATGGAGGTTCCTTGTTTGGGAGTATTTTGTACCGTTTAGTGGAGAGCAACTTTTTCTCTATCGTTTCATTATTTTTTGACTAATTTTCGACCGCCTCTTCAGAGAGAGAAACTGGTTATTACTGCCTCAGCCCTGGACGAACTTCCGCTTCATTGGCTTGGACACCCTCTAGGGGTCATTACCCGAGGTGACCAACCATCTTTCGCCCACTCAAACCCTTTTCTCGTCTCGGAAATCCTGCCTCGTTGGCCACGGCCTAAACAACCCTCCGTAAAATTCACCCCTTGCATTCTTTTCTTCGGACAATATTTCGAGACGAACACACTTAAAAGACCCATGTCACCGAAAACCTTTCAGCCTGTCTAATTCCCAGGCACTTCGGAGTTCGTGGAAAAATACATTCATCCCTCGTAAAAATTTCCTTCCGCTTTCTTGGCGACTCTTCACTTCCTCCCCTGTGGGCAAAGCTGTGAAGCTATCCAAGCCGACCACACCCTCCCCACAGGGCTTACCTGTTGATTGGGCTGGCTCCTTGAAAGGGTCCCCCAGGCGCCCGGAGAGACGAGACAAAGCCCACGGTGGAGTCATTTGCCAGCCACCAGTCCTTTAAGTCACCCCCTCCGCCTTCTTACCTGGATGTACCCGGCAGGTCGTGGGACTGGGCGCCCTATAGGTGGTCCTCGGCTCTGTAAAAATAGTTTCGGTACATCCAACGGACCCAAACTTTTTAGCGGGAAATATTCGCCCCAATGTCTTCGGAGAGGGTCCCGCCTGAGGTGTCGGTTTTTTTCCGCAAGAGAGTGGCGCTAATTGCCCCCCCTACGTCCGACAGAGGATAGCGGTGAGGTCGGCGACCTTGTTTACAGCTCTGCTCTCTGCTTCCCGCGGTCACTCCCTCTCAGGGACGGATGCTAGGGTTCAAGAGCGGGCGAAGTTGGTATTGTGTGCGGCATACGGCACGGTCATCAACCGTTTCGTCCTTTCCGCGCCCGTATTGCACGGGCGTCCGTAATTGGCGCCGGTTCGCCGAACCCGTGGGACAGAAAGTCTCCCATGTTGTCAAAACGACGGCGGCCGTTGACTCTTCAAAAACAAATGAATAAGTCAGTCCGCTGCCCCGCCCCCCTCAGGCCCATATCTCCCTCATGCCCGTTTTGTCCTCTTCGGCATGACTTGTCCATCCATCGGCCGTCCTTCACCCCTGGAGCGGTAAAGCCTTCCCCCGGCAGTTGATTTGCGACTCAATTATTTAGAGGGGAGTTACACCCTTCCTCGCACCCAGAGAGCGGATGCGTCGTCGGCTGGCGTCTGCAGGCGGGCGGGAGTGCCGTGTCCTCAGTCCACGCTCCTCTCCGCCGTGGAGTTGGAGCGTGTGTTGCGCACGTTTGCGCATGTGTTTTGTGTGGACTTGATTTGCAGCTGAAATATTTAACGGGAGTTTACGTTCCTCGCTCTCTCTCTCTCACGTAGGGCGTAACAGTAAAAGGTCGCCTATGGACAATGGGTAGTGGAGTGGCCGCTGGAGTTGTGTGGGTGGTGCTACTCTCTCACCCTTCTTTTCTTCCCTCCTGTTTTCTCTCCCTCTCTCTTCCCTACTTAATGGTACCCCGTGAGTATAAACATCGTGTTTGCTGAATACGTCAACACGCAGTCGCACATTCGCCGCGGTGAGGGAGGGTGCGGCCGGTGGTCTTTTCGTCCACGCCGTAATACGAGCGCTCCACTTTTACG
This sequence comes from Platycnemis pennipes, assembly GCA_933228895.1. NCBI lineage: Eukaryota > Metazoa > Arthropoda > Insecta > Odonata > Platycnemididae > Platycnemis > Platycnemis pennipes. The sequence goes on from OW121848.1 coordinate 89,650,218, forward strand.
GTCAAACTCCTTCCTGAAAGTTGGATTTGTTTGCGGGAAATTTTTCGAAAGCGCTCCCGGGAAACGTGTGCGGTGTGTTTGCGACTGGGAGATTTACCTCGTTCTCCCTTTCCTACGAGAACGCCACCTTTTTCTCTATTTAACAAGGATCGGCTTAGTGAAGTGACTAAAGTACTGGTCCCTCATCCTCAGATTTCGGGTTCGAATCCTGGCTGTAGCGGTGATTAGAGGTACATTTGAGTACTGTATGAATAACAGTTCAAGATCGGTAATCCTTTCCGTTAGTTGGGACGTCAAACCGAGGACCCATTAGCGCATTAGGTTTAGAGCAGTCTAATGCCGACGCCGGGTTTCTCTAATGGCACTAATGACAAACAACTGCAACAAGAACCACTACTAATATGTCGCTTCGCCCTCCCTCCCTCGTTGTCTTTTTACACGTGGTTTTTCTTCGTAGACCAGTCCGGAAGGAAACATTTGTAAGGTGAAAGCCCTCTCACATGCATTCAACATATGCTCTCGGTTGTTAATGCGTCCTAACGTTATGTTTGATTCCGCCACTTTTTTATCCTCGCATCTACGTTTTATGCTCATCGTGGTGAATTTTCCGTGGTATTTGTTCACTTTTTTTTGTGGTTTCCGTAAAAGTTGGAGTGTCGTAATAAATACTGATGCGGTCATTCCGAGGCGTGTATTTTCGTTGCATCTGCAACGTAAATGGCTGTACTTTGGGAAAAAGTAATGATTTATCTTAAATGATTTTACCACATCTGTTAGATGTAGACGGAAATAATAAACTTTTTGATTGAAAAACTGATAGCACTTACATAAAGGTATCCTGCTGAATTTGATCAATATTTGACACTGGTGCCAAATATGTGAGAAAATAACTATCATAATTATGATCCTAATGGAGTCTGATTGAAGGTAATTTCCCACGTAGAAGTTTAAGGGGAATGTGTCCACTGGATCTGGTGTTGAGAAAAACTTTCTACGGAAGCTGGACGCACTCCTTGGACTTGTGGGGCACCAAACAACTATGGTGTGTTGGCCTCGAGAAATGTAAATAGCAATTCGAGCCTTGAATTATAAATTAATTTCTTATTGTAATATGTATATCATTTATAATAATTGAGGAGCATTATCGTAATAATTATTCTTCCTTTAACTCGTCTTCCAATATTATAGGGGCCCTTGCAGGTCCGGGGCTCTTCTTGCCCGGTTCAAAGGCGGCCACTGGCTAGACTGGTAGAGGATTCATTGAGTGCAAAGGAGAATAGAATACTGTATAGAATATTTTTTGCTCAATTCTATAAGGCAATGATCTGGGCGTGGGCTTCATTTTTTACTGCTAGCTGATAATTAATGTTGCATACTTGTTGTTGATATTAAGTCCACGGTGCATTACAGGCTATATTGCATTTATGCATATTTCATTAAAATTGAAAGAGTACTAATTTGGCGATTATAAATAATTAATTTGAAACGTCATAATTATTCCAAACTATGATTTCTAAAATGGCAGCGACAACTTCTACAACTCCCTTGTTATTCGAGAGAGATTAGTATATATTACGTAGCGGAATGTGCCCTGAGTTTCTTATGGCCCGCCATAATTACTCGTTCTTTCCGCACACAGCTGTTTATTTCAGCACCGGGCGTTGATATTTCAATTTTAGAATGTGGGACTTCGCAGATCCCTCGGAGTATCTCTTAATAAACCTTCTTAGTGGGTGCATTAGCGCGCGATGACGCATTGAGCCATGTTGGGTGTCCACCCAGCGGGTGCAATAATTATTCAAAATGATTAACGCAGAAATTTCCATTTGCATGGCCTACACCACGAAGGCGCTCACCAAAAGATATATTATTATCAATTACCATCACTAGAGTAAGAACTGTACGTTAAAAATCAACTAGCTCTCTATCCTACATTATCACTAACGAGGTTGATCCTAGGCGATTCATTGGAATTTTTTTAGTCCTTCGGTGCACGAGGTTCTCTCCATCTTGTCGACACTATAAACGTGGTTTATGGTGGAGAGGGAATCGGACTGGAGCCGCATGAAAAATTCAATTATGGTCCCGAAAGAAATACTCCTCAATCACTCCGTTGATTTTCCCCGCGACCGAATTAATTCGACGAATTAAAAATATGAAATTCGCCCCATATATAACCAGCGGCGGACTCGATCGAGATGGCAATAATTTTCTGCGCGTCATGCCCCGCAAATGCGTAAAAGCGCGATTTATTTCGAAATAAAATTCCGCTTGGGGCCTGGGGGGAGGGATTGAATGGAAGGAGGTGGGAATATCCTAGGAACTTCCCCTGACAGCCCCATACAGCCTCCCATCCCCCTCTTAATGGCCTAACGGCCTCCCTAACTCTTCGCGCCCCCACGCGGCAGCTAATGCAACGAACGCACTGCGTCGCCATTTTTGGGGGCATTAAATTACCGCAACACCTGCGCTGCTCGCGTGTCCTATTAATCGTGTTTACTTTAGGGAAGGGACATCTACCGTGCAGCGTTCTTCTTCAGCCTTTCACCCCCTCCACAGTCAGTTGTTACCCGCGATATTATTGCTTGCCACTCCGTAATCCCTTCCTCTCTCTCACACTGTCTTTCAAATCTCCCTCCCGCCCCAAAATCGAGTCATTCTTCCACATTCGCCTAATGAGCGCCGCACCTGCCTTGGCCACCGATCATTGCCTCCGCCTCCCTTTTCAGGTCGTTCTCCGTGACTTATATGCACTTTGCATTGCGAAGCGGTAATGGCGCTCTATGTCTCTCCGCGAAATGGCTACGGTGTCGAAAAAAAATTAGGTGTTACCTGGTGAAGAATCGGCGATCCGCGGCTCCGGACTTTGGCGTCAATTAGATAGTCGGTCATTAGGATTTCCTTTTTAACCAAATTACTGGCAACCGTCACTGCAGTCTTCGTTGGAGCTATAGTTTTTCGGATCATTTTACGATTTGAAAGATTTTAGGATTTCAGTCGAAGTGTTTGGGTGTATTAACTTCGATAATTGCTCTTTAAATTAGTCCCAACTCTACAATTGTTACAACAATTAACTGTTTTTATCGGGCTCAGGTCAGTGATTTCATGCCCAGAGTAGGTATATACTTGTTCATCTCTCATGACATGAGAGCGTGTTAATTCTGTGTTTAAATTTTTGGAATTAGCTCATCTTTTGAAGATTGCCCTTCTATAGAGATATGCCGACATCGCTAGATTAAACTCGGAACTCTTTTACCATTTATCGTGGTCATATTGATCAGTACAATTACCTATTAGTATCCCACTCTAGTATCAACTCCTTGCATTATTTACCGTGAAATCTTGGGTCAGAACTTTTAAAATCTCTATATAAGTTTACCATCGTAGGCATGAATTTCAGCGCACTCTCAAGGAATTATTTTCAGTGAGGAGAAGGTAGTGATTTTATCTAGAATTTTCTCTTGCCCCTGAAGATTTTTTCCTAGTACAATTGTTTCTTCACGTGTAATTTTAACTGTACAAAACGATGGGTTGATAATTTATGTGGAAAAAAATTCAACCCACAGGCTAATAAATATTTAAATATTCTTATTTGGAAATCGCTCTTCGTAAAAAGAGTTTTATTAGTCTTTGATGCAAATAAAAACGTATAGCGATGTAAATAACTTGTATCTTATTAGGGCCTACATTGAAAGAAAAAGATTAAGTTCTACCTAATTTCTTAGCTTTTTGGAGGTAGTTGTTGTTTTGTATTCTGCCAAATTATATTTATGACTTAAGCATATATTGTTGAACACAAGTGTAAAGTAGGGTTCATGATCATGCAATGTCAGGGCCAGCCACGTCTACCTCAAAAGGTAAGAGTAACCTCAAAGGTGAGAGGTAAGGCTGGCAACGGTCAAAGGTAAGGCTGGAAACGAAATGGTATCCAGAAGGCGAATTCGGCCAGATAGGTACGTTTTAAATTTTGTTTTTACGATTGTAACATACCTGAAGGCCGATAGAAGTATTTTGAATGTTCAAATTTGACTTGACGTACTACCTAATGGTTCACATTGATGAATATAGGATGGAAGTAAATTAACGCTATTAGGCCACATCTGCACATTCAAAGATCGAATGAGGACGCGAAGTTATTTATTGTTCTGTGAATTTCAAAATTAAGAGTTAAAAAGTCAAATGAGGAAGAGGTGAGCGTGGTAGTTGAGGAGAGGAAGTTGCAAGAGGAAATTATGAGGGAGAAAGAATGGGTCAAGCAGATGATAAGAAACGATGGTGTTTTCATCATCAGTATTGTAATCCTAGGATTGGTTTACTGCAGCCCTCCATTCTGCCCTATTCACTGTTACTTTCCTCACGCCCTGGTATGTTTTCTCTTTTTCATCCTTTTTTGTTTGTCCTACGTATTTGTCCCTTGGTTTTCCTCGCGGGACCTTCCCTTCAATCTTCCCTTTTATTATATTTCTAACTAATTCATCGTGCGTCAAGGTATGCCCAATCCGTCTGGTTTTTCTTTGCCCTAGTGTTTTCCATATTGACCTTTCTTCATCTGCTCTTCTGTGCAATTCTTCGTTCCTTACTTTATCTGTCCATTTAATTTTCAACATTCACCTCCAGCACTATGTTTGGAAGGCTTCAATTCTTCGTCGGTCTGCTTTCCCGATGCTCCATGTCTGTGATCCATAGAGTGCCTCGCCCCATACGAATGTTTTGATGAACTGCTTCCTTGTTTGCAGCCGTAGGTATTTTGAGCGAAGTAGTTGTCTCTTCTTCATAAGCTTCCTTAGCTTGTGCTATTCTTCGCTTGATGTCCGTTATGCTTCTTGCATCCCAAATTATAGTGCTTCCAAGGTAGGTGAAGTTCTCCACTTGTTCCAATTTCACTCCTCAAATTGTGATATTTGACCTAAGACTCTCTCTTCCGCACACTAGGATTTTAGTTTTATTCTTTTTGATGCTCATATTATATTCTTGAAGTACTAGGTCCATTGTGGTCAGGGATGCTTGCAAGCTCTCTTGACTTTCTGCTACAACTGCGATGTCATCAGCAAACCGGAGCATGTTGGATAGTGTTTTGGAAGGTACGATATAAGGGGAGGATATAGAGTAAGCGAGGAACAATATGGAAGAGAATTGTTTAATGTTAAATATAGATGCATCCTTCAATATAAGAACAACCAGTACATTTACATAACTAATCATGAGGTACCCTGTAAGCCATTTTGTGCGTGTGGCAGGAGGTAAATTATCATTAAACGCTAAATAGTGTGCGTCTCTAAATAAATATTCATCTTGAGTAATAAGAAAATATATTTGTTCTTCTATATGCCCCGGAACTTGAAGGTAAATAGTAAATATATTAATGAATATTTGAATGATTGGTAAATTATTTAATAATGTATACTGCGATGTTCAGAAATGCTCCTTATCATTTCCACCCTTGTCAAATAAAACTAAATTTAACCGAGTGACCACTGATTGATAATGATTTATGAATTATGATCCATTTCATTTGCCTCAAACCTTAATTCAACTTCAGTATCTTGTCTTTGACTTCTTAATTCTTATGGTTCATTCAAAGTGGCTCATGCAAGTAGCATCGCGACCTCCCAGATTATTATTCAATCTAGTTGATAGATCATTAGTTTAAGCAGCCGATCCTTGAAGAGTGGCAAACAATGGATAACACGTGGGTGCATAATGGGGGGCATAATTTCAGGTCTCAGACTCTCTGCGGCTCGTCCTTTATCCTCTTCCTTCCCCGCCCTTAAACCGCCTTCGTCGTGTTCCCAATGTCATCCGCGCATGTGGTCCTTTTCCCCAACCTCCTCTCGACTCTCCCTCCCGCGTCTTAAATCTCCTCCACCCCCCGCCTCCCGCTAACCTTTTGATGTGAGGATCCACCCCAACGACTCTTGACTCTCCTCCCTTCGCCAAACCCTCGCCGCCCGGCCGCGCGGGGGCGACTCGGTAACCGCTACACCCACTTTCCCCACTTTGCCCGCCGCTCTGCCTCCTCCCACCCACGCGGCCCTCGTACGCTTCCCCGGCCGACGATGGCGAAATGTGGGGGGTGGGAGAAATAAAACGAACATGTCCTCCGCGCGCACGGCCGCGTCCCCTCCCCACATAACTGCAATCCACTTCCGGCCATGCGACCCCGCCCGTAGGGGGGATTTACTATCGTCACTTGTTCATAAATCCGCGTAAATGATTGCCACTTATAGGGTCGGGACAGGATTTTTTTTATAAACTCGCCCTCGCTCACATCCTACCGCTAACCCCCACGACCCCTTTTTCGTCTCCGCCCCTCTACCCTCTCCCTCTCCCTTTAGCGCTTTACAAATATAATTGACCGAGTACGGGCCCTGTTAATTTCGATCCTTGAGATTTATGGGCTAATTACGATATCTGCAGCCGGTACTTTGGCGTCGTTAATAATTAAAGGGCTTCTTTCCCCCTGCTCACCCTTTCCCTCCCTCTTTCTCTCAGCACTCTTATGCTTATTTTTTTTCTTGGGTCACTGATCCGCGAGAGGTGCTTTATAAAAAAAAGATGGAATCTTGCGTGCGGTTAACGGAGATGATCTTGGAGAACGGCAGAACAGAATTTTTTTTATTGGGAAAACGAATTTTAGGTTTTTAACCGACATGATTTAGGTGATTTTCTTCTTGGCTCCCATGCGTTTTAATGCGTAATATAATTAGGTTGTAAGGGGAAGGACTACCTCTGCTGCCTACTCTATTGCAGAGGATTTTCAGAAATATGAACATAATGCTGTGGATGAAAATCCAGAAGAGGGAACAATTATTCTCCTGCACCTAGGACTTGTTTCAGGGATTACGATCATAAAACTAGTATCATAAATGTAATATCTGTTAAAAGAAATTCTGGATTCTATGTAGAGGCACATTTTTTATCTTCCAATTACTAGTTGAAAAGACGTTCAAAATTATGGCTAAAAACGAACTACCTATCTTATCACTACTTTGTCAGCATTTAGTTTAAAATATAGAGCAAGATCTGAGTGAGTAGATAGTAGATTTCATGAGACGATTTAGGTCTCATGAAATAATTTTAGATGTAGCGTGAGAAGAAAATAGTTGGTCTAAGGAGAATGGGGTGTGAAAAGGTAATTTAAACAAAAATATTGTGTCGGTCCTCTATTATATTTGCGTCGCTCATGTTCGCCACACACTTGAGAAATAATTAGTAGTTACTCGGTGAAATGTTGAACCATTGCGTGGTTGAATATATTGGTGTGGCGTTTCCTAATTTAGATATGCAATTATGTTGCGCACGTCATCCCTTCCCGCTAATCCTTTGACTGTAATCCACACCGCTGACGAAAGTACACCCTTCCTTCTGATTAGAAACACATAAAACCTTGCCACAAAGGATGGCCGGAACATCAAAGGCCCTCACTCTAATTTCGGGAATGAAAAAGAACTCCATCGAAAACAAAACTGATCTGCGTGGCTCTCCCAAAACAAACAAGCAACGGCGGGAATTCCGTGTTTAGAGAAAGAGAGAGAGAGAGAACGAGAGAGGCGGTGGGCGGCGGCGTCCCGAAATTGCTTCCGCCTTATCATCGGCGTATTTTCCCCTTCCATTTGCTCTGTCCGAGAGGGGAAATAAAAGAGTAGGCCCTCACTGAACTCGCATTTCATTCTTTTTACCGAAGTATAGGGGAGTTAGTTTATATATATGTATAGTGTGTATGTGTGTTTTTAATGCGAAAAGAGTTGCGATTACAGGCATTTTAAGTTTTGTAATGGTAAATGGATATCTAAGCCATATGTATGAGGGCGAATACAAGATTCATGGGTAAGATGAAAATAAGTCAGTGTTCACCAGAAAATAAGTTTGGCAAAGCCAAATATCAAACCGATGTGTGTTTGAATACATATAAACGGAAACGGCGGCCGGCATATATGCTCGAAGGAACTTCTGGACGCGAATCACGTTGCCCTTTGAACTCTGAAGCGGATACCTAAACGCACATACGTCGATTTTGAGTGCTGCGGAATATCCTCACGGATTCTTTCCCCCTACCTAACCCCCATTCTCCCACCCTCGCGAGTTCAAATTCCTCGCGCACCTCTCAGCGAAATAAAAACCCTTTTCGACGGGCGACTGACCCGAACTCCTTCGCATGCCTTACTTTGAGCCGACCAACCCCCTTCTCCGCGGCCGTCGTCCTCGCCACCACTCCTCTCTCATCCCTCCCGTTCTCAAAACTTTCCTATTTCCTCTCCCCGCCACGACCGTTAGCCGAGGCCCCTGATAGCGGATCAATTTCCATGCGGAGCGAAAACAAAAGAGGCAGTTGCAGTTTGCGGTCTTGCGACGAGCGTTTGTGTTCGCCCTCGTCGGCGGTCGGAGGAGTGGGAGGTGTGGGAGGGTGAGCGGAACGGTGTCGGGGGCATTGGATTACGGGACGGGGTGAGGGTTGGATATAGAGCGAAAGAGAGAGGAGAAAGATGAAAGGGGAGTGGGTTGCGGGTGGTAGACGCGGGGGCGCTGGGTGGAAAGTGGGGTGGGTAGGCGCCAGTGGCAACCAGCCCTCTCCGTCCAAATGAGTGGACACCCTCTCTCACTTCGTTTGCTCGCGCGTGACAACGCTTTCCGCGGTGCGTGCATTGTGGTGATGCGGTTGCAGGGAATTCTCCCGCCCACTTTCCCGCCATTTTCCCACTCACCCTCGCGGGAGCCCCACCCTCCCGCACTCTTTTGCTCTCGACCGCGAGCATCCCCACCGTATCCCCCCGTGAGCACGAGCGCGACTATGAGCGCACGAACCGCTCCCCTCATCACATCTGCCCCCTTTCCGGACGGCACCCAATCCCTTCTCTCCCCCTTGGGGACGGCACCCGGCTTCAAATCCCTCCCGCCCCCATCTCCCCTGGTGTTGGAGAGCTAGGGACAGAAATAGCAACCTCGTCAGCCCTGCTGCACCCGCCGGTTCTCTCAGTACGCATCCGTTTCCGCACCCGCGGACCTTGGCCGGATATCCACATCCGGGGATGTGAGATGTCATTTCGCAGCGATCGGGCGTCACGTAATGATGACCGAAATATGAGTTCGATCCATGATGCTCGTATGGAGGTGGTACAATTGCGACGGCCACGTTGGTGAAAACTTATTCCGTAAATTCGAATGTTTCGCGAATCGCTTGCATTGATTTTTCCTTATTAATACACTTGTAATTTACCTCGATGCCCTTTTATGTAGCCATGAACGAACGATTCGCGCTCATCTTCGCCTACCTCCTTGTGTTTGTTACTTTATAGGCACACCTTTCTCATTATACCATTGCTCCACATCCTGGAATTATAAATAATTAGGCCTTTTAAGGTACTAGGTGGTATAATGAATAAATGTTGCATTTGTAGATATTACTATGACGACCTTGAGTTAGACGGTGTGATATAACCTTAGTTGTTGTAGTAATTAAATATTCATGCCTACCGTATTGTTTTTCCTCTGTAAAAACCACTGAAGAAAGACCTCTAGCTCTCATAATTATTTCTGACATTGTAGAGTAATTAAGTTCGTTATTCTTGAAGTTAAGAGGGAATTGGCGCTCTTTAATCTCGTAATGATATTCATTTCATGTTACATGATTTCAATTTAGTGAATCGACCTATGAATCTGATCCTCCAAGTATCTTTGGTTTCCTTGGGAATATTCCAAAAAGACTCATTCGTTCTTAGACTATATAAAAAGGTTTCTGATTACATTTTCCCCCGGGAAATTGTACTTCATAACGACGCGGGCAAACTTAAGTTCAGAGAATAATTCCATATCACGCTTCTAGTGGGATAAAAATTCATCTTTGTTATTTTGCTACTATGTGTTACCTTGATAATGGTCCAAATGATGTTTGATGTTTATGAAACCATATGAAACATAATGAAACCATAAATAATTATCTCTAATGAATGAATACACTTTTTTAATGTGTAAAAATGTAATTTACCTTTGACAACTCTTAGTTCAAAGATCTGAACAGGATTGCTTTTTTTCTGGCTCCTTAAGCTAGTATTATTTACTGAGTGATTAAGGTCCCCTTGGCTTAGTACTCGTAAGGAACGGTGTCATATTGTTCAAATCCATCTTATAGAAGCGAAATTCTCCAGTTCTGCAGTTGCCTATGACAGATGAAACTTATGATGTTCCTCACACGGAGCTCACTCTTCCCCGTTATGGCATTCTTACTCCATAAACTAGAATTTTTACGTAACCACATCGAATTGAGTTAAATATTGACGAATTAAAAATACAAAGTTGGGCGCGATAACGGCTCATCTTCCTTATGCTTGCGCTATCTAGTTTTTCACCAAGAGCAGAAGATGTAAAGCAGTTTTCTTAAAATCGTTATTATCCAAAAGTCCTTCCCTGATCTTGTAGTCAATCCATGGTTTACCACTCCTAGCACCCTCGCCGTCACGGCTGGTGAAGAGCCAAGCGCTTGAAATGCAATTCGTAGTTAAGGAAAATAGCCCGGCTACCACTCACTGTACCTACTAAAGGGACACATTGTTCTCCACTCGACCGCAACATCGAACATACTTCAAACAGACGGCGACGCCTTCCACCGACGCCGCCGATTGGAAAGAATTCGGAAACGCACGATTATGGGCGAATTCATGAATCCTTGACGTCCCACAAACATCCCAACCGGAGTGGCTGTCTGCCCGAATACGTACATATTATGTGACTGTCTCTTTCTCTCTCTCTCTACCCCTCTGGCACCCTCTTCTACATTAAACCACCGAAGCGGAAGCTGTGGAAGCGAGAGCTGGGGAGCGAGCGATACATTGACGAGAGGGGAGAGAATCGGTTTGGAGTCCGTGCGTGTCGGTTGCTGCGGTGATATAAACGAGTGGTAATGAAGGACTCTTTTGCCCTTTTCGCCTTTCGGCACTTCCTCTTCTCTCTTCCTCTCATTCATTCCTCTTCTTCTCATTCCCGCCTTCCCCCATAACCCTTTCCTCGATGGTTCGCTTATATTTCTCACATGGACGCCTTTTTCCCTGTCAACACAATATTCACTCTTCATTACCGTCATTATTAAGTTTGATTGTTTACTGACCGGAGGGCTCGTGTTTATTTTTAACCGTAATGCCCGCTCGCATCCCTCTTCAGTCGGCCGAGTGGGGGAGACAGGAGGGGGGAGGAGGGGGAGGCTGCGGCGGTGTTTGGAGGGATTGAGAACGAGAGCGCCGTACTCCCTTTACACGCTCTGCAGCTCGATGTATCCATCTGTGTTGCGTGCTTGCGTATTCCCGTGCGTGCGTGGATCTCCATGGTGGAAAGAGGATGAGGAAGAGCGGGACAATCGGAAAACGTTTTCGTGCGCGGCCGATCTTGTATTTCGGCGCGAGTGATGCTCGACAGAAGAGCATCCGAGGTTTTGCGTTTATTTATCGCCAGGGTTTTGATTCGACGCGGGAGTCGAGAGGTGTTGCTGTTATTTGTTTGTGTACATCATTAATTATAAGTGACGTGAGTCGAGCGAAAATAAAGAGTGGCGGTGAAAAATAATATGGAAGAAAATATCGTCCGTGCATCCCGGTGACGGAAAGGGTACCCGCTTCCTTTCCGCTTTTTTTTCATTAAGTGCTTAATACATTTTTTCGTTATGTTTTATCCCCTATTCTGCGTTTATGGCATCTCTCAAATTTTTGATTCCGCGTACGTTTTAATTTGTTTAAATAATTTTAGACCCGTTTGCGGCGATGCTTGTAGGCACGTGTGTGTGACATGGCGTTCGCATCAAGTGTCGTTTCAGCTTATCGCCAATGTCGCGTCACCCTGCCAAAAATAATTTACTTTCCCCGCCGGAATACAGCACTGGTAAATTTAGGGTATTATTGAAATTTGATCTTTTTTCCGTCATTCCTCGAGTCTGAGCCCCTTTATAGCTCTTCCATTATTTCCGTGTGTAGATTTTCTCGCATAGGCATCTATCACGCTGTGTAACTTAAAAAGGTATCGATGGTGCTGGAAATAATTGCAATGTATTGAGCCTAACATTATCTTTACAGTTGCTAACACTGCCGGTAGACATCATCTAGCTTTGTCAATAATGCTGCGATAAAATCGTGTTGCTTTGAAACAAGTTTTGACAATGAGGCAAATGTCTTTTAACACGCAAGTATTTTAGTTTTTTGGATACCTATGTTAAACGTTTCATGGGAATTCTACTCTTAGCTAGAAGATATGTGGCTATTCGGCTGAAGCAGGAAATTTTCAGGGAACCGATGGTAAAGTGAAACTCCGCGTTGGAATTACTCCAAATGTAAAGCTTGCTAATGCATGATAATACTTATGAATGCATACAAAGAAAACTTTCATGCATTTCATAAAACATAGTATGCTTTGGATGAAAAATATGGCAAACGTTGACTAATTTTTAAGCTTTTATTAAAGTTATTGATTCATTTATGTAAATAACTCCAGTATTAAATAATGGGGGCCTTAAAGATCACACGAAAACTTTTCATTGAGTTTGTTTGCACTAATCATGTTTCTTTCTACATTACATTTGAAGATATTTTTGTATTAGCGATGACCTAGTGATCAAGCAGGTTTCCTAGAGTAACATACGTTGTCTTTTACCATTTAAGAACGGTTCTTTTCTAATGTTATTTCAAACTTCAGTTTGTGGTCTATTCCCCTCCCCCTTTCCCAAAAAGCGTATCCATGTTTTCTCTCTTTTTCTCCTCAACATTCTACCCTTTTTTAACATCCTGCAATAAACCATTCCCGTCAATTTCTTGCTGATTCCTCTAACCTAGCTTCATTTAAATTTCCTTCACGATCCTTCTCTCCTCCCAAAACATGACCAGCACCACCTCGTTTGTCTTCCTTTTTGTCTAGACTTCACCCAGTGTGTTGGTCTAATAGTTGCTCGTAGAGGGTACGTGTCGACTACTCCAACTCACTAAAACTCACTCATTTTGTTGATTACAAATCACCATTCAGTGTAGAGTCTGTTCCCTAAGGATATAGATCTGAAATTTTCAGTTTGTATTTTCTTTGATCATCTACTGATCAGAGGAGAATTTGATGGAGCTAATCGTTTACGATTCTTCTTAGCAATGTCCGAAACGCTTACTTCTTTGCAACTCCTCTCTCCGTCAGGCCAGCATACTTAAAACTACTTTTCATTCAGCAAAAAATGCGTATTTTATTCCTCTATCCTCCCTTATTTTTCCATCATTCTTTCTTCAATAAAAACTGCATAGTAGCCTTGTGGGTAGTGCGTTGGGGTGCTGACCTGAGGTCCGTTCTTTGAATCCCGGAGAGGTCCCGGACGTCCAGTAAAACCCAAGCTGTGTCATTATCTGAGCACTACATCTTTCAGGGAAACCGAGGCGGCACGAGGAAAGGAACAGTTGTGACCCTTGCGTCTAATGTGTGAGCATAACATACCGTAGGGCCTAGTGTTTAGTGAGTGCTGCACTCACAAACAAGACCAACATTTTGACTGAATACAACTTGTTTTTATTCTATAACCTTCTCCAGGCTTGACTTGCTCTTAATAAATTAATTGATAATTACTTCACCCATTCACTGACACATTCTCCGTGCTCCTCCTCCGCCATACTTTCTACCTTCACTCTTCAATGATTTTCCTCGTTTGCTTTCCTTTCCCTCCTTTGTACTTTATCAATCCTTCCTCAAACCCACGTATATAAAGTTTCCAAAGCTCCTTTACCCTCTTTCTCCAGCATTCAGATCTTGGCACCATATCAGACGCTTCACTATCCTTTCCATGCCATCTCCGCTGAAGTTTCTACTAGATAGCGGTCATGAGTTTCTCCTGTCGATGAACATATCTTTTGCTAACCATATTCTCCATCTAATGTGTAATAAAGTACTGCGTTCTATCCCTTTAGAGTATTATCAAATAACTAAATGGATTCGCTCGTTTGGTTACAATGCCTCTTACTCCAAAGTTTAGCGTGATTTTTTTCTTCAAAATTCTCATTTTTTTTTTTGCTTCATCGTAATTAATTTTTATCACAAGCCTCTAGTACCTACTTAATCCACTTTGGGCTAGCATTGCATGTAATTGTTTGGCTAATAGCTAATTTGGCTAAATTTGGCGTGCAATTAAACAATGGCTAATTAGCACTCAGCCATCCACCAATTCGGTGGGATGCGTAAGTACGTGAGTAGCATGAGATAAACGAGAAATTTTTAACTCCCTTGGTTGAAGCTTGCAAAAAGATTTTGTGTCATGGAGATTCGATTCCATGTCATGCTCAGTCGTGATAAAATATTCGGTGATTAGATGCTTAGGTGGTCCTTCCTTATATATTCATATCAATTATGGATATGACTATTTCTGCCCTGTGCCAAAAACAAGGGAGATGATCCTAACCTCACTCCCCTGTCTGCAGATACAGTCTGAAGCTTGTTATTGTCGTCTAAGGCTCTTGTTTGTTTTTCTTCCACAGAGATGCTCGTTTTCTCTCGTTTGGGCGTGTGAGATTCCAGGGTGTGTGGGCGTCACCCTGCTGCCCGACTCAAGTGAAGCTGAGGACGAACGAACTCGGAGTGAACGGAGGAATCGGAGTGTGTCGAACGCTTTGATTGAAGAACAGAAGAGAGAGATGAATGGAAATGTCCGCTTAAACTCCTATCCCCCCGCGACGAAACTTCGAGACCCGTCGTTCAACTGATGTCCCTCTGCCTGGAAGAAGTCGTTTCTCGGAGGGGGGTTGTCTTCTTACTGTGTTTGTCCAAGGTAGCAGCCAACGTCCACGCGTTCGAAGCAACCATTTCTTCTCTCTCCACCATCATATTGCTTCAGATACGTCGAAACTCGATAATATGTGGGGGAGGGGAGCACTCTTTCGTCCTTGCAAAACACGGGGACCCACTCCGCGACCTGTTGAGAAGGATTCACAGTAAAATGTAAGTTAAGAAAGTTTTCATTATTTTTTCAGAAATCGGGTGCTCAGATAAAATATCTGTAAAAATAGATGGTACCTTATCGATCAATAGGTGTTTTCTTACTTATATCCTAAGGTTTTCAAGCTAGTTTAAATGCCAATGATATGGTTTTGGCTACATTTTTTTTCTTCAATTTAAGAAAGGCAGTCTTTATCACAGGAACTACGTATCAATTTTGCATAAACTATTGATGAATTGCGAACATTTCCAGGAAATGAAATGGTGACCAAATTAGTGCAATACCCCGTTTTAGCTGTTGAGTAATCGATGGGAAACTAATTATTGCATGCTAAATGCGTTAGTGGAGGGGAATTTGAGCTGAAGACACACGGGACTAGAAAAAGTAATTATCAAAATATATATTTTCTGCATATGAACTCTGCATACCTATGTAGGCATGCAGAGTTCATATGTGAACCCGAGAATAGAAAGTAGATAGTATGAGTGTGTATCTTATACTTTTCTTTATTGCGTGCACATAACTCTACTGGTCCGAGATTTGACCAAGTCCTTTTATTCACGCCACTCGTAAGTGCAATTTCTCGTGAATATGTCTCTGAACTTCTGTATCCGATGCGAGAGTGGGAATGTCTTCAGAGTTTCATGGAGTCCGAGTGTCGAGAAGGGTGCGAAGGGGATGTTTTTTAAGTTGGGGAGGGTTCATGTGGTGAACGAGTGGAAGAGCTCTAAGGAAGTCTTCGATTTTGCCTCCCGCTACAGTTATTGGAATTTTAGTTTTTCAAATCTATTTTTCATTCGCTCCTTCCCTCGGTGGAGACAGAAAAATAATATCCTTTTCCTCCGCTGGCGTCTGCCCATCTTCCCTTTCTCCTTCCACTTCCTTGCACCATGGCGAGCTTGGGCTCTGTCACACGTGAGTGCATACGAGGGTTGCATTCCAGTCTCGCATCAAGTCTGCATCCTGTGTATGGATGCAAAACTGAATCAGGGGACACATGGCGTGGAAGGATTGCTGTTGCTGACTGAAAATTGGTTTGATCAGAGAGCTAGGCAGTGTGCAGCGTAAAGCAGATAGGTTTGTTAAAAGGTGTTACGATAGGCCTAGTAGTGTATGAGAAATAATACAAGAATTAGGTTGGGAATCATTATCAGATCGTAGGTTAAAATACAGATTAAATTTATTACAGAAATTTAAAACGGATAGCGTTTTGAAGATGTGAGATATATATTGAAAGCACAAGCGTATTATGCTAGATTCGATCAAATACATATGATTAGAGAGATAGATTGTCGTACGATAGATTTCAAATGTCATTTTTCCCCTGTACTATAAAGAGAACGCAATGACTCAATAGGCAGCATAGCAAAGGGATGGGTAGGCGAAATTTTGTAGAGAAGTCTGTAGCGCATGATGCGTGTATTATAAACCAATTCCTTTATTACTATGTAGATACTAACCATGCAGCTGAATGTGACCCATATTATTGGCATGTTTCCATGTAGTACCTACTCTAGTTGCATGTCAATAGTGCATGTTTTGGTGATCTTCACCCCCTGCCACACACCCTCGCAGTGACTTGCAGGGTATCACGTGGATGTAGATGAAACTCAGACAGGCTTTCATTTTAAATGAGCAACAGACACCCAATGCCATGTAGGTGATAAAAAAGAAATTTCCTATAAGAACTTAGCGTTGGACAGTGTAGTGTCCATAATTATAGTCTTACTTTGAAATCATTGATGGAGCCCAGAGGCTAAAGCATTGAAATCCCAGCTGTAGGTGTGCTCGAATCGTGCAGTGATACGTTAATCATCATCATCATCGGTCAACAATTCTAGTATTGGTTTGACGCAGCCCTGCCCTCGAATCTTCTATCGGCCAACCTATTCATATTAGACCTAATTCCTCTCTTTTACATCATTTACAACCAGTTCCACATATCTCATACAAGGTATGCCATTTCGATTCTTCCCGTTCACGTTTCCCTCGACGATTGTCATCATCAGGCCATCGTGTCTTAAGCTATGGCCGATTAAGTTGTCCCGTCTCCTTTTTAGAGTTTTCAGCAGTCTTCTTTTTAAGTTGATACGTAAAGCTAGGAATAATTTGTGTACCACATCTCTTCGGGAAATCACAGGCAGAGTATGGAACGGAAACACCTCCCTATTCTTTGGTGTAAATTGTTCACGCCGCTTGTCTTACTTAGTTCTCGGTGAGCTCCACACTCATAGACCAGATTGTTTAAATCTTTGATTTGGTTGGAATAAAAGTTATCTGAGTGCTCATCGGCAAATGCTACTCATAGAGGAGCCAAAATTTTAGGTGGTGCATGGATACCATTCAATGGTTCTCCGCATTGAGGGCATATGTTCGAGTGCCAGGGATGGAAGGCACTTTGAAAATGGTCTTTATGAAATATGGAGAATATATGAAGAGTAGCTCTCCGTTCTTCAGATTGGCCGCTAAGATGAGAATACTATGCCTCATTTGATTGTTAGTTGCGCTTCGCTGTCTGTGTGACCCTATATTATTTTCTTTCTTCTCTTCCTGAATATACCGACATAATGCAATCGACCACTTAAGGGCTGCGGGTTCGATTCCCACCTCCGGTATGGACGTATTGTGTGTCTTAGGATTAAGTTAAGATAGACGGTGGAATACATCCTTAGCATTTGGATCACCTATAAAAGCAATGCTACTTCTACGTTCTTGACATTTACTGGCACTCGGTTGTTATGGATCCTCAATTGTATTAGCCATTACTTTCATCAGCTTTGAGTCCGTTAGCACCAATATTTATTCACGGTTCTAAGCTCGCTTCTTTTGAAGTGCGTTAGACTCGCGCAACTACTTTCAGTCACAATTGCAGTGGAATATCTCGCAAAATATTTTGTTCCTTAATCTTTTTCTCTTGTTCTACCACTGCAAACCATGAACTGTCCCTACCCTTCAATCAATACAATTCCCACAGTCTCTCCAATGTTAACTTAATGGTTTTAAAACTAAATGATATCGATTTATGATCTAACGATACAAACATTTCCATTCGCTTATTAATCCCAATACATAGCGATTGATCAACGACCGAGTTTTTCGGGAGTATAAAGAATAACACGGGCCAACGTAGAATATTACACTAAATACGCCTGTTAAAACAGCAATAGCATGCTACTTCAATCCAAATTCAATGTAAATCCGTTCCAGATTTTCAATGCACCCTCCAGCCTTTTTATCTAAGAGCGCATTATGTTTGTCAATAAATCAAATTCAAATCAATCATTCAAGGTCTTGCCTCCATTCATCTTGAAGACATGCTGGGCGCAATGGATTGTGTATCACATTATTCTCATCCGATGCTTTATAGACTGGGCCTGGAAGTGATAAATCAGGGTTCCTACTTATACTGAATAAGGGAGTCATTATTATTGGAAATTCCACCTCCCTTGCATCAGTCTTTGTGTAGTGGAAGGTAAGTGGGAACATAAAAATGGCTAGTACATGTATTTCGCATTGACTGCAACCTTGTCCGCCCAAAATAACTGTCAGCCTCGATATAATGATATCATTGCCCACTAAAACTTTTAAATTTATTGACACCCAAAACCTCCCTCCTTGTTTAATTTCCTTCAGGACCTATAACTGCCTTTTAGCTTTACCGTTTCAGTTTCATTACCAAGAATACTTTATTCTGCCCGAGTAACGGATGGTAACATTGTAAACACTTCTTTTTCGATTCATCTACCCTAAAGTAAATTTACAGCGGTTATAATCCGTTGTTCTTTTTAAGAGAAAAAAATTGCAGCAATAAAGATCCGACCAATTTTGTATGCAATTCGGTGAAATTTGCATATTCCTGGGGCCCTACTTAAGGGTGAAACAGGTTTTTGCCATTTTATATGCTAACAAGAGTTCAATGAGGCCTTTTTCACTTAATACAGGTGCCTGGTTTATCAAGTTTGAGCGCTTCGCTTAATTTATTATAAGTGGCTTATTTTTCAGCTTTTCCCCGGGCTAACACTTCGCTGTGTTGTTTAGCTTCCTTGCCACTCAACCGACAACCGGTTACCGCCCTTGTCTCTCGTCCCTGGGAACGTAAAATAAAGAATTTCGTGATGAATGAAACTTTTACTGCAGGCACCAGAGTGCCTTTCTCGGTTTTCGGAGTGAGAAATCTTCCCCCCCCCCATTTTTGCCTCATGCGTATAATTAAATATGGTAAATGACAGTACGCCCCAAGCACAGGTATATATTTCTGTTGAAAGGAGTGAAACATTGATAGAATGCCACAAAACTGAATTGAAGTGACGGTCGAAAATAAATTTGACTGTAAAAAACTTATTCTAATTTATGATTCTAAATATCTCAGATTTTGTAGTAAGTATAGCTTTCAGTTTCAGATAGAACATCTTAAGTTTACTTTCTCTTAAAAAACTTCAACGATTTCAGTGGTATCTTTCTAGTATAATGCTAGGGTGTTTTCTCATTTATGGCTTCATCCACGGGTGTTAAGACACAACAGTATTAGCAAGGATCAGCAGCGAAGTAAATTTAGCGGCATCATTTGAGAGCGTGCAATTTTTGTAATTTAAAACAGCTCAACAGCAGGGAAGTGATCTGAACTGAGTAATTACTAATAAGGTTGAGGGCGAATATTATACTATGTATTAAATGGATCCTCCATCCAGCTGGTTGTTGTAAACAAAATATCAATAAATTAGCCAATGTTCTAATCTGAAGCAATGCATTTTACGCTTCAGGCACTTCACTAATGCGGAAGGTGGAATTGTATTGATAAAAGCCATTCAGGTGTAGACGTGGAGTAAAGTGGATTTAAAGTTAAGTACATGAATAATTTATTAATCTCCTGGGGGAGAAAATGAACTTGGCGAAGAAACAAAGAAGCAAGATTAGTGCAAAGAAGAGGTTTTACGAGGTATCGGAAACCTGGAGTGGGCAATAGAGGGAATAAAACTGGGTAAACGCTGAAGAAGGAAGATAATATCAAGAACATCTTTCTTACATTTTTTCTACTTCTCTCTAAAAATGAAAATTTTAAATAATTAATAGTATCAGACGTCACTTTGTTTAAATATTTAATATTAATTATAAAGAAAACAAAAACGCACTGCTTTCATACTGTATTGAACCAGAACACCAATCATCGTTTTATGACATACATGTCAATAAGAACAGTTGGGTCAGCGATAAAGTTCAGGGTTCACAATGTAAACATTCTAAGATCGAAACTACCTCTTGCCACTTTTTTTTCCTCGTACTATTAGAGATATGAATAACGGTAAATATATCCAGTACGAGTGTAGCAATGGATAACATTGGTAGCTGCATGTTGGTATAAGGACTTATAGCTAACCCAACTAACGGCATGTTTTTGCATGTATGTTTTGCTATTTTTATCTTTTTTTAAATAGCGTAGTTTTGAACAGCACCTATACAAGTACTAATCCTTTTTTTATGAATGATATGTAGTGCATGTTTGGTGAGAGTTCACCCCCTTCTACACATCTTTATGGTGGCTTGCAGGTTATTATGTAGATGTAGATGTCCTTATCAAGGTCTTGCCTCACAGTTCTTCATAATGGAAAGATGTAATTTAGAAGGATTAATGATTGGTAGGAGACACAAATAGTTTATATAAAAGTTCTTATGGAAACACCAGGAATGGTCAAATGAATTTTTGCATTATCTCTCCTGGAATATTTAGATGGTGAAGTTGACGGTTTGAGAGTCATATGAACTGTGCTAAAAATATCATTATGGGTACGGTTGAGTTTGAACTCAACCGTTCATCATTTGAAGTAAAGTGTTTGAACAAACACTTTACTTCAAATGATAAACAGGTATGGTCATATGTTACAGTTGTATTATTTCAAGGTATGTGGATATATATAGAGAGTTTCACCTAAGAAGGCCTGATCTGTCAGAACGCATAAAAACCGTTGAGAGCATTAACAACAGGCTAAATTAAAATAAAACACGAAAAAAGCTTGTTTGATCAAAATCCTTCTGAATTCACATTCATGGGACAAAACACACAGTTTCATCCATGCGTAAAATTTTTCAATGATGACGAATAAACATTTCCTGTTCATTGTTCGCTTTCTGATTTGAATTATCATATTTACGATGCTTGGCTGTCAATGTCGGCTAAAATAATTCCTCACTCTCTCTCTCTCTCCAGCTCGACGGTAATGCTTGAGCGGTAGAGGAAGCTCTCGGGAACGGAGCGGGGGGGAATGTAAATTAACGCAGCCACCTTGTGCACGCTAAAAAAAACAACAGGAGAAAATTTCCAAGCAAATTACAGGGAATGCGCATTCAAAACTTTCGTCCAAAGGGAAAGCAAAACGACCCCGACCCGCGTTTCTTATGGAAACGAGGACGCCGGAGGAAATTCATTCATTCGATTGTGTGCGGGAGAATGGCTTTTTTTCTCTCTTCTCGCCGAACACAAAATCCGATATTCTAAATCGACTCGACGGGGAACGAGAGACTTCTCCGCACCTTTTTTTTGTCGTCAATTCTTTTTCTCATGGTGCACTTTGAGCGAATTTATTTTGACAGACGTGTATCAAATAATGCATCTCTCCCCGAGCGTAGCCCTCTCTCGTGCACGATTCCCCGCTGGATATGGGGAAGGAAATGGATGGGACGGGAGTAAGTTGGAAGAGGTGGTGAAATCTCACCTCTGGGCCGATCCCTTTCGACAGAACGACTAGGGAAGCCTCAGCAAGAAGGGAAAGAGGGAGACGACGAAAGAGATGGGAGAAGGGAAGGGGATTCGGAGGCGAGAGTCTGAGAGGGAGAGGAGGAGACGTCGGGAGAAAGAACAGTACCAAAGTAATAGCATGTAAATGAAGGTTTAGGCGTCAACCGATCAATGCGATGATTTTTCCCAAGCCTCGGATACGATCTTTTTGAAACGCCAAAGAGTTTTTCCACCCCATTTGGTGGATGCCCTTTCAGTGTGTATGTCGCCGGGAGCATATTTTTTTCGCTCCCAAAATCTCTCCTCTTTTCCCTTCGCCAACAGATTTCTTTTTTACTCCCTTGCGTCTTCTTCCATCTTTCCCCGTCTGCTTCCCACTCCCTCACTTCCGATTCCCTTCCAAACCTACTCTTCTCGCGTCATTTTTCCGAAAATTCCTACCTCATACCATTTTTTCTTGTATTATCTTTTTCTGTTGCAATTTTCCTCGCTATCCAGTACTCTCGATTTTTGTCGCCCTCTTCTTCGGTCTACGTGAGCTTTCTGCGTCCCTTTTCCAAGTTATGCTGTTGCTTTTCCTTGTACTCTGTGAACTGAGGAGCCGATTGATTCAGGTGATTGGATTAGTGTGATGTTTAGAGTTCTGGTCTCTCATCACGAGGCCCCAGTTTCGATCCCGGAAGTGGTATATTTTTCGTTTGTGGACCGGTATTTCCTTCAGTGCTATACGAAGAGTCAGTGAAATACTCCGTCCATCGAAATTGCCTTTAAACCATGCCATTGGTGTCTTTCGTTAAGACCAGGCTTATGCCGATACCGGGTTTCTCTCCTCCCTTGATCCGTTCCCTGATATGTTCCTACCTATTTCAATTGACCTATCCTAAGACCTTAGCTTAATTACCTAAGCTTTTTGTTTCCTCTTCCTAATAACTAATACTACGAACCAGTCAATGTAGCGGTTAGAATCATAGTTTTTGAGCTTAAGACGCGGATTCATATTACAGCAGAGGTAGAGCTATTTGGTGAAATTTACACAAGTACTTGTATAGTAAATGAAGGAATACGAACTCAATACGTTCTTCCTCTTTTCAATGAGATTTAAACGGTGGACGTTTTGCCACGTTTTCTCTATGTAGTCTAGCGTCTACCCTTGACATTTACTCACTCCTCCTACGCTCCCAAAGTATCATACCTACCATGAGCTCTTCAATATTTCGATAATAATTTTGTCGCAAATATAATGGAGCATATAGCTTTAATTCTCGCCTACTCTAATAACTACTGCTCACATATCCGTTTCCATTGTTCTCTACTTCCTCCAGGATGGATTCCATTTCATGTTCCTCACTGGGAACACATAGCTCCTTCTCCTGCGTCGTTTTATGATTGTGATCTCCCCTTGCCCCCTTCTCGCCTATTGAAATCTTTGGTTTTCCTTTTCACCAGAGCAGGAATTACGAAAGAACTGGGGATTCATTAGGTTCATATGAAGAAAGCATTTTCTCGATTGCAAGTAAAACGCAACATTAGAAAGTAGACCATTTCATGAAATTATTTATATAGTAACTGATCCTGAGGTCTATATGCAATCGAGCCGGAAAATTCTATAACGTCGTAGCACGCCGTTCAATCATCAAATTCATTTTTTCTGGCTCTAGGCAATTTTTTTTAACCTATACAATGAATGACTATGGAAATTGGACCTGAAGTGGGTGAGATGTTGGGCGTTGCACAAATAATTATGCAAAGCTGAACTGAGTTCAGGGTTATTTTATTGGTTGCATATTTGCATAATAAATCCATAACTGCGCAGTTTTTTTTTTACAAAATATCGGCTGAATATCGAGAAGAAGGCAACCAAGAATTTCTGAGGTCACGGACGCCAGCAACACTCATAGCAGGCGGGGGGAGTGTAGCAACCTCAAGGACGAGAAGTACATTACGTTCTTACTTTTTTCAGGAAAGTTATAGCTCAAGCGTGATTTCTGGACGCTGTGGTGTTCTTATTCTTCTCATAATACAAGCTTTTTATTTTTTAGTCACTTCATAGATTAATAAATAATTATAATTTTCGTAGTAAATTTCCCAACTCACAGTTTACTTTATGGGATACTGCATGGAGTGTTTTTGCGTGGATCAGTAAGACCTCATTAAAAATATGGATTTAAATCAATAGTGATATGAAAGCTGAAGTGATGAAATAATGGTATTCCTTTGAGTAAATATTTTTTTATTCAGGATGTTAATCAAACACTAACAGTTGATTGTTTTAAGGATGTTTTTCATCTCAATGTGTTAAGTAATTATTATTACTCATATCTCATTTCATTCATATATTTATTATTTACCCACTATTTAATATATCAGGAATAATACTCGCTTGAAAGGGCAAAACTGTTAATTTTATGGATTGTTGAGTTTGCCAAATCGCAAACTCATTCATTATTCAGGGTCTGAGTCATGGGTCTCATGGACAAGGATGTGTTCTTTTTCCGCTTTTGAAAGTTTATTTTTATGGTTTTTGTCCGTGCTCATTCCAATGTGTGATTTACATTCTTTCTCCACATCTACAAATCATTTTATCATTTTCCTGCTCCTCCTCCTCTCAAGGAATCATCGCCTTTACTTGCTTTGGCCCATCCACGTTCACTGTCTTCAAATTTTTCCTCCAGCCATACACAGCATTTGCCTTTCTTTCATTTCAACCTACTTCCTTCATTCTCTAGAATATCAGCATCTCCATTCTTCCCAGCTTCCATTATTTTCTCACTCTTCTTCCCCTGCATTAATGTTTTGCAACCATATAACTCCACGCTTCTGATTAAATTTCTTCCTAAACATTTCTGAGAATCGTTACCCGGTGTTCCTGTACAAAGTTCTCACCTATTGAATAAGCTTCTATCGCGAGCACTATTCTTCTGCTCACATATTTGGCAATGCGTTTGCTTTCACCATACATTCTGCTACAGTGACTTGTATGTGTTTACTATTTTCAAGTGTCACCTTTCTTACTATTATAATTAGCTTCAATTTAATTCATTCAACGTTGTGAGCTTAATGCTGGGGTACTATCACAAAATATATTTTGCTGACCAGAGTTCATGCGACCCTTAAAACATTGAATTGCATTTGACTGCATCGCTTGAAGATACAATATTTTACCTTTAGTTATGGCTGCTGTGGTCTGGTCACTAACTGCACCAAATTAAAATTTTTTCCCTGGTGGATGCTTAATTTAAATGACCGAACTGGATTTTCCACACTTTATTCATCCCTGCACTCAAACAGATTAATTTATAGCCTTTGGGATGCTTAAGAAAACTTCACCATGAACTTACACATTTTTTCATGGAGCTCTCATTTCGTCTCTGTCCACCGCATGGACACACTATTCGGAGGATTTTGGATGAGTCCAGCATCGCGAGCGATGTCTCCTGAAATTCACATCCCGTCGTTGAATGGGTAGACATCACGTTTTTACGTCTCGGCTTCAGTCATAAAAATTGCGGAGTTCTAAAAATTCATCGCAAAGGTTACTGCCCACCGTCGCTCGGTAGTTCGAGTTTGCTCCCTTTGAAAATTGGCCGGGTTACCGAATCTCGTAGTCGTTCATTTCGATTTTATTTTCGACCACCTAGTATATTTGCTCGCCGCAACTTTGTTGAGTGTGAGAATCAAATTATTCCAATATTTCATAAATTATTCTTGGCCACTTCGCCAGGAATACAATGTGTTGTTGGAACCTAAAGAGCTATTAAGGTTGAAATGCAGTTGTAGCGTTAGATTTTCAGTTGGTCTAGCTGCAGAAGTTTTATCGCTCTAACTAAACTAACTGAATATTAAAATGCGAATGCAATATTCATTTCCCTGAGGATTAGAACCCGCGATATTTCGGTTGCCAGACCTGCGTGCTGTCTGACTTCAGCAGCCGGCCCATGAGCATTATGTTGCTAACTACATTTTATTGCTAGCGTTGACCAACCATTTTATTGATAAGCATTGGAAATATAATTCAGTGTTCTGTGATGAATCTCATTTTGATGGTTCATTTGAAGTGGTATATTTTGTTGTAGCGCGATGTTCATTAGATGGAGCATGAAATTTCACTAATAATATTTTGTGGATCGTCTTGGGAAACGCAAATATCCATGTGAAATATCTATGAAACCAAATCCAAGAATTTTTAGCCAGTTCGATTTGCGGTATCCAGCTCGTTAATGCGCCGGCTTGAACACACATAATCGCTGGTACTTATTCCGCCTCGGGCGTAGATATATTTCCCTCACGATTAAGAGCTTAGGTTATTTGTTACGATGTACAATCGTTGATGCTGTAGCATACAATAAATATGTAAATTGGCCAATAATATTGAATATTTTAAGCGTATGAAAATAATGTCACATTCAATGAGTCTTGCAATGCAAATGAAATTTTGGATCCCACGGTCCACAAATCGTAATCATTCCTATGCATTAAACGAGGAGTATTGATTCCATGATCTTTGCAAAATTTTAATGAACTCGATTCTCGAGTTTGATTTGGTAGGAACATACCAGATATTTATGCCGTTGGGGACAGTTCGTATGGATGCTTTCACAGCAGTTATTGAACTCATACCGATGGGGTCTAGGAACAAACGGATTGAATGGAGGAAGGACGAAAAGTATCACTCGAAAAGTTGCTCGCCTGCTCTCATTCAGTATTGTTCTTTCGCTTCATTTCTCTCTATACATTCATTTCTTTCTATACATCCATTTCTCTCTATCTCTCCCTTTATCCCCGTCTCCAAACGTTGCCTTTGATTCCAGTTGAGCTCAACGTGCGGGGACGAGCGTCATCGGAGTCGGTCCCTATCTTCTGCCTCATCGCCGTCCGATTCGGTCGCTCGCACAGCCCCGGAATCATTACGCACCCCATCGCCAATCCCCCCTTAAAAACCTCCACAATCCATCCCCGAACCCTTCCCCCAGGCCGAAATCAATGACGACGCAACGTCGGACGAAAACACATTCCGATCCGTTGGAGACAAATTCATCTCTACGGATGCGCTTAAAGCTTTCTTTTCCACCCGAATCCTCTCGGCGACAAAATGATAAAAAAAAGAGAATAAGAGAGAGGAAAAAATTATTTTGCCATTTCGGACGCCCCACAATCCTGACGACGAGTGAATCCCGGAGCTACCCCAACTCTCTCTCTTTTCATTTCCCAGCATCCCCTCTTCGCTTCTCCCTTCTCCTCCTTCTCCCGGAGACTTTCCCTCCTTCTCCAGAACCCACTTTCATCCTTCTCCTCCCCACATCATCTTCACCTCTCCACCCCACTCACCTCACGGCGACCAACCTCCTCTTATATACACCAGCAAAGCCGTGTTGCGCGCGACCTGAAAAAATCCCAGAATCCCTTTTCGACCATGAGTGGAAGAGAGAGAGAGCGAGGGGAAGAGTGAGTAATATTTTTTTAAGGGAGTGGGATGTGAGATAGGATGAGGGAGAGAGAGAGAGAGAAGTGGAAGAAAAGTGACTGAGATAAAGTATGAGGGAGACAAAAGGGGAGTGCAGCGAGAGAGAAGTGTAGAGGAAAAATAAAACGGGAAGAGGGGGGAAGAAATAGGAGGGAGATTGGTAGATGTAAAGTGAAGAAAGAGATGAAAGAGAGGGGAAAAAGGGTGGGGAGAGAGAGAGAGGTGGAAATATGACTTAGGGAGTGTGAGAACGGTGAGAGAAGGAGAAATTGGGAGGGAGAGTAAAAAGTAGTGAGGTGAAACAGGGCCGAATTGAGAATGTATTGCAAACAACTGGAAAGAAAGGGAGGAAGCGATGGAGAAGTAGGCAGAGGGTGGTAGAGCTAAAGAGCAAAAGAAAGAAATGGAGAGGAAAGTGGAATTGAGGGGCGAGAGCGAATGGAGGGGAAAGTAGAAAAAGAGAGGAGGTGTAAGTACAGATGAAGGAAGGGAAGGGAAAGGAAGAATGGATGGGGAATGGAGAGCAAGAGCAAGAGAAGCACGACGGGGGAAATGGAGAGAGGAGCTGAGAAAGAGTGGGGAAGCGATGGGAACTGGTGAGGGAGAAACGAAGAAGAAAGGAAGACAAAAGATCGAGGAAGGAAGAGATGAATTAAAGAGGAGCGGGAGGTGTTAGAGGGTAGGCGCAGTGGAGGCGTGGGGTGGGAACGACTAGGAGGTGGGGGCTGCGGATGTTTCGTGAGGGCGAGGGAGGGTGGTTCCCGGAGGGGTGCCGAGAGTAGAGGGAGGAGCAGAGGCGAAGAGAGGAAAAGGGAAGGAATTCCGAGACGCGAGGACAGTAATCCCATGAGATTTAATCTACTGTCACACTTCATTTTGAAACCTTCGTCTCACTCTCCTCTTCCCATCGTATATCTCCATCCCTCCTTCCTTCTCTTGGACATCATCTCGCCCCGACTTTGCAGTTTCATTCATTCACTTCGCTCCATCATTTCCATGCCTGTATCCCTCATTCTCTTTCCCTTCATTGTCCGCTCTCTCTCTTTCCCTTTTCGTATCTCATCCACAGCGATTCTGCCACGTTCTTCGTAAACCCCCTCTGCTTCCAAAAGCCTTTGGTTTTTAATCCCGTCAAATGCAAAACCTCACTTTCACGAAACGGTACGTTTTAACACCCCAGTCATTATCGAAAATTTGAACGAGCGGTTTACTTAGTCTACCTTCACGCATTATTTCAGAAAAATTATTGTAATTTCTTTGGTACGAGACAATAGTTAACTTGATTATTTGGTAATGTGATATCCTATGCAGTGACGTTCGTTATATATCAAATTTTTTTGGCCACAATTATATAATTAATTCATCTCTATTTGTCGTCTCTAAAGTATAATTTTAGCGTAAATAGCGCAGAAACTTCTGATTAAGGGTGATATTCAATGTACTTCAAAATTCAAGGCCGCCAACCAATTATGCCGCTGATATTTTTCGAATTACTCGCAGAAGCAATGCCGCAACTATTTAGAACTTACGAATTTCAACGTTTCCTAGTTGCCAGGTAGTTTTCACTTAACCAGTGCAAATTAAACCAACAGTGCTGATTTTATGTGCATATAACAGTATCAAATAATGCTTTGTTAATTTAATTATTTATATAACGCAAATCTTGTCCAAATGTCTCATGCCAATCACCATGCCGTGCTTAGGAACTAGCGTAATCTTCTCTTGTACTGCGAAAAGCCGTATTAATTTCATTTTTGCCACATTTACTGTTTTTCTCACATTTTATGGATCTGGCCACGGTAATTCAGTGGGCAACGTGCCAGAATGATCCAGGTATCCAGTGTATATCCAGGCGGAACAACGAGCCACAAGTGCTTGGGGCGACTGGACAAGCAGCCGCCTACCAATTTCGTCGATCGCGCTTTTATCCAAAGGAAGCATCTCGGTCACTCGGTTAGCGCAAAGGCAAACATGTAATCATCGTGGTAATTTCGTGGCATAGCGTTTTGCGAATCGATTCTTCGGAAGTAGAAAGTAGGGGTAGCGTGGTCATCGGGAGAAGAGTTCGATACGGCTGAAACTCGGATTGAAGCGCGTGTCGCGGGGGCGAAGAAGATAATCAGTTCACGTCCTTGGCGAATGCATGCGATGTTGATGATTCATTTTTTTTCTCCTCCTTCCTCGCTCGAGATTCCCGCTGAATGCCGGGGTGACAAATTATTCCCGCGAATGCCGCGCCGGAGGCAGTCCCCCAGGTAACGTACTCGTGGAAGACTGAATGAGCACCTGGGTCCCACTTCCTCGCCCCAGTTCCCGAATGCATGTACAGTCAGTTGTATGTGCTACGGGGGAGGGTGTATGTGTGTGTATGTATGTCCGTCCCTACTGTGTGAACCTCTTCGACGTTTTCGTCTCTCTTCACGACACCCATCTCCCTCCCTCCGACTTTTTTTAGTAGTACATACCTAGGCCTCTCCAGGGCCGGTGGGCGCTCTCTCTCTCTCTCTCCCTTTCACGGTTTGAGGGTGACTTTTCAGCGATCCACAACCAGGAAGATGCGGAGAGATGCAAATGGGCGGAGGTGGCGTACATGCATGCACATGCTCACTTCCCCTCTCCCCAATGCTCGCAAACTTCATTCTCCCGGTCTCGCTACCCATTCGCCACCTTCCTCCCTCCGCTCTCTCGCGATTTTGCTGGAAAGGGTATCCCTTTATCAAAGGACATCTTATCCGACGTTCTTTCGGTGGCAGGCTGGCCGAACGCGACAAAGAGGACGGAAGGCCCTGTCTCCTTTTCTTCCTCTTTTTTTTATTTCTCCGGATGCCCCTTCCTCATCTGGGGAGTTTCCTTATTTCCACATCCCTCCGTTTCTTCAAATCTCCTTCTAGACCCGAAGCGACGATGTTATTTTGTACGCACAATAATATAGAGAACGTTTTCTGCTATGTCATGCCGGGATGAGGTACGAGTGCTGGGGGAAGGGGCATATTTCCTTGATTCCCGCCGAAGTATCCTCCTTACCAGACTTAAGGGGCTTGCTCTCCTCTCCGGGTGAGATTTTGTGTGTGTGTCTGCCCCTCGAGACCTGAATGCAAATGCAAAGTCCTTCCTCGTCCTGGAGGTATTTTACCACCCCTGAAACCCCCACTGACGTGAATCCTCGGGGTCGAGTGAATTTATGTTCGAGCATGGCTAAGCGGTTAAACGGGAATTATCGCGACCTAATGTTTTTTGAACGGTTTTCGTGACCCCCATTAGAATCTTCGCGAGTAGTTTCTTTATTTGCACGACGGTAGGAAGCACAGAAGGAGAGCTGGTTTTCGATGCAAATCTTAATTTTCATCCACCTTCTTTCCTCCCCTCCAATCCAGCCCGCGAAACTTCGCACCGACTTTTACCTCTCCTTTATTCCAAGCTCTCTCGCCCAAACAAATGTGAGTCAAACCGCCCTTGTGCTTATCCCTATCACGTCCTCCCTCCCAAGAAAGCATGAGCTGGTTGTTGAGTAAGAAAAGGAAGGAGCGAGGTGACGGCCGTAAAACAGGGAGGGAGATACGAGCACACAGCTTCGCCGTCACCACCTAGCAGCCCCAGAGTGGATTTCGAGGCAAAGAGAAGTAAAGGGTTGAGAGTAACGAGCGGAATCGGCCGCGTTTTAAATCACCAGCTAGATAAGTTATCTTTAGTGGGTTGGTCGCGGGACAATCCCGAAAGGAGATGACGTGAGCAAGAATGTACTTCCGGCGCACCAAAACAAAATGAAGCCCTTACCTCTCCACGGAACACTTTACGACTCCATGGCTGCATTAATTACGTGCACCACGTTTAAAAATAACGCGTACTCATTTTTTTCAGGCTTACACTCTAGTCTATGAGGCAGGATGTCTTTTTAGGGGTGAAATGATGTTTAAACAAAGGGAACAGAGATCATCTTACCTCTGTTTTTGAAAATACATATCACTACCGAATTTACCACCTAGCCAGGCAGCAAATGACTTTTCCCGGAATAACTTGCCAATGCAAACATGCGCGCACGAAATGGCGCTCTCGTATTTTCTCTCTCATGCACGCATTCCGTCACTTTGCCGCGGTATTTATGAAATAGCGATGACTGCGTTCACCAAGTAATTTTCGGTTCATATCCCAAATCTTGACTTGAAGCTCGATCAATATTTCAGCAATTTTTCCCAAGTTAACATTATCAGTGCGGTTTGCAGTCACGTGTCGTTTGCTTCAAAACGTCGCGAATGCACGCGCTGCTCTCATTACCCGTGAATTCACCGCTCCGTAAATTGGTGTGAAGTAGCGCTCGAGTCAAATCATGAAAAGTGACAGGAAAGATGATGACATGCTCACACCGAGCACCTGACATGATAATGAATTTGGTAAAAAATGTCTCCCGCGATTAATTTCAACACTCCCTCCTCCCCCTCGTTTTTTTCCACACCGAGCCGTTCCCCAATTTCATTTCCCGAGAGCTTAGCAAAAATATTCACGCGACAGGGGAATGATTTTCGCATTATTTTTCTCCCTAAATTAATTGGCAGAGTTCCTCTGCTTTCCGCCGCTAAAAGTTGCTCGTGCTACGGACCGAGCCAGAACAATTGGCAGTCGTCAGTAGATCCGTAAGGAGAGGGGTTCGCGACGGTGTGGAAGTAATAGTAATTGCTGCTCTGTTACACATAGGGCCATGAAAAAGGTAACGCGAAAAGAGAAAAAAAGTGAACCGGGTACCTTCATCCATCCTTTCCATTTTAATGCCTACCTAAATTATTTACGTTTTTGCACAGAGAGAAAAATTCACACGCTGGCTTTGGGGACTGCCTACTTGCACCAGAGGCTTGGATAAATGGGTTGGGGAAAAATAATTCGAAAAAATGAAAATAAATCGAATGAACGTGCGGAGATTGCGACACGGGTGGCGGGGGGAGGAAAATGAGGCTTTCACCAAAGAAATGCGCATATATAAATGGTAAATATATACTTGCGTAGATAAATGAAGGAATGGGGTTTGAGGAGAGAAAAGGGGGAAGGGGAGAGAGAGAAATGAGATGGAAAGGAGGCATTAAGAAAAAATTCGAGGGGTGAAATCCGGCTCTCTCAAGCAACAGAGCGACTCGGTTCTAGTTTTAATTGTGCGCACCATCTAGTGAGACTTACGTGAAAATACTCTCCGCGCGGTCTCGTGGCCCGAGGGCAGCACATTTCCACCCTCGTTCCCCGCTCTTGGACTCACCCTTCGCTCCCCTTCCACCCTATCTAACCTCATCACCCCTCCGCATCCATCCACGCGATATTTTTTTTTCTGTCTCTCCATCTCATCTTCCATCGCTCGCTCTCTCTCTCTCTTCTCCCTTTCCGTATCCGAAAACTCTTCCCTCGCTCAGAATGCATCTCGCTCTTTCTTCCTGTCTTTCTTTCTCTCCCCCATCCCTCGCTCCTCCCCGTCGCCCTCTCGATCTCCCCGCATAAAGGGACTGGGAAGGACAGTCCTTTGTCCTCTTTTCGGTCTCGTCCGCCGGGAGTCGTGCTGCCCAGGCCCGGCTGGATACAGCATCAGCAGCCAGAACGAGGGGCAGCAAGGCCAGCGACGTCGACGACGAAGCAACGCGGGTGGGTGAAGGAGGGAGGAGGCGCGAGGGAGTGTAGGATGGATTTTTTGGTGGGGTTAGCAGGACAATGATGCAAAATGCGAAGAGGGAGGAGAGGCGAGAGAAGGGTTGCGGAAGGGAGGAGAGATGGAGATCGCAGTGTTCCGGGAGGCTGAGAGAATAAGAGAGAGACAGTGTGGCATGAAAGAACGCTATGTCATTTGGAACGAGTTCATCGAACGGGAGACGGGAGGGGTCGGCGAGGAGAGGTGGGGTATGAGGGATGATGCGAGGGACGTATTAAGAAAAGGGATGGGATTAAGGCGGAGGGAACGGGGGATGGGCGGATGGCCTGTGGCGAGAGGGGATTGCGACATTGGGGGAGGGAGTTAGTGTTGAGGGGGGAGAGGAGGGCGCGCGGACTTTCAACCCGCGACGGCCCCGAGGTACGATTATCTCCCCCGAGGCGAGGAAAAATGTCATCTCCTACACGCTCGCTCGTTCCCACCCAGTGTCTCCCTACCCCCTGCCCACCGAGCTATAATATCCAAAATGTTTAATTAACGTAGAGCGAGGTGAAACTTTGTCCTAATCCTAGTTTAGGGACTGTAATCAAAGGTACAACGGTGAGTATAGGATTTCCGACGGGCTCATCCCAGTGACACAATGGACCCTTCGGCAGTGTGTATTTAATCATGATTCCGGACCGACTAAAAGAATAAATAAACTGCTTCCTCCCTATTTTCATGAATATTTTTTGCGCGCAAGGGCAAACGCGTGTAACAAATTTGACGGAAAAATGAAGCGTCCAGAAGAGAAATGATCCCGTGCAGAATTGGGTTCAAGGTCCTCCAGCTGACGAAGGTCATGTCGTAACATCCAGCCTAAACTCAATGTATGAACAAATATCACGCCAGTGATTTGGCGGGGTCTCATTCCTCAATTCTTTTGGTTTCCTCGCAACTGCGATAGATGGTGACGATGTCGCAGCTGCGTCACTCCTCCGCCCAACTAAAGATCCAAATTGCCATACAGCTCTCAAACTTATTTTCATAATTATGTTATTAGTATAAGTGAATGCCTATAACTTTCCTAATTTTTCACTTTAAGTTAAAGGAAACTAAACTTATGAAGTTGTGTTAAGGTAAGGGGAGAGGGAGAGAGAGAGAGAGAGAGTGATCGTGTATTACCTTTGCACATGGCCACAGGGCTGTCACAAAGATATTATTAAAATCTTCGTATGCGACATAATCTGCGGACAGCTCCAAGGACGTGCTTTAGAAGGTGTTTGCATACCAAACATGAGTTTATCGATGCATGAGCATAGCATATAGTTACGTTCCTCAATGAGCCATGTCTTGCAAAGCCTTGATTCCGTTACAAGTTAAACGTGTTAAAATTATATTATTTAATCCTGTTGTCTATTTTCATAAGTTGGTGAAATTCGTCACCATACCACGGTTGAGTTAATATTAATCTCTTTTGCTCACTTAGTGTTTTTAGAATTTTACTATTAATCCGGTCGAAATATTTTTCAGAACCTTAGCGCTGTAAATTTATGCTTCAAGTGGCAATGGGGGCGTTTACTCGGAACCGAAATCGCAATTTTGTACACGAAATCGTTAGATGGAAACGAAAAAAGAATTTTAGGGAAAAATCTTCTAACCACAACCATTCACTCATAAATCAAAAATTAAAATAAGCAAAAGGTAACGCCCACCGAAAATGCTGCTGTGATAACATTGACGTCATTTTCCTCCCGTCCTTGACTGCTTTCAGGTGAGGGGGAAGGGAGTGGAGGTGGGTTCTCGGAAGGTCTGCTCACACAGATGATGTCGTAACTGCTCCGATTGGCCGAGTCAGCTGTGTCCCCCCCTTTGCGATAAGGCGAAGTAGCTTCGCGGGCTCAGTTGTGAGTGGACAAAGTAGATATACGTCAGAGGTTGCACCACACCCACTTTTCCGAAAGGGTTATAAACATCAGTTTTTCGCCGCTTATAACTCTGGAAATAATTGTCGGATCAGAAAACGGAAAAATACGGGTCCTTTTATTTTACAAACTCTATCAGATTCGGAAATTAAAAAAATATGGTAAACGACCCCATTGACTTCGTTATTCGCAGTTGGTTGTGTTGAATAAAAAATTCCATAGGCTAGGCTCTGTTAATAGATGTGCAAATAAACCTTTTAAGTTAAGTGGCATGACAACGCACCGACTGCATCCTTAATGGTAAACGAACCTGAACAGAGGAAAGGCGTTGCGAGGACGAGGATTTTAGGAGGATGCGGTGGATGGGGAGGTATTCAGCCGGTGAGATGGTAGGGAACTGATTTCCAGGAAATAGGTGCAAGTCGTTACTATATTACGGGGGAAGGACGTGCGTGGAATTGCGTAGCCGCTTGAGCTTTCTTAAGGACTTAATTCGATCTTACCATTGTAAGTTTGAACTTTTGTTTCCACTCCTCCCCCTAGAACGCTTTTTTGTTGTGATGCAAGTGAGTATATTTTACGATCGGACGGGCGAAGATTTAAACTCGGCCTCAGAAGAAGCTGAAATATATAATTAGCTCAAAACGATAAGAACATTTAAAATCAATAATGACTCGGAATGGCTACCAGTAAATCCTAATCAATAACATGATGACGAATCTTCAGCTGCAATCATTATGATGAATTAGTCAAATTAAAGAGGTTCAGGGAGGGTTGTACCTTTTTTCTGTGTAAGATGGCTGTTATTTTTAAAATCATGATTCAGAAATAAGAGGCAATCGATTCTTAGATTTTGGCCTAAATGAGTTGAGTGATTCTTCGGTCCTGGAACAAGGAAGCTGCTGTCAAGACGCTGCAGACGGCGATCGACGGCCTCCTGAACTACTACCGTCGCTGGAGGATCGCTGCAAACGCTGGCAAATCCAAAGCCATCGTATTCCACCGAAGGCGGACAGCAACTCCGGAATCCCACTTGCTGGTCAACGGAGAGCAACTGCCCTGGGAAACGGAGGTCCAGTACCTAGGAGTTCTACTGGATCAAAAACTTCTATGGAGGCGCCAAGTGGAAAGAGCCCGCGCACGAGGGAGTGCTGCCCTGGGTCGTCTCCGGCCGCTTCTGGGATCCAATGTCCCGACCGTCGAGACAAAGCGCAGGCTCTACAAGTCCTGCGTACTCTCCACCATTACCTACGCCACCCCGGTATGGTCCAGCGCAGCGCGGTCCAACATCGGGAGACTTCAGACGGTGCAAAACCGAGCACTACGGATGATCCTGGCTCGCCCGATCCAGGAGCAAACGGAGACGCTGCACCAGGATGGAAACCTGGAGCCCCTTCATGTCCTCCTGCCGAGGATTGCACAGCGCTTCATCGAGAAAGCGGAGGGCTCATCCCACAGCACCATTTCCAGGCTGGCTGCCATCGAGGTTCTGCCGTGGGACCGCTATAAGCGCCCCATCGCGAGCCTGGCCACGGAGGACACCCAACCCCCCAAACGGCCCCGGATGCAGTGAACACTGGCTCCGAGGAAGATAGACACAAACAAGAGCTGCAGATAATCGCCGCAATTACGCCTTTGTGGGCACCGGCCCGGCAAGGCGATCAGCTGTCCCACCACCAGAGGAAGGGGCAATAATAGAGTTGCTTCGCGGTACTTTGGATTGCAATACTATGCTAGCAAGGAATATTGTTTCAAATGTTGACCAAGGATTGGATTTCATTTGTTGAAGTTCTTTAGGCAACGAAACTGAAGGCGGATAACTTCCTTTTCATTTAAGTATGCTCTGATATCAACCATGGGTTCATTCTACTGTTTACAGATACAAAAATTCGGAAATGATGCCTATATAACAAGCCTCCCTTAATTTTGATGTAACTAAAAACTGTCCATGCATTTGTTAAATTTGGAGGGGGGTTAACCAGTTGTTAACCATCATAATTATTCAACGCGTGGCGCGAAGAGGTCTTCAATGAATACTTATCGCTATTGTCTGCGATGAACTGGATGCTGATACTACGTCAATGCAAATGTTGATTGGGCGTTTTAAAATGTTTTTTTTCTTACACTCCGGGACAAAATGAAGGATGGATGTGGCCGGTAGAGAGGGCAAAAGTTTGGGATAATGGGGAGACTTCGAAGAATTAGAGAAGGGGTTAATTTTCTCTCTCATTCCCTCACCCGTTTTTCACAGGGATTCGTGCTCACGCATCTTTTTCCTCCCCCGTTAACTCCCTGCGCCTGAGTCTCCAGAGTCTCACCCCTCGTATCCGACGTCGTCAGGCTCACGTTTCATTGCCGTAGGCTTTTCCCGAAGCATCCCTTCTTTAATCTTCGAATTATGTGCCCTGCTCTACACTTTTTTTTCGGCATTATTGCGTCGCACGTCCTGCACTCCCTTTTCTGCATTCGATGTCTCTTCCTTTTTTTTCATCTCTCGCCCCTTTCATTTCCCAGTAGCATTTACTAATTTTTCCTATCGCACCTTCACACTCGTAGCATGGAAAATTGCTAATGGCAGCGTTATGCATATTCGATCATCGAAAACGGCGAGAAACAACTCGACCTCCGATTTCATCGCACTTTCTCAGAATTCTTGGCTCTTAATTTTATGCATTAGAGTGGCAGCAAATCAGCACCCTTCCATTTCAGCGTTGCAGTTAGTTGTGGCTTCTTTTATAACTTCGGTTTCAGTACTTAAAGCGGAAATATATGACGAATACCTACTTGCTGTTCGTGTGAGAAAATTAACTTATTATGATTATATTTATGCAATAATATGCCAGATCCTTCCCAGGTTATACTAAAAATCCCACTGAAATGTCTATGAAAATGAAAATCTAAATACCGGAATTCGTCATCCCAGGTTTTTGTAGCTAGTGATATTGAAACAGGCATGGTCCCGTCTTTATTTTCAAGGACATCTCGAGAGTTTTTCAGGGATTGAATTATTGATCAGGCATCATTCCAAGACTGTTCACCAGCATCAGTAAAAAATAACCGTCCAGTGTGGTGACTTGGCGAAATTATTAATTAGTGGCTGTGGAATTGCCAATTTTTTAACGACCATAAATCATTACGTTTCAGCAAATTACAGACACATAAACAAAAAAAAATTCTTAGGCGTCAATATATTAAGATCTGGGTCTATATTATTTTGATTACGTCATCAACGAATCTAGATATGAGGAGGAAAGTGAATACCAAAATATTTACGATGGAATTATTAGCAGTTTCTGCTCATCCTAAGATTTAAAATCAATCATTAATGAGGCACAATGCACAGTTTGTCTGCAGGTATCCCATTTGACTTGGACGTTTCATCGCAATTCATGTTGCAAAACGAAAACCATCAAGCTGCACTTTGGAGAGATGGTCTCTTACCACATGAAGAGTAAGATTTCTTTCATCGGTTTAGCTGTAGTAACAAGGTCGGCGACGGCGAAACCTGGTAACCCAAGGGTCGCTGGTTCAAAATCTGATTCGTGCATAGAAGTTATGTTTGTCTTATTGTTACTATTAGATCTTAGTTTAGACGGTGAAGTGTAACCTTAGCCGTTGGAAAACTTAAAACACAAATCTACAACTATTTCTTTCGTCGTTTGTTATTTCATCATATCCGTGGTACCAACTACCATTTTTAGCACTACTCTTATCAATTCTTCATGTATATGAGTTCAGATTCTCACTCTCAAAGCCATATGAGGATAATTTTTTATAAAGTAATGGACTAATTAAGGAAAAAGCATTCTATTTGACAAGATTCCGAGTTATAATAGTAGGTAATGACCTTCGTTATTACACACACTTTTCTGAGGAGGAGACGTCCCGCTTATGGATAGGCTAAGTCTGTGACCTTCATTTCTTCAATGTGGTATTATTATTATTCATTAGGTTTCCGTTTCTGGATGGCCAAAAGTTCGAAGTCTTGTGTAATTCATTAGGCTTTATTCCTGCTTCATGACTTTGACATACTAAGACATAGTCTTCTAGATTGAGAACAGTTTTTTTTACTACGATGTGAACACATAACTACATTTTTTGCTCTTCCATCACTCATATTCAATTACATTTGCTCATGCTGGTATTTGTTTTTGCAAGCATCTGACTGGATTCTGGCCTCGTTATCCATTTTCGTATTCATTTGGCATTATTATGAAATTTTATTAGATGGCTCTTATGTGACGGTTAAATAAAAAATACCAAAGTAAAAAAGAGAATATTATTAAATAAATTGTGACGGGTACATCAAAAGGAGTAGCTCAAGAAAGTTTCTTATAAAATTGTGCTCCAATACTCCGTTTTGTGCCCTTTTTACCTTATCTCACCCACGTTATCGTCTCACCCACGACTTGTGCTTTTCACGCTCTTAAGCATTTATGTAAGTTCCAACATAAGCATGTGACTTTACTCTTTCTTTCACTAAATACTCTAAGTGTTTTCCAAAGGTTAGATTTCAAATGCATATTCGAAGGTATCACTCCGTAGCAACTGACACAGTCGCCATTTACGTGAGCCTGGATACACCTGCATCCTCAAATTCATCGCTAAGTGAACTTTTTGGCAGCGTTCTCCGCGGGCCCACATTTCCTTGGGATTCAGATTCCTCTCGATATGCCTGCTGCCGATATGCCTCGGTCCACTGTGGGGGGTTCCTCGCCCTCGGAAGGGCGCTTCCCTTTCTTCTCCCGATCTCTTGGCTTCCACCCCGTTACCAATCGGCCTACCCCGCTTTTCTCTGCCTTTAGACTCTCTCGTGTCCAAGAGAGAGCGAGAGACAGAAGGGAAAAAAGGTATGTAGAGAGATAGCGTCCCAATTTATTTTAAAATGTCACTATTCCGTTTTTTTTCGACGGAGAAAAATCTAGAACTTGCCATCGCCGAGTCATCCGTGCAAAAAGTTTTTCTTCTCTTCCACGGGAGTGAACGGAGTTGGGGAATAATTATCGAAAACTTTGGTCGTTTCAATGCCTAAGAGACTTTTCGACGAGTTTTTTTGCCGCTGCTTCGAGCGGTGAGGCCTCTCGGAGTTTTTTTTTTGTTACATTATTATTAAATGCGACAGAAAAATGTGAGCAAGAAGTGTCTGACTGGATTATTTTGAAAGCTACGAAAACTTACAAGTTGAATACATCCGCTTTCTTCTGGATAATTAAAGTAGGTATCTACGGAAGCATCAGGTCACAAGAGTGTGTGTGAAGTTGGTGACAGCTCTTTTTTGAAACTTTTGTTACCCTCCGATTCCGCGATGGTCTATACAATATGCATACGATGAATGTGTAAAGAGAATCCAATTGAAAAAAGTTAATGCATATGCAAGTTAAGGTCAACTCGTGAAGGAGAAGGAAACGAATCTGATTTTTAGAATGTACCTACACATTCATATGCATGCTACTTCCTTCATATTTCGCACTCACTTAGCCAACGTAAACATTGCGCTGTTAAGTACATGAAAAAGGTGGTGTTGAGGGAGGTAATCTATTAGAGTAAAAATAATCACTATGCCATATCATCATCATCATTGGTCAACAATCCTAGGATTGGTTTGACGCAGCTTTCCACTCGATTCTTCTATCGGCCAACCTTTTCATTGTGACGTAATTCTTCTCTTTTACACTCTTCACAACCTGTTCCATAAATCTCATACGGGGCCTGCCTTTTCCAATCTTCCCGTTCACTTTGCCCTCGACGATAGTCTTCATCAGGCCATCGTGTCTCAAGATATGGCCGATTAAGTTTTTCCTTCTTCTTTTTAGAGTTAACAGCAGATTTCTCTTTTCTCCTACTCTTCTTAGCACTTCCTCGTTAGCCACATGACAAATTTTATAGTGACAATTTTCCGAGGGAGTTAGGAGAATTCAATCTACTTACCAGAGAGATAGATATGTATTGCATACGGTGACGCTTGTATTTTCAATCAGTTTCAAATCTCTAACCATAACTCCTTTTGCTGGTGCTGTACAGGTTCAAAAACACTGACCCTTCATGTCGATTCTATCTGTAAGTCTAAATTTTCCAGGTGCTATGATATCCTTTTGCCCTCGCGTCGCAGATTGTTCCAGGTTGTTGGAGATATTTCGTAGCTGCAGGAGCCAGTCTCCGGTAATATACACTGTCATTGTTTTTTTCCGAAAAGTGTATCCTGTCTGCGGAGAAAGTTAGCAAAGAGATTGAAGACCAATGAATGTGAGCGTCTTCGATTGATGACATTTTTTTGCATCATTTGCAACACGAATTGCAGCGCAAAGTATAGCAGTGAGCCTACCATGGCGCCTACCGGGCTAAGAACAGCATTATTCACCATGTAAACGACATCGTAATGGTCCAATCGAGTCCACCTGAGAGATGCAACCTTGTTCTAAGCAATAATCATCGGAGTGAGCGGTTGCCAGGTGTCTACCTCTCTCCTCTCTCCCTCTTGCGCGTCCGCCCTTTCACTGTGGGGCTTTTTCATTAGCTTTCGTCCAAATGGCGACGTTTTAGCTCTTGCTGCGAGGAGAGGGGGAAGGAAAAAAAACACTTCCGGTCATGAGAGCGCGATTGACATCCTACCGAGCGAGCTTTTAGCGGGGGATAAAAGAGCGCACGAGTCGTCCTGCCCGTTCGGTATGTGAACCCACGCAATTACGTACGTATAGCGTAGCGAGCGTATTTTTTCCCTTATAAATTTGAAATGTTGCGTAGCTCGATGCCTTTCTTTCTTCGGACGACCGTTCAGAAAACCGTGCCTGTGCACTCGTTCTCGTGCACGGACGAGATCCGTTCTCCGCTACATTCTCTCTCTATCTATATGTATATGTGTGTGTGTGTATGTATTTTTTCTTTTCCTTTGCCTCCGTTTCTGCGAATTCACCGCGAGCACTTCCCTCGGAAAGTTTTCAGCGCGGAAAAAACGTATCAGACAGGGGATATTAGAAGGGAGGAGGGGAAGGAACGAGGGCACGGATGCGATTCTGGGACGAGGGGATGTGGTTTGTCGATCGATGTCTTGAAATGAGAAAAAATAAAAAAGGGGGCGAATGTCTCTTGGACGAGCGCGTCTGCGTTAATGTGTGCGTGAGTGTGTGTGTTTGTGTGTGTGTAAGTGACCGTCCGCAGGAACATGTGCTGTTGTAGTTAGTCTCGCGATTCCGGCCGGGAAAGTAGTGTTTATTTTTATGCATTTTTGGACAGAATTAATGTGCCTAAAAGTCTGGTTGGGACGGAACGATCCGCGCGAGAGTGCCTACCTCCGCGGGACCCGTGCTTTTCTTTCCCCTCTACGTAAGCACCTTTCCGTCGTCTTTTTGTCTCCAATTCCGCGCCATTTTGTCCCCTCTGCTATTTAGCCCTTCCTCCCCGGAGGTTATTCTTCCTTCCTCCGTCGCGTGCTCTCACCGCTGCCGCGGACTGGAGCATGTAGGTACCGCCAGGTAGTTTGGCGCGTCGGTTCTTGCCGTGCCGACCTGGCATGCGTCTCATCTTTCTCCTTAACATTTTTCTCCATCTCTCTCGTTGAGCGGAACCTCACCATGGAGACTCGCTGGCTTTAAAATTTTAATTGGAGCACTTGGACGAAGAGGGGTGTAAAAGTTTGGTCGGAATTTTCGTGTCAAAATGGGTTAGTCTCTTCCCAAACGGTTTACCTGCATCTGCTATGCTGTTGTTCCTGTTGTTTTTGTTGCGACGTAGAGTGTGGACT
The DNA here is from genome assembly GCA_933228895.1 of Platycnemis pennipes. NCBI lineage: Eukaryota > Metazoa > Arthropoda > Insecta > Odonata > Platycnemididae > Platycnemis > Platycnemis pennipes. Next base: position 89,692,603 of record OW121848.1, read on the forward strand.
TGAGTTCCTTGGTCAGTCCATTCCCATTCCCCTTTGCATTAGTATCCGTTCTTTTACCTGATCCGAGCCATATTTCCCTTAGCTTCCCCTCCCTGAACTTCGTTGAGAGCGGAATGCTCGGTCCAAGTCTTTGCTCCCCAACTGTGCCGGATAACATTCTGGCGCTAAACAACAAGAGTTTTGGACATAAATACTAGTAACTACGTTGTAATCCGGATAAATAGGTGCTTATTGCACATTTTAACCCATAAACATGTGCAATTTCTTATAATAAAATGTGGTAACATGGTTGAAATAATTTTCGTGGGTCATTTCATCGAGTAGTTAGTCTACTGATGTGTATTTTGTCCTTCAAGTTGCATTGCCGTGGTGATAAAAATGCAAATGCATGTCTTTGGCAAGGGATATTACTTTTCTACTTTATATTCCATAATTGGCGGGGTACGTTAAGTTTTGAATTGAATGGGTTGAAAACAAATCAGAACTTATATTTCTCTTTGGGTGGAGAGAATTGGATCAGGTTTTATCGGAATATTTTATAGGAAAAATCCATTTAAATAGTTTCTTTGTATATTTAAATGATAACTCCAATAAAAATGATGGCTCTTTTCTCCTCCGCTTATTTTAGTAAATTTTATTCAATTATACGTCCTATAAAGGCATGTATAATTGAAAAAAGGTCTGTCTCTCAGAGTGGCCTACTAATATCTTGAATTGTAACGTAATCTTTAAGTGAGGTTTCTGTTAAATTATGACCATTATCAAAAAGTTATCGATCTGAAATATTTCAAATATTTACCTTTGTTTTTCTACAGTTTAGAAAAGAAGAGAACAGTTTCGAATATACCACATATGCATAATAAATTACAGCCCCGGCATAAAAGCCACGGTGAAAAATCGCGCAGTAATTCCAAAATACCGCATATGACACGTTATCTACGCACTGTGGTGACGAACTGAAATAGGTGTTAGTTCTTACGCCCTGGATTTTGATATTAATCATATTACAAATCAAATTATTTTCCTTAATTTTTTGAAGTGTTATGCTTTTTGGCACAGCCCTTACGCTGATATGATGTACGTTTTGAAACAAAAAATATAACTTTCCTTCAGAATCAAGAATGTAAATGTATTATGTAGTGAGTTGCCCCACATAGAAATATGTAACGGAAAAGTGTCTCTTTGTGGCTATGAAGGTAATGTACGCCTTCTTGTGTTTCAATTAATCCATTTAGAGTAAGATGCTTTCATATTATAGCGATTCTCCTATATTTAAACATGTGCAATGATGTAGAAGGAACAGCGACCATTTTTTATTATTATATCAATTTAAGAGTGTTGTATTTTTAAAAACATAGAATACAATTTCGAGTGCTATATTTCTGGACAGAGTTGAATTCAATCCTAGTTTTAAAACTGAAATGTCATTAGGTATACTTCATTCTCATTCTACTGTATGTCATTGATCTAGGCTCAAGGTAACGAAGAAAAAAGTTAAGAGAAGTCCACTATCTTTTAACTCCTCTCCGCATCAAGTTTGCAACTTGATTGCATAGATTCCAGAACCTCGAAATATTCAGTGGAAAAATTTTATTCAGTAAATAAAGATTTAAAATGATGAATGGGAAAAGTAAAGCGACAAGAAACTAAGATATTCAGTGTCTTCTACTTTGATCTAATTGAGGCCTAATGTGTAACATTTTAACTAGTGGCTCATTCCTATTATGCCATTACTATTATCAAGACTTCATTGCTCTCACTCACATTTACACCCGCTGGAACCGAAATTGTTGGAAGCCTGAATTGGCAGTGAAATGACTTTTCAAACCTATGGAGGAAAATAGAGACTGCATATTTATTGTGTCATTCACATGTATTATGGGAAAGAAGCTACCTCGGACAAAGGAAAATTACTTTTATGGATATATATGGAACTGAATTCCTGATTATGTGGAAATGATTTTGTGTGATGAGTTAGCCCGCTTTTGTGAAATTTTCTGGTAACCTTTTTGAACTTGATATTTTGCTTGCTGGTTCGCTTCATATGTAAACTGCAGTGACATAATAGCAGTGATAATACTACACCAGGCAATGGCTAGCCATTGGCTAGTTGAACTAACCGACTTAATGATTGTTCAATATTGTTAATTGCGACTTACGGGTAGGAGAATGCGATAATAAATCTTGACCCGTGCTAAATACCTTCTTTCCCATGGAATTGGGTAGAGCGGTCATCCGTATGTGATTACATATCAAATGCATTACTCATTGAAAAGTGATAACTTTTTAAATACTTTCCAAAAATCATCTGCAAGGTCCATCGGTGTCAAAAATTTAGACGTTGTTTCTTTTTTCCTGTGGATTGTGTCAAAATATACACAGATGCCAAATTTTTATATTATTATTATGATAATGCGTAGAGTTGCATTTAATATGAGAGCTGAATTTACTGCGCGTGTTCTGGTGCTTTTGCACTGAAATAGTTTAAGTGCTGGTGCCTAAAGGGTAATTTCAGTTTTAAAATATATTGAATGAGACTAAAACGGTTACCAACAAAGCTTTTAATTATTTTACGTTGGCGAATAAATACCCAACGACACAGTAAGAATGATCTCATACGCAGAAGCAGATATAATTCGTAGGTCTTTCCCACTGCTGTTGTCTCCCGGGAAATTAATGCAGCGAAAGGCATAAGGTTTTTTTATCTTGTCTTCCCAATTTTGCTTTATGTGCGCATAATCGATTCCGTAAACGATGGTAGCCATAAGTCAGATTTATCTTCATTGCTGCCTAAAGTTACAGCCCAATATAACCAAAGATATGTTGTACACATTCTCTATTGGAGTAATAAATATTACCAGTATTACTTTTATTTATTCATGAGAATAGATGCTTAAGAAGTAATCCCCATGAATTAAGAAGATGAATTGATATTTATTAATGAGAAATGTAAAAATTAATTATGCTATTCAATTCAAATTCCCCTTACGCCTCTAATTTTCAACAACAGGTATAGGGGATTTTTTTTCATAGTATAAAAAGAACAGAATAAAAGAATAAAAATAAAAGATAAAATACGTTAAAAAGAAAAGAATTCGAATATGTTTCATCTTTTACCCCTTTCATTGTCAACGGAAATTTTTTCGTTTCATTGTTCGCTCGATGGAATTCCATTCTCATCAAAAGAAAAGGATATGCAAACTGGTTCATTTGGTCCGGCTATAAATTTCACGGGTTGTCACCTTGAAGAAATCCTCGGACAGTAAGGCGTCTTGAGTCCCAAACCCCTTCTTTATTTAAAAACCTGTTCTGTATACTCAGTAATTGGTAGCACGTCTTCGGTACGCGTATCATAAGATCTCCAAATCTCCAGCGAAATTTCAAGCAATTAAATTACCAGCTATCAATTAAATTTAATGATTTCGTTGACTTTGGAGTTTCGGAGGGGTGAGGGGAGGTTACCGGACGGAAGGTTGCAAATGCTTATCGCGATCGGCTTATATGCGTAGTTTAGGCGATGGGAGGTATGGATGAAAAGAGAGAGAAAGACGGGAGACTCCTTAATTTTGAACACAAAGAAAGTGGCGGATATCCGGGCCCTATTTCATCCATCTAAAGTTCAAGTGCTCACAATTACGTGGCGCAGACTCATTAAGGGAAAGGTGTGGTCGCCGCTTCAACGAGGCGAAATGGATGGGTGGTCGGTTGACGTCCAGACCGCCCGAAATTTACCTCATGGGCGGCTATGTCTATACCTCGGATGACTGCTCTCGCGTGCCTCAAGAACTTAAACGCTCTCGGTTTCGAAAGAGTGACATCGATTAGGGTTCGACCCGAAGGCTCTCCCACGCTGGACTTGGCAGTTCGGAACTCCCGTTGACGCTTCACGATGCGAAGTATCTGCAAACGTACGGCTTCATTGCGTGACTCCGTGACGTAAAGTGTTCCATTTCGTCAAAGTGCATCAATTTTAATTGGATGTTTGTAGTCACGTAGTTAGGTTACAGGAGTTGAAACTGTTGGGGATCATATCATATCACCTAGCCAAAATTCAATCCAAAGGCATGGCCAAACGAGATGGAATTTGAACTAGCGACCTTTGGGTGTAAATACCGGCAAATTACCAAGGCTATTTTAGCAGTAATGGTAGTTATTCTCGGGAGGTAACTGGCAGCTTTATGAGTTTGCTTTATATAATAGAGGAGAATAAGTGGTTATAGAGAACATTTTTGTAAATGTAGGGAAGGGATGATTAAATCTGCGTCGGAATCACTCCAGCTATGAAAGAAAAGGGACAAAGAGCCCGTGGTTTGATGTTCCAAATGGGGTATTAAACTTGAAGGGCACGCTATATAGCACTCAAATTTGAACCGGTTTACCTCGGAAAGCTCTGTGTTTCATGGATTCCTACCGGGCGTTTGTGATATGGAGCAAATACTTTTGCAACCACAACCACTCAATCACCTAGGATAATACGGTCGTATCAAAAGTACACCGTATTGGGGCGTAAATGCAGAAATTTGACTTTTCCTTTGTTTGCCATATGGAATAGAATAGAAGTGGAGGTTGGCAACTTTCGCTATTTCTAGACTATGTACGCTCTACCAACGTGGGAAAGGGACTGCTGGACTCGTCATTGTCTTTTGAAGAAGTTGAAGTATAGTGAACACCGTTTTGAACGATTTGTGGCTCTCACCCATGCGATGCTTTCCTAGTTTGCCAAAACATGATCGAGCAACACGCTCTCTCCCACGGTCAGTTTCCACATTATTACCGAGGCTCACGCTCTCTTCATTTATCCGCAGGTAAACGGAAAGGAGGCTGTTCGTAATCCTCATCAGCGACACGGGATCAGTTCTCCTGGGACAAAACGTCACATTCGGCGCTGTTTGCCCGGCGTTCCAGCAAACGAGACGGCTCATCATTCAGCGGGACCGAAGATTTGTCACCCGTGAGTTTGCATGCTTACAACCGTACGGGCCCTGCACTGACATCCCTTTTTATTCCGACTTTTCCCCACTCTTCCTTTTTACCACCACATCGATCCAAATCCTTTCCCGCGGACAAATTCCCGACCGGGGTGGAGAGTTGACCCTTTTGCGAATAGGGAAGAGAGAGAGGGAGGGATGGAAAAAGGAGTTTCGGTCCGAGAGGTGGGTGACCGAGTCCGGCGCGGTTTTACGCAAACACCTCATTAAAATCGAGACTTATTTATTCTCTTCACGTACGAGGGGGGATGGGCTGGTGACCGTGGGACACTTTTTTTAATTTGACTCCTCTCCCTTTCTCTCGCAACGGTGAACATTTCCCCCCGTTCAATCCCCACTCGATCCTCGGCAAACCCTTTCACCGCGGTGTTCTTGAATATCGCGTCGGATTGGATGAGAAGAAATAAGTGCACGGATATTAGTGCGTGCATAGTGCGAAGCTTCTTTCTCATTCCAGTTAGAGGCTCTGGTTCGCGACCACATCGTAGCGTGCGTGAGTGTCCGCGCTGCATGATCCCTCAGTGTTCTTTTTCGTTCGTGTTTGACATGATTCGGTGTCTAAAATTGTGATGAATTTAACCGAATGACCTCCATCCTTATGCGTCTTGGACTCGAAAAAATGCCGGCAGTTGCTCGGAGGTGTGTTCAGGACGAGTTTTCCTCGCGCAGAAATGCACGTAAAATTAAAACGATTCGCCTCGCTCCGTGGTGACGGCTTCGAGCCCACAGCAATGTTTTACGTACTCATATGCTCCCTTGCATGTGAGATGTATTGAGCAAGTTTTGCTTTCCTCGAAAGGTCACACATTTTTGGTAACCAGGTCATTTTTTGATGCGGAACACAAATTGGATTTTATACTAAATGTAATTTTGTTTTGGATTTAAATAAGCATTTACGTCTCTTTTTAAGCCGATAAGCATGTGTTTTTTAGTTGGGGTACGCCCAGATGGAGCACAAAGCACAAAGAAAAGGCTTGAGCTGGAATGCATCCATGGTATAAAATGGTTTAGTGATAGAGGTCATATTTATGTTGAAGAATACGGGTGAAGTACATCGCCACAATGAACAGTCGTACTCGGCAAAAAGAATGATGATGATGGCTCACTACACTGGTAAACTTGCAGAAATTATTAGGCCGAGTAGTTGCTTGTGAATTTAGTGAAGACTACACCTCGACTGAATATTCAGGGGCTTGAAGTTCACTACTTAGGTTTCGGTGTGGCTGTTTGCAAGGAATAAAATACTTTTTGATGAAATCCTTCGTTAATAATTTCATATCGACGTTATCGCGCATAAACCTATTTTATCGCGTTCTAAAAGAGAAAAGAATATACTTGAGGAGTCTGTGCATCTAGGAAGAGGTTAAAAATGAAATCCCATAAATTGAATATTTTAATTTCCTTTCCTTATTATTTTATTATTATTCTTTTATGGCTGAGATCGTACATATTATTTTTGCCGTCATTGACCACATTAATTAAACAATAGAATAAATATATATTGTAATGCATTAGCATAGTCGTTAATAGAAAAAATGAATGCAATAAAAATAGAGGATACGTTAATGTCAAGGGTTAATTTTCGAAAATAGAGAGTAGGTAGAATACTCTCATATTTGAGTACCTACTTCATTGCTATGTTTCGAATTGAACACTTAAACATCGTCCTCACTCAATGGTGGGACCGTGCTTTGCAAAAAAACAGTGAATACGGCAATGCTGAACTTGCGACTGGGGTGTGATGATCCTGTTTCAGCTCTCTCCAAAAATCATAATGTGCTGTCGCAAATGAGCATCATTAATACGGTGGCATTCGAAAGGCTTCCGGACAAAAACGTCTCTCTCTCTTTTTCACCACGCTTCATTCAATTAAAACTAACTTCACGCGATGTTTTACCCGCCCGCCCGGGAAAAAATTTCCATGAAATCATCTCGTCCGCGCCCAAACCGCACGACATTTCACCTTTCCATCCCGCCCACGGGTGGTCCTAATCCCCCTACAGCAGCCACCCTCCCCGCAAAGCACGCCGGGAGCGGAAAAGAGGGCTCCGCTTGTTCACCTCGGAGCGCCCAGAATTTTAATGGTCGACTCTCTTTTCACGCCTCCCTTGTTTCTCTCCCCGTATGGCCGATAGCCTTAATGGCGTGGCCGTCTTTTCGCTCGCGTACGCACGAACTGAATACACATAAACACCGGTGGATGGTCAGAAAAGGCGGGGAAGTGGGTCCCTGTTCTGCCGTACCCCGCAAGTGCTAACGAACCCCCTTCCCCTTGGTCACCCCTCAGGTCCGCGCAACCTTTCATCCCCGTAAATACCCTCCCTCCGTACGGGCACGATCATGCAACTTCCTCCTTACCCGCAGCCTCTCCTCTCCCCACTTTTTCCCCTTTCAGACCACAAATCCCTTGCAGCATCCATCCCTGCCACTGGACACGAGAATCTGGCTGGATACGAGTCGAATCTGTCACACAGATTGTTAGATTTAAGTAATTACGGAGTGCAAGAAAAATATCAACATGTGATGTTTACATTCGATATTTAGGCTTCATGCATGAAAAGAGATAATTACAAGAGAGGCTAAGAAATTGCCCTTTTTAGTTTTAGAGTTTCATGTAGCCATGAAAAAGAGCATAAACTCTACATAACATATCCTAAACATCTCCTAACGTTTATGTTACATGGAAATAAAAATGACTTAGTATATTCTACACCTTTTATTGCAAGAACCGACCGCGGTTTCGACGGCTAGAGTGTCATTATCAAGGCAACATATAGTGAACTGTTCACGCGACCTACTACTAGTAGTTAGGCCTGAAAATATTTTGAGTGGAAATAGAGTAGACTAACCATACTGCTAACTATTAACTTCTGAGAGGATATGGTAAATATGTATAATACTTAAAAGTCTGCATTTAAATGAAACCGTGCAATACGTTGAAAAAACTTTTCTACGTATTTTCTTTCGCCTTCATAGAAAAAGTAAGAAAAGGGGTTTTCGTAAGAATGGAAATTAGAACGCAGATGCTTAAAAGGTTTGAAGCCACTGGTCTATATTGGTTTGTTGCCTCCATGGTTTGTCTATATTGGTTTGTTTGCCGGTATTCGCGTTACGACTTCTCCGGTAGGGCGTTGGAACCTCACCAATGGACGAGGTTCCCACCCTTCGTGACTGCTTTCCGCTCGCGGTTCTCGTCCGGGCGACCGAGTGAACGTAATTATTTCTTCCGCAAGAGACACGGATTCCCTTTCGTCCGCCCCAAACAATCCTCCGCCCTATTTAGGCCCTGTTCCACCTCCACCTTGCTTCCGAGTCTTGTTCTCCCCATGAACCCCGCAGCTTGAACATCCTACCCCATTTACCCCCGCCCCCGTGCGCGGACCACCCGACTTCCAATTTCGCTTGCCCACCTTTTAGTGGACACAACCGCCCCTTTTATCTTTTCGCAAGTCCCCCGTCAAAAAATTGGTTGGAGCTGTGTCAGAGTCACGGTCTTAGGCCAGTAGAGCGTCACAAAGTTTTCGGATGGCGGATATTCATTTGGCTTTCCCGGTTCGTTTTGACTCTTCTATTCTCCAATATGCGTTTGCGGTTGGATTGGCGGTAGGGTCTTAATTCTGGCTTACATTAAATTAATAGAAGACGTATTTTGGATATTCGCGAGCAGTGGTGGTAATTTTGGCTCCAATGTGCTCAAACGGCAAATGGTACGTAATATCGTCTGGCCTATTTCTTCTAAACCAAACACCCACGCGCGAACACGACACGTATGCAATAGGCGGGATTCAAACACATGATCTTTTAATTGACCGGCCGGCGAGTTATCGATCCAACTACCGTGGCAAACTCCTCACAAATATTTGTACATGTAAGTTACTTCCAAGTCTCAGTTATTTCATATATTTGGCACATAAGATTAATTTTTTTTATCGTTTATCACCATAAGATGACTACAATATGCCTAGCGTCGGTGATACGAATGATACATATTTCTATCATGATTCGTCCAAAGTAGCAAAACATGCACACACCATGAGTCGATTTCACCCACAGTATTGTGGTGAGAGACTTGCCCATTGTCGTCGTCATCTGCCTATGGCTCATTTATCAGTGGACATCATTTTTTACGTTCTCTATTTGACTTAACTTTTATAATTTTGAAAAATAATGAAGAAGTCTGGAGTAGGCTTTTCTTGAGACAGGAGTTTTTACCGTGGTGGCCTCTGCTGGAAAAAAAACTATAGACGCATTCTACGCCAAAAAATAGTGCCCCTTCTCCGGGACTTCAATGCTTTCGCCGAGTGAGTTCGTCGGCTGCGCAGGAAGGGGGAGGTGTACATACGCGTGGGCGATTTCGGCGTTGACGAGGGGCCGTCATTAATTTCGGCAGCAGTGTTGCCGGGCATGACCCGATTAAAATTACTTTCGGAGCCGAAAAACGCTCGAGCCCTGCGCTTTCATTTTTTATGTTCATGCCGTTACGTCCTTTGTGCCGCGGGAGAGCTCAATCTCTCGTTCCGAGTGTAAATCGTTAGACTACGGTGCTAGCCTCACCATAATCCTCTTTGGTCAACGAGGCCGATACTTCCTGATTTTTATATCCCTATTTTAACTATCATAGACCTACTTGGGTGTTTCCATAAACTGTCGTGGTTATTTAGGGGAAGCTACCGATTACTGAGGTTATTTACTCTATTAAGAATGGGTTTATCTATATTATGTATGTAGGAATTGATCCCGTAGTCTAAATATGAATGTTTTATTAAAAGGTTACTTATATAGAAGAAGACACCAACGTGCCTCAGTTTAATAACTAATCCTGCAGTATATTATATTTGAAATGCTCACCATACCGCACTAAATGGCAGTTCGGTATGATGTAAAAAATTAGCCCTTTGCAGGGATTCAAACATATTTTATAGGTAGGATATCATAATTTTTGATATTTTTGCATTTGACAATACATTGGCGTCCTTGTCAGGTCAGGCAGTATCACTATCAAATATTATGTATTCTATCACTTTTCCGTGACACCAATGCGTTGATGATGATGCGTTGACTTTGAAAGGCTTCCAATTTTTTCCTTACAAATATTCATAGTCAGGAGCAGTGAAGGAATGTTGAATCTTTTAACGCCTTTTACTTAGAGTAGTCTGGTGCTGACTCCAGGTTTCTCTCAATTTTCCTCCTTAATCATCCAATCCCGTTCTTAGGGTCTGTCCTTCCGGATTGAGAAATCTCTCCTGCCCCTCGGCTGTGGCTTGATCCCTCTTGGAAACTATACCTATATCCTCTCCACCCTACTCTTCATCAGCCTATCTTCCATAACCCATGATTCCCTTATTTTTTTAAATAAGTAAATTATCAGCTATACTCATAACAGAAGGCTCTTCTACTTGACCTTAAAACATCGGCGTGGAAAAAAACTATTTTATGGTATGTCCAGTGAAGAGCAACACGTCCCAAGCATTTTCCCTTAGTTACAGGTTGAATGCTCTGATATAATCCTTTTAGGCTTTCATAATAGGGCTCTCTTTAATACCACTCTCCTTAGGACTACTTTATCAATCACTCAGCCCACCCATTTCATTTTCATCGTTTTGTGTGGATAAAAAACTATTTCCTGGGAAGTAGCACCCCCTTGATTTCTCTGCTGCTTTTATCGTCCATGACTCGCTGCCAAAAGGAAATATACTCCAGGCGTAAGTGATAATGGAGTGTTTCTTTACTCTCCCTATTCTCGCATAGGATATTCTTTAGTCATGATGCCCTAATATTCTATGCTATTCTACTATACTTACTTGTCATTTATTGACATTGCCTATCACTGGTATTTCTGCTTCCCCGATAGCAGTCCTCTTTCGCCTAGTGTAGCTATTTTTCCAGGGTTTTCAATAGTATTAGCCTCTTCTATTCTACTGCGCCCTTTTGTTTTATTTTTGTTATCCTTTGTGTGGTATTTTGGACTTTCCCTTCGGCATACATAAAAGGATCTCTAATGGCTCAAGAGAGGGAGGGAGTACCATAAAATCCCGTCTCACTGGCCCCGTCGCGTCACTGCTTAAGAAGTCGGAGACGTGCACTCAGCCAGGTAAACTCATGCACGCCCTCACCCATCCTCGTGGCTCCAACGTTTCGCACTACACTTTCCCTCAGCTCTTTTTTCCTCCCCGAATAATTTCGGTGAGGCCCCGACGGCGCGCCCGGCTGAAGTCCCTCCTGATTCACGCACTCGGGAAGCGGACTTGTTATGTCGGCGCCCCTCCCTCCGCCACCGCCGTCCGCACCCACTTCCTTCCTTCCGCACCCTCCTCCCTTAGCGGCCTCCCCTCTCTGTTTCGGCGGCCGTCCCTTCCCTCCCTCCACCCCCGGCGGCGAAAGACCGGCTCCTCTGCCTCAAACGAGGAAGAGGACCACACCTTTATACTCGCGCTGATTAAAATGTTCGCCCACCGACCCGTTGCCGAGTAATTACGCACGGCGGGACGGGATGGGAGGGATGGTTTGGGGGTGGCGGAGAGGCGTGATGGGCGTCGCAAGGGCCGGCAACAAGGGGTTGGACCCGTGGGAGAGGGGACGAAGTGGGTGGGAGGATGGTGGCGTTATTTTCTTTTTATTAATCCCCTTCCCGAGTATTTATTGCGGGGGAGACAAAGTCGCCGGCATCAACCACGCCTTCGTGGCTCTCCTACCGTGCATATATACAGGGTCCGTGCCTCGATGTGCCTCCTCCTCTGCTCCTCGCCCCCTTCCTTCAACCCTTCCCACCTTCACCCTCACGCTACTGTCGCTGTCTGCCTCCCCCACGGTTCGTCCTCCCCGGCGGCGATAAAAATGAGGTTAGTCCGCCAGACCAGGATGGAGTTGAGGGAAAAAAAGAGTGAGAGGTGGAGCCGATGAAAGGAAAAGAGCTCATTAAATGTTCCTAAAAAAAAGAAAACGGATGAAAAATTCCGTTTTCGTGAAAGTTTTTTTCTTTTTTAATTTTTCATTATTATCCATCGCGAACCGGGGTGAGACTGTAGGGAGGAAGGGCTGAGGAGGCGGTTCGTCCTCAATTACTGACGAATTAACGCGTTTAAATATCCCGCTTGCCTCCCTTTCCTCGCCTCGTCTATCTCTCCGCTTAACCCTTCCCGATCTCTCTAACCCGACCGCCGCAGCTGCTAACCCACCCACTCAGCCACCCTCCCTCAAAGAACACGTACCTCTCTCCTCCTTCCTCTCACCTATCCCTTTCCAATGGACTACTCCCTCCTCTCCCCCGCACGCTCTTTCCATCTTGACTCACCTCTACCGCTTCTTCCTCCCCTTCTTTCTCTCCTTGCTCCCCTCTCCCGACCTCACTAAATCTCTTTTCTCCACTCCCGTGCTCTACACCCACGCCTCGCCTCCTCCTCCTGTCGGCTTAAATTGAAAGCAACAAGGTCAAGGAAAGAGAGAGGGAGGGAGGGTGAGTTTTAGCGATGAGGGGAGAGAGTGAGAGGGAGGGAAAGTAAGGGTGAGGAGGTGAGTCTAAGCGCCGGCCGGAAAGAAGAAACCCGATTAGAGGGAGGAAGGGGTTTTCAAGGTCATCTCCTCACCCGCGCCCCCGCCGTTATTGCCCGCGGTTGAGGCGGCTTGGGTTAGGGAATGTTTGCGCTACGCGTATGCAAATGACCTCCCAACCCCGCCACCCCTACACTCCCCCTGGGAGACTCTCGAGCTTCGCCGACGCCGCCGCGGTGTATCCGCAAATTTGGGCGCAAAAATACAAAGCGTGTCGCTGCGGCCGTTTTGGATATTTCACGGGTGGTCGTGATGCTTTTTCCATTTTCGGATTTGCTCATAATTTTCACTTCCTCTCTCTCTCTCCCTCATCAACTCACTAGCTCCCGCCGGTGTTTTATTTTTACGGTCTGGTCTCGAATTTCCCAGCCTGTCGATTGGAATAAATAGCTATTTTCGTGGACGGATGGGTTTGGTCGACGCGTTTCTCTTTTGATTAATCAACGCTTTCGATGATTTTCTGCGGCGATCGCTTTCGGAAAAAATATTGTGCTAAGTGACGGAAAATCGAGTGATCGCTGCCAGTGTGGTGTTATTGTGTGCCACTGCTAGTGCGAGATTTTTGTTTGGGAAAGATTGCTGCGTCAAGAACGAATGCTGCAGCAACTGTGCTGGAGCTTTTCACACATTTAAACATATTTAAGTCCTATTCTTTAATGGCATTTCTTAAGTGTTGGTTTAAATAATGATTAAAAAATTCAACTCATGAGTGTAGATTTTTAATCACGTTCACTGAAGGTTAATTTATTATGTAAAACAGATCTAGCTAGTTTAGTTTAAAAAACAATTTGATTTAAAAAACAAGGCCGATAGTGCAGAGAGAACTTAGTTCATGGAGAAAGATTGCATCGATTTTCGATTGATTTCTGTTAATTGTCAATTGTTAACTTTCGAGTTTTCTTCAATCGTTTGTCAATTCTCATGAGCGGTGCTGTGAAAGCTTCGTCTAATTCGCTGGGTCACTTCCGTAATGAGCTATGACTCTTCCAGCTTTTGGCAAAACACCAAATACCTGAAGCCTATGGAATGAGACCTGTACTTTCAGTCCATCCTATCTTGTGAAGGATTTTGCGTTGGCGCGGAAGTGTCTCGTTCGTGAAGTCATAGTCATCGTTAAGAGTAACCATGACACAATTACGCCGTCTTTCAAAGAAAATGATCATGATATCATGGGACTCGTCATTGGTGATAGCTGAAAATAAGACGCTAGGGAAGTAGAATACCAAGTCTTTCGCTTGACTCACTGCATCACTGAGTGCCAAAGAGTGAGTTAGTTGAAGGAAATGATTTTTTTAGTATTGTTGTGCATCATATCTGATCATATTCTTGGAATTAGTAATAGTTTCAAGAGAAAAGTACTTTACGCAACAAGCTTTTCCTGAAAAAATTATGAATCATATTACGGCAAGTGAACTTGATGGCGTTGGTCCGATCGCTTTGCTGCCATAATTTAAGTGTGTATTGTTTTAAATTAAGTATATCATATCATCATTGGCATAATTTACTACTGTTTTTTCTATTTTTGAAGAAATCAAATATTTGGTGAAATTATTTTATATCCATGAAGAATAACGAAAAAAACTTTCTATGAACTAATTTGATACTCTATATAAATTGTAGCACCTACCATTATGTTAATACAAAAGTGTCATTATCACGTTAGAATACCTTGATAATGAGACTTTTGTGTTGAAACCATGGTTGATAATATTTTTAAATACAGTATGAAAAAATACAAGTATCTGCTCCTCATTCTTCATCACGGATATCGTTGAAGTGTTTTATGTTACTTTTCTTGCTATTTTGGAAGGATCCTTTTTACGGTAAACTGTGATTATTCTGATGCTATTTTTATCAAGTATATATTATATATAATATTATATTATATATAATATTATATATTATATTATATATAATATTATATATTATATTATATATAATATTATATATCCTGTGATAATGCAATAATTTGCTCTTGCTATCCATGTGATGCAAAGAAGAATCGACAGTGAGTAGCGCTACTGCATCTTTCAAGTTAAAGGGAAATGCTTTTTGTTGGATTACGTTGACGTCAGGTTACAAATAATCTGTTCCTGCACTGAATGAATATTGCTCCTAAGTGATGAAAAATTTCGACGATATTACGACGGTTGTTAGCAATGACCAATATATTTAATTTTATACTTATATTTACAGAATGGGACAATGGGATACAAGTTGACACATAACTTGCCTGCCTTAAAATTTTTTATTTGTGAAAAAAATATTATCTTTGGCCAATAAAATTATAAATTTGAGAAATAAAATTAGCCCAAATATCGAAGTTGTTAAGTTTTTGTTGATTAAGCTTCGTCGTTGTACACGTACCTACATGAAAGTCAATTGGCAGTTTTTGACTTGTGATGCCGATTATAGTTCAAATTAGCCCCTTTAGCTCCATCGGCTTACGCTGTATTTCACTCTCTAATCAAAGAACGTCAAAGTTAGGCATGAAGAACAGGTTTATTGACATGTACGAATTTTATAGTAAATGTAAACCCAAACGTTTTCGCAAATTACCCGATTAATTATAATAAAGTGTCTTTCAGGTTTTACTGACTTGCTCCCAAGAATAGAGGACAAAGATAATTTGTATTCATATCTACAGCCCTCTTCGCCATGCTATATTCAGGGGAAAGCCCACCTTGTTATTCCTTTTCAAAATAACGCCTTTGGTGCTATCTTTCCGGCTGTCTGAACGCCAGTGCGATTATATTTTGACACGTTCCACGCCTCATAATCAGCAAGACGTTACAGCAAGTATGCTTTCGTCATTTTCCCCGAGTAACTCGTTAGCCTTGTTATCCACCCTCCACGAAACGCATCTCGCCCACCCGCTTCCCGCCCGAGCCGCCATTATGCTCTTTATCTACCGCCAAGCATCTGCAAGCTCCCTCCACAAAGTTTGCCTCTCGGGATTCCCCCCTTTCGAATAGGTCGGCCCGCTTCCGAGTACCTCTGTCCTCCTTTGCCTTCTGCTCCCATTAAAGTACGCTATCATATCGGAGCTGCCATCGAATTTCCGAGAAACCCCATCGTTCTCTTGGTCGGCCCCGCCATACCCCTGTCCATTACTCATTTCGTTCGGGAGCTTCGAACGAGCCTCTCAAACCTTCTGCCACCCTCTCTCTATCATCCCTCGTTGTCTCACTCCAGCCACCTCGCCTCGTTGCAAACTGTCCGGTTTTCGATCGCGCGCTGTGAGTAGCGTCGCTTGGTCGTCCGGTACGCGCCCACCTGGTGTGTCCGTCTCCCGCCCGAGCCGAGAGGCCCGTCTCCCTCAAGTGCAGTGTTTGAGAGAGAGCGAGGGGAAGAGACTGGGGGGTTCCTGGAGAGCGGCGGGAGTTGGAATCTCCGAGCGCGGATATAAGCGGCGCGACGGTAACAGTACTCCCGCTCGGGTGCTTTAGAAGCGCCGCAGTTGTCTCACCCAAGATCCCATCGGCGTCCGAAACTCCCTCCCTCCTCCAGTAATGGGAAACGCGTGCTGTCTTTGATGCCTCGGTGGAATCGGCGGATAATCCGATCGGTCGCGGGAGGGGCATGAGTGCCGAAATCCGCGTTGTGTCGTGGTCTGCTATTCTCTCGGCGGAGAGGCGGGGTGAACGCGGCTGGCGACAGGAGTGTATCCTCAGAATGACCTCTCGGTCGCGTCCTTCATAGACTCGAGCCTTTGGTTCACCCTCTGACGAGGAGGGATTGAGTATCTGCACGAGTTAGTGTCAAGAGGTCGATGTGAGAGCTAGGCAGAACAAAGTATTTTTTGAAGAAAAATTATGTTTTTGGGTGTCAGCCTTCAGCGAGAGCATTTACTTTTATGCGGAGAGTGGGGACGTGCTAGCCAAGCGTCTCAGCGTCTGAGTTGATATCCTAGTCTTCTAAGTAAAAAACAGTTATTCCCTTCGCCCCATGATGTCACCCAGAAGATCTTTTGGGGTGAATTCAGAGAAATATTTCATTGTTTTAAAAATAGATCAAAATTACGCATGACTCAACAATAATTTCCTGTTATTCATCTAGTACGTACGCTTGAACAACCTTCGAAATTCAGCCAGTTTCCTGCAATTTGTGTGTTTACTACAATAGGGAAGGGCAAATCTATACTTGTATTTGGGTTCTCCTAGTGCGCAATGTTTTTTTTACTGCATAACCAAATGAAGTTCTTGCATTTCAAGTTTGATACGAGTGAACATTGCTTGCAGTATTTGGCACTCTTATTAGGGGTGAAGTTAAATTGAGATTCTTTTAAATCTTAGTCTTTCTGTAAAACATAATGTTTCTGGAAGAGAATGGTATGGAATATACTGTGGTGTGTCTCCTGGTCCTGAAATTGGAAGCCTTCGTATTTCTATTTTTCATAAAATTATGGATTTGATGCCATTTCCAAATGTGTTCATTTGTGTTCTAGATATTTGCATTCATATTTCCTCTGCATGCATAACTACTAGGACTGGGGCTAGGAAATATAGAATAATAACAATGTTAGGTGCTAGCTATTCCGACTGATCTCACCATAAAACCCGTGACTAACACGACGAACATGCCCTAGAATTGTCATAATGCGAGACCCCTGTATTACTTGGTGGATGTGTGCTTTTAGTTAGTTCTAGTGAGTGTTTACTTATACTACTTACTTTACTTACCTATACAATGTTGTGGGAACAGAGCATCAGGACCATTTTATTAGTCACGGGTGTAACTGACAACTATGGCTGCTCTGGGCTCAAATAGGTTTAGTCAGTTGTGAAACTGAACATTTTTCTATGATTTACTATTTTTAAATTAAAAACATGGGAGAACTTGGAGCAAAACTGTGCAGCAGAAAGTTTAGCCAACTTGAACGAGTAAAGTCGGGAACCCGCGGAATTTAGAATGCGTGGTGCATACTTTTGCGCCGTAAATTCTTGCTATAATTTGGAATATTAAATCGTTGGAAAATGTAGTGGTGTGCAATTTCACCGGGACATTTCCTCGAATATGAGGCTAAATTAATGGTGAGTGCGGTTGCTGCTGAAACTCTTGCTGCGGTTCAGAAATATCCCGGGTGAATGTGATGCTCTGTAAAAAATTCACTCGGCGAAATGAATTTACTAATATTTAGAGAAAAAAAAGCTTTTGAAGGATAAAGTGCAAGAACGCTATTAAAATAATAGTGTGTGTAACAAATAGCTTCGAAAATGTTGAATTTTATACAGTGGTTTGATGGAAATGGTTAGGTTAGTGCATCTGCTGTGTAAGTTGTATTCAAGAGAAGCTACGAGACAACACAGCAACATGTGGGCGGAGAAAGAGAAATGTGTCCAAGAAAATCGAAATAGACTTCCGAAAATTGACATTAAGTGGGTAGCCGTGGATGAGGATGTAATGCTCACTTACCTCCCGAAACTACTAGTAGCGTGATTGATAAGCTGCAATTATCCACTTTTTCCTCACTTCCACGAGCCCTGATCCCTGTCTCCCCAAATTTGCTTCTAATAACATCGGTCCATTTAGTCAAAGTTGCTTTTTTATTGTTTTATTTCGAATCTAATATTGCATCTCTCACTATATTCGCAGGTTTAAGGCTACATAGCAAGTCCCTTGATTTTGAGATGAGAGAGATTTCTGTTTTTCTTCACTATAGTTTCCTCAGCATTTTTTCTTGCTCATTCGTTTTAAATTAGGTCCTTTCACTCCCGCCCGGTCATCCCCTCCACCTGATGTGGTCGTAGTTTTATTGTGAAAACTAACCCTGTGTTTTATGCACTAATCTCATGGTTTTATGGAATATTCCTTTGGAAATATTTTACTTTTTTCTTAATTTGGGGCTATCCAGCTTCTTAGATGGAAATTATCTTTTACTTTTTGTGTGCTTTGAGGATCCAGGATCTATTACTCATTTGGCGAAATATTACATGCATTTTGTTTATTATTTTTTCAGTAATAAAGTACTCAACTTTTTCTTAATGGATACGGTTAAATCACCCTTTTTATTAGCCAACTAATCAGCTTTCAGATATTGTATGTTTCTGCGTGGACTTGTGGGTTTTTCGTTTTCCTCTGAGCACTTTGTCTTTAATTTTTTTGTGAAATAAATAATTATAATCAAACTAATTACTTATTATGAGTGTTATCAACAATCTCTTGTCAAGAAACCAAATTTCATTAGTTTAATGGAAATCAATGGGAAGCTTTCTTTGCGCTAGTAAAATTTCAATTCCCCCTCCCTCCAACACCCTTCCTACGTGAATAGCACTTCAAAAGTCACGGAAAGTAAAAACGTGGGTGGTATTTCGTGATTTCCAAGCAATAATATATCAGCAAGAAGCTTGAGAAGATGCCTGCTAAAGTTTTGGGACTTCATTGGCGTATGACGTCCATTTGGAACACCTATTTTAGTTACTAGAGTCACCTAATTGAAAAATAGAACATATTATTTGCGCGCAGTATTTTAAGTGATTCAAACTCCCTAACCAGTTGGCTCCGAAGATGTCCATCAAAGGTATATCAAAGATCAGATCCACAATCGTAGGCACTTGAGAGAGTTGCATGCCACCTCTTCAAAGCGGAATCGCAACAACCTTAAGGCATACTCGCTGCGGAGCATAAATAGAAATAAGGCTGTAATGGGATACGAATGAAGAATGGCAAAACATAAAATACATCAATTACATCCTGGGAAGAGGAAAGCAAGAAACTCAAATCCTCGAACTTTTTTTGTACCATCCAGACTTAACGCAGCAATCTCGACGAGGAGGTCCTTTGTCAATAGATATCTGGCGTGTATCTTTCCGGGCAATCAAATAATCACCGTCCACGACAACATTCCGGGACTCCGTGAAGAATGAAAGGCTCTTAAGTTCCCTTCCCCGCTTCCACCCGCACTGTTTTCCTCCTGCCTAATTCTCGCTTTTTGTACTCGAGGCATCCATGCGGTTTATAGTCGTGGTGAGTAATCCAAGTTTAAAACCTGACAATCAAATCCACTTTTGTGCGATCCCCGACGTGATTTCTTATTGGGCCTTAAATTCACTCCCACCATTGAATCCGATTCCTCTCTCGTCTTCTTATTTGCACCGTCGAGTTACCATCCTACCTATGCACACGCTCTCTCTCCATCCCTGCTGGGTTTTAACGGGGCAATTACCGTCGAAGTGGCGGGAAGCAGGATGGCAGTGATCCCGCGGAGGAACGGTGTGAGTGTCCCTTTCGGAGAGCGTCACGGCCCTGCGCTTCCTCGCTCCTCAGTCACTCCCCCCTCCAAACTATCTCCGCTTCTCGTCCTCCCTCCGCCAAAAACCCCTCTCTCATCAGTTCGTTAGCATCGTTTCCTAAAGGATAGGAATCCCCCTGCGGTCTGGAGTGTAATAAGTCGTGACAAAGGGGCTTTATGGCATGAAAACTTCGCGGCTACAAAAAAATACAACGGCAAGGAAGCAGCCAACCTCTCTTTCTCTCTCTCCCACGCACACACTAACACGTTTGCTCTTTCTCCCTTTCCTGCCTTTTTCCCCTCTTTATCTTTGCCGTCTCTGCCACACTTCGCTTCCATCTCTCCAACCGTTCCCATCCCGCATCCACTTATCTGCCATAGGTTCCGTCATCTCTTTCTCTCTCTCTAGGCTTGCCTCCCTCGGCTCCAACGCCTGTTCTCTCCCTAAAGCTGCCATCCGCACCACAATCTCCCCCTCACCCTCTCTCCCTCTCGCTCTCTCACAGGCTTGAAACTTCTACTTTTTTACTCATCCACCACCTCTTCCCTTTTACTTTTTATGGCGCGTATATCTCCCTCTTTCTTCCTCTCACTATCTCCCCCTTCCCCCTACCCCCCACTCCGCCCACCCACCTCCTGCTTCCTTCACCCTTTAAACCACCACCCTCTCCCTTTTTGTGCCGCCTTAATGATTCCCAGGCGCCCGCCCGTTTTATTAAGATACAATCTCCCTAAAACTCCACTTTCCACCCCTCTGCCCGAGCTATTCTCCTGCCATACACTCTCTCTCTCGCACACACATATACACTCAGCCAACCCCTTTCACATCCCGGCACTCCAGAAACTTCCCAATCCCTCCTCCTCCTCCCATTGCTTCTCACTGCACCACCGGTGAACTCTTTCCTTCTTCTTTTCCTCGTCTCGCTCCTCGTCCGCACCCAAGTACGGCGTGAACTCATGTCGCTCCCGCACTCCTTGTGCTCAACACTCCCCCGCTCGGTGCAGTAGCACTTCGGGATTGCATTGCCGCCGTCCCTCCCTTTTGTCACATGTTTCGTTCATTACCCGTCGCTCTTCTATCATTTTGTCCCACATTTTTTCCAACCACCGTACGTACTTCACGCGTGAGGACGAAATGTGGGGAGACAACCCGCCCAGACCGTGGTGGACGATAACTCCATACTGCCCTTCCCCCAGTTGGACAGAGTCCCGAGAAGGGGGTGGTATCCCGCCTCCAACACCCAGTGCCCTCGATAGCGTGCTGTTTCTTCCCATCAATCTCTCACACCCACTCCCCTATCTCAGCTTGTATTCCCTCCCACTCTTGTCTTGTCCCTCTCTTCGTCCTTGGCATCCATCTCCTCCCCTCTCACCCATTCCGTTCCCCTCGAAAACGCTCCGAATTAACGAAGCAACGTTAATGGCTCATAGGCGTAGGAAGGTACGGCTTTTAAGGCGGAATTTTAAGTGAATGAGGGAATGGGGCCCCATCTACCTACCTGGCGCGTTTGGGACGTGCGGAGGCAAAGGGGTGTGTAATGCGGTGGTTTTAATTAAAATATTCCGATCCGGTGTAATTCACTCGAATTCTCTTCCTCTTTCATCGACTTGCTTTCAGGGAAGCGGTTGAAATGGCGCAAGGTGTTTACTTTTATGTCTTCGGCAGTAAATCTGCGCCGGTCTCTCAGCCAATTGTGCGTTCTCGACTTCCTGTTCTTGATTTTATGCATCTCCGATAAAAGTCGGCACTCTATTATTTACGCTCACTTTTTCCTATTTGGTGAAACTAGATAAACCGGTCAGTTCTTGTAGGGTACGAGAGGTGTCATATGAAGTGAAAATTAATACTCTGAATGATCATTTGCTGCAAGATCGATCCTAATAAAAACTAGATTCATGCTACAATGTTCTTCCATACAAATTAATAATTGCCTACAAAAGCTGATCTTTTTGAGTTTTCTTAAGTTATAACTGAAGTTCATCATTGTCAGATATAATTGTCATCATATTATTATCCTTATTTTCTAAATTAATGACATTGATGAATCTAATTTAAGCAGCCTAAGTTACATTGACAAGATTAAAACTGTTTCTGTTCATTTTGCTTTATTTTATACCGATTTTGGGCAAAATATCAATGTTTATCTGAGCCTCGAGCTACACAATTTTTGGTTAATGGTAGTTTTCTGGGGGGCAGACCAGGTAGATGGTCATTAGCGAGGGTCTCTGCTCGCGATCGTCCTAATCCGGACCCTCGCTCGGCTTCGACCCTCATCAGCGACCGGACTCTCGCGGCATGGGGCCGCGCGGAAGAAACTGTCCGCGTGCAATACGATGTTAAAAGTTATTAACTATTTAAATGAGCAACAATTTATTACCGCCATTGTATCACACGTTCTAAGAGAATTACGGGCGTCTTTTGATCGACGTTCTACGATAACACTTAACGTTTTCCATGCATCCTTCATAAATGTGCCGTTTACACTTGGCAACGTTGCATTTTCTGGAGGTTAAACGCGGTGGTTTTAAACAGCTAAGACCGTTGATAGAGGTGATAGAGGGAGATCTTGATGGAATAATGCAATAATAACTGTTGAAACATAAGTTTTAACATGTAAAAGCAGTTTAATGCATTTAAACTGTTGAGTGCTTGAAATAAATTAAAGTTATTGCCTGGAAGATGCCCTATTTGTAATGTTTAATATGTTATTTATCGAGACATTCATCCATTCTGCTAACTTCAACAGTGAATGAAATTATTAAAAATAGTATGATACTTTTTCGAACTTATTTAAAGTTTCTTACGCCATTATCAACTCCCAAGGATTGACTAGTAACAATTGCGAATCTCCGTGAATTCTCGGTCGCGTAAATGTTGACGTTTTTGAGCATTCGATAACGTTTGTTTCTCTGAATGTGTTAAGAGTTTATTTTAGCATATTTTCACGGAACGAAATGAACAACAAATCATGGAAAATCACATCCGAGACGTTCAAATATAAATTTTACATGAGAGGAAATATTGTTTCTACTGTGATCTTCTAGTCCCTACCATTAACTCGCGCGCAACTAGGCTGCTACATGGAAGAATGCTAGACAATAGATCTAGCCAATAGACAATATCGATATGGTTAGTATCTACATAGTATTAAAGATAAATTGGTTACAATTACACTTATCTACGTATTTTTATCTGCATTTAACTACCATGAATGGGTTTGTACTGTCAATACGTGCAGCATGCATTGCAGACTACTCTAGCAATATCTCACCTACCTATCCCTTTGCTATGCTGCTTAATGTGTTCTCTTACAGTACGTTGGAAAAATGATATTTTGAGTCTATCGGTGCGACAACCAATCTCTCTTACGTTATTTATCTGGTTTAATCTAGCATAATACGCTGGTTTTTTAATATATGCTTAACATCTTCACTAAAGCCATCCGATTACAATTTCTCAAATAGATTTAAACTGAACTTTAACTTACTCTCTGATAATGATTCCCACCCTAATTTTTCTACTAATTCTAAAACGCTCCAAAATCTATCGTAACACCTTTTAACGAACCTAGCTGCTCTACGCTGAACACTTTCTAGCTCTCTAATCAAACCTATTTCATTCGGATACCATACACTAGCTACATGTCTGATGTGGGGCCTGACTAGTGAAAAATAACATTGCCTTTTTGTCTTCTCATCAGTTTCCAAGTAATCTTTTTATAAATCCTAGCTTTCTCTTGTCTCGGCGGCATATGTGTCTTCCCCACGATAAATCTTTAGGGATTGTTACACCTAAGTTCCTACTTATGGCTTCAATGCTTACGATTTTTGAGTCACTAACGCTATAGTATCGCTCTATCGAATTATTCCTCTTCAAAAATGAAATAAAGACACACTTTTTAAGGCTAATTTCTAACTGCCATTTGTCGCACTACTCTTGGTATGCATCTAAATCCTTGATAAGTGATTCTCTATCTGATTTTGTTAAACCCCTGTGAACTACCGCCTAGTCTGCAAAAAGTCTAAGCTTACCACTAACTACTGTACCCAAATTGTTTATGTATAAAAAAATAGAAGCGGGTCATTTACACCACATAGGGTACTCCCGATGTGACTCTGATTGTGTCCGACATTATACCATCTATGTATAATAAACCTTCTTCTCTCGCCCACTTAAGAATTCTTTTACACACCACACAACGTCTTTATTTTTACCGATACTCTGTAACATCAAGATTAATTCGTTATGAGGAACTTTATATAATATCTTTTTATAATACCTCACGACTCTTCTTCTCATATCCTACTTGATGGTGGACCAGATGGTTTTCAATGCACTGAGTTGCGTTTCCTTATCCCCGGGCTTCACGAATTGTAGGGAAAGATTAATAGTGTCGTGAATGTACCCTAATTCTTTTAATCTGGAGTAACTCCTCAACACTCTCTCAACATTTTTACACAGCTGCGTTCACGAAGCTCTGAATTGCCTTGAGAAGCGCTCTTAGCCTGCTTAAAGAGAAGAGATTGGATAGGAACGAACAGAGGTTATTTGCATTTGTGGAATTCGAGAATCATTTTGATAACGTGGATAGCAATTCAATGCTTCAATTTCGCTTGGAATTCTGAAAATAATTACAAGCTGAATTTGAATTCTGAAAGGAATCTTAAGACAAGATGGCCAGATGAAGACAATTGTCTTGGGAATAGTGAGTGGCAAATGAAGGCCACGTATGAGATATATGGAACAGTAAGGTATGTGAAGGAGAGGAATTAAATTAATATGAGGAGGTTGGCCGATAGAAGAATCGAGTGGAGGGGTGTGTCAAACCAATCCTAGGATTGTTTGCCGAAGATGATGATGATGATTAATATATTACGTCGGGAGTAAAATACATATATATAAGAAGATCCAAGATGGTATTGATGAGATAAACAAGGTGAGAGAGATAGATTGTCGGATAGATGTTTCCATGTAGTTGTATCCTAGCAGCTCTTAGTTGTTTGCCAGTAGTGCATGTTTTACTCGTACTGATAGATTCAAAATCCCATTCTTCCCTCAAACTATAAGGGATTTGTTATCTTCATCTACGTAATACCCTGCGAGCCACCACTAGGATGTGTGGCAGGAGGTATACGAGAACAGAATAGGCAGCATAGCAACGGAATAGTTAGGGGAAATATTTTAGAGTAGTTTTCTAGTCATGTAGTGCATGATGCAGGTATTAACAACCAATCCCTTATTACTATGTAGATACTAATAATCTAGTTGCCTGAGACCCTATAGTAGCATGTTTGCATGTTTACAGTGCATGATTGGTGATTTCACCCCTTGCCACACATCCTCCCGGTGGCTTGCAGGGTATCGTGTACATTTAGATTACCAAATGTTCAGAAATCCAGCTCATCCCCTCAGAATTTTAATTAATTCTTTAATAATCGGTTTTTCTTCGGGTTCCAAATAAGGAAGACATATTTCACCTCCTTTAGTATTTGTACTTTGCCCATGTGCGGAGAAAACTCATCTATTGCAACACATCCTCGAGGATAGTCAGAACTGAGCCGAACTGACAGATTAAAAATGTCCTTTTTTCCTCGTACAATTAGGGATATGAATAGCGGTAAATATATCCAATACGAGTGTAGCAATGGATAACATTGGTAGCTGCATGTTGGTATAAGGACTTGAAGCTTCCCCCACTAACAGCATGTTTTTGCATGTACCTATGCTTTGCTATTTTTATCTTTTTTTAAATAGTGCAGTTTAGAACATAATGTAAATACTAACACTTTTTTATGCATGATATGTTGTGCATGTTTGGTGAGAATTCACCCCGTGCCACACACCTTTATGGTGGCTTGAAGGGTATTATGTAGATGTAGATGTAATAATAATATAGATGCCAATTGGATTAGAGATTTTAGAAAACGCCTTTTTAACATCATCAATGAAATCCTTTTTGAAATGCCAAGGATGCAACTTGTCAGTTGTCAGTCCGCATTTGGTATATGCTCTAGTGTGCACGGAGATATGGTGGTTTCTCGACATTCATAGACAGGTAGGCGTTGAATGGTCGGAAGGGGACAGCGGGGGGTTAATGGGAAGGGAAGGAAGCGATCGCGGAAAGCGGACTCCCCACTGTCTCTCTTCTGCAAAAACTAGCCCTCTCTCCTTTCCCTTGGCCACTGGAGGCGCCTTCGGTGTCATTACATTGCTATCAGGGTAGGTACCTTTCCGCCAACTTGTATGCATGCTTGTTATTTCAAAGGACGCTTGCCGCCCCGAGATAGTCGTAGCGTCATAGTGAAACGTGACTGTTATATCAAACTTGTTGCCATGGAGTACACATCCTCATCTACATAGTACATCTACACGATACCCTGCCAGCCACCGCGAGGGTGTGTGGCAGGGGGTGAAGATCACCAAGCATGCACTACTAACATGCAAACAAGCAACTCTGCAAGCCACCATAAAAGTGTGTGACAGGGGGTGAATTCACACCCCATACACACCTTTCACACCCCTACCACACATACTCCTTGTTGCTCACAGGATGTTATGTAGTAGTATATCTACTGTATAACCTGAAATTACTGAAATAACGAGGAAAGAAGAGGTAAAAGAATTGCTTAATGTATTTAGCGACGAAACACAGAATTAGAACAGAAGATTCGTGGAGAGAATTTCCTGAGGTCGCCCGTAAAGGTGTCAAAGAGTACACACCAACCGAATTGAGAAGTATACAGTGCCAAAGTGGTATAACACGGATGATATGAAATCATTAAAGGGACAAAGGGTATGCCACGCTAGCATTAAGAATGCAAGACAGGGACTCTCGGTAGAGGAAAAAAAAGAGTTAGTTCAAAACTATAACAAATGGAAGCATTAGTAAGGAAAGCATGGTGGCAAGCGTCATCGTACTTCAAGAGCAAGATGTTAGGAGAATATTTAGAAAGCAATTCTAAAGCGTTTTGGTCATATGTGAGATGAGAACTTCAAGGAAATAGGTCCACAGTAGGTACACACGCTTAAAAACGATAAAGGAATCAGAGTAACCAGCAGTGTAGAAAAAGCCAATACTTTAAACACCTTCTTCCAAAGTGTATTCAACTCATCGTCACACAAAGCAGTGGAACCACCGCCGAACACTTTGAGTGAGCAATGCCCGAAATAGTTATTGCATGTCGCGGAATAGAGTAGCAGTTAAAAAACATTAGTAAAAACAAATCACCAGGTCCCGATCTAATTCCTTCCAGAGTATATAAAACATAAGCTCCTGAAATAGCCCCCTATCTAGAAATAATATTCAATAAAACACTAAAGAACCACGCAGTACCCAAGGATTGGAAAGTAGCTAACATGACAGCTATTTTTAAAACCTGTGATAGGGAAGAACCTAGTAACTACAGACCCATTTCACTCACGTCAATCTCTTGTTGGGAGCTTGAGCACATTGTAGTCAGTTCAATCATGGGGCATTTGGATAGTCAGATATTGCTCATAAACAGCCATCGTGGGTTCCGGAAAGGTAGATCTTGCGAGACACAATAAGTTTTACTCGTACATTATATTTTAGTCCACGGCGAGAACAGTACTGGAGTTGATTCGATATTTTTAGATTTTAAAAAGGCATTCGATAAAGTTCCTCATGATAAATTAATCTTGAAATTAGGGAGTTTTGGTATAAATAAAGACGTTGTATGTTGGGTAAAAGAATTCTTAAGTGGGCGAGAGCAGAGGGTTGTCACAGATGGTATCATGTCGGACACAATCAAAGCCACGTCGGGAGTTCCCCAGGGCCCCCAGGGTAGCTTAGTAGGTCCGCTTTTATTTCTTTTATACATAAACGATTTGAGTATCGTAGTTAGTAGTAACCTTAGACTTCTTTCAGACGATGCGGTAGTGTATAGAGGTATAACAAAAGAAGAAGACAGGAAATCGCTTAGCAACGATTTAGATGCAATTCAAGAGTGGTGCGACAAATTGCAGTTAGAACTTAACCTTAAAATGTGTGTAGCTATCAATTTTTGGAGGAGGAATAATTCGATAGACTATCCTATAGAATTAGTAACACAAAGATCAAGAGCGTTGAAATCATTAGGTATTTAGGTGTAACAATCACTAGAGATTTATCGTGGGGAAGACACATCCAGGTACGGCCGAGCGAAGAGAAAGCTAGGATTTATGAAAAGAGTACTTGGGAAATGTGATGAGAAGACAAAAGGGCGATGTTACTATTCAATAGTTAGGCCCCACCTTGAGTATGCAGCCAGTGTATGGGATCCTAATGAATTAGGTTTGATCTGAGAACTAGACAGTGTGCAGCGTAGAGGAGCTAGGTTCGTTAAAAGATGTTACGATAGGTTGAGTAGCGTTTCAGAATTAATAAAAGAATTAGGGTGGGAATCATTATCAGACCGTAGGTTTAAGTACAGATTAATTCTATTAGAGAAATTTTAATCGGATAGCTTTACTGAAGATGTTAGGCATATATTAAGAACTCCAGCGTATTATCGTAGATTCGACCAGATAAATAAGATGAGAGAGATAGATTGTCGTACTGATAGATTTTAATTGGCATTTTCCCACGTACTATAAGAGAACAGAATAGGCAGCATAGCAAAGGGATAGGTAGGGGAAATATTGTAGAGTAGTTGTACTGCATGATGCATGTATTAATCCCTTAAATACTATAGATACCAATAATCTAGTTGCATGAGACCCTATAGTTGCTTGTTTGCATGACGGTAGTGCATGCTTTGTGATATTCATCCCCTGCCATACACTCTCACGGTGGCTTACAGAGTATTGTGTGGATATAGATGTAGATGAAAATGTTAGGCATGTATTAAAAACACCAGCGTGATTAGTTTAAACCAGATAAATAACGTAGGAGAGATAAATTGTCGCACCGATGGATTCAAAATGTCATATTTCCCCCAAACAGTAAGGGTGCACAATAAGCAGCATAGCAAAGGGATAGGTAGGGGAAATATTTTAGACTAGTCGGTAGTGCAAGATGCATGTATTAACATCAATCCCTTATTACTATGCAGACCTGCTGCCTGCCATTCGGGCACTTCTCATAAGCATTTCGTATGCAGAGAGAAGGAAATTGCTATTTTATAAATAGAGAAATGTGTCCCACTCTGATTATTTTTGTACTTTTTTCTACACAATATTTTCATTGTATGCTGTCTCCCACTCTCAAACATCATGCTTTTTGCATTTTTCTCTGCACCACAAACTGCTAAAAATCCAAAACTACTACCAAATCACACAGACATAGAATCCACACTCAACGCACCAAACCTCACTCTTTTAGCTCAAAACTTGATAAAGAGCAAAACAAAACGGATACTGAATGACTGACTGACATGCTACAAAATTAATATAGTATGTAAATACTAACAATATAGTTACCTGAGACCCTATAGTATTATGTTTGCTTGTTTAAAGTGCATGCTTGCTGATCATCACCCCCTGCCAAACACCTTCTTAGTGGCTTGCAAGGTATCGTATAGATGTAGATAACAAATAGGGCATCTTCCAGGCAATAACTTTAATGTATTTCAAGCACTCAACAGTATAAATGTATTAAACTGCTTTAACATGTTAAAACTTATGTTTCAACAGTTATTATTACATTATTCCATCAAGATATCCCTCTATCAACGGTCTTAGCTGTTTAAAACCACCGCGTTTAACCTCCAGAAAATGCAACGTTGCCAAGTGTAAACGGCACATTTATGAAGGATGCATGGAAAACGTTAATTGTTATCGTAGAACGTCGATCAAAAGACGCCCGTAATTCTCTTAGAACGTGTGATACAATGGCGGTAATAAATTGTTGCTCATTTAAATAGTTAATAACTTTTAACATCGTATTGCACGCGGTCAGTTTCTTCCGCGCGGCCCCATGCCGCGAGAGTCCGGTCGCTGATGAGGGTCGAAGCCGAGCGAGGGTCCGGATTAGGACGATCGCGAGCAGAGACCCTCGCTAATGACCGACTACCTGGTCTGCCCCCCAGAAAACTACCATGAACCCAATTTTTATATCTGTTGATGAAAAAGGTCGGCAATCTATTTTAAATGAAATTGTCTAATCACATATTCTGATAAACCTAACTGTGCGCGGACCGCTCTAAACGTTTCCATTAATATATAAATGTATAACACAGCTGAGGAAAATATTGAGCGTTAATTGGATTAGCATCTCTATTTATTAGGGTAATCAAAATAATGCACATACTTGAACGAAACATATTTGCTTGCATATTGTATCCCAAGGCTTGGAATTTGGAGGCATTGCGGCATTCTGGCGCTATTTCATTATAATAGCATCCAATTTTATATGGGGTTACGAGCACACATTTTCACCAAGTAGGTGAGGTAATATAGGAGGAGGACAATTAATATCACTAATCCAAAAATATTTAAAAATAATCAAGCATACTGAAATATGAAAGAATATATTTAATATAAATTTATTTCACTCCTTGCCGACTACGTGATTCGATATCATTACAATAAGGTATAAAATACATTAAAAACAATCATTTCAAGTTACAAGGTGAATAGGTTAAATCATTAGTTAACCAAAGAGGATTATTATAAAAGCATCCTTTTATGGAAACCTTTTGTTGTTGAATAATATAGGGTTACAAAATTAAACTACGAAATATTTAACGCCCTCTATTCCCAGGTATAAACGACTGTTAAAAAAGGATAAGTTTTCATGGCTACGTTTAACTTTTGGTGGTAATGTTAGTTTTTAGTGATGTTATTTTAAGCTGGCCAGCGTCCCTTTACTTTCACTTTAGAAGCCAATAATATCATTCCTTCATCCCATGAGCCCACATCTTGGAGCCCCAGTCCCCCCCCCCGGTGGCTACATTGCTATTGAAACTAATCCTAGCGTGTGTTTTCGAACAAGCTTAAACACAATTTCCTGCTGAATGGCGTGCCACAAAAGTAACCTCGCCTCATGCTGGGGCCAACCGTAGCGGGGTAAGCGCTTAAGCATCGAAAAACTTACTTTGTCCTTGGTTATCGGCGAACCATCTACCCTGACCGACAATCATTCCGCTCCACGCCCGAGAGAGAGAATCTAATAACGTATTCACCAGGCAGACGGAACTGTGAGATAAAAAAATAATGAAAAACAAGAGAACAACAGCATCCGCTGCGGTACCGAATGCAAAAAAAAACCGTGCAGAGTCATCGGAAGGGAAGGGGAGGGGGGAACAAAGGGAATCAGTTCTGACCCCCCTCCCACTTCCCGCCTCACCCCTTTCAATTCACCATTCAACGGACCAAGAAATGAATCCGAACTTTTGTGTTATTTAGATTTCATTGCATTTTGCCAAGATCCGAATCAGTGCATTGTGCGGCTGGCGTTGCAATCTCCACGGGGGAGAGGACACCCAATCCCTCTCTTCCCCCTCCAACCCTATCAAAGGGGTACCGACGCGGGGGGCGGTCCGGATATTTTCCGTCAACAATGATTCAAGCCCTCGCGGACGGACTTGAGCCAACCGTCACTCGTAAGACCGAGAGAGAGAGAGCACGTGTTCTCGGACCTACGACAAGGGGGTAGGGTGAAGGATGCGAAGGACTTAGCGCAGAATTAAATCAGTAGGGCCTGGGGGCGGGTAGGGACGGGGTGGTTTAAGCAAAGCGAGATGTCTGGGAGGACAATGGGGGCAGGGAGGGTCATCTCTTGAAGTCATGGGAATGGGATTGAAAGTGGCAACTTGGGCAAATAAAAAAACTAACACTTGAATACGGGAAAACCATAGCTCATGGCCCACATCCGACGCGGGAGATCATTTACGGTTCACGACGTCACAAATGGATGTTGACTCCTCTCTCTCTCTTCTCTTGCACCCGCGCAGCAAAGGTCATTTCGTTCGTCCTAACCTTAGCCCTCATCTGGCACTAAGTTATCTCTTTCTTCCACGCTCTTGGCGAAATAATATTGTAATTATTTGAATCAAACCCATGAATTAATAAAAAGTATAACTGAAGGCTATCGCTCATAAAACATCGCTCTTTGTCAAGTGTTTTTTATGTAACCCATTAAAACTGCTTTGTGTAAGTTCTGAATGCTTATTTTTTTGGAACATCTGTTAAGGGTCTCGTTATTGAGCTACTTTTTCGGCGATAATAAATTCAATTCCTTCATTTGATTGGGTTTGGTTTCCGGATCTAGGGGTAAGCAGTTATTGTGTACCATTTGCAATAGTATTCCAAAAGTCTTTTAAGAATTCCCTTTATAAGTGTTGAAAGAATGAATACCGCACGGTTATATCGAAGGCGCCTAAAAAATAGGAGACAATTTTTTTCCAATCAAGTTTGTAGTTTTTCTTGGTAAAGATTTTATCACTAAGAACTTTAACGTTTTTTTAATGCCTTGAAACATCGTAAAGGTTCAAATGAAATGATGAATTTAAAATTTTAGAGGCTTAATTCCGATTTTCTTGGAACTCTTGAACATAACGAATTCTTTATAATTCTTGTCCAATATATAATAACACTCAGATGGATGTGTGATTTGACATCAAAGGGTCGTGAAAACCAGAAAGAAATATGTTCATAATATGGTATTGATTGTTGTTGACGGCCTAGTGCGTTGACACGCTTGATTAGCTCCATAATCATTCGGAAGGGGAGGCGGCTTGAAAGAAGAATACTCGACAGCTTTTGAAATGGTAGCATTGGTAATATGGGTGAGGTGCTCAGACTCCTGAGTTTATATTACTCCACTTAGGTGGACTGTACTCTATGATGGACACGATATCAGTGCTCAAAGCTGGAAATGAACCTACACCCTCCATGGCGCCAAACTGGTGAGTTATCAAATTGGTTATCACGGCTTGCCACGACCCACGGAAACGGTATCTGCATTTTAGTGAGCTAGGACCGATCCGCTTCCGGAAATAACAATGTGCAATCTGAATCTGGGTGTCTCCTTTTCTTTTCGCGAATATTTCCCCTTCGCCGAGAGGATCGTGGTGGGGTGCTGGAAGTGGACGGACGGGAGGGTGAGGGGAAGAAAGGGAGGGTGGGGAGGGCGAGATGAAAGGACGGCGGAGGACGGCTTTTGGGAGCGTGGCGGGTGTGTGGGGCACTGACGGATACGGTCGGCGGCGCGGAAGGACGGGGTTGCTGTCTGCACGGGGGGCGGTCTATCGACGAACTGACGGGGAGCCCGCCCGTCACGCTCGCGCTGAAAGGAACAGTTGTGTGGCAGTGCAGGGGGAAGGGGACGGAGAGGGATCGGGGAAGGGGTTGTCGGATTGCCAAATGGAGGGGACGAAATTGGGGAAAGAAAGGTAAGGAGGGTGCGCTCGGGAGGGAGAAGAGGAGGAGGAGAGGGGAGAGGAGGGCTTTCGGCTTGGGTCGTTAAATGGCTCGCTGCATTCGCTAATGGTACTCCACTCTTGAAAGGTACCGGTGTTTCTATTAGTTCCGCGGTGCTGTTCCCCGTCTCCGGCATCGGTCTACTTTTCGGCGCAACAATGACTTGGGCCCCCTGTACCTTATGGCAGGGGGTGGGGGTGGGCCTTTCGCAGTCGCTTTTTGAGGGCAATCGATTATCAGTTCGGTTGTAATTAGGCACTCATTGCCCTCCGGAGCGATTTCCGTTTAAGTGCATTACCCTGGTGAATGGAAATCGGACGAGGATGAAAATTGGCCGCCGGGGGAATTCAAAGAAACGTCCTAGAGTGGCCCCAGCATATGTTGGATTTGCAGTATATGTGTATTTGAAAGGAAGTCGCGCAAGGGGCATGGTGGTGGAAATCGGGATAAATAGGGTATTTATTCGGCTTCAGTCATCAGAAGTAATGACTGGAACTGCAAAATCGTATTCCACCCTTGACTTTCAAGTGAATCTAGTGTTAAAGTCAGCTGCACAAATACGATGTTTGATGATTCGCATTGAATCATCAGAGGAGACTCATTCAATAGATGTAGAATTTCAATCCGGTTAGAGCTTAGCTATTGATAGGAAGTCTTCACAGCGGTTGGATGTTAAATTATTAGGCAAAATTGCTATGGGAATTTTTAATGGATACGACGCTTGAGTGCTGCCTCACAGAATGAACTTCTATATCCTTTGCAGGATAAATTTTGCTCTCGAGTTTTAACCATGGCTTCTAAAAGTGCCCCTTTAATAATGCTAATACGTTAATTCAATAAAGAGCCATTTACTAGGAAATAAACTCAAGGTAATCTCTTTCGCAAAAGGCAATTAATTACAAAAATTAGCAGGTAAAACAATGCCAGCAACCCTTTCGTTGTAGCGATTTTTCGGAAACCTCTATTGACTTAAAATTCACCGATTACAAACCCTGCCTCCGACCCGATGGTAATTGGAGGACTCCCAAATAATGCAATTGTGTCCTTATTAACTTTTTGACTCGGAGTACAAGTGCCAAAATTGGAATTTTTTGCGAAACCCATCGGTTGGAGATGAGCGGAAAGAGGGGAAAAATAGGGCCGATGCTTTGGAGCGGAGGAGAAGAGGTGTAGTGTGACGGGTCAGCTGAGGGAAAGAGAGAGAAAGAGAGCGTAGGGAGTGGGGAAAGGGTGGATGGAGGTTAAGGTTAAGAGGGAAAAAGTGGGGAGAGGGAGGATATGAAAGGGTAAAGAGGGTTGCTAGGGGATATTAACAGCGCCATGAATAATTAATCCCAATCCTCACCGGCCTTGTTTCCCTTCCCTCTCCTCCCATTCTGTGTCGCGTCACCCTTCCTCTGTTCTTTCACATCACCTTGTTGGTCCCACTCCCTCCCTCCAGCACTCCCCTCTCTCCCGCCCCGACTGCCACCCTCCCGCCCACCCCTTCCTCATCCATTCGTTACCTCCCACGCCCTTCCTCCATCGGTTCACTGCATCCGACTCGCGAAGGCGATTTTCGACGAAAATGGCTTTTTATTTTCCTCCTCGCGTGTACTTAGCTCACGCAGCCGGGCAAACTCCTTCCGTCGTGGGGGTGGGACGGGATATCGCCCCGCGGGAATTAACGTCCACTGCTTTCGTCGTCTCAGACTACCTCTTTCTCTCCAGCACCCCTCCCCCGTTTCTTTCCTGCAGCAAACTTCCTCTGGAAATTAACCGACTTCTTTCCGTGAAAGGACGGCGCCTGAACTTGGCGCGCCCCATCTAACCCCCTGCGGATAAAGCTGATTAAGCCTTTTCAAACTCTGGTCTCTTTAACCCAGATACAACGCAGTCGCTCTCTGCGTTTATTAATTATTCTGGAAATTGTGCGAGTAACCCTTGTAATGAGGGTTCTTTCGATGCGGATCAATATGCTGCTCGCATCTGTATTACCACGTTACGTTGATGAGGATATATTTGGACTTAGCAGTAAATTTGTGAATGTTTAACAGAATTAGATATGGGTTCGCTGTCCCCAGTGGCTGTATGCATTTCGTAGAATAAAGGATAAATAAATTGTTCAACGAACGTTAAATAATCTTTCTGGTAAAATAGTGCTACCTTTAGATTTGTCTGGTAGACAAAGTGTCTGCCTAATTGCTGAATTCGTAAATTCGTTTGGTTCACTCTCTGACATATGGCTCAATTCATATTTTGGTATTTTTTTAGGATTGATGAAATGGAAGTATCACCGCGGAAAGGTAGCAAAGGTGCTGACTGGAATAATAGCCACTCATTTTGTAATTTTTTGCAACGAAAATCAAGGCAGCTGCGAGCAGCCGATAGAAACTTTTGTCGTGAAAACAATATTTCTCCTGGCACGATATACTTTCAACATTATGAATTACGTGCTTATGACAGTGAAATTACACAAGTTAACTAAACACTATTTGATTCCAACTAAGTATTTGGAATAATGATGCAGGTCTAAGCAATTACTTTGGAATCATGAAATATTTCTTATCCGTAAAATGGGACGAGTAAGGCGGCCAAAAAGATATTTAAGACCGAACCTGACGCGCAGGATTTTCTGCATGAACTCTTATATAATTGGTCTGCAATCGTGTACTCCTACTCCAAAATGAGAAACTAAAAAAGCTAACCCACTGTTACTTTAACTTCTATGCTACCGTTATTGTTTCATCAGTTTGTGCTGCTAAAATATTTATTTAGCCAGGCTGATTGAAAATTTCTTGTTAGTTATTTTTTCATTGATTTTATTCAGTTTTCGCGCCATATTTTAGTTATCTGTTGCTCAACTGCCTTTCGTGCAAGTTTGTTTTCATGCACTCAGGCCCTTATCATAATTTTTATGTCTACCGACAAGCTTATTATTGGTAGTTTTACTTATCGTATTTAGGTTGTAGTGATATCTTATGAATTGGATCTTCTCTCTCTGAAGTGTTAAGCTGGACACTTTCAGGCATTGTATTTTGTTTCCCATTCTTCTCTAGAGTCAACTGTATTATAAACCATTATCACCATCAAGGGTCATCAATCCTAGGATTGGTTTGATGTAGCCCTCCACTCGATTCTTCTATCGGCCAGCCTCTTCATAATAACGTAGTTCCTCTCTTTCACGTCCTTCACGACCTGTTCTATGTAACTCATACGAGGCCTGCCTTTTCCATTCTTCCCGTTCACTTTTTCCTCGACGATTGTCTTCATCAGGCCATCGTGTCTTAGGATATGGCCGATTAAGTTGTCCCTTCTTCTTTTTATAGTTTTCAGCAGACTTCTCTTTTCTCACACTCTTCTTAGGACTTCTTTATTTGTCACTCGGTCGATCCATTTTATCTTCATCATTCTTCGATAGGACCAAATTTTGAATGCCTTCACCCTTTCCTTCTCCCCTGCTATCATCGTCCATGACTCACTGCCGTAAAGAAAAATACTCCAGATGTATGTTCTGATGAATTGTTTCCTTACTTCTACGCTTGTATTTCCAGCCGTAAGTAGATTCTTCTTTTGAAAGAATGCCCTCTTTGCCTGGGCTATTCTACTTACTATTTTCCTCCTTGCTTCGTCCATCATTGGTTATTCTGCTTCCCAGATAACAGAACTTTTTCACCTCTTTGTTTCTGTTTTCCTAATATAACGTTGGTATTGGCCTCCTCTCTCTTGCTGCACACCAATATCTTAGTTTTCTTCTAATTAATCTTCAGCTGATGTATGGCCGTTGTCCTTTCCATGGTAATTAGCATCTTATTCAACTCCTTCTCTGTCTCTGTCTCAACTCTTCTATGTCATCAGCAAATCGTAGCATTCTGATTGTTTCTCCGTAGTTGTTCACTCCATAACACTTCTCCTGGACTTCATTCATGGCTCTCTCGATGTAAACATTAAAAATTACGGGAAACAGTAGACAGCCTTGTCTCACACCTTTATTTATTCTTGCTTCTTAACAGCTGGGACTAGATGTTATCACAGCTACTTGGTTTTTCTACAAACTGTGGATAATTCTTCGGTCATTGTACGACACTCCAATTCCTTTCAGAATTCCAAGCATTAAATACCAATCCACGTTGTCAAAAGCCTTCTCTAAATCCGCAAATTTAATGAAGGTCGGTTTTTTCTTCTCCATTCTCTTCTCTATAAGCAGTCTAAGGGCCAATACTGCTTCTCTTGTACCCTTACCTTTCCTGAATCCAAATTGATCTTCATCCAGGAACTCCTCAGCTTTTTGTTCTATTCTTCTTCAGATGATCCTTGTCAATATCTTCGATGCATATGACGTCAGGCTTATAGCCCTAAAATCTTCGCATTACTCCGCTCTCTTATTTTTGTGAATAGGAATGATGATGGTTTCTCGAAGTCCCGGTGTATTTCTTCTGTTGGGTACATGTCGCAGATGACCTTGTAAAGATGGGCCAATGTCCTCTCTCCCTCAATCCTTATCAGTTCTGCGGGAATATCATCAATTCCAGAAGCCTTATTAATCCGAAGGTCCCTTACTGCTTCGTCAAATTTCGATCTCAATATTGATGTTCCCATATCATCCTTCTCGACTTCGCTTTCCTCTTCAACAACCTTAGTGCTGAGATTGTTCGCGTTGTATAACTCTTCCAGATATTCTTTCCATTTCTTCACTTTATCTTCATTTTCAATCAAAAGTTCTCCATTCTTGTCTCTTATAGCATTGAATCTTGCGCTCCGTTCCTTGAAGTGGTTCCTCGCTATCCTATAGGCAGCTTCTATCTTTCCAAGTGCAACGTTGTTTTATACATCTTTGCACAGATAGTTCATCCACATTTCTCAAGCTTTCCAGGCTTTGCTACTTACTTCGTTCCTTCTTCTTTTGTAGCAAAGCTGCCCTTTTTCAGTTTTCGCATTCTTGTACTTTCTTCTTTCTTCCATCAGAACTAAGACTCCTTCCGTGATCCATGGCTTCTTCTTGGCAACTTTTCTTCTTCCATGAACTTCTTTTGCGGCTTCCTGTAGTCCACATTTAATGTTTCCCAACGCTCTTCTACTGGTTTCTCAGTTAGGTCCTCTCCTATGTTGTTGTCTACTGCTTTCTGAAATTCTAGCTGATGTTAAGTATCCTTCAGTTTTTCTACTTGCCAAATGTTCTTAACTGTTTTCTTGAATTTTAGATGCCATTTCATGATCATTAAATTATGGTCGC
The DNA here is from genome assembly GCA_933228895.1 of Platycnemis pennipes. NCBI lineage: Eukaryota > Metazoa > Arthropoda > Insecta > Odonata > Platycnemididae > Platycnemis > Platycnemis pennipes. The sequence goes on from OW121848.1 coordinate 89,730,945, forward strand.
TTTCAATGTCTGCAATTGGGTAGCTTTTGCAGTCCTTCACCTGATTCCTGAACCTCTGCTTCACTAAAATGTAGTCTGTTTGAGATCTTCCTCTGTGTTCTGGCATCTTCCATGCGTATCTTCTTCGCTTGTGATTATTAAGCAATGCGTTAACAACAACTAACTTATGTTGTGTGTAGAACTCCAGTAGTCTTTCTCCTCTTTCGTTTCAGTTCCCCAATCCATATTTTCCAGCTATTCTTCTATCTTGACCTTCGCCGACGACAGTGTTTGTACTGCAGGAATCTCTTCACTCGTAGTCCTGCACTCTTCCTGAGCATTATGCCCACTCCAGCGTCATTATTCAGTGATCCGGTGCGAATAATTCTATAACTTCCACTCCAAAAGTGGTCCTCTTCGGGCCATCTCATTTCACTGATTCCTTATACATCGAGGTCCATTCTCCGTATTTCCTCCTTCAGGTTCCCCAGTCTTCCGTAGGTCCGAAGTGATCACACGTTCCACGTTCCTACCCTAAAATGACTATCACACTTAACTGATGTAATGTCTCGGATAGTCCCCGCCCGAAGATCCGAATGGGAGACTATTTCAGCTCCGGAATATTTTACTCGAGAGGGTGCCATCACGTCTTGATAATAAAGGAAAGAGTGGAGTAGCTGCGACTCCTCGGGATAGTAATGTGGTGGTTTCCCTTTGCCTTCCGCATCGCAGTTCTACAGCCGTTAAAGTAAATGTTACCACGCCTGTAGTGAAATGAGTGTCGTTGTACCGACCACTTTGGTCTCCACCTTCACTTACGTGAAGAAGAGCTGCTGCCCTCTCCTCCGGGTGATGGGAAGCGTAATTGTTGGCGGAGGTAGCCTCCGTCGCCAAGTCACGGCATCTTCACAGGTTCTTTATTATTTAAAGGCCTTCCTTCCTTACCCAGGGATAGACCAATACCCCCTCGGAATGCCATCGCTTTTTGTCCACGACTGCTTATTCGACGAGTACACTCGCTTATCTTACAGCTAACCTCTATATCTAGAGGTTGACCCACCATCCACAACCCGGTGGACGCACTCGGTGGCTTTAAGCTCAGCCGCGAGATTATAAAGCAACGATGATAATTAGATTTTCCTTAAATACCTTTCTAACAAATATCAATAAAAATATTTCAGATGATTTCATTCGTCAATGACTTTTGAAAGGGGATCCTAATGTAACCTAACGAACCCTGCCTATTTTAATTCGAAATTATCTTACTTACCATTTTTCTAATTTTGAAATGTGCATTATTCATCGTTTTTTTTGCTTTTTGTGTTCAAACCATGTACTGACCTATCAATATATATATTAATTTTGTAGCGTGTCAATCAGTCCGTCCGTCATTTTGTATCCGTTTTGTTTTGTTTTCTCCCAAGGTTTGAGCTAAATGGGTGAGGTTTGGTGCGTTGAGTGTGGATTCTCTGTCTGTATGATGTGGTAGTAGTTTTGGATTTTTAAAATTTTTTGGTGCAGAGAAAAATGCAAAAAACGTGGTTTTTGAGAGTGGGAGACAACATATAATAAAAATATGGTCTAGAAAAAAGTACAAAAAACATGTATGATAATTAGAATGGGACAAATTTCTCTATTTATAAAATAGGCATTTCCTTCTCTCTGCATACTAAATGCTTATGAAAAGTTGGTGCATAAAAGTGTAAAAAAATGCAAAGACTACTTAGAGTAGTGAAGCATTATCTGCCTGCCTGAAGTACAAGCACTACTGCCATGCACTGCTGCTACCTAATGGTAATATGTAATCAGTAGTTTCCAAACACTTTGTAAAACCTCATTTGATACTAGAACACAAAGTTCACCTCAAGAGCACACCAGACAGAGACTGGTCTGGATTCAGGTCGCAGGTCTGCTAGTCACATTTGTTAATGATTTAACGAAATGGGATAAGTAAAACTACCTATAATAGGCTTATAGATAGATATAAGAAGCATTATATAGGCCTGAGTGCATGAAAACAAACTTGTACGAAAGGCAGTTTCATTCCTTTCATAGTCATTATTAGGAAGACATACGTCTAATTTAAGTATTTCAGGTTAAGGAAAGATAAAGTGACATTAATGTTTATTTTACCAGCCAGCAAACCCATTGATCATTCACATTATTAAAAATGTATGTACAATAAAATAGCGTTTTATCGGAGACCACACTCGTAGCATTGTTAATTCTGCTTACTATGACATGCCTGGCGTAAATTGCAAGGACAATTCCATTTGTATCTATAATTAAGGATACCCGCAAACCGCTTTGAGGCTTTGAAATGTCACCGATATGATCCGTGAAGATGGATTCCGAATTAAGTTAAACTTACTCTTATTTTCTTTCACTCGATTTCATTTGAAATAAAAATTAACTCGTGAATATTCCTGCTCATCATCATATATATATGACAATAAAATCAGGACTGTGAATGAAATGCATGTTCACAATGGCCTGAGAAATGTTCGAACTAAATTGTCACAAGCTGTCAGTGTTACTGAGTTCCACAGGGTTTTATGCCAGGTTGTATCGCACGTGTTTGCTTTACGATGCATTTATGAAGGATAAATACTTCTCAAAATTGCATATATCTGTTTTCTCTTCATATCTTGAAAAATGTTTCACGTGAATACACATGCGTCGCACAAGTCATGTGTGGGGTGAAATCATTGTCACGTAATTAATTTGTTCATCTCAATTATTATCCTCTATTTATCTTTGAAGCTTTTCATGTTTGTTCCTCTCAAGAGAAACGATGACCCACACCTAGTATCAAAATTCCTTTAATAGAAATGAGATGTTGAATTACTTTAGTGCTGCTGGGAAATTACTGAATGTTATTAAGTGTTTGCCCATGGTTGTTGCCGAAAGTGAATACAATATATTCGAAGTGAATATCGTTCCCAGAAATCTACAAGAAAGGATAGAAATAGTATGGCCAAGGGTATCTGTGAAGGCACAGTATTAGCAATCGGAACATAATGTTCCTAATGAAGAAGAAACTCGTTATCTCTCTCCTTGTATTAAAAATATATGCGAGCAATTTCACTAACTGCATTTTTAAAGCCCTGCTCGCGTACGTACGACGTCTTTATCATGGTAATGTTTTATGCGTCCCCTCGATGTTCTTTCTTCCATCCCTCTCTCTCTCTCTCTCGCATTTCCATCGTTATTTTTTTGTCTTTTTGGGAAAACTCTCCCTCTTTCTTTAACTCCGTCATAACGCTAGAGTCATCTTGAGTCCCTTCATAAAAGACACACGGAGGGAGTTTCGCTGAAATTCATTTTCTCGGTTATATTTAATCCTTTACGTGGCTTAACAAGTGAGTAAGCCGTGTACAGGTACCTGGATGGGGAAGGGGGAGGGTATGCTGTGTAAGGTGGTTTGAGCTTTCCATTTAATCTGATACTTTTGCATTCCTCTCCCTTCCACTGCTCCTTCTCCTCCCCTTTTCCATCTTTTCGGCCCCTCTCCCTATTCCGCCCTTTGAGGGATTCAGCTCCTACTTAAGGATTATGCCTCCAGGATCTACCATCCCCGGGCTTAAAATCTCTTTAGCATAATACAGTCTTATAACCGAAATGTTTTCCCTTCCTTCTTCTTTCATTGCGCTCGCGAGGACATCGTGTTTTTCTCGCGTACCCGCCGATGAGTACGAGTTTTAGCGAAGCTATCTCGCTTAATTGCGTTCAGCAAATTTCCGCCGCGGAAAAATTTTGGGTTCTCACGAGTGCTCTCCACCAGTGAAGGAGGCGGGGACAAGGGGTCTGCCAATTTGTCTCCGAGCCCTTAGCTGCAGAATTCTGTTTACGTAGTTTCGCGCCATTAAAATTAAGTTTTTTTTGTTGATTTTAACGCTTTTGAAACGGTGTAATGACATCGTCCCTCGGGTAAATTGTCCGAATTTTTAATCCTACGTTCCGTTCATATTTATTCCATTTTTTAAGTTAGACAAACACTCCGCGACATTCAAACTGCCGGAATGAGACCAAAATTTTAGCATCCAACTGGGAACTGACTCGTTGGAAAGAGGTCGATGTGGTGACGTTTTTGAAGGACGCCTGGGAAAAAAGGGCATCATCTAATAATCCGTCTGGGCCGTAAAATTTTTTACGTGGGAGGGTTAGCAGAGAGCTGCGAGGTCTGGTAAGCAAGCTCAACTCTGAGGAATAATGAGGCTGGCGTATCACTCCGTCGCGACGCTAAGCAAGGGCATAAAGCAGACGGTGGGAGTTGCGACGTTCGTTTCTCGAAAAAGAAACAATGCTGTTTTCATTACTCCCCGAGTCATAACCCAAAATCAAAATGTCAAGCGGAGGGAGAGAGAGGTTAGAGAAGGATTGACCGCACTTGATCGGAAAAGTCGCCGGCATAAAAAGAAAAGAAGTGGTGTCCGCAATGTGGCCCGGTATTCCTGTGTGGGGTGCCCGTTGGCCGGAGAGTGGATCGGGGTAAGATCTTCAAGGGCCGCTCCGCGTCGTTCGCGGCGGTGTTGTCCGCGTAAAGGCGGGAGCACTCGGGAACGAGTTGTTCGGAAATAAACTTCATCCCCCTGGCCGCCGCCGTCCCCGCGGCGTTTACGAGACCGTATATCCCGGCACAAAGTCATGCCGCGACCATTGTCTCGCCGCAGCCGTGGACTTTCTCCTCATCCTCCTCCGCCAGCGAGCGGGAGACCGAACCTTTGAATCCCAGATCAAGCTCTTCTGATCCGAGGGCAGTTCGGCTGTGACCTCCTCTCCACCCTCTCATACCCATTCGGCGCCCGCTACACGGACCCGCCAATACGACTGGATTGTTAAGCTCCGCGCGATTCAGTTCGCTACCACCCAACCCCCCGACACCCACCCCCTCCCCATGCGTCGTGATCTCCGGGATGAGAGAGGGAGCCTCCTCCTTACACGACACCTCTTTTTCGTCGCGAAGCACGTTTCTGTGTGTGCGGGAGGACGGGAGGAATGGGGATCGGATCACACTCGGACGGGTCCAGTAGCGCTCTTGTCGTGTGGAATGGGTGTGTGGAGAAAATAAGGGCCGGTCTAGCGAGAAAGCAAGCGAGTGGAAGGGGTTGGAGAGGGAGTTAGGAGGTGGTGGGGGTCGTGAAATTTTTTACGAGGCGATCTTCATCCCCTTTATATCACCTCTCCCGGACACCGTAAAAAAAGAGTTTGACCCCGACCGGTCGTGGGGGGTAGGAGGAGATAGGTAAGCGGGCGAGGGTTTCGTTGACACGAGGCGGGGGGATGTAGCGGGGAGGGAATGAATCGACCCTCGAGAGGTCCGAGCGAGAGAGAGCGATATGGAAGCTGCTAGATCCATTTTTTATCCCGCCCCAAGTCCTCGCCCGTGAAGTCGAAACGTAAGGGAGGCCCACATTCCCTCCGGCGCGCCCGTCCGCAAGTCCCGGCGTCTCCGCACGCCCTCCTCGTCGCCTCATTACGGCTCGTCGGAGCGAATCCGTAAGGATCGAGGGAGGTGGCGTTAGATGGAAGAGGGGGAGGGGAAGTTGGTAGAACGGGGGACAGGATAGTCGAAAAATTGAGCGGACTGGAAAAATCGGACGCCCCCGCCGGCGACTCCTCGCCAGCAGTTCTACTCCCGCACCGAACGATGCACTCCCTTGCAGTCAACGTATGCGCCCGGTAACCCGCCCAGATGAACCTCTCCCTCCTCCACCTGCGCCTCTCCTCTCTCTCCTCTCCTCACCAATATTCCCGGCGTTCCCTCCACCGTCGCACCCTCCCATCCAACGGCCGGCGGGGGTGTGAAACAAAAAGGCGGCGCCCAGATAGATAGGGGGAAGATGCGCGTGAAAAACCATTCGATTCCTACTCCATTACTACGGGTCCCCTTTCCTTAACGGTCGTGAAAGGAAAAGCTTTCAACTCGCAGGAGCAGAAAGGCCATTCTCTCCCTCCCTTCCAATTTGGGCGCGTCGCCTTTTGACTCGCCAAAAGGGGGCGGAGGGACCATGTGGGGCCTAGAGTATGGGGTCTGGGTCGGGATGTTGGGAACGAAGGTGGAAGGAAAGGTAGGAGAATGGAAGATAGGATGATAGTGGTGGATGCCTCACCCTATACTCTCTATCCCTCACACACGTACGTTCTATAGTTTTTCCTTGCCGCCCGCACACCGTTCTAAACCTGGACCTTGTCTGTCGACCGCCTGCCCCTTTCTGTCCTTCCCCACTACCCAGAACCCCTTAGCTAGCCAACGCTCATTGCACTCCCTAAAGCACGCTGGCGCCCAACTCCCCCTTCAACTCCTCTCCAACTTCTCTTCCCCACAGTATATTTCCCAGCCATCGCCCCCGAAGCTCTCTCTCACCTTCCTTGTAATTCGTTCGGCCTCTTTCGACGGATGAAGACTTTGGTTTGACGTCGTAAATATGGCAGCGGTGCTGAACAAAAGGTTTTGGCTCAAAGGAGTGGCTACTGTCAATGATTTTCCAGAGGCTTTGGTCCCCAAATTCGAACGGAAAGCGTTCAATATCGCGGGGAAGCATTTGAGGTTCCCGTTCTTGAAAAAAAATGAGAAAATATAGTGTGGTTGCCAGACGCCCCTGTCGTCTTACAGCGTGTCTATGGTCAAGGAAAGCCACGCGGAGTGCTTGATAGAAAGCGGCCTCCGGGGTAAAACTTATAACGCAAAGAACTTGTTAGCAGGCATTTACAAATGCGGCCTAGAAAAGGTTTAGAAGAAAACTGCCTCTATTTTTGAATATTATTATTATAAAAAGCCGCTATTTTTAAAGCGAGCTAGTAGTAGTATGTACCCAATAGTAATAATTGGAGGGAGCCAACTAAGAACATAGATTAATGACACCATTTGTAGGATTGGATGGTAATAGCATAGTTGTAGGAATTATCATGGAATGAAGGAAGTGTGGTGACAAACTCGGCATAAGCTTTCTCTCAGCGAAATACACCGAGGGGTCCACGGTTTAATGTCCCATCCGATGGACGGAGTAGAGATTCACAGAGCACTCAAGTAAGGATGGCTTTAGCCGAAGAACAGTCTCTGCCTCTGATGCGATTCGAGCCCAGGCTCTCTGTGTGGAAAGTCAGTACTCAGGCCACCACAGCAACCTCGATACCGATGATATTAAGCCTAGGTTGCGATTTGCGTTTACACCATTAGGGTAAAATTAAAATGGCATATTTGTATTGGGCATCTTAGATTGTTAATATTAAATTCCTGTGCCCACAAAACGGTAGGTTGTTACGCATCGGTTTTCAGAGTATTATCCAATTCCAATTTTATGGATTAGCGTGGAAAAACGTTGGAATGGCTATTATTGTATATTTTTCTCATATCTTTTTACGTGGATGGTAGTTAGTTACTATGCTTTCTATCGGTTAATGTAAATTTAGATTCACAGAGACTTTCTTTCCACAAAACTTGCTATTTAAATTATGAAATCCTTGAGTTCTGCATATTTCTTATCATTCATCTTTATGTTAAAACGTCTTTCTTCTTCTCCTCCCTATACCCCTCTCGCCAAAATTTTTCATGCAATGACGTCCTTCAAAACATTTTGGCACTTTCATGTTCACTTTTTGGTTCCATTCACTCTCTCTATTTTTAATTTCTTCAAATAACCTTATTTCTTGCACACCTTCATCTCAAAAGCCAGCAGTCTATTTTTTCTCTTTTTCTCTGAAGTCTAGGTTTCGGCGTGATACAATGCCATGCTCCGCATTAGAAGTAATAACCATAATAACAATTTTTTTTCTTTGAGGGTACTTAACAGTCTATAAGATAAGGCCTTTCCTTTCCGTGAATGGTAAATATATTATCAGGAGTGCATCAGGGTCATCTCAAATGGCTATCCTACTATGGCATCAATCACTTAATGTAATCATCAGTGTCATTATATGTTCTTTTTTACATTGAAAATACCTATTTGTTCATGTTTTTCCTTCAACTGAATAAATTTATTTCCTAATATTTTGTTTCTCCGTGGACTCTGAGTTGTATTTCTGTTTCTTGATCCAATCATACTAAGGAGGTACTTCCTTCTTTTATCACCATTTTTTACAAATATTCCTCTTGACATTTTACTTGAACAGGCCTTCAGTCCCTAATCTGTTACCTGAGAATTTATTCAAAAGATCAGATAGAAAATAAATTGTTATTAGCTCGTTGAGACAAAATACTCGAGATGTTTTCTATGAAATTATTCTCTTCACATTAGACGTAGACTCTTGGCCAGTTGCCTTATGCCGTGGGAAGGCTAGCAAGGACCAGAGGAACTCGAAAAGTCTCACGCCACTGGATATCGAATCTGTTTTTTGTATGGTGAATCAGTAAACATGTAATTCCAGCCAATCTGGTCCCCAGCATATATGGCGTTAGTATATATGTGGCGCAATAATTCCCGTCTTTATAACCCAGTCACATCTGTCAAATAAAAGAAGCCTGAGCGTTGAGAGGAAAAAACAGCTCGAATCCTAATTTTGGCATTTGGACGAAACTCCAATGCCTAAATTGCATATTAAATGGCCCGATGACGATGAAACCGGTGGACGTAGGCGCTGGGAAAGGAAGGAACTTGAATTCGAAACTTCCGCGTCTCAGCAAAACCGTTTTTGTTTCGTTGCCATCCTAAGGGCTTAGTAATGTAATATAAGGATAAAAGGAATAATACCTACTGTATATTGAGAGGCTTCAAGCAGACTTTTATATAATTCAGGAGCTGGATGGACTAGTAGTCCTAAAACGTCACGAGATCACGTGATGTAAACAAACCAGGTGGGACGTAGGATAAAGCTGCTGGACTATTGTTGTAAAGGTAGAAGTTGATTTTTTTTACATGCGAGTGATTTGAAAGAATCTTAGAAAATATTGCAATAAGATGATGCAGTACCTACACTACGGTAGATTGTTTGAATGTCAATAGTTGTGTCAATGCTTGGTGATCTTCACCCCCTGCCACACACCCTCGTGGTGGCTTGCAGGGTATAGCGTAGATGTAGATGTATTGAATCACACCATACTGCAAAACCTTAAAAAAAAAGTCCGGGAGTATTGTTTCACAATATGTCCGAGGAAGAAGAACATTTTTCGCTTTGGGCGATTAAAACAAGTCACAAAGGAAAGAAGTTAAACCTCTCTCCAAGAATGGGCTCCTGATACCTTCCAGCCGCTTAAGTCCGGATGGTAATGCCTGTTAGCTATTTTTTAAAAAAGTAAGCGATTCCAGCGTTTTCATCTATTAGAATATAAGAATGTTTCTCAAGGTAGACATTGTTCCAGGAGGAAAAATAGTGTCCTTTCAAAGTTTTGGTTCGCCAGGATTTCAAAGATTCCCGTAACTACTGATTATCATTAACATTTACAAAAAGTACTTCTACTTTCCGCGCAGTGGACACTAAATAACAATTTCAACAGATACTTCAAAGATTACGTTCACGAAAATGGATACAATTACCTACCCAGCTTCATATTGACAATAGCTATAAGCTATTTAAACGTATTTCCCTTGTTTTCTCCACCGCAGTAGCCTTCACTCTTCTTTTAGTGAGGGACACATCACGCTTCCACATAAATGCTTTCGCTTCAGCTGTCCATAAGTCAGAATATTATGGCGACATGAAGAGACTTTATCCTTCCCTTTGCAGGTGGCTGCCTCTGAAATCTCCAGCGACCTTAAAGCACACTTGATGTCAAAATTTATTAAATTTTAACGATTCTTGCAACAGTGTTCTTTTGAGTGATCCCGCGTCAGGTTTTAAAAAGCCAACGTTTCCTCTCCTTTGCCGGAGACCTAGTCAGGGCTAATGATTTTTGCCTTAATTACGCATCAAATTTACCGATTCTTTGACCACTACAACCCTTATAATCTGCTTTCTTCCATAGAGAACAAGTTTCCACTAAGAAAAATTAAGTGGAAAAGAAAAACTAGAAAAAAATAGGTGATAATGAAATAGCATAGCCATAGGCAGAACATTATTTTATGTCTCCCGATTTTTCCTACAGCTATATCCTTCGTTGTTTGTCGATTATTTCAGTATTTAACAAAGCGTTACTTGAATCTGCAAAATGTGCTAATGCTCGCTCATATGTTGACTGTAAGCAATCATTGTTTTTTCCACATGAACGCTAGAGACACCTGGTGTGTAGCTGGTTAATTGTGGTGACTAGCTAATTAATTAATAAGCCACGCGTATTGACTACTCGTCGTCTATCACTCACGTTCCTTAAAAATAAAACTTCATGACGATCCATCAAGATTGCGTGAGACATAAAAACAGAAATTGCACGATATTGGAAATATTTTTTAAAAGGTAATATCACCACCGATTGCGTAATTTAGCCTGGGGGAAGTAATAGTAACCATAAATGTACTGATAAGTTTGCAATAGCTTGCAATAACTTATCCAAACTCGAGGTTCTAAATACGGTGGCACCCGTCGTACTTACAGCATATACTTTCCTCACTTTATGCAGTTTTCTACTATTTAATTCAAAAATGTGATTGATACCTTTATTTTAAGCTCGTTTTGATTAATGGAAAAACATGCACTTAATATGTCCTTTAGGTGAAACCTTACTTTTTGCCCTCAGGAAGATTTTCTTTGACTTTCTCCTCGAAAGGTAGGCCGTACTAAGCCTAACCCAATTCAAAGCCCGACCAGACTACATCCAGGTAATCCACCAGGAACACCTACGATTCTTCATCATTTAAATGGAGTACTACTGTATGGCAGCGAAGCGTGGACGATAACAGCAGCAGAGAAGTCAAGGCAGGAAGCATGAACATGAACATTTGAAATGTGATGCTACCGAAGAATGATGAAGATAAAATGAATCGAACGAGTGACAAACGAAGAAGTCCTAAGAAGAGCGGTGGAAACGAGATGTCTACTGAAAACTTTAAAAATAAGACAGGACAACTTATTCTGCAATATCTTGAGACACGATGTCCTAATGAAGACAATCGTCGAGGGACAAGTGCGCGGAAAGAATCGAAAAGGTCAGCCTCGTATAAGATGTAAAGAATAAGTTGTGAGATTGTAAAAGAGAAGAATTACGTCAATATGAAGATTTTGGCTGATAGGATAATCAAATGCAAGGCTGCGTTAAACCAAGTTTAGGATCGCGGACAGATGATGATGAATCTTTAAAATAGACGGAAGAATTTTCTTGTACAGAAATCAAAAGTATAAAAATTATCATAAATATCATTTTACGGTAGAATGTCTTAGATGTGTATCCCGTTTTTGTTTGCATGGTTTTATCCCGCTATAACTCTTCGCCGTTTATTTTTCCGGGCACAATGTCCGAACTACCATGTGTACTTAAGGTTGTGTACGTGTGGTCGTGCCGTGAGCCCCACCTCATATCCTACCCGGTGGAATTTATTCCCCAAATTCACTTTCCCAACCTTCCCACCTCCACTTCCTCCCGCTCCCTTTTGACACGCGCTGCTGCTGTGGCGTCATTAAAGCAAAATAGCGGCTTATTATGCTTTCACTTCGCGTCCGTCTGCGGGTCTCCTCGCCTTTCATCCTCCGACGCCCACCCTGCCCTATCTGATACATTGTCTCTCTTCCGCCGGCCGTCTCCTCCTCCTTCTCGTCCTTATCCCTTGCCCAACCCTTTGTGCATCATCTTTTGCTCCCGGGGACCCTCTTCCATATCCGTCACCACCAAAACACTCCTGAGACGGTCGGGACCCCTTTTCCTGCCTGATGACCTCTCCATTAGCCATCTCCTTTTGCGGCTCATCCCACGCGCTGGGAAACCCCCTCTCCCTATACTGAATGTGCCCGGCATACTTTATCCGTCCAAGTCTCCTTGTTGAAATTCGAGATTTATACATGGCGAGGGTGTAAAAAAATTTTCGTTTCTTTTTCACTGTGCGCTCGCCTTGCTTTTCTCGGTTAAATGAGTGGGAGCGGGTCGAGGTACGGATTTAATTGAAATCTTGCACTGCGAGGAAAGGTTATCACCGACGCTCTGCCGTGAGCGGGTGGTGGTAATTAAAGACCCCGACGCCTGCTGCAGTTGTTACTCGACTCTTTCAACCAGAAACTGCAATGGAATTTCGGGGCGTACCTTCGTGACTCGGACTTCCTTTTACAAAAGGTTCGCTCACTAAGGGAAAGTTGTGGCCCATTCGTGAAAACGCTCTTTCTCTTGCGAGCTCTGTAACAAATTTAATACGCAAATAGAGTATAATCTTTAATAATAGGTCTGCACTAGCAGAGATTAACACGCATTTGTAATGCTTTTCGCATTCGAGCATGTTTCATTAAGCTTACATTCGTTTCCGTATGGCGTTGAAAAGGTTAATTTACTGTTTTTTGAAGATGATTAATGTTTGCTTTAGTTCTTTAAGAATATGTTGATAATTCTGGAAGGGAAACTCTATTCACAGTTTTAATATAGTAATATGATATTAAATTTGGGCTATCACTTATTTGTTGAAGGGAAAATCCCTTTATTTTGACATTTTTTTAATCAGATGCTGTCCATTTTTCGACTCATTACATGGCTTGCTGTTTTGCATTTTCATTTGCCCTATTACTTCCATACATTTGTTTGAGTTTTTTCCCCGAGTTTTTCCTGCTTTCCACGCCTCCATGTTGCTCCGCATAACTCTTAAACCAAAAACCCTCTCCCTCAGGATCCCATGATATTAAGGAGAACGATAATGGCCTCGGCTGGACAGAAAAACGTAGGAAAAAAAAGGTCATGACCCTCTCGGTGCCGGTCCCACCGTTTCCTCTCCTCCCCCCGTCAATTCCCGGGCGAGGCCGACTGTGGGTGTCCCCGGCACCACCCTCACGCAGTTCTACGACAGCCATTCCATGCGCAGCATGCCCTCCACCCCTCACGTCCGTTCCCGCCCTCTGTATACGCTCCCCGCCCCAAGGGAGGAAACTGAAGAAACCACCGACCACCCTCTCTCTCTCTCTCTCTTCCCATTCCTTCCCCAATATCACGGCTCTACCTTTCCTTCATCTCGCCTCTCCTCGGCGCCTGCCCTGAAACACAGCTCGCCCCATCAGGCAGACGTCCCTTTTTCCCCACAACACCCCCGCCCCTCTTGGTCCCTCGGGGGACGCAGAAGTTTATCCTCCGCAGTGTCTCCTTTAGCCAGTTCCCTCCCCCTCACTTAACCCACTAACGAGGAGGACGCCACGGGTCATAGGGGTGGGTGGGTGGAAAGCTGTTGGCGTGGGCGGTGGTGTGTGGTGCACGGGAAGGTGTGGGTGTCTGTGTTGGATCCGCGATGCCCCCTCCTTCTGCTTCCCTTTCACCTCCCTAATTATCCCATTGACTCCCGCGCGTCCGTTTTGGACTTTTCTCCGCCGTGCTGTTCACGTCTCCGGCGACGGCCCCCAATATCCCTTCGTTCCACCCGCTCGCTCCCTCCCTCCAGGGCCGCCGCCCCACGTCCCCGCCCCCGGTGGACCTCGCCCCTCGCCGCCCACGCGCGGGTGTGGAGGGCTTTGAGCACGACGAAAACACAGGGTCACAGGGCGGGAGGAGAGAATTCCACAGAGAACTAGTCCAGTACTCGGCTGACATCCCTCGTTTAATCTCATGATTTAGCATGCGGCATCAAAGGGACGTGACTGTTTCATTTAACGCGAAATATGTAAGAGCAGGAGAAGCAGCAAGTGATAAAAAGAGTTTTCTTCCAAATCAGTTGCTGTCAGGGTTGATCATGCAGGAAAACCCGCAGTCAGCTTTAATCAAAGTTTACGCTTTTTGTTTTTTTTGGATCTAGTACCTTCAAATGCCAAGCAGTGTTATTTACTGTAGCTTAAAATGAATCATAGCGTAATGAGTTGCTTTACGTTTTTAAAAAAATTTTGCAAAAATAAATTCTATATATTTTTATAGGAGATTGACCATGATACTTTTAATGTTAAAATGTATGTTTAATTGCTACCTTTGTAGTAATCTCTCTAATATAATGAGCGATCTGTCAGGGCTCAGCAATGAAAGCGAGCCCTGTCATTTACATGGAGCTTGAAAGATTTACTTTTTATTTTCTATAATCCTATCTTTATTTTCATCATCTGGTCATACAACTGATCAACCACACATCAGCTATATCAAGGAAGCGCGCTAAAAGACGAAAAAGAACCTCAACCACATCTCGATACTGCTTTGAAAATCAGAAATAGGCATTAAGTCGTTTTCCAGAGCTTAGACTTCTGTGAAATATGCAAATCCTATAATTTTTAAATGGATTTGTGAACTGTTATATTTCATTATTGCCTGTGAGGGAGAGTTTGGCAGGCCGCATCACTATCATTCAGAAACGTGTAATACCGCAACGGAGAGAGCACAATGAAAGCGGAATCTCATAGGAACTTCTATGAAGTGTTGACGTGTATTATTCACGTAAAATTTACTCACATGGTCCATGATGGTGACTGATGTAAAACTCCCATTTTACCCTGCACTTATTTCACTTAAATCTTAGTGGGTAAATAGAAGTAGGGAGGAATTCTTATGTGAAAGTGAACGAGATGCCTTTTATTTTTCAGCCTTGGCTTTGCGAAGACTTTTATAACGTTAACCCTAAGTTATAGCCGGAGTGTTTTAATTCCGTGGTTACCGACGGACCCAATTATGTGAAGTATGTTCGAATGTCAGATAACTTGATGAAAGTAACAGCTAAAAAAAATATAAACAGTCACAATGTAGGCAATTCCCCCCTCGGTGAAAGGCGCCATGGGTTCCACGTGCCTCATACGACGGACGAATACACAAATGGAAGTTAAACCCACCAGGCAATCGAGCACGGACTGGTACGCCAAGGAAAATCTGCTACTGTCGTGAGTCAAAATCTGACCCTAGGGGTGGGAAGCAGTTCACTAGCTACAACGCCAATCCTATCCCCAAGATAAAAAGAAGCCCACTTGAGTGCGTGGGGCAGAACATTTTTGTATAGTAGTATGTATATTTTTTATAGTAGTATAGTAGTAAATAGGAATCAAAGGAAGTCTAAAGAATGGTGTAGGTGTGATGGCTAGGATAATTGTCTCCGATCCCCCAGACTCCGCGACTCAACACAGTGGCAGAGATTTTTCATTAATCTACCAATCCCTAATTGAGAGAGGACTTCTAAGTAGAGAGTACAGGTGGATGGGACGTTAACCGTGAACTCCTTGGCACTTTTCGTTAAGAAAAGGGTAATAGCGAAACCAAATTTCTCTCCAAGCTTCCTCGGTTTCCAAAAAATCCTACCTATAACCAATTACTCTACCTGTCCTAACTGGCACACATAACATTAGCTGTCTGACTCATCTCTCTCTAATACTATTGACGCTAGGGACGACGCCTAAATGGACACATATAGTTCAAATTTGTAATTCCTCTTTAAGGACAGATTTCATCTAGTAACACTAGTCTGTAACACTATCTGTAACACATCGTAGGAAGTAGTCGTCAAAGGAAAATAAGAATCGCAATTGTCCTCAAGGAACCATCATGGATCCTCGACTTAAATTTCACAAAGTCCCTCTACCGTCAAAGATCCCGCAAAGCGGAGCACAAAGAAGTGTTTACACGGGTGATCGTCGAGAGCTGCCTTTGGCGTTGATTTCCTCGCGGATTCACGTTCGGGAAACCGAACTCTCTCGAGTCACGGGAGCGCATTACGCTCTCGGCCAAACGTGCGTTGCGGTGGATATGGTACAAGAAACGAAGCGTCACAGGAGCCCTGGAGCTGGCTTTTGTCCCTCTGGATTCCCTGGTCGTGCCACACCCAAGGCAACAGCCGACGTGCACCCCGACTCCTTCTCGCCGTCCCCCACCGCAACGCGACCGCCCTCCCCCAATCTCCACACCTTGGACGCGACGCGCCTTGGACTCCGCCCCTCACTGGCTCCCTCCTCCTCCTCCTTTCTTCCTCCAAACCCCCCCCACCTCTGTCTCGCCCCTGTGTCCTCGTCCACTCTGCCGTCCGACGTTAATTAAATGCAAGTGTGGTCCCTCCACCCACGCCTCACGATACGGATCGTCCGCACGGTCCTTTTTCCCTCTCTCCCCATCTCCGTCTTTCCTTTCCCTCTGCATCTCCTCCCCGACCACGCTTCGCATCCGCGCTAACTTGTGTCCCGCAAATTTCTCACCTTCCTATATCTTTCGTGTGTCGCTTCTTCTTACATCTCCTCTCATTATTCTTCTCCGCCTCCTTTCCGTGTGCCCCATTCTCTCAACCGCAACTTCAGGATTGAAGGCTATGTCTAAATCCGTCTATACATGTCCGTATCCGACCGTCATAAACGCCATGTCCACACGGGGTGGGAGGGTTGGCCAGGTCGATATTGGCGCTTTAACTTGGAAAGCGTTCATGCACGTACCAACGGCAATTTTCCCTTCACAAACATTTTGAAAGTGCGAATGTCGGAGGAATTAGTGGTTTTCTACTGAATATTCTGGATGGAAACGACGCAATTTTTGCATCGTCTTCTTCCATTTATATATCATTTTCGTTTTATGAGCAGCTAGTAAATTTCATCCTACCGATTCATTGAAATACAATACAGAACGATTTAACATTAGTTTCAAGCCGGTCGCAGTAGTCAGGCCGGTAGGAAATTAATTTAGCAATGTAACGATTATGTATTCGAATCTTACCCAGGCCTGTGTTTTGTTTGTTAAAACTAGATTTAGTATTAACTTACGTTAAATGTTGAATTATAGCACAAGCATTGAGACAGCCTTAAATCAAATGCAACTTATTAGGTACAAAAAGCAATAACCATTGAGGCACAAGAAGAAAAATGAAGCTTATTAAAATGAAACAGGTTTGCTGTTGTGGTTAGGTAAAGAATGCTGTCATTTGTGCCATTAAATATAGTTAGGTTTCTTGTCATGGGTAGGAGATTTTAAAGGTCAGTAGATCTCCACATGGTGGATCTCCACAAAATGCACCAAGGGGCACACGTCTCATCTGACGATCGAGCAGTGCCTTTGCAAGGGTAGTACTCGGCGAGCACTGCCCTTAAGTTCTCTCCCCACAGCACGTGAGTGGTGACTTCAAGTTTCCACTGCAAAATTTATGCTACCACCTGAACGTGAACCCAGACCCTCGGGTTGAGAGGTTATTACTATAACCACAGCGCCGC
Organism: Platycnemis pennipes; assembly: GCA_933228895.1. Lineage (NCBI taxonomy): Eukaryota > Metazoa > Arthropoda > Insecta > Odonata > Platycnemididae > Platycnemis > Platycnemis pennipes. Next base: position 89,748,066 of record OW121848.1, read on the forward strand.
ACGATCCCACCAATTCCATTCTTCCCATTTTTGGATGCAATAAACCTCTTTACGGAGCGTGGGTTAACGTTATTTTCCGTAATTCTGAGCTTTGCCTCGCGTACAATTAACTTTTATTTGAGTAAGCTCACGCGCAGGGGGTAGTGGCGACGTCATAGAGGGAGGGGGGGGGGCGGTGGTAGGGGTAAGAAAGGCCTGCGTCACCCCTCCTGCGTGCCGTGGACACGGAGGAGCTAACTATGCGTTAGTCTCTCCAATCCCCTCTCCAAACGCCCTGGTTTTGTGCTCTCCGAAGGAGGGGAGAGGAGTCGCGCGATGAATCACGGCACTGTTTATTCTTGCAGAAAAGGCAAATATGTAAACTGCGACAGTAGGCGACGGTTATGAACGGAATGTGTTTATTCTGGTTTAAAAGGTGGGTCATTGTAATAACCAAAAGTACATTTTACCTTTTTCATTGACGAATATTCGTGTTATCCAAGAGATGAAAGTTCTGCAAACACTCTATTCGGGGATGTGTAATCGCTCGCTGCACCAATTTCGGAGCATTATGTATACGTAAATTAAATTTGGCAAGGTTATCGTCCATTTGATCGCTGAATTCTGAGTGAGAGGAAGTCATACTTACATAAACACTCTTGGCTGATATTCTCCTCTGCATTTTTTATTATTGTTACTTTGTTACTGGAGCAAATTTGTTTCTCAGTCTTAGAAAGTAAAATCTTCGTATGTACCTATTTACAAATATTTCCGGAACACTTTTAGTCTTTGATTATAATGAAGTGGTGTTAGTAATTGATCATTCGCTAAATGAATGGAACTATATTTTAGAGTAAGCCGAGTAAAGAGAGGTGATATTATTACGAGTGGATTTTTAAACCCTCCAAACCCTTAAATAATTACTGCGAAAGTCATCTAATACACCAACTTGATTGACCTTGGCGATCGTAACGGCGTCCCAAAATATTTGTTGTGGTTCTCCAGACTAGTAAACTTAAACCGTGCATTGTATGGAATCAAAATGTGATATATCGATGATCACTCGTACTCTATCTAGTCATTATTGCCGGTTGTTCCCCCAGAAGGCAGTTATTTATTTCATAAGGAAACTCTGACCTGCTTGGAAATTTCGTAGGTTGTTCGACTGTCGACATTAATTTATCGTTATTCTTGTGGTTCTGCTGCAGGAAACTTGCTGCACATAGTTCTAACAATTTATGCATTTCCATTGTACAGTAGGTAAGTGCAGTTATTTTATATATACATTAGTATTTGGTTATCTATTTGATTAACATTAGAGATTGGCATTAGCCTACTGTGGATGACTGCGTTACGTAAATACCTTTCCTTTGAGAAAGTACTTTTGCACTTTACTGATTATTTATAGTTAGAGGATTATCTCCTCTTCACGATATTTATTCCGAAGGATTGCATTGTGATATTTCTCTGATTAACCTAGCGTCTGTAAACATTGATCCACCCTACTGACGAAGCACGTTATAGACACAGAAATACTTGACCAAAATCGTCGTTATAAACTATGTAACTGACAAGCGCACAGAAAAAACATTCAATTAATGAAGTGATTTTTCTCGTTATTAGTCTATATTTTTTCCAATTAACTATTTATTCGAGAATGCAAGTACAGAAGCATTTAATATTTATAACTCGTACGATGTGAGAGGATACGGAAAAAGTCAGCCTAACCAGAAACATACGCTCGTTACATCCAGTAAAATAAAATGGGAAATCGTTCCTTGTTGCGACTTAATTTATCAAAGGTTTCTTTTTTTTAGGAATTACAGCTCAGTGACGCAAAACATTTAAACGACGTCGTAATACACGCCGGGAGGAATAAATCGACACGTGAAAAAAAGTGGAAAAGGAATAGAGAACAACGAACGCATTTACACGTGCTCAGCTCGAAGGTTAGTAGAAAAAAAAACCCAGTCGTTTCTCACGATAACGTAATACTTCCCGAACACGACGTAATTGAAACCGAATCGCACTTTTGAAGCGTAACGACTTATATAAAATAGGAGTGGCCGAATGATAGCGGAGGATTGGGGGGAGGGTTGGAGAGAGAGAAAAAAAAGACGAGTGGAAACAAAAGAGTATCGTGCAGAACAAGAACGAAGCGGTGACCGTGCGTCCCCATCCCAGTGCGAGAGAGTGATGCAGCGCGCACTCGCGCAAAACTCTCCGGGAGTCATTACGGCGCGAAATTGAACGAATTTGTCGCCACCCTCTCGTGGATTCGCCCGACCGCCACCTCAATGGCCTTCCGTCTCCCCCCATCTTTCCCGCTGCCTTTTATAAATCCAAAGCCCGCTAACAAACCGATCACCCGCCGAAAGGTAGAAGGGTTAGGGGGATAGGAAGCGAGAAGGGGGTGGAAAGAACTATACTACCCGCACCGCTCGTCTCTTCCCTTACTCATTCCCTCCTCTAGCCTCCCACCCCTAAGTTGTTCGTTTTTTGCCACGCTGCCCGGAGATTAAACCTCCCTGAGTTATCTCTTTCCCTCCCCCGTCCCCGGCACCTAACAGTTGCAGTGAGAACTAATCAGCGGGAAAGTCACGTTGGAAGTCATTTGCGCCATTAAGGGTAGGTAGAAGTGGTAGAATTATGTTTAAGATATTCCAGCTAATGAGGTTTTTTACAACATTACCTAAACTTAATGCCTCGATGAGCAAGACATGGATGTCCCTGAGTGGAACTCGAACCCGAGATATTTGAACTGCTATGGAAGATGCAGGAATTGGAGTGTCCGACAATCACCGAAGAATTATCCACAGTCTGTATAAAAACCAAGTAGCTGTGATTAAATCTGGACCCACCTATGAAGAGGGAAGAATAAAGAAAGGAGTGACACAAGGCTGTGTACTGTCTCCTGTAATTTTTAATGTTTACTTCGAGAAAGTCATCAATGAAATCAAGAAGTCTTCTGGAGTGAATATCCACGGAGAAAAAATTAGCGTGATGCGGTTCGCTGATTACATAGCACTCGTAGCATAGACAGAGAAGGAGCTGAATAAGACTCTAATAACCATGAAAAGGACAATGGCCAGATATAATCTGAAGATCAATAAGGAACAAACTAAGGTATAGGTGTGCAGCAAGAAAGAAGAGGCCAAAACAAACGTTAAACTTGGAAAACAAAAACTGGAAGAAGTGAAAGAGTTCTGTTACCTTGGAAGTCGACTAACCAGCGATGGACGAGGCAAGAAGGAAATGGGCAGCAGAATAACCCAGGCAAAGAGGGCATTCTATCAAAAGAAGAATCTGTTTACCACTGGAAATACTAGCGTAGAAGTAAGGAAACAATTCATCAGAACGTACATCTGGAGCGTGTTTCTCTATGGCAGTGAGGTATGAACAATTGCAGCAGCGGAAAAGAAAAGGGTGGAAGCATTCGAAATGTGGTGCTACAGAAGAATGATGAAGATTAAATGGATCGGCCGAGTAAGTAACGAGGAAGTCCTAAGAAGGGTGGGAGAAAAGAGAAGTCTTCTGAATACCCTGAGGAGAAGACGGAACAACTTAATCGGCCACATCATGAGACATGATGGCCTGATGAAGATAATCGTCGAGGGAAAAGTGAACGGGAAGATTGGAAAAGGCAGGCCTCGTATGAGATACATGGAACAGGTAGTGAGGGATGTAACATAGAAGAATTACGTCACAATGAAAAGGTTGGCCGATAGAAGAATCGAGTGGAGGGCTGCGTCAAACCAATCTGAGGATTGAAGACCAGTGATGATGATGAAGCCGAGGCTGGCTTCACTGTCGTTGCAGCGGTAAACTTTTCGAGGAAAAGAGGAAGAGTAGAAAACTTTGGGCTTCAAAATTAGTATAATTTTAACAAAAGTCGGCGGCAAGTACGTAGCTCAGCTTTCTAATCAATGGACGACGCACTGGCCTTCTAGTGCTCTTTGTACCTGATCTCGACCCATTAGTGTAGTGGCTAGAGTGCTTGCGTCCTATCCCGAGTGCCTGGGTTTGATTCCCTGTACGTCTACGTCTACGTAATACTGCGAGGTACCACAAGGGTGTGTGGTAGGGGGTGACGAAAACCAAGCATGCACCACTTGCATGCAAATAAGAGCTATAATGCTACTACTTCATGGAGTACCTACTGTGCGAAGTACTGTAGTGGAGGGTTTTTATCAAACAGGTCCCATTATTTTACTAAGTGGGCGGCATTTTAAGTATAGCAGACTTCACTAATTGTAAGAATGGAACTTAAAACCAACACCTGTCATTGAGAGTTGTCTATTGCCGACGCCGAGTTTATCTCTTCTCCTTCTGCACTCTCAGTGTAATAACCTTTTCCCATACACTCATTTATTATGGTAAAAAAATATTCTTTAGGATCCCAAAAACAACTTCTGGTGTTCGCTACGAGGGATTTACGAAATGATCAGAATTCTTGAGGTAAATCTCTGTTGCAATCGGGTTTCGATCTCGGATCCTCTGAATAGGATGCTTGTACTCGAGACAGCACACAAATCGAATGCCCCATCATTCCTCTAGTTTCTCTTTCCCGCATCTTCTTAGAGTCCCTTTCCTTGCTGTCCATTCCCCTCCCTCTCCTATCTCGATTGTCGCACGTTTCACCACCCGAATTTTTTCACTTTCTTTTTCTCCAGTCTTCTTCGAGGTCTCTTCCCACGCGAGAAAAACCATGGCCACCTACCTTCCCACTCCCATTCCCGCTTGTACATGCCTCTCCTCCCTTCAACCCATATGTATTCATTTTTTTCGCCTTTCCTCCTTTAATCTCCCCTCCCCGTCTCGTCTCTTCTCACCTCGTCCCTCACCGCCGAAACCCCGGCCACCCACTCCGAGCGCCCCTCCGACCGAACACACCCTCCCGTCCTCTCCTCGCCACCCCACCGCCCCCCTCGCGACTCCACCCATCGCGCGCCCTTCTCGCGCTTTCCGACCAACCCTTTCTTCCCGTCATCCTATCTTCTCTCTCGCTTTCATCGTTCTCTTCCCCCACGAGTGCGAAATCCAGACATCCTAAGGTCTTTCTCTTCTACCCTCGTTCAAATCTCTTCTACATTCACTCCATCCCAACTCATATTATCCCTTCAACATTTAGGTTTTTGTCTGAGATCGCTCACACCCGTTGGTTATTCTTTCTTTTCCTCAAGTACCGGTTGTAGTGGCAATGTCCACGTTACGTCCATAGCTGGTAATTAAGACGTCATGAATTCTGATCATTCCTCAGTCATGGGGTCGTATTTGTTTTAGGACTAATTAGATTAGACGACATGCAAATTAACCATAGAAGACAGAGCCCCTTAAAATCTAATTCTATTAATATAGTTTTCCCTGAAAGCATTTTATGCTTGTTATTTCCCCTCTTTTACATATGGTGCATGTTTAATATGGTTTGAATAATTAGACAATCCCTTTTTTGTAATAGCAAATGTAATAACTCAGTAATTACAAACCATCCAAGAGGCCCGGATTCAAATTATGGAGTATGGTCTAGACTAGTTTAGACGAACATATGATTAGGGGTTTTCTAGAAGCTAGATTATTTGGTGGTACAAAAGGTAATACATATTGTTGACAAATCTCCTCCTAGACAAAGTATTTGAACCCCAATCATAAATTGAATTTGTATATGGTGAGCTCTTTTGGATGAAACATGTGGTCAATTGCTATGCAGTTTTTCGTCCTAGTTGTGGATTTGGTATGACATTTTTTGCATGGTTGATTGTTCAGTTCCCTTTCAAGAAAAATATTCTAAGCAAAAAACTGATGATTATTTGTTTCGAAGCTCTTAGGTTTTTGGCAGGCTCGTTAATTTACCATTGGAGCGTCACTCTGCCTGAGCGATGCAGCATGAACTTCTCCGTGTTGTGTCATCTACTGCGATTCTACCCTTCAGCGTTCTATGTACTTGGCAAAAAGCTAATCCTGTCCAATAGAATCCTTAAAAAAAAAGCCTTGTTTCCTATTAATTGATACTCAAGACTCATGTTCCAATAATGGTTGGTATTAGAAGTTTTACTTATTTTGATTCCGACTTTTGAAGTAGCTTTAAAACAGGGAATAACGATTAAAATGTGCTTAGATAGAGGGGACCAAAGCAGTGGATTGGAAAACAAATAGGCATCTCCCTCAGAGTACAAGGCTTTTGAGCTCGAAATCCCATCATAAAATTTAATTTACGCTCCTACGAGATTACAATCGCCACTCCGAAATAAAATGAAAGGCTTGTACGGATGCTTTGTTCAACCCTCCTCCCGACGACCCTGCGATCTCTCATTTAATTCCGAGAAACACCCGTGAATTCCAACCGTGAATTTGAGTATGTCACGTGTTTTAACGCCGATGGTGCGTAATGATGGCCAAAAGGAAAAAAAAATAAATAAACAAGCGTTGCCAAAAATCGCCTCCGCACATTGGAGGAGGTCTCCCGGCATTAAACTCTCCGAATATTGCCGCGCCTGGAAACTGCTTGTGTCCACCCATCCTTTGGGCTCTCTCTGGCTAGCTCGCTCCGCATCCTCCCACGCAGTAAAACCTCTCCCTATCCACGTTCCCACCCCAACACCTCGATCCGCGCGTGTGGATTGTGTGTTTTTGCGCGTGTCGGCGCGTTCTTTTTTCCCGCACTCCTTGCGTGTGTGCAGGTGTCCTCCACCTCCACCACCGTGCCTCCTCCACCCTCCTCCACTCTCGTCGCACTCCACTCGACCATTCTTTTTCCCTTATCTCACTCACCCCTTTTCCCGCCCTGCGCATCTCCTCACGCTCGACCCCCACCTACCCCTCCACACGTAGGTATTCACGTTCCCCGCCCCCTCCAACATCCTCTCTCTCCCTCGCTTTAACACCTACTTCTCTCCCTCAGTCTCTCTCTTTCTCACTCTTTCTCTACCTCCCACCATTCCCTTCCGCAGACACCCACCGGCCCTTCCCCACGCCCACCCACCGAGTTCCTCTTTTTACAGCTTTCGTTAATTCCTTCGCCTTTTTTGGCGAGGCGTTGAAGAGTGGAGACGGCGGTGGGGATCGTAATTCTCGTTTTTTTCCTCTTTCTCTCCATCTCCTGCACTCTCTTTCTCTCACCCACGTATATCCATCCATCTCCTCCCCTTCCGTTCCGTCCCTCTCTTTTGCCCTTCGTCCTCCCATTTCATCCGCGTCTCCTTAATCTCTCTACTAGTCTTCGCGTGCATCCACTCACCCGTTACCCTCTCTAATTCCCTCCCATACCCCTTCGTCGGTGCTTAACTCCAACAACGCTCCCGCCTCAAACCCTCACTTCCGACCTCTTATTCCGTGTGCAACCCATTACTTTAGCCCCCAAAAGCCCTGCCGCCACTTATAATGTTAACTAGCCTAAACGTGATGTCATCTTTTCCCTCGTTTTCATCATTCCCCTATTTCCGTCTCCAAGCACATATGCATAAGGGAATGTGAGGCTTGCCCACACGCACCCAGTCGATTCTATGTTCTATTTTAGGTGGTCTTTCTCAGCTTTATTTAATTATAACTACTTTGATGATCTCCCACACTGAATTTTTTAGCATTTCACAGATAATTGTTTATATTATTAATAAGATCATTCATGGTAACCATTCTGATCTATTATGATATGAGGATATCTGTCTTTTAGGAGTTCTGCTGATGAATAGGTTCACCCGTTTTGGGAAAGTGTATAAGAGTGAAGCACTTGGATGAGAGAATAAAGAGTTTGGGGACTATGAAACAAAAGAACATTTAGTGTATATTCTTGAGGAAAGTAGTTTTTTTCATTAATTCAATGTAGGGGATGAAGGGCAAGAAGTTAATAATGAATTAATCAAGAGTAGTCAATGATAATGTGTCCATGAGAATGATAATGATGGTGCCGATTAAATGACATCATCCTAGATTGTCTTTATGCAAAAGGACGAAAACATTGAATACACAATCCTACCTTGACAGGTGTTGGTTTCATTTAAGAAACATTACGATGGATATTATAGTACTTTACTATGGTTCATTACGTATTGAAAGCAATATTTCTACAAGAAGTTACCACCTTATTTTCAATGAAAAGAAGAGATAAGTTGTGAGCAGTACTGAAATATTACGTTATTTGCAATGGCTAATATATTTCATTATATATTGGGCTTAGGTGTTGAAATCATTCTTATAACTGTTTCTCATGTAATTCATTAGGAAGTGCAGGGTAGAGTAAATTTTCAAATTTTTGTCTTGCATTCCAATATTGGGGTGTCTCTACTCATTCCTATATTTTCCCATTTCTTTGTCATATTACTTCCCGTCCTTGGAAGTCCTACTGAACTCACTTCTCCTTTCGCATTCTATTTTTATTCGGCGGAATCCTCGTTCCATGGGACTACTGACGATATGCTTCGTGTCTCTCCCCCGTTCTTTCCCTTGCAGTGTTCGTGTCGATTTTCCGCGTATTTTTTCCCAAAATAAAAACCTTTCCCGGATGCGCAGTTGCCGTTTGTGTTTTTCCCCTTTGACCTCTTCTCTCGGGCTTCTTTATCGGACTGGAGTGCGTTTCTTTGCTCGGCTCGCCGCCTGATGACCCGGTATAAAACTATAAACACCCTAATGCGAAACACGTACACAAACCTACTCACCAGAGACTTTGTATCGCGTCCGATGTGAGTGTCTGTGTGTGCACAGCAACCCCCGCCGCCGCTTCCAGCCGACATTCTCTCCGACCGGCTCTTTTGGCTCACACCAACCACTCTCCACTCATCCCACCCTCAACCCTTTCCCGAAACGAGCCGGTCTCTTTTTAATGCTCCCAGTACAGAGTCTTGCTCTCAGTTGTGCTTGAGCCAAAAATTAATGGCCGTGCACGAAAGGAAGAGGGGTAAATAAAAATGAGAGAAATTAAAAAAAAATGAAAGAAGATAAAGAAAAACATGCCGGGGACGGGGAATATTGCAAAGGACGTAATAACGGGTGAGGTAAAAGTATAAAGGTAACGCCTACGGACGTTTCTCCTCCATTCCGATATGCCTTCGGAAAAAATGAGTGCGCACTCTGGAATTGACTGTGTGGACATAACTGATCGGGGCACATGGTCGGGTGGGGACGGAGAACTTATAAAAAAAAATTCCAGTTCCTTTTCCTTGTTGTTTATCAGATGTGAGAGCGCTTTGGGTGCAATTAATAAACAATTCCTCTCCCACTGGGGTGGAACTGAATCGGTCTCGTGGGAGAGAGTGGGAGGGATAGCCGATTTTAGTGACAGGTCCCCATTTCTATACTTACTCCCATTCTTCCCTGTCCCCCTTCCTTCCCATTTTCCCAGCCCGTTTCCTCCGATGAATCGTGTCTAATAGGAATGCCCATCGTGTCCTTTTCGTCGGGGTGAGGGGTTTTTGGTACCAGCGTATCTCTTCCTGCCAGGGCATGGGTTGCTTGGTCCACTCGTCTGATCCACCGTGCTCGCGAAGAAAGAAATCCTTTGCTGTGCGTGGGAAAAAAGGGGAGCATGTCCTTCCCCGCCGGTAATCCACAAAGGAGGAATGATTGTTTATCAGGATTAAGTTGGTGGCATTCCGTTCTCTGACTTTGGGTGGAAAAAAAATGTAATCGTCGAAGACGGTCGACCTACTGTGGCAAATGTTTTTCTTCTTTCCTGAACGCGCGTATGCTGGGCCTTAATTATCTCTCGCTTGAGCACACTCAACTATTGCAGCAATACGTGGTGAATGTGTTTTTTGTCAGCCTGGAACACCTCGTCTCTATATACCCAATTTATTTCGTCATGCCTTTTTAATTCTCTTACGTAACATCCATCCATAAAAGGAGCTTATTTCTCATTATGACCGTATCCAGTCATTACATGATTCAGTCCTATACTCAAATAATCAGATTAAATGACTAGAAACTATTCTATCCATGAGCCTATTGATCCAAATCCTTTATTATTTGCCCATTTGCCCATGACCGTTGGAATATACTATTTTTGAACAGGCAAAGGATGTTGCAAAGTTAGATGCTGACTGATGGGATCCGTTATCTTTTTGAAGATAAATATCTCATGTGTCCAAGTTTTAGATTATATTATTTTTGTTATCATATAAATGGGTTCCGGAATATGATTTAAGCAATTTAATGAAAAAATGTGAGATCACTGTTATTTGCGTTCGATAAAGTCCTTCACTTACTATGCGATAAGATTTTTTGTTGTACTTAAAGCGTTACTTTCAAATTATATTATCCAGTCTTCAACTTCTTTACGGTATTACGCTCAATTTGGCCGAAGTATGGACCAAAAACTTTGCGCCGTCTGTTTACATCTACATCTACATAATACCCTGCAAGCCACCATAAAGGTGTGTGGCAGGGGGTGAACTCTCACCAAACATGCACTACATATCATGCATAAAACAAAGGATCAGTACTTTTATAGTTACTATTCAAAACTACGCTATTTAAAAAAAATTAAAATAGCAAAACATACATGCAAAAACATGCCGTTAGTTGGGTTAGCTATATGTCCTTATACCAACATGCAGCTACTAATGTTATCCATTGCTACACTCGTACTGGATATATTTACCGTTATTCATATCCCTAATAGTACGAGGAAAAAAGGACATTTTGAATCTGTCAGTTCGGCAATCTATTTCTCTAATTTTATGATTATGGTCCAGTCTACCATAGTAAGTTGGGGTCCTCAAAATATTTTTAACATCATCACTGAAAATATGGTCTTGGAATTTGTTTAAGAGATTAAGTCTAAATTTCAACCTGCGATCTGACAATGATTCCCAATTTAATTCATTTAATAGACTGGTTACGCTAGTAAGGTTATCATACCGTCCCTTTACAAATCTTGTCGATCTTCGATCTTCGTTTAATGTATTTCACTCCTTTGTGTCCCGAATTCGGCTACCTTTTTCTGGTTAATCTGATTTCTCTTAAATTTTATGATTATTGTTATCTTTTAAAATTACTTATGGAGTCCCGTAAACAGTATCCGCAATGTAGTCGTTTTCTGGCTGACTAGAACATTATTTCTCCTAAATACTATGAGTTAAAGAGTAGTCATCCTTTTTGCATTGATGGTTTCCAATCATCTCACGCATTTATCTTCATTTTCTCCATGCGTTCATAAAAAAATTTGGCGATTGCGCTAACGTTATCATAGTTCATTCACGTTCATTCAGAGTTTCACCCCTACTTGCCCACATTATGCCTCCGAGAAGCTAAAGTCTCATGAAGTAAAACCAGATTTCTGCTGAAAAAAGTAATCGTTTAATTTTCAGACATTTAAATTGACTCTGCATAGCCCCCTGGCAAAACTACTTTATTGTAGGTGTTTTCAGTCTATCAATCTATGATTTAGATGACTGACTGGCAATTTACCTATCCTAACCGTGGTAGATGGATCCATTTTTTTCTTTTCTTTACCGAATTATCTCTTTTTCCACACGGGGCAGTGAGCTCATTCTGCTAGTAACTTCTTTTATTTGTTTTTGTTCATAAATATGTTATGCATTTCTTTGAGAACTTCTTCCAGTCAAAGTTGACTTTGAGAGCATCTTTATCTGTCCTTTTATGTCTTTTTAATTTCTCATGTTAACTTTTATGCATTCACTTTCCACTTTTTCCTCTTAGTTACTACTAAATTTGAACGATGCCTTTCATTCTCCTAAAGCATAATTTAATCGTTATGGAATAAAAGCTATGCCTATTCTCCATGACTTCATCCCTTCTTTTATTAACATTGTTACTGGTCCCATTTTTCCTAAATTTTCCGTTTATATCTCTTTTCTTCATTTTCTATGCCAATACTTTATAGTAGTCCGCTGGCCCGTCGTTTATCCCCACGTGTACCAAACAGTTTACCTAACGTTCAGGAGTGTCACTCCTTTCGCCATGATTTCTGACTTCCTTGTAAGCAGCATTCCAACGTTCCCTTCTCCAGGTACGAATTGGTGTTCCCATCAGAGTGACATATTTTCTGTTGTCCATGGCTCTGATATGAAAAGAATCTGGCCAATGAGGACTGCGGAGGTTTTGCCTTCCACCAATCTCTGGGAAAACACTCCTCCGAGTCCCGTTTTTGGTGAGATTCATTATGCCATTGCTCGTAGCAGTCTTTGCGTTCTTGGGAGAAATAATTGAGCTGACTTCCCGTTGGCTTCCTCGGTAGTTTCCAGCTCTTGATTGGCCGCTCCTCTGGAGCCAGACGCCTTTGAAGACACCACCTTCCTGATGAGCGTAGCCTGTTGGTGCCCAGACAACCTTCCGTCTGTCTCCTACCCTCCGGTCCATCTACCTGGCATGGGTGGGCCAAACCACGGGCAATTATTTTTACTGTTCCCACCGGTCCGGCTCCAAGGGTCATTGAAACGCGGCAGCCCTTCCACCACGTCTCACACCACGGAGTGGGGCGAGGTATGAGATTCCTTTGGAATTAGCAAGTGGGAACATAGGTCAATCTTGAGCGCATACTTAATTCCAACAAAAAAATGATTCGAAGACTTGTTCTTTCAGGTTAGATATGTTCCCATGTTGTGATGGGGGAATAAACTAACCGAAGAATTCCAACGGCGCTCGTTTTTTTCTGAAGAATGTCCAACCCCATCCACAATTATGGATTTCCAGCTTTGAATTTTGATTTTTGAGGTTAAAAAAAACAACGGGGTATTCATCCATGTCACATCTCTACATTCCTCCTAACCTCTTGGAGTCTACGTATATGTTGAAGGGGAAATGCCGGTAAAGTTGAGCAGAAAGGCCCTGAGGACGGGGAACCAGGAATGGACGATAGAGATAGGGAGGTTTGTGGTGAGGGTGAGGAACGGGTCGGAGAAAAGGGAGAGAAACCGGCGGGACGGTCGGGGGGCTAGCGATGGAGTGGGAAAGGGAAAGTTATTTCTGTACAGATGGAAGTCGGATAACACTTTGACATGCATTAGTTTTATTGGGGTGTGTATACGTGAGTGTGTGGTAAGGGGAACGAGTCTCAACCGCGAGAGAGGAAGGAATCCCTTTCCTTCTAGTCCGGTTGGCAGATGACCGCCAAATACGGCCCTCTCATCCCATGTTTGGCCTCGCCGTATAAATAAAATTAATGCTGGTTATGGTCAATAAAATTGATAACGCTCCTATTTCTCCCGATATATTTATGTGCAGCCCAAAAGCAATCGATGGTTCGTTACAATCCATTCCGTTTCAAAGAGGCTCAAGCCGCCGTCGCGAAGATAGATTGCTTCTTAAGTTTCCGCCATTAGCCCGCAGTCATTGTTATACCCAGTCTGAGCGATCGCTAGGTTTTACTTACAGGTGAACTCTTTAAGTCCCTACCTAAATGAAATGGAAAGGCTTTCTCCTGACTCATCTTGATGGATCCAATTAAAGTTCTTTTCGGGCAACTCCATCTGATTATATTTTTCCTTTCCACAAGTCCTCATTGACAAATTTGGCTCCACAAATTCATATATTTTTCTTCACTCAGCTTCGTTTGCGGTCATCAAGCAGAGTGGACGTATTAAGTGCCCCGTAATGGGCACGTACTTTTCTGAATGAGTTTCAGACGCATCAAGAAACCAGGTTTGTTTTTTTGTGACCCGAAACCCTCCTCGATAATTGTCCGTATTGCTTAGCGTTTGCCAAATAATGACCGTCCAAAGTTGGCGATGATATTTAGAAAAAAACCTTTGATAGTTTAATGTTGGTTGCTACCTTAATAGCTGTGCTATTTTCCGGTATTGTATATATGAAAGTTAAAAGCCTGTAACTCGACAGCGGCTTATCCTTAAGTTTCTAAAATTTATCATATCTCGTCCTAATTAGGTTTGAATATCGGCGAGAAACTCCATACCTTTACACTTCTTAATTCCCTGGTTTAATTTACAAGACACTTCAAGTCATCGATTGTTGTTAACCTCCCTAAAACTTTGAAAAAAGCTGAAAAAATCCCGACTTTCGTTTAAGAGAATCGAATTTTGCTGAGCCCGTGATGTTAAAACTTCGTTTACAGCCGAGAATCGACGTTTCCAATTTCTACGTGAATTAATATCTGGTTGATCGTCAACGTGGCTTTTTTCCATCATAATTGCTTTCTGGGAGCGCAAACATTTTATCCATGAATAATAAGTTGCTGCTTTAGCTCTCAGGCCGATAGATGGATGGTCGCCACATGTCTTTTAAAACCTACAAAATTGTTCGCCGAGCAATGTTTTTAAATGAGTGCACGTAGTCCCGAACTGCGCCTCATTTTATCAGGAACTAACAGCTTCACTAGTAATATTACTTTGAAAATGGTTTAAAAAAAACAAATAGGGCCGGGAATCAGTGGGATATTTACTTTTAGATTGCATCCGACCTCTATGTATTTGAAAAACGTGAATATTGCAGAAACCTATCGCTTTTTTTCTTATTTATGCTCACTAGACATAGCGTTTCTATATTGAACGCCTTTGGCCGTTTTGACTCGGCCGCGCCGGCTGAAAGTGGGAAAAATATTAAAATAAAGGATTTTATTTCGTCCAGTTTTCGATGCGATAACGAACTGAGAAGCAATTTGTCTGTCGCTCGACTCGTAATTATTTTTTTCCTTCGGAGGCGGAGGTCCATTTTGGGGCAATGATCATGCTTCTCTCTTGTCCCTCAACTTCGCACCACACGGAATGGTATAAAACAAGAAAATAAATCTATAACCAGGTTTTACTCGATATCACACTACTCATCTTCTCTTTCTTTCCGGGTTAGTGCGTAGATGTATGTCGCACATATCTGAGCTGAGAAATTTTTGAATTGCTTTGTTTCATTTGTTGCTTTTGAATTCCAATATTGGCAAGCTGCAGCTCTCCTTTCATTGCTACCTAAGTGGCATTCTCCTAATCCTTGTTTCCTATGAAACCTCTTCATTTGTGCTATTTTCTTCCACGTGGAGTACCTATGCACCCTCAATTATGTATTTAATAAGTCTATAACGTCTCAAGGTGTGAAAAGTCAACCTGTTCTTCTCTACCGTACGCATAAACTTTTCAGTCTTGGATTTCACATCCCTACCAGCTACAGTCTTATCAGTTTGAAATTTGTGAGAACAGGTGAGTAAATAAATATTAGTCAGGAGCGTAGGATCCAACGCATCCGTTCAATGCAACCTATTCATCGGATAGTTTACATTGTTAAATATATTTTAATTATCATCTATATATAACTTCATATAAATCATCATTCATTCATCATCAACTATAAATATCATCCGTCATCCTGAGATGGGTTGGACGCAGCTCTCCTCTCATTTCGCCTATCGAACAACTTCGTCATATTTTAAGAAATCTTTTCTTTTATATCCCTGGCTGCTTGCTCCATAGTTCTCATTTAAGACCTTCCTTTGTTATTCTTTTCGTCATTTAATTCCCTCGACGGGTGTTTGCATCAAGCCATCATGCCTCAACATATGGCCGATTAAGTTGTCATGTTTTAAAATCTTCATCACCCTTTTCTTCTTCCTCTCAGGAATTCTTCGTTTGCAACCCAGTCTCTTCATTCTATCTTCATACATAATTCATCGTTAACACCTCATTACATACACACTAGTGCATTCGTAATGTTGTGTTACAAGGATTATTTAGTTGAGAGGAGTTGAAGTTAATGAAGTCTTTTGTGATTTTTAAAAATTATGCGCCTTTCCATTCTGCTTGTCTACGATGTTGTATTTGGCCACTCCTGCGTCCACAGCTCTTCCGTTATTCTATTTGCCATCCCCACCTCTACTTATTCCTGCTTTCTTAAATTCACCCCTTTCACTCGTGCACTCGCATTCGAGTTTGCGCGAAAATTACTGCAGCTCCCAGACCGTGATCCTCAGCCAATTTATGCAACAATACCATTATCCAGTACAACTAATAATACAATTTCGTTATCATCTCTAGCTACCAGTTCTTAAATTGGTTCGAATTCTTCTTACTGGCAAAATGCATCTCTTTGCATTTTTCATCGCTTGCTTTATGTATTCCACCCGCAATATTTCTATACTATAACTCTCATTAAATATTCCTGCACGTCAGGGAACATTCATTTGTTTTCTGTTGTAGGAGGACAAGATTTTTCTGGATGCATCCAATGAAATTGTTCCTTCTCCTTCTAAAATAGTTCATCGGATTTCGTTCTCCTACTCTTCCGAGATCATAGTATATATGGTAGGCTATTATGATGGAAAGAGTTTTTGGTTACAGGAGGAGGAGGGGAAATTGTATAATCAGATGATGAGTAAAGATATAGGACTTATGCTGAAAGTAAGAAGGAAATAGCGAAATAAATGTCTCTTTTGTGGGTGAAATGAGAAGAGAAATGTGGTCCATGGGAGACCCCGGTACCCTGACCAGTTTTTCACTGCTAATCAAATCACCTTTCTACCTCCTCATGATATGCAGTATACTCATATGATTTTTATTATTTGTCTCCAAGCCTAATTAAAATGCTACCAGTTTTCCATTTTATTCTGTTCTCATTCTCTGCAATCGATCTTACTCCAGATGTGATTACTGACGAAAGTTTTCCCAACTCTAGCTTTGTGTTACTAGCTGTCAGTTGATTTATTTTTTGACGCCATGGTTATGCGTGTTTTCAGCTTCAATGTATTCAGAGATTTTGTTCGAAAATCTTGTTTTAAAAATCAATTCGATAGCATTCCATCTTTCAGTTCTCGCACATGATGATTGGACTAAGCTTGGAGAGATACTTAATTTTTTAACTTCTGTGGTCCCATTTCCGTCTTACTATTAGGATGGAACCTATAGATATTTCGACCAGTTATGTTCACACTTGCTCGCGCGTTGTGATCCCCTGCTGTCTCCACTACAGCAGGAGGCCGTCACGAGCTGAGCCAAGTTCAATGAACGCGTGAGTGCCTTGGGAAAGGCCCCAAAAGTGCGAGGCCCGCAGGATCAAGAGCTGGTCAGCATACTTGATCTTGAGCCGGAACAGTTCTCGTGAGATACAGGATTAAGCCATGTGCAAAAAGAAAGGCAAATGTTTAAGCGCCGGTCCCCTCATCCTAATACGTGTTTTTTTCTGCACCTGAACGGAATTTCATGAGCTGAGATCAAGCTATTGTAATAATATCTCATACTGGATACCTATGTTACTTCCATTGGAAGCAGCTGCAAAAATTTAGCGTTTCAGTAAGTATAACTGGTGCTTCCGCATAGCAAGAAATACGTTAATCGTCTCTCGCTCAACCAGAAGGCGAAATAAAATGTCCTATATGGACGTCTCCCGCGACTAGCCAGCAATGGAGTCCAGCAATGTGGGATGGATTTCATTGAACAATTATTGTTAATGTCCAGCGTAGCTGGACTGATAAAGTGGTCTAAAAACCCAAATACGGTTTGCTTTAATCCCACCTAGGACGTGGATGTTTTGGGCGTCTAAGGCTTAAGCTTAGGTTTAAGAGGTTTGGCGGTGTGATAACTTAAGCATTTAGAGCACCTATACACCTAATTCTAATATATTTTTCCCTTATGCGCGTCAGCTGTAAATGTACTTATGTCTATCATTGTTTAATATCATTATGCAGCAAGTGTATGGGATCCAGATGAATTAGGTTTGATCACTGAACTAGACACTGTACAACGATGAACAAATAGGTTTGTTTTAAGGTATTACAGTAGGTTTAGCAGTGGATCGAAATTATTAGAAAAATTCGGTTGGAAATCATGTGTATATGCATTAAAAACTCTACGGCACTCTGGCAGATTATATTATGAAGATAAAAATCAAGAGATATATAGTAAGACAGAGATGTAAAAAAATAACTTTTCCTGCGCACAATTAGGGACAGTAATAGATCGAAGCAAAAATACATGGCAAAATTAGGATAGGTAATGTAGACTTACAATTAGATGTATAAGAGTAGTCCTACAATTGAGGCAGCATATTGATAGTATCATTTAGTTTCCTGTTACGGCTAAATGTATATATTTATGGAGATATTTTTTAAACAACCTTAGATAAGCAAGTGCATGAGAGTGCAATTATGGTCGAAGATGCTACTTCGAGTATACATTCTTTACAATAACTAGTTCATCAAGGTTCGTTACTATAATATATATCGACACATAATCGACCACATAATCGATAAATAGTCCTAAATGTGTGATCTTCACCCCCTGCCACACACCCTCGCGGTGGCTTGCAGGGTATTGTGTAGATGTAGATGTAGATGAAACGTAAATATATAAGCCCGAGAAATTAATTTATTTCAGTCAATAATATTAACTTAAGAAGAATTACATCAATGAAATTCTGATGAGCAATGGTGGAATGGAGTAGCATCAATCAAACAATCAATTAGGAAGCAATAAAATGGTAAAAGGTATGAACTAAATCAGTATCGAATAAATTGGTTTTAAAAATGCTTGAATGGGACATAATGCATTTATAATAAAGCCACAGGATTTGCATATATTCCCCTCATTTTATGGGAAGCCAATGAGAAGTAGCTTAATAGTATTAGGTATTTCTGATCCCGTAATGCATAGCAAGACATCAAGTTTCTTGGAGCCTAAGTAGGCGGCTTTTATAATGCATGATAATTAACATTCATCTGAGGATCCATGGCATTAAATCTCCATCCGGAGGGAAGACAGGCGAAGTGAAAAAGGGATTACAGTACTAGAATCTGTGGTTGTACATTTCACTGACGCAACGGCTTAATTAATCCACTCTGAATGCACTTAGCATTCCCCATCCTCTCGAAAGTTTGGATGCCTACGGTTTTTTAATATATTGTCGCCCCTTAAACGAAAGAAATCTCCGGGTTGAAGATAAATATAAAGTGACGTGCCGGGAAGGCAGGTGTATGGGAACGGCGCAGGACGGGGTGGTTGAGGGTCCGGAGAGCGGGGAAGGATGGATAGATAGGCAGAGATAGCTGGACTGATGGACGACGGAGTGGAGGATGACGGAGAAGGATTGAGGGGGAGGGATGTTTGTGGGGGGGAGGAGGGATGCCGCAGAGTGTACGGGGAATGAAAGGTGAGTGGGTGGGCCGAGAGGGGGTTGCGTCGGAGGGCAGCGGACGCCCCGAAGGATCCTGACGGCGCCAGCTTTCCCCGCATGCATTGGGTTCGTTTCACACAGCCTCCACCCACCCTCTCCCATCATACCCTTCCGGAGCACGTTTCGTCCAAAATGCGAGAATTTTCGGCACCGTGATGAATTTAGAATGGGTTCAATCATGCCTCGCATATGTACATATGGATGGGTATTCGGGGAAAATTCATGCCTCCTTGGCCACAAGAGAAATTTATTGAATGTCGGATGTTGGGAGATTTTTGCGTATTTTTTTAACGATATTCTCCAGTTTGCTATCCGGAATGTGAATTCAATCACCACTCTTCATTATATACTGCATGAGTTACTATTAATACGGGGAGGATTTTAAATTATACTGATAGTGAACGAGTTTTTCGCTTGAATTTACTGACGTTTAATTGCCATCTAATGGTAATTCATGGTCCAGTACTTAGATGGCTATGGTTATTCGTATTATGTTACTATTTTTATGGTTATAAATATTCCAATATTTGGTTTCTCATTTTACTTTGTTGCGTTGGCAACAAAATTCCCTTTTGCCTCCACCATGTTTGATTCCCACTTTGTTTTTATAGATATTTAATGCTCGAAGCTCATACATTTTTCTTTTCCTACAATTTAATTTTAAATACTATTTTTCTCATTTAATTCTTCAAAGCTATCATTCTGCGCTTATTTTATTTCCATAAAAACGAAAATCCTAAAGTACAATGTGTTTCAGGTACTTAAAGAACTTAAGTACTTGCTGAGAGGTAGTACCTATAATTTTTATGCCTAGAATCAAATATTAATTTTGAAAAAGAATGAACTTTATTGCTTTCAAGCAACTGAGATGATTACGAGGCCGACCACAATACGCGGAATATCCATTATTTATCGTAGAACGACCATTTGTGCAGGTAGGAGGTAGACGTTTGGATCTGAAGTGATACGTTAGAGGAGAAATTCTTAGTGTTAATGCTCTACCAATTCGGTGGAGTGTTGGTTTGCTACTTCCTGTTATCTCGTGTACTGAATTTTAATTTGATCTAAATTTGCCGGTCCCACGTGTCCATCCTGTTCTCATGCTATCATCCTTATTGGCGGAATCTATGGATTAATAATTCCTTATACCCATTAAGTGTAGGTACTTTTTCAACATTAGGCTGATTTGGATTACTCTTATAGCCAGTCTGAGCCAAGCGGACATTTTTATTCTGTTATATCTGTTATGTAGATTGCTTCCAACATCTGCACGTTTACTGCTGTTATTTTTCCATGAACTCATCTGGATTAGAGCATCGTTTCTCAGCTAATCTTTAGTTCAAGTAGGGCGTTACTTTATTCTCCCCTTTAATCCCATATTTGGGTGTGTGAAATTGAACCTGTTTAAACGGAGCCTACGTATCCAAAAATTTGATTATATTAGTCGAATATCTGGAGTAAAACTCAAAATATGCCTCCAGGAAAGACGTCACATTTCCATCCAGGTCTCAAAAATGATTTGGCATCCTCACGTAAATACAGAACATTGGAGGAGATTTGGGAGAAGCTTAGGTACGCTGATTTGGAGAGGATTTGGATGAAGGCAAATAAATGCATGCTCGTTACTACTGGAGTGTGTGGGTGTTCTAGAACACCATGATCAAAGAATAGGCATGTTAAAAAATAATGACTACGCTTAATACGCTTAGCACAAAAAATGGTGAGGGATTAGCGCTTTGGGATTTTTCTTCGCATTCCGCTTCTAAAAGTTCTCATTTCATTTCATTATCGTGAATGAAAATCGCTAATCCTCTTCCTTTTTATTACTTATTATTCCCTCCGTAACGGTAAGTTTGCCTTTTCATCTTTTTTGTTTTTAAAAAATGCTTTATTTTTATAGGGCACCATCATAAAAGCCGGCGGGCAATTCCAGTATAATTACACCATGCAATTAGTTTTATTATCATGGTCCTCTGAGTGACAGCCGTATGTGCGTTAATCTAACTCGCTAGAGCCCAAAGAACGATTTTTATCCCCAATGAACATAAACTTTCAGGGGTAAAAAGATTATATGTACATGTACGAAAAATGTGGCCATTTGGTAGTTTTAATTGACGATATAATATTATACAGCTAAATAATATTTTCATTTTACTCTGTAGCCTCCCGGAACGTTACGCGATGCAAGCCTAGTGCACACAGTAGATTTAGGGGTATCAAGAGAATAGAGGCCATTCTAACTGTTACTGCTGCTCTAAGTTTCTGCTCTTTTTTCTATTTTCAGTATTTGAACGATAGGGATGTTAGTATTTCAGACAAAGACGCTCGCAGAGGCCAGAACCTGCGATATTCAATGTTTCAACATGGAGAGATGCATGTAATTATATTATTACAGTACATTAAGTATAAGATAAAATTCAACGAAAATAGTTTTCCTGGGCTTTCAATCCTAGGAATTGTTTGCCACAATCTATTCCTGTCGTCAATTTCCAACGATATAAATGATTCAAACCTCAACACAAATTATATTCTCTAATAAACCTAAAGACGTTAAAGTTAATGGCATTTATTTATATACATATATGATCCCAATTAGGATTTTTTTCTCGTAACGCTATAATGAAGCTGTTATGCTGATATAAAATCAGCAATATTTTTGAGGCATCTAGAGTTCTGAGCAAAATATTTTACTTAAATGAGGCATAATGTAGGATATCCATAAGAGTTTATATGTTCGTGCTTCTAGATATCTTAGCAATGAATCCTGCAGTTGACATTTAATTGACATAATGATGGTACCGTGTCTAAATTATGGAAGCAATTATTAATGGCACCATCACCTTAAATATAACGAATTAATTATTTCAGAGCTTCTTTGTCATTTGAAGATATTATAACCCCAGTTTTTCTCTAAATTCTCTAAATCTAAATTCTCAACTGGAAATCAATTCATATTTTTCTCTGCAAATAGGCTGCAGTGTTCTTTTGACCTTTGAAATAATTTTCATATTTAATTTAAATTACATGAGAAAGTTTCTTACACTTTATTTCCTACGAAAACTTTGAGAAATTTGAATGGCCTCATTGAATAAATAAAGATACTCCTTCGCTCCAATGTAGTTATAACCCTTCAAGAATGTACGATTGGAGTGACCTTTGTATCTTTGTCTTTCGACCCTTGATTGAAAGTTATGCACTGGTAGATTTTGATGGAGTGCCCGATATTTTCTTTGTATTCCTTTCAATTGGTGGCTCCTTTTATTGGCTTTTAGATCAACTAATTACCTACCACTGTTCATTCTATCCAAAATACCTTTACTTTTCCTTCCATTTTCTTTATTACCCAGCATTCGATAACAGCCTCCAGCATCCCATTATCTCTAATTACCTGTTCATCCAGAGTCCAGTTCTCTAAAGCTGTCCCACTCTTTTAGATTACCTTTATTCACATCTCATGCCCTAAGGAGATCTCTTCCATTGGTAAACGCATGCTTTGCCATAGTAGTTTGTCTCTTAGCATAATTATCACAAGGATATTGGGTCATCGTAGCACGCCCTTAAAAAAATATTAAATCACTTCGGATCATTAGAGTATTTCATCTACTACGTAAAAATCTTCCTTTTCAACATTTCCGTTCAAGTTCATTGATTCATTCTATCATATGTTATAATTACTCGATTTAAATTCACGGAACGGACTCAAATTGAACCGTAGCACACTTTCTGCTTACTCTTATCTACTATCAACGGGAAATTGGCCACGTGTGCAACAATTTTTTTATAAATTCCGCCCCATTGTACTTCGGGAAAATCATCATCTGGAGGAACGCCGACGGGACGCAAAAGGAAGCGATCCAACCAACCCTTATATTTTTATCCTTGATTGGTGGATTTTCACGCGAGGTAATTGTCGAAGCGTAAGTGTAAAATAATTTAATAAAAGAGCTTTATGAGAATCTGTACTTTTCCAATTCGGGAGGACTAAAAAAATTGCATTCGTTTTCATCGGAATATATTTCTTCTTTGGAATAAATAAAACCGATCCCGTTGCAGTTCTCCGTCCCTTTTGAGCGAGTCCATTCGCCGGATGGTTGTTTCGGGCCTATGAATCCACATTCCATTTCGTATACATGCTTTTATCAACGTAGGAGCATTTTATTTGTCTCATGCTCTTCAATTTTTTAGTGCTTTTACTATTTAAGTTTGTTGTATCCAACTAGTTACTATATTTCTCTTGCTCTGCCAAAATTGCTTCCACGTTTCAGCTTCTATTTTTTTCCGAGCGACGGCCTTGAATGTATGCACATATTACAATCTATATATATTCATTCTCGAATCCTTTTCGTACTTCCTTTTCGAGGTTGAATTGACTCGTGCTCCAAATTGACTCGTCGTTTCGCAATTTTTTCCTCCCGTCTCAATTCGTTACATCTCTCCTGCCATGCAACTCATGTTAATTCATGCCATTTTTCCCCCTTCCACCTTTACAACTGGACCTCTTCCTACCCCAGAATCTCCCTCCTCCGCTTACAGGCACCCCATTCTCACCCTTCTCATCGGCCATTCTCGACAGAATCGCATTTATTCCTTCCGACACAATCGCTGTCGCCTATCTTTCTCTTCCATCCCCCTCCTCATCCTCCGCCCTCGCAATTACACGCATTCTCCTCCACGAGCTACATTGTCCGTTCATCTTACCGGGACTCATTGAATCCAGGTATTTTATTTTACGGTTATAACTCCGATCCTCGATTCTTGAATTCTCGCATTAACGTCGCATTTCGTGCGTGCGATTCGTTCGCAGCGTCGAATATTATGGTTGCACATTTGCGCGGATTGCCTCGTCTCTTTTTACCTGTGATTTTTTTCTTTTGTTAAAAATTCCATTTCAGCGTGCCGTGTTCGTTGTGTTTGTAGTGACGTTAAGTTCTAAAATTTATGTCAATATTTTTTAGTTTCAAGCTAGTCCTCGGATCTGAACCGTAGCTAATGTTTCATTTGAATTGTTATAGCTATTACTCCAAAGGGTCTCCTATGGTTAAACCAGTTCCCCAGGAATATTCTTCCTATTGAACCTTACATCTAGTATGGAATTACATTTTTTTTATTCAAGGTCATGGATTGAGCATTAAATAACGAGATAAATCCTTATGATATTCCAATTTGTTCCTTAATCGTTTATCTTTGACTCGTGAAACATCCTGAAAGACCGTACACAGGTGTTGTAGCTTTGACTGGAACATATATTGAATCACCTCACTTCTGGTCTCACGTTTTTTATCCACTCTTTTACGACTACATAAAGAAGGCAATAGTAAACGTAAAAGTAGGTGGACATAAAACTGTAGCAGCTGGAACAATTTAACTGCATGGATAGTATTTTGAGGGGAAATGGGTGTATCACCTGCAAAGCTTGAGGCGGTTTGTCTTTGCGAAAGAAGTGTTTATTCCTGGGGGACAACTGAAATGAGAGTGTCACGGAGTATTAACAAGGAATAAATGAAGTATTCGATATATACTGTGGCTTCATTTGTTTCTGAAAAAATAGAAATTTAGAAAAGATAAAAATGGACGAGCGGATTTTGAGACGCCAGAAGAAATATGAAGAGGCCTAGGTGGGTAGAAAGAAATACAGGTGAGGAAGCGAAAGGAATCATAGGATGGGAAGGGAAGCTGTGGGGAGAAGGAATGATAAACAACAGGAAAACTTGGAGCATCTTATGCCTACGAAAATTAAAAAACTTTACCATATCCATTTTTGTTTATCTTGTTCAATAGAACATTAAAAGTAATAGTACTGCGTCACAATTTTTATTCTACAGTTTGTCAATATACGTGTACACTTGAATGCTCTCTTGAAAGGTAAGAATAAAGAAGGGTCAATTTTGATGGCCGGGTGGAATCAAAATCCTGCTCTATTTTTCCCGGCATTGCAGCAGTTCCTTGTGATTTATCCTTCAAGCGTTGTGGTATAGAGCGTGGAGGACAACTGTGTGCTTAAAATGTGATCAAGGGCGCATATTCAAATGAATTAAAAAAGAAATGGTACTTTTTTCACAGTTTTTTATTCCAAGTCGACCGGTTTCGTCGCGTACGCGACATCATCAGGTACAAGAGTTCAGTAAATTACAGAATATATACAGTATTAGGAAGGGGGGGGGGGGGCGAGGAAGAGATTGGGGAAGAGACAGGGAAAGAGGCAGGGAGGCAGAGAAAGGGCAGGGAGGCCCCCACCCTTCCTAATAATTTTGAGAGAGAAAAAATTGACCCAATTTTTTAGGTTCCAACTTGAGCTTAGAAACGAAAGGACAGGTATCATATCGAATTACTCTAGTTCTTTCTACTTCTGACATAGATTCTTTACTTTTCTACCCTTCAAGAATCAGCCATGTAGAATGACTTAGTCTAAGTATTCTTTGCCTAGCTCATGTATGATATGAATTTTTGGCAGAAGGAAACATATTTAACATATTTTGTTACAAAACATATATTTCACATTAAGTAACATTTTGTAGACAATTTGAATAGTTTTTTGTACTTGTTGTTTTTACAAAGACTGAGGCACTTTAGATTGCATTAATATTTGAGCCGTCATTTTTGAAAAACCTTATCCAAGATGCTAAAATTAATTTCCGTTAAGACGTGAATGCCAGTATCATTCTGATCACATCCTTCCAGCAAGTAGGGCGGGAATAATATATATATGTTTTCCTAACAGCATGATGCATTCTATTAATGGGTGCTTTATACCAGATGCCAGTTTCTTTCAAATTAATGGAGGCTTAACCTATAACTAATTACCTTATAATGAATTTTCATAATTGTGACATTTGATACAGCTTCTTATGCAGTGCACCCAAAATCTTAGAATAGTCAATCTCTAGTCAATTTATTTCCAGTCAATCCGACCACCCTAGTTATCCTCTTCTAGTTTTCCTGGTACCATGGAGAGATGATTAGCCACACCCACTATATAAGCATAACTGTGTCCATGGTGAAATACAAGTAATGAAGTCTGATAAGATGCACATATTAAGATG
This sequence comes from Platycnemis pennipes, assembly GCA_933228895.1. NCBI lineage: Eukaryota > Metazoa > Arthropoda > Insecta > Odonata > Platycnemididae > Platycnemis > Platycnemis pennipes. Next base: position 89,774,138 of record OW121848.1, read on the forward strand.
GATATATCGCTCCTTATTTTATTCGACTGTTATATTTGGCCTATATCAGTGACCTAGCAATGTTGCACTCCCGTGCAAAGTTCTTTTTTCTCTCGCTCTTCCAGGCCACAAAGCTGAGTGCTAAGAAAATTTTGAAGTAAAGGTACTGCAGTCTAAGACAAATCTTTCTGTCTCACACTCACAAAACAGAGGGCTTGAGTCGAAATAATTTCAGTATGAAATGGACGTCAAGTAATTCCACAAAGTTCAGCCAGATAGGCTTTTATATGTTGAGTCGAAACACCTAATTCCGCAAGTCCTTGAGATGGCTAGAATGTTTTGTCATAGTACTGCTGTCGATGTTATACTCCAGCTCACATAATGGATGAAATAATCTGGAAACACCGTACCTTTCTCCGGGAAGCACCTCCGCTTCTCGGGTAGACTTCCTGCTCACTCATCTCTCTCTCTCTCTCCCCACCACAACGGAACACATCCGAAAGTGACTTCCTTCCAACCTCTTTCATAAAGCCCGTGTTATGAAGAATATTACCCGGAAGCAGAGGGGCTCACGAAGAACCCATGAGCTGGCTCTCGACCCTCGGAGACTCACCGTCCGACTCTGGCCCAGCCGCAGGAGTACATATGTTCGCCCGCTCGCCTGATGCATGTCCTCCGGCTATGGTTTAATTTCCCCGACTTTTCTCGCTCCTATATGTTCTCGCAATTTATCCCGCCATTTTGCCCGCCCTTGCGCACACCCTGATCACTCGGGCGACCCAGTCATTCCTCTTTTCCCTCGACCGCACTTTCCGCCCCTTTCCACCCTCGGCGGTGCAGAAATGTGTTCCGCGGGTCCGTCTACATAATAATTTTCCCTCATCGTCCGGCGCCGGCAGGGGTGCGGGGTTGGGGAGGAAACCTTTTTTCACACGGTGCGAAACCATCCTCGCCCTCGTTTCCCACCCTACCTTCCCTACCTACTTTCTTGCCCCTCTTGTACTCTTCCTTATTTTCTGCGTTTCCCAAATCATATATCTCCCCGGTTTTCATTAACTCTCTCTTTCTACTCGTCCTTGTGCTATCTTTTTTCATCCCCCGTGTCCAACGTTTCTTTTCATTTTTCCCGCTCTCTCTTTCCTAGTTCGCTCATTTTTGTCTCAATTCTCTCCTCCAGGCCTACTTCGTTATACGAGAAAATACCTTACCGTCCACTCCCCTAATGTGTATCTGGTACAATTTTTTCCCGCACGTCCGCTTTTGCCACGTCTCTCAACATCCTCCGTGGTTATCCCTTTATTTTCCCCGTTTTTCCCTTTGGTTATCCTCGATTTATCCTCTTCTTTTTATTGCTCAGCACAATTAGCATCCCCGAGATATAACACTGTTAAATTTATTCGGTTTTTTCTTAACATTTGCGATTAATCTTATGCACTAAAAAACAATGGTATTGTTGTAATGAGAGTACTCACTTATGGCAGGAAACCATGGACAGAAAAACAAAACTGAAAAATATTGAAGTGGTCATCTAAAAAAAATGATGATGGTCAAATGAATAAATAGATCATGTAATTATGGGGAGGGTCGACGGGGAGTAGGAGGAAAAATTTCAAGAAAATTCTGAAACGAAGGTCACGTAGTATATACGTCGAGAGAAAAGCTATTTGGATGAACATTTAAAGTAGACTTAGAGATTTAACTATGGTATGAATGGTTAAATACGCTTTTTTAAAAGTATGAATGTAAAAGAGGAAAACTAATTAGAGAGAGTATAAAGTAACGGGCAAGGTGTGATGAAATTGGTGCATTATCAAGAATCAATAAGATACTTCTCGACTAAAATAAAGATTTTATAAGAACCAAGATTTTGATGTACTATTTCACCTTCAGGTTAACCAACTGTTGATTAACCTTATATTGGATAGCCTGATGTAATACATCGAAGCCTAGGTAATTATCATAAAGTCTTTCATAGAAATATTGTTTTTTCATTTGATCCGTCACAATGAGAGGTACAATGATAATCTAAAACTGTTATCTGACAGAATAACCGAGTATAGAGCTACGTTAAACTCGGCAAGGATGAATTTTGTTATATTATTCCCCATATAGCCCGTGGAGAAACACCCATACCGTCTCATCCGGATGTAATTGATAAGAATCTTGTCTTTTAGGATATTTCTTCCATCTAAGCATAAGTTGAAGGTTTGATATTGGTAAAATTAATAAGATAATATTAATTTTTATCTGTGTTCTTGATCTGTGAATATTTACCGTAAAAAATGTATTCGATACGGTGAATTAGGTGGAGAATTATCTAACAGCTGGGAATTGAAACGGCCTTTGAAGCCTAATTTTTGAAGTTCCGAATGAAGTGCTGTTGAGAAGTTGAGACTTTTCTGGCTTGCTGCTGATGAAGAGTTACAAAACTTGCTGCCTTGCTGGCACACGCTCTGAGAATAGTTTTTTTTTCTTGGTCCCGTTCCTATTTGGTCACTTCTTTCTCTGTGTGCTTTACTCCTCTCGTTTTCTATCTCCTCCCTCTCCTCACCTATTTTTCCTCCTCCCGCTTCCCTCACCCGCCCTTATCCTCTTTGGTCACTTCTTTCTCTGTGTGCTTTACTCCTCTCGTTTTCTATCTCCTCCCCCTCCTCACCTATCTTTCTTCCTCCCGCTTCCCTCGCCCGCCCTTATCCTCTTTGGTCACTGCTTTCTCTGTGTGCCTTACTCCTCTCGTTTTCTACCTCCTCCCTCTCCTCACCTATCTTTCTTCCTCCCGCTTCCCTCGCCCGCCCTTATCCTCTTTGGTCACTTCTTTCTTTGTGTGCTTTACTCCTCTCGTTTTCTATTTCCTCCCTCTCCTCACCTATCTTTCTTCCTCCTGCTTCCCTCGCCCGCCCTTATCCCTTATCTAGCCGGCTGTTCTCATCTGAAGGGTCTTTTCACTCAAATTGCTCAATTTTTTTCTCTCGTTTCCCACGCACCCTAGTCTTTTTGGCATCGGTAATGTGGACTTTATTGCCTTTCTTCGACGGGGACTCGGGCTATCTCGATCCCGTCCGTTCTCTATTATCTCCTCTAATGTCCGCGTTACAACTCTGCGAGTTTCCGTATAGTATTCCCGTTGAAAAAACTTTCCCTTTTAACCTACTGATTTCCTCTTAAAAAACCCTGTTTATCGTTGGTCCACCTTGTTTTCCTCCCTCTCTTTCATTTTTTTATCTTATCCTGCCGTGACATTTGGAACCTTCTTGCCAAAATCGTGCATGCGAGGTTCCGTTGCCTCCCTTTTAATTACCACGTAGCGTTTTACGCATCTGGGATAGAGTTTTCCGCTCAATTCATTCTCCCTCGTAAAAGCAACTTGGGACTAGGACTATGAGCGAACATTGCCCGCCCGATCAGAGAGGCGATAGCACCCTTATCCTCGGACCACATGTCCTGTACACTTTGAGACGGCTCCCCTAGTTTTGCGTTTCACCTCGTCGGCCATTTCGACAGCACCAATCCGGAGAACGGTGTGGTTCTCTCCGTGGGTCAACATTTACTAATTCCCATTTATTAGGATGATAACGTTCGGTGCGCTGACACAACAGCTGTTTCACTTCACCCTTGCATTAACTATACGCCATCACTGCGTGGTAGTTATCCTAACGAATTTGATTGAGAAGTGGCAACATCTTTTTCATGCCGCACGTTCGATGTCTTCTTATTCAAGCCAATGGCTTTGCGCTTTTAATCCAAAGAAAATCACTTCGGCGTTACTTGACATTGCACGGTCAATGCGATCCACAATTTAATTATATATATCCCTTCGTTTCGAGTTGAAAATGTTTCGGCTATTGAGATGAGGAATGAAACATCCCTCTATCGCACCTCACATGATATCAATTTTTAATTTTGAGTTTTGGAGACGGAAGGGAGAAGTTCGTCAGATCATGAAAATTGCTTTCGAACCTGTTTTGCTCATAATGAAGTAGGTGGCTTAATTTGAATTTGAATGTATTTGCTGAAAGTTGTTAAACATTTTCTCTGATCTAATGTAATTTTTGGTGACTATTTAATTTATAAGTTCAAACAGCAAAAATATTTCTTCGTCATATTTGATGTGAGAACCTTCCCACATTATTTCTGATTTAAATATCAAATTTTACTTTAAAAAAGGAAACACCACTCCAAGTTGGCGAGGTATTATAGATAACGGTCAATTCAGGTGTGCTAGTGAATTGCAATTACCTATGCAGGAAACAAAAATGGGCGAATCCGCAAATTTCAAATCGACGATTTTTCGCTGCAAACGTTCGGCTGCATTCTATATTAGATATCATCCACCTGATGTGTGGCACTAATGCGGTTTCTTCAGCTCACGAGGATCCCTTTATCTTTGTAATGTTGTCACCCATGGCTGCTATCCTCGCATCTTCCTCCTAATCTCCCTTGTCTTCTTCGATTGCCTTCGGAGAATGTCTCGCTATCTCCACGGACAATTTTCCCGAAGTTTTCCCCCTCGACTTCCCTCCCTCCTCCCCATTGCCATCACTACCAAATGACTGCGCCTAGTCCCGCTCCCCGAGTATTATTTTTTTTATTCGTTACCTCCACCTTTAACGGCCGCATTTCCACTCTTAAACAACCGACTGCATTCCCCGTCCTGAGGAACATTCTGTCTTTGAAATTTTTAGAATTCCTCTCACCCCATCCGCCCCCACCGTTCTCTCTCTCTCTCCCTTCCAGCCTCCTCCTCTTTGGGAGAGCATTTTATTTCCTTCCTCACCGTTCCCTTCTTTTTCCCTCGCTCCCTTTTAACCTTCGCCGCCCGGTCCGAACAAGAGGAGGGAGGGAGCGAGCCGCGGGTTTCTATCTCTGTCCGACTATGAGAAAAAGGAAGAGGCATTGTAGCCCTAACTAAACGATCTCGTCCCCTCATTAAATGGACGATTTTCGTCATGTTGTTAGATAAGTCCAAGGGAGTATGCGGGGTCCTTGGGGAGTTGGCGGGTGGGGAGGGAGTTTGGGTTGGTTGGCTTTGACGTCTTAAAGGGGGGGTGGGGGGTGATGAAGGAGGAAATTCTTGCAGCCTTGGGTCCACGGTGGAAGAGAAGGAGAAGCCGCCGCCTCGCCATTTTTGCCCCATTAAGTTTAACCGTTTTTTTCGGAACCGATCTCCTCAACCCCTCTCTCCTCCTCACTCCAGCGGCGATTGACCTTCGATAAAAAAAGTAACACCGTGTTTGCGGAGCTAAAAACCAAAGTGGAATGGTGAAGGCGGCGACTGACTACCATCGAGTGGGTGATTTTCTCCTTAGTTCCCTCTCTCTTTCATTCTCTCTTAGGTTTCGAGTGGAGGGAGCCAATGTGCAAGTGAGTGGGAGAAATGAGACTGAAAACGTGTGGGTACGCCGAGGGGTGAGGTGACCGGGAAGTGAATAAAATTAGGGCTGAAGTGAGGAGAGCTGAATTAATGAGGGAAAGCAAACATGAGGCGCGTGGGAATCTCAGACCGCTCGAGGAATGGAAGGAAGTGTCGATTCGATGGATGCACTTTTTCAAAATCCAGTCGGTCTCATCGTGGATGAGACTTGTATCATTACGTTGGACTCTGGGAATTTAACGACGCTGAAGGAATGGATGGAGATAGTCCGCGACGAATCTCCTTCCCAACAGCAAAGGAACGGTGCGGCGTTGCAATCACTATATGTGTGTAATGGATGGAATGAAAAATGTAACGAGAGTACAGGAAAGTAGAGGAAACAAGGCTTTTGTGGAGCACAGAGGGAAATAGAATAGGTGACTAGGTGGATCGGACGCGCCCTGAGACTAAATGGTTACGTCAAGAATATAGTCGAGGGAAAATATAAGGAAATGTTCTGAGAGTAAGACCAAGGGATATGTGTATGTGACAAATAGAGTGGAAGAAGGAGTACCAAGGTGTAAAGAAGCAAGTAATGAATAGAGAATAATATATACCACCAGTTAACCGATTGGAGAATGATTGAAATACATATATTAAATTAACGTGGAAGAACTTCCGTGTAGCTCGTGAATTCAGTTGAATCCGAAAAGTCTTAATTACAGAAGTAGGTATATATTCTGATTCTACTTGGCCCAATTTCCGAGAAAGACAAAGGGAACCAGTTGTTAACTTGTTGAATGAAATAAAAATGATCAAAATAATGGATACGAGTCGATAGTGAATTTATTGGTATTCAATGACTCTCGAAGGTGAAATGAAGAATATGAGTATTTTGGGTCAAAGAAAAACAAAATATAGAGCAACTATTCCGCTGGAATTTTTGACGGAGCGAGGGGCCATCTGCTCCTTGTAAGGAGATTGAATGATTGAATCTAACCGAATGATAAGGATCAAAGCTTTCAAAACGTCATTAAAACGCCCAACAGTTTATCTGCTTTTAAAGGATTTCATTTTCAAAGCCACCAGTCACAATCTCTAGGATAGTGAAAATTATACAAATGAGGAGTGATATTAATAAACTCACAAGACGTAGCGGATGAGTGATGGAAGAAAGTATCTGAGTTTGCTTATTATGAATTGATGGGTGTGTTTCTCCTTCAAAAATACCTACACAAGCGATGCTTGTCATAGTTTTTTGCTAACTCTCCATCAAAGGTAATGAAGTCAAGTTTTCGTGTCTTGTATTGCTATTTCAGGGGTTAACTGTGTGTGTTAAATTAAGACGTCTTCCAAGTTGTCCTTTCTTCCAGTGAATCGTACATATTCATTCCATGTGATTGATAGCTCAACCAGTGGTGCCTTTACTATCGTATAATGTAGTGTCCGGGATATAACCACACTCCTTTTACCACATTTCTGATGTTGTCCCTATTGTAAAATCTCGTTAGTAACAGCGCTGGTACATTTTTAATGAAATACTTAATGAAAGGTTCCCATTCATCCCCCAAACAGCCTAATAGCCTAAAGTTTGTGGGCGCAGCGGAAGTTGCGGAACATGAGCTCCTTTTTTTAAGTTGCTTGCCCTCAACCGTCTAATTTCATGTCTGTTTTGAAATTTGGCTTGGGAACTTAATGGTCGTCGCGGAAACACACACACTCATCATCTTATGTACCAGGGCAAAAGATTACCGAAGGAAAACAAAGTGAGGGCCTTTGGGCTTAATTTGAAACTATGGTACAAGGCTCCTCACTCTCCCATTTTCCCGCGCCACCCTTCAACCCTCTTTCCCACTCCAGCTTTCTCTCTATCTCTCTCTCCCCTCTCTCACACCAACCGAAAGCGAAAAGGACCCTATTTAAGTCCCCTGCGCCCCCTCCTCCTCTCACCCTCCCGCACAGAGAGGCCACGTCCACGCCCCGAGGCAAGAGGACCCCGGTTAAGTCCCTTCCCGTGTAACCACGCGACTCCACTTTTTCCCTCTCCCCCGCCCCTCTCCGAGGCACGTAACAACAGACTGAGAGATGGGAACGGCGAAAAACCACTCTCCATACAATGGCATGCATTTTTTTCCATCCTCCCTCGTTGGCTCTTGCTCCTTGCTCCTAACACCACCACTGCTCCTCGAGCACTCCCCCCTATTATCCCCCACCCCGGGGTTGCTTCGTCTAGTCTCCAGTCTGGAGATTCTACCCACGAAAAAGTTCATCTTCCCCGTGTGAACCCGATACAGTCAGGTATTAGGGATGGTATGTACCCTGCACTTCCCACACCCACTTGGCTTTTCAGTGTACCGCAGCATGTGCATTTGTGGGTGAAGTTTTCGGAGGAAAGACGGCGTGGCAAGGAGGATGCAATGGTGAGAATGAACGTGATGAAATATGCATTTAGTCTATCATCTTCGTCAGTAATCGCCCAAAAATAGTATTTTTGCGGATATTTCTTAAGAACGCTGTTTTTCTACCATATATGATTTTTAACAAATCCACATATCCGACGTGTAATCTCCCCTAAAATCTTTATCTCTTCTGCCAATCATCATGTGATCTTCAATTCGCATTTTCCCTTCCTCTTAAAAGATTAAATTGCATTCTCATCTCTATTACCCTGTCTCATGTTATCTTATGTTAGCTGGCGATAGGATTGGTGTGGTGGCTAGAGTACTGACCCCCATCCGCTCGGGTTCGATTCCCGGCAGTGGCGGATTTTCCGTGGCATGCCGATCCCTATTTGAGTGCCTACTGGGGGCTATTTCAGGTCCAGTACTCCGTCCGTCGGATGGGACGTTAAGCCATGGTCCCCTTGGCGCATGTCCTTAACAGTAGGCTAATGCCGACGCAAGGTTTCTCTCCAGCCTTCCACCGTTCCCTAAAAACACCTATCAATACTGTTACCCACCTATCTTAAATGGCGCAAATGACCTCAGCTGTCGGTCGCCTACTTACTGACTGCGTGGCGTTGCTGCGTAGCAGCTTATTTCAGGGGATGTCGTCATTTAACGACTTTTGCCCTATGTCGCAATTTTTGCTTACCAGGCAATTTAGAGGTTAATTAAACATTTATTTTGTTTAGTGGCGTCTTATATTTCGTATTTTTGTCGCGTTCGTTTCGTGTTAATTGTTTTATTATTTTTACGTCTGATTTGTCGGTTTTTGCGAGATAATCTTTTTGCAGGTCAGCTGCTATGTTAAGAATCGGTGTCACCTTAGTTATTTTATGAATATCGATATTTTTTGTCCTCATTTTAATATTGAAAATTGATCGCAGGCATTTTCTTTCTGTCTTTTCGAGTTTTGTTTTTGCGGTTTTTGTTTTTAATCCTCCCCACGCGGGAATTGCGTATAATAATATTGGCCTAATAAAGTTTTCGTATACCCTGGTCGCCTACCCTGAATAACTAACTAACATATGTTAGCTTTCCCGCTCCTAGTGCGATATCACGTTCGCTGTTAATTTGGGCGTTTGTATGTAAATTGGCCACGGTTAGGTAGGATCTGGAGCTATTGGTTCTATTTTATGTCGATGCATCAGCATATTCTCAATAAGAAGGAAACGTTCGGAAAGCCTTTGCTCCATCAAAAAGTTTTCTTTTTCTGACTCGATAACATACCATTTGTCGGGCAAAGTGCAAATAAATTGGATAAGCTCGGTGAAACACAAGCAGCATCAGAATGCAGAGGAATATTATTATGTTAAGAATACCCATACTTCACTACTTCGTGTTGTATTGTGCTAGCAATGTAATAGCTTTTTATACTGATTTAATATTGCTTCACATTATTTTCCCTATTGTTCCCCGGGAAACATCATTATTAGTTCATAGGCTGATTAGCTATCGCATTCCTATTTAGGATTGGTCCAGAACAGCATATTAGGACTTCACTCCCAATTAGTTTGAATCCCACTTAAAACAGCCTGTTGAATAGAGATTATATATTTTAATACTTACTTGAAAAACGCTGTTCCGTGTGAACCATTGTAAATTGATTCATTATTTTGTATCCCCTATAAGTACCATAAACAAAAATATTTTTGTCCCAATATGGGTCTTTAAACTAAAATGGACGTGGTTTGGCCACGTGGCGGTTCCTATATTTTTATTGATAAAAGAGGTAGTTCCATCAATGAATATCTATATTTACGAATGGATCGCAAGTAGAAAGATAAAGGGTAAATGATGCATACATTATAAATGGCACGATTTGTTTTTTTTTAGCGGAACCATAATATTTATGGTAAATATTAAATAGTTGTGAGAAAGTTTGGAGATATGCTCATCCGCAATTATCATCTCTTCCGTCAAACATCTAGTAGCTGCATGTTTATTTAGCCGACTCTACCAAGTATTTAAGGAGGAAACATCATTTTAGGCATGCCCGAAAACCTACCCTGATTTTAACATATATTATAGTCCATCGTTTTCCCTATCCAATGGTGTATTACTTTCCCTATCCAATATTGCTATGTCATCGGCCATTTAATAAAGATATATGGATTTGAAAATGAGGGTTTTCACGTTGAAATGCATTGTCCTTATGGGAGTATGATGACCTTCCTTCACATAAAAATTTTTATTTCAATTTTGGCCCGAAAAAAATCGTTAAAAAACTAAGGAAACGTGCACGAGATATTAAAGCACATAATATATTTTTCCAGCCTACGTCATTGGATGTTTAACATTAGTATTTAAGTTTAAAGAACATACTTCCGGTTTTCTTCCGAGGAAGGAGCCGGCAAGCTGCGATGAACATGGCAACGTTGCTAAGGAGCTCTTTCAATCTAATTACTCTAGTTCAAATTCTGTTTCTTACCATTTTTGTTATTATTACAAATTGTTTTCATGATTTATATTTTATATAACTCAATGCAAAGGCCTTAGTGCTGTTTAGAGAGTTAAATAAATAAGTAAAATATGAAATGGGTACAGAAATTAAGCAGACCACTTGAATTTTAATCTTCATAATGCCTATGTATATGGAATATGTATAAGGCAATACTCATAGCAAATGTTCCCAACATCTTTGGTGAAATTTGTTACTTTTCACATACTACGTTGGTAACTTTTAGACATTTTTCTTACAGTAGAGGTATATGTATACAGTAATTTAAATGCACCTATATATGAACGTATATATTCATGCAATCACGCGTTTAGCATTTCGACCAGATTCAGATAAACATAAGCGTCTGCAGTCTACTAAAACCGGAGAATGATCGATGAACGGGTGTCACAAGAAATCGGGTATCAGGCAGTAGCGAAAACTAAGAATAGCAGAAAGCCCTGAATGCGTCTAAAAGTTTTTATTAAGGTACCTTACCATTAGCGAGAATAGGTAGCGAACCTGTAAATTAACCTCAATTTTAAAATTATAATGCATAATTTGACCGTATAAGTTCAGATAATACAACAGAATTAGTGCAAGCATAATTATTATACCGGCTTTTATGCGCATAAGTACATCGCATGCGTAAGGTTTGCCCTCCGTACATACTGTACCTTTTTTCATTTCCTCTTTAGTTTGTCGTTTTTCCATAATCTCAGAAGGTAAAGTTTGCCTCAAACATTGTTTTCGGATTCAAACGAATGTTGACTAATTTCATAATTCAGTTATTTGATAATTTCTTGGTCACATTTGAAAAGCAGTTAACGATAGTAAGAAAATTTATTGATATTGGCCAGATTATTGTGAGTACTAGCTAAACTCGGCCACTCTTGCTGTGGACCAGTCTGATATGAAATGAATGGGAAAGTAAATAAAAGCATTTTAGCGAACTTAGATTCACCGAGAAAAGACATTCAATTCAGTAGCCTTCGTGTGTTGCTGTTAATATGCTGAGGAATGAAACGAATGGAAGAAAAACGATGTTTTTCACAGAAATTCATTTTTTTATTGTAATGGATTGAATACATTTTTTTCTTTGTCCGTTTTCTGCGTAAACATAATGATCAGACGATAGACCGACTCTGGAGCCTGATACGCATAATTGCCCATGAGAGAAGTAGTTGTTTCCAGATTGAAACCGCACACTCGCAAAGATTGCCCTTCTGCTTTATTGATAGTCATAGCGAACGCAAGAAGTATTGGAAGTTGAAGTACGCAAGTCCAGTCCGTAAGTTATTAAAACTTTGAACTTTCTTTTTGTCATAAACCTGTCCTTATGTTAAGTAAGGCTGTCCATTTTAAGACATTTCGATTCAATAGGTTTGATTAAGATTCAATAGGTTTGATTCACCAAAAATGAGATGACGAAAAAAAGGTGCTGAATTAGATAAATGAACGCGTCTACGAACAAATGATTGAAGTGAAAAATAATGGGTGATGAAAATGTTAATGTTTAATGCAATGCATTGCATGAAGAAACGCTACTGAATACTTGAAAACACAAAGGCTGCACACTTCGACCGCTGTCAACAAGATACCATAGGGTTCCTCTCAACTGTTTATGCAATCTCGGTGTTGCCATGTTCTTCTATTATACATTCATAATGCAATTTATCACGAAAATAAACAGTTAAGACAAATTATCAAACGTTTTACAACAAAAAATAATTATTTCTTTTTCTCAGTTCATTATTAAATATTGTAATAAAATTATGACTACACAGCAACGAATGCTGGAGTCAATACAATATTTAGTTTTCATTACGTTCCTGAAACCTTTGTTTAACATATTGTTGCATGATATTTTACCCTATAGATCTTTCGAATACATATTTTAAAATACAAAAGGCATCACTAAGCCTAAATTCACTCATTACCGCAAACTATATAAATCATAAGAATAAAGTACTTCGAAGCGCAGGTTCCTCCTTAAGCAATGTTTCCACAATGATTCCTGACGATTGCAGATAGTCATGAGCTTAAACTGTGGAACAATTTTATTTTCAGGTCGGAGGAATTGTATCATTTCCACTAGCTGTTTTATTCCATTTTATGTCTATATCGGGTGAAATTCAGGACCATGGGGTTCTTTCTTTCACTGCACTTGAACACTGAAAAAAAGATGTGTACGTATGCATTGCATTGATCAGTAACCCCGTCGTTACCTGGCTAGATTTTCCGTTTCCATTTTTAAATGATTGTGCTTGTGATATTAAAAGCTCGTGTGGTGTCTCGCACAGTGTAACTATTTACAGGCACACTTTTTTGTCTGGAGTTTCGATGCATTGGTACTACATAGCATAGTTCTATAATGCGAAGTGGCATTAAGAGGCGTGATAACGTTGCTCAAATCTCATCTTAGCGTATTCCTTCTTCCACCTATATGCGACAAACTGGCGTTACAAATTTATTATATGGCTACTGATACACGAGCTATTGAGAACTTTTGTAAATGTGAATGGAATAAACATTATTTCCGCATCAAACAGTTTTTAGTTAACACAAGACGATTAGTATTTAAATTTAAGTGGAGAAACTCCATTGGAATCAATATTTATGGTAAATATTAATGATGTGCGAAAAAATTTCAATAGAAACGAGGTGTGTAAGCCTCCTCAGTTATCTCATGCGTTCTTATAATTTAGAGATTTTATACTATGGAAGCTATTTCTTCTCGCAGCCTGAGTGTGCGAAGCGAGGAGAGAAAGGAGACACCCGGCGGATAAAGTAATCAGTGTATAAAGTTAGCATTGTCAGTGTTTTACTGGTTAAAATATTAGGATATGCGATTAAGATACATAATGAACACCGTGGAGTGTGAATTTCTCATGCGTTTGCCATTTTCTTTAGTGCATTGCCTCGGCCGAGGAATCCCCCGTCCAAGATTCACCTCGGGAGTACGTGAATCGGAGGGATTATAGCTTCTAATTTAATGAAAAGAGAAAATATATATGGAATAGCCCTTGTTAATTTTTGGCCAAGGCTAATCATGTATTTGTTATGATGATCTGCGTGTCTTTTTGAGAAAAGAAAATTCTTTAAACAATATAAACAAATTACTTTAGTTTCTCTGTATTTCCCTGGTTTAAATATATGCAAGCCGATATGAGTGCACTGTTAAACTGTTGTTCTTAAATAGCATCCAAATTCTCTCACAAACTCTTACCAACAGCTGAGTTTTGTCTGGATAGCAAAGTTGAACTTATTAGTTATTCATTTGTGCTTCATGAAAGAGGAAGAATCTAAGACAGCCTCTTTGCCACATGTGTGAAGAAAAGGTCACCGACGGTTTCCCATACAATGTGTTCACATATTTGAGTCCAAATTTGAAATACGCTAAAATTAATACCTCCTCGTTTCCTCGGTTGAAAGTATTCGGTACAGATTCTAAATGCAACAAAAGTCACCTGTTAGCTTACCTCTCAAATTCCGTCTAAGGTTATTTGCCTTCGACCCAAGTTTACATGTTCCTAGAAGTATTCTTAAAGCCTTTGGTGGAAGCTCTTTATTTAAACGCCAACGTTTGTTTTTAAAAATAACTTGCAACTCTAAAATACGTTTCTTTGAGATTTGGATATATTTAAAAAATAAACAAATATCCTAAAAAAAGCTTTTTGGCCCTTCATTGAATATTTTAATTTTTCCTTCCTACGTATAATAATGTTTATAATCGTATAATATATAATATAAGAAGTTTAGGCGTTAGTTGTAAAAATTAGTAATAATTTGGTGAATATATTAATTAGTTGTGTTGGTAATTATTATGGCCTGAAAACTTACACTCTTTACGACGCTGATAGAATATGAAAATTGTTCTAGTACACTAAGAAAAACCTTTAACCCACCTCATATTAAGTGTAACTCATAATATTTGTGAAATACTCGTGCCAATTTGAATGACAACGGTGCATCAATGAATTGGAGAGCGATAAATCCCGACCATAGAGATTTTGGTACAATGTGCTTTGAAGAATGTTTGACCACCGGTAATGAGAATAATTACTGTTTTTTATTGATTATTAACTGAGAGTGGCGGCACAGGGGGTCAATAAAGTACGTTTCTTGTTACTAATTATAGGTCATGAATTCAACCCCAGTTAAGGCTTCTATGGGCAAGATCAGCCCATTCTGTGTGATTTCGTGCTTATTAGTACTTTATGTGGAAATGGAAAGGCCTCCTCTATTCTGTGAGCATTTCACAGGCCGTAGTACTTGTTGAGCTCTGCCCTCCCTAGACTGACATTCGGGTTTAGTAGTACGGTTTAGATGTGAAAAGCTAGAGGTTACGGTAATCATATCGCTAGAATTACTACTAATGAATACCTAAAAAACCTTTTAGAATCAACCCACAGATGTTGAAGGAAGGGCTTCGGGGTGTTTCCAAGAATCACCTCTTCAAGGAATGAAGATTCTTGACGAGGAAAGTAAAGGAATTTCCGGGAGACCCGGAGACTCAATCCTAGTTCTTCCTTCCATCCACCCGCTCTCTCTGAAGGACTACGCCCTTCTCTGTCCATCTGTATCTATTCTATCTCTCCACCCCGTTCCATCTTTGCCGCCTCATCGTCTTTCTCGGCTAATCCATAAACTTTCATTCCCCCAACCTTCATCCTTCTTCCCATTCCACTCCCTCTATCTTTCTGTCCCCTCTATGCCGCCCAATCTCGTCCCGTTCATCTTTTCGGCATGAGCATGAAGAGTGCCGAAAATTCTCCTGCGCGCCCCTGCCGGCCTCCCGAAGCAATGAGACTGCATCTTTTTGGGACCAATCGCGCCCACTCCTCATCACTCACTCCCCCCTCTCTCTCTCTCTCTCTCTCTCTCTCCAAGGCCACCCCAGCAAGGGTTGTGGGTAGGGTTGTTTCGTAATCACGCATCCGTTTATCGCAAGCCGCTCGTAATCTTCTCAAAAGCACGTCGTTAAAATTATTCCCTAATCGGACAACTGCTGAAAGTAATGACGGTCTTGCCCGATTCGCCCGACGCCTCCTCTCTTCGTCTGTTTCGATCGCTCAACCCCCACACCGTGTGCCTCCTCGCTCCTCTCGCTTCGAAGCCGGACCTTTTTATATTTTCTTCCTCTTTTTTTCACCCGGGCGTCGGGCGTTGCGGAAGATTATTACCGGGCGACTTTTGCCGCTTTCTTTTGTCGCGGCCCCTTGACTTTCTTTTTTTTCCCTCTCTTGAGGACGGATTCGCTCACAAAAGGAGGCCGTGTGGGAATCGACTGGCCAAATATGCGTCGCCCGCCCCGGCTGACGCCGTGTGCCGCATAGAACGTGGCGGTGTGGGGTAAACTTTCGCGTCTGATTATACTGTATTCAATCGGGCGCGTCCGACTGTCAGGGAAGGAAGGCGCGCTGATCACATCTCCCGGAACGAATTGAATTTTCCCGGGCCAAGTGAAATCATCGCATCATCTTTAACCTCTGCTCCCTCCTCCGTCCCCTGCCTCATTCCTTGGTTGATGCGCCATTTTTTTACCCGCTAAATTCCTGACCACCTCCTGGATCCAGATGGCGTACCCGGCGAGACAAAAATCAGGGTTTGAGACTTTGATGAAAAAAATTACCACTCTTGTAAGCGCCGTGAGATCACGCAATGGATATAGACTCTCGAGGTGGAATAATACTTTTTCAAGCAAGGAACGCTTTGCGCCCATCTGGAAGCGTAGTTAATGCAGGTGATTCCGGCTGGTGACGAGTCTTGCTTTGGCCGTTATCTAGAGTCTTTAATTTGTTTTTCGGCCTTAAACAAGCTGGCTCGTTTTTTGCGCCGCGTTAGGTAAATATTTCGCTCGATCTTTCCATTCGATTTCGGTGCTTGCAACGAAAATTCACTCAGCACTTCGAGACGGCCAGATTTTAACGAGGATACGCCTTGGCTGACAAATAATTTACCCTTGTAGTTCGGTCCACCGTTGGAATATTCTACGTGAAACGGGAATAAAAAAGCTATTTAATGATGAGTTTCGTTCTCGAACAATTGCGAGGTTTGCAATGAGTCTAGTGCTACAATCATCCGGCTGGATAAGCGCTGTCGTGCGACGAAAAGAGCGAAGCAGAATCAATTTTTTTTCTTTTCTGTCGACCGGACGCCCCGGGGCAGATGCGAATGGGAGTTTTAGTCATACCCCTTCAGACTAGTACCCCCTCTTCACTTCCAGCATGAAGGAAACTGCTTGTTATGTATGTATTCCTAGGCATTTTAGCCGGAGGGGCTCGTGTCGTTATCGGATTTTTTTCTGTCATGCGAAAGTGCCTCGTCCTCCTGAGAGGGGACCAAATGTTTGAACGGAATCAATCAATCATCAGCTGATTTCCATCTCCGTTTAATCCCGACACGAGGGAACGAAACTCTTCCCTTAGCATGAATTTGTCTCTTGTCTATTCCTCTCATCCTTCACTCCTTTGTGTGGACGAATGACCCCAAGGAAAAGCAATATCCCTATTCAAGGGCATCGCGTAGGCCAAATGAAATCTTGATCTCGTCGTTGCCCTTCTTAATTTTATTTCCTTCGTACATGATTTTAGTTCCATAATATGAATGCTCATTCTGTTATATTTATGATTTCGTTTACTCTCTTCGATGCTTAACATAACCTGTCGGACACTTGTGGGAAAAGCCTAATTATTTTTACGCATGCCAGAAATTACGCGTAAATACTGCGGAGTAGGAAGCAGAAACTAATTATTAGCCACGGTTATGTGTTTTCGTTTCGTTGGAGATGTTATTAACATCTACATAATACCCTGCAAGCCACCATAAAAGTGTGTGGCAGGGGAAATTTTGTAACATTTTTATCGCAGTACACACGTCGTATACTTATGCTTATATAATCATATGCTTCTATAGATATAATCGCAACATTCGCTCTTCGCCAACCGAAACAGTCAAGTAACGTTAACCAGACTTAATGACTGCAGATCTTTAAGTCACATTTTATCAAAAAACT
This sequence comes from Platycnemis pennipes, assembly GCA_933228895.1. Classification (NCBI taxonomy): domain Eukaryota; kingdom Metazoa; phylum Arthropoda; class Insecta; order Odonata; family Platycnemididae; genus Platycnemis; species Platycnemis pennipes. The sequence continues at coordinate 89,791,366 of OW121848.1, forward strand.
GCACTGTTGAATAAACTTTACATTGTGTAGTTTCCATATTTTTTATCTATAAAATAGTGGCATAAAAGTTTAATGATGCTTGCTCTTCCTGTAGTGCAATTACCAGAGAACCTGAACCGCTTTGTAGAATACTGAGGAAACTTTTAAGGGTGAAATAGCAAGAATTGCTATGAGAAAGTCGGATTCCAAACTTCCTGATCCTTTTCATTGGTCATATTGGGACTTGAGGGCCTCATAACGGCAGTCGAAGATGAGAAATCCCATCGGAGAACTGAAGAGAATGGTCTTAATAGCAATATTTCAAGAAGTACTAAAGGGTGCAGAATAGAAGATGTATTATAATATGAAGTGGTTAGAATAATCGCGTGGAGAACTGCGTTAAATGTGTTAGAATTGACAACCGGGGTGGAAGATGGGTTGATAGAGTAATTTTTTATCACTTTTTTTCTCGTGGGGCCCCTTTTACTTTTTTCCTAGATTCACTCCTCCATAACTCTGGGAGAGGATTTGCTATAAAAATGTCATTTGGATGTAATTTATTCCCTTTGAATGACCTACCTACATGCATGTGTTTCAATAGTATCACGAATATAGTCAATTTCAAATGTGAAATTTGGTGGAAATCTAATTAATTTACAAACAAAGATAGGTATTCAAGTGTGAAAGGTTTTATGTAAGAAAAGGAAAAATGAACAATCATCATGTATAAGTATTGATCTCGCATATCTTAGGCTTCTATCTCTGTGATTTAAGCGATATAATACTAGGGTTGCAAGGCGTGAAGTGAATGTTTTCATAAAGTCTCTTACACATATACTTGTCTTGGTAAGATGCACTTCAAGTGATTCAGCCTACCTTGTCTCGCTTTAACTCGCTAAATAACGTTTCCTTGCTTTAAATTGTTTTAAAAACATATATTTCTTATATAAGAAGATATCTTCTGAACACAGGATAATCTGTATTGGTCTAAGAATTCCTTGTTCGATTGAAAAGGAGGCCGAGGAAAAAAAGACAGCCTCAGATATATTTTATATTTAATATTTTAGTAAGGATACCAAAATTTCGTAGCCATCTGATTATTTCCCGACAAAAAAACCTAGTTCCCCCAAGCGAAACGTGGCAAAGGGAAAAAAGGGAACAATAAAATGCTAATATTTAGATTTAGGCGTCATATATTATTGGCAGTTCATAGACCGATTTCAACATTTGTTGACCTTCCTTTACCAAGATAAAATACTTTTAGTCTTCGAACATTTAAGTGAAGGCGCTTTGCTTATGAACGTCAAGTCATGAGTTACATTTATGAGAAGTGACGTTTTATTCGCTCGATTAGTACATTACTCTAATCGTTGCTGCTATTATTTCCTAAGATATAAATTTCTGTGACCATCTTCGAAAATACTCTACAAATGTTTTTATTCTATCTCACTCGGTTCACCCTAGTAACAAAGTTGAATCAATTACTCCGAAAGAATTATAGTATTTATGTTGAAAATATTATTTTAGGAATACAAACTTGCATGCAACAAATATTCTTCATTCACGTATTATGGCGGCACTGTAGGTGGGTTAGTTTGAGGAAACTGTTTCACTTACGCCCAACTGAACACATATATCTCCTCATTTTCCCCCTGTTTGACATGTCTATGTTAATTGTATACTGATTGAAAGTACCACTTTACCAGCCGTTATATATTCAAAAGCTCGGGGATTATCCCAAAGACAACAAATTTCAACAGTCCTACTGCGTTGAGGGAAATTTGCATATATTGTCCGTGCGTTGTGTATTTCATTTCCGCTAGACTGCGCCACCAAATTGAGTTACCCCAAATGCGCCCATGCATTTGGCTAATTTTATAATGTTTTAATGGCCTAGATGGGCGCTAATGACTTTTGGCGCTCCTATAAACATCACAACTAACCGACCGACATGCCGCACTCACCCCCGAATAATTCCACCACCCCCTGCCGACCCTTCTCCTCCGCACACCCCCGCCCATCCCAATCCGTCTCCTCTCGAAAGCGCCCCTGCTCCATCGGCGCCACCCCCGGAGACGCTCATTCAAGCCCTCATCCCTTTCATCCTCCCGTCGGCCGACTCCCTCACACCTCCCTCTCATTCCCACCAACCGGCTCTCGTCACCCCTTTTGCATCCCCCGTGCCCGATGTCTCTCAGGCATACTCATTACCTTGGCAACCGTCCCCTTCCATTTCCACCCCGTTCCATGGCTCTCCCACCCCCTACCACATCGACGCTCCCCTCACCCTCTCACGCCCCTCCTGGTGACAATAAAGGTAGTCGCGCAACAATGGAGACCTTAATAGCGCCGAAAATGTCGCGGATGGGAGAGAGGGTGGATGGTTGGGGGTGGGAGGATTAGGCGTGGCTTCAGGGGGTCGTCGGGGAGGGGCGGAAGTGAGGGGGGAAGGGTGGATGGGGGTTTAAGGGGTGGCTGCCGAAAGGGTTTTTCGGTTGGGAGGTGGGGTACGGTCGGGTGTTGGGGGTGCGAGAGAGGAATGCCCCCGGGTGAGGCGTGGTGCGGGGATTACCGCGGGGACTTTCGTCGGAAGCGGAGGGCAAAGGAGGCTTCGACGGGGAGGAGAGACACGAGGGGGGTGCAGGCTGAGGGAAAGTGAGCGGAGGGGAATGCCACACCCAGGGGTGGTGGGTTCGTTGGAAATTAGGAGTGATGCGGGAGTATCAAGTGTGAGGTGTTCTGGGGTGACATAACCCATAATCCGAATTCTGATCCTGTTTCGAATAAAATTTAGTTCATGAGATTTCATTAGCGTAAATATATGTTCCCATGAGAATTTACCAATAATAAATGTTACACTAGCTGGCCACCGAAGCCAGAATAGTCTGAAACGTGCTGGTCTGGCTTCTCAAAGGTCCCGTGCTCGAGTCCTGTTTCAAGTGTGCGTGTTATTTTTATCTCAAGCTTTATGTTAAACGCTGCAATGTATCCTTAACAGTGGTAAAAACCTACTTCCACAATCCCCAGTGTCCAAACTATTTCCACTTAAAGTAACGTGCAAAACAGTATCTAATGACGCGTACAAAGTTATGAACATACCATTTTATGGGTGGGAGTGGGAAAGGTTAGTGTGCACGACCAAGATGTATATTTTAAAGTACCAAGTCGTAATGGTGGCAATACTGAGGCAGTGAAGCGACTACCGGGAACGTGTTTTCATAAACGTAAGATCTATGTGGCCTTGTGAGGTCTGTCATTGCCGACAGCCTCTTTACGAGTGTCGGAGTTATACACCTATTAACGATAGCTGGTTAAATTAAATGCTGCTCCTCATGTGTGACCTCCCTCATGTATACATTGAACCCCCACTGGTCCATACCTAGTCATTTTATTCATCGGTGAACGTTAGAAGCGGAAATTTACGAGATATAGGTGCCGCAGACAATATCAACTTTTAGATTACACTGAGCAGCTGGTAGATGGGATAAAAGATAATCGGCACAATTTAGTATTATGTAACTCTAGAAACCTATTAATAGGACAGAATGCCTATTGGCTGGCTCACTCTGAGCGGAGACCAAAGCATGTGCAGTCGTTTGGAAAAAAGGAAACATTGATTGCTGGATGGATAAGAAAAATTCGGAAAGATAGAGATCGGAAGACTTCGTTTCAGACATTGAAGGCATTGTTTAGAATCCAAACTAATCTCGTTAGGCTCGGTCTTTGTGATTGGTGGAAAAAGGAGGGCTGTAGAGCAAAGAGCATTCATTGATCGTTTATCTCTGTGAATCTAAGAAAGAATTGAGAAAAAGAGAAGACCTTTGATGTCTGGCGTTTCAAAATTATGTTATTCATTGCTCGGAATACGATCAATTTCTCTGGATGACATTATTTCCTTCAAATATGTGAATGCCAATCATCATGTATACATGTAATGGTGAGTTACTCATTCCTAGTGAGTAACCCATAAATAAATCTCATTGCATTAACCCTGCATTGATTTATATGGGAAAATGAAAACGTAAGAAGGTAAAGAAAAAAATATTCCTGGAACTTGTATGGATATCATATTCATTTGTAGTTGTAGACCTTACTTATTGAACATTAATCTCCTTTGGTAAATTTTTACCACGCGTTAAAAAATTGAGGGTTGATACTATTAGTTATGCTTAGCGATGCACGAATAGGTCCCGGAATTTTTATCCTCAAAACTGGTGACAAGATTAGAAGTAAATAGAATTAGTAACACTGCACAAATTATGATCGTTAATATCATTAATGATACATACCTTTGTTGGAAAAGTTTTTATAAAAAATACCCGCCAGAATTTTTAGCTGTGCCTCATAAAATTTCGCTCTACATCCTGCGGTGTAATTTTAAGCGTTTTCATTGGATTAACTGTTGAATCATGAGCTTCTAAAGTGGCAGAGTATGGATTACTTCTCCCACCAGAGAGATTACTCGCTACGCTAGTTTGCTGAGCTATGAAGTGAGCTGTAATTGGGAACGTTTCGTTCCTGTGAACCCCCATGGAAATCCGTTCCCACTAAATTACATCTTGGTGCAATCGGCCATCGTACTTGATTGCCCGTTGGTAGTTCTAGGTTCGAATCTCTGACAAGTCAATTGATTTCTGGAAGTATAGTTACTGAGAGGTTAACGACCTGCGGCTGAGGCCATTTGCGACAACGAGAATAGGTTGGTTGGAGTCTGAGGTTGGGTTTATAGTTTATGTATGACACCGGATCTCTTTTCTGTCGCATGGATGCTCAAACTGTTAGGATATCCTCTGCCATGTAACACGCTCAGACTTTATATGGGATATTTGTTCTTTATCTTTTTGATACGGTCGGTGATTTTGGTGTCGGGAGTCAAATTACTGCTGATAAAGCACGTCGCGAGAATGGGTTCATGCCAAGATTTCAGCGCATGAGAGAAGTCAGGTGAACACCATGGAGATGTTAAGACGACGGGAAGTTCCTCCTCGTTGCTTGTGCTCTAGAAACGCCCGTGGAGCGCCCTCGAGCACTCCTCCTTCCTCCGATCTTTCCACCGGCTCCGGAGATATAAACATTCAGCGAATGCCGTCGTAACCGTTGCCGCTCTCCTACACCATACTTTTCGCGTTCAATCTCGGGCATTGTACGGCGGTGGTGATGGACAGATTGCCGGAGACGAGAGGAGATAAGAGAGCAGTCGCGGGGGTGGATACTCGGCATATGGAGAAAAGGGCGTCGGCGGCAGCCTCTCCCCGTGCGAGCATGTCTCTCTCTCTATCTGTAGCGCCGTGAGCGCAACCGCAGAAAAGAGCGCCGCGGCGCCTTCGTCTTTGTCGGGGGGAGAAGGTGTCGTTTTGTGAGCGAGGGAGAGAGAATGGGAGAACTAGGCTCACTCCCGGAAGGCTTTACCCGACGCGTCGTCACTTTTCCACCTCGGTCGAACTCTTCTTCCTTCTCCTCCTCGGGCGGAGGCACCGGGGAGGGTGTCGGCGGCGTCGGTGGGTGGTGGACCGTGAGCGGGAATTCAACTGCCGACGTCAGACGTTAAATTCGCGAGGATTCGAACCGTCATTTCGGAAGTGTGCCCGCGGAGGAAGGGGAGAGGAGAGAGGTTGGAAAGGGGGGAGATAAGGAAGGCTCGGCTGGGTTCGTGGCGCTGAGGTAAAGAGAGGTGGGGTTGGGAAGGAGAGAGGGGAAGGGGAGCCATTGGAAGCGCAAAGCTTTGTGGGTAATGTGCTGGAAGAGCGAGGCTGGGATACCGCCGGAGTGTGCATTTTGCGTATGTACACACATTCGCGTACGTATGTTTGTGTCTGTGTGTGACTTGGCGTGCTTCGTGCGTGTGTGTGCGCATGTGGTTTTCATACCCCCGTGGTTTTAAAAGGGTGGCCGCGTAGAAATAGGGAATGGAGTGGGGTGGGTCCCGTAGTGCTTCGTGCAGAGTTGATGCGCTGTTTGGGTGAGGGTGGGTTGACTGGAGTAGAAGACGAAAGGGGATGACGTTGGTGAAGGAGGGAATTGCTTCCGAGGGGAAAGAGAGTGGGTTCAGAAAAAAAATAATGTGGAGGTTGGAGGAGGATAGAGCGGTGGAAGCGTTAATAACGAAGAAAACTTCACTGCCATAAAGAACTGTGGGAAAAGAGGGGGATGAAATATTTTCCAAAATTATAATTTTTTCAAAAGTCCCCTCATCCTCTTTTTTCTTTTATGATATTACTACAATATTTATTCCAGCATCCAAACCACCCTCTTAACTTCGCGCTGCTCGGGACAAAAGGCGGGGAGAACATCATTCTTATCCTCTTTGTTTCATTCATTCCCCCACTTATCTCCCACCCTCTCTCACTCCGCGTACGTTTTCACATGAGCACTTTCTCCCGCGTGGCTAAAATAGCAACAGAGAATGAACTTCCAAGATCTTCGCTTTCCACAACTTCGCATAGATGAGTAATATACAGTACTACAAGCTCGGATTGCGGAGATTATATCTCGAGGCACGCAGGGAGAGTATTCTACACACCTCTCCCCTCTGAGCTATTTAAACCCCTTTATTTTCCCGCCTCCCTTCCTTTCATTCGTTAAAAATTTTACACGCACATACTGTTATGCTCACATATTGTGCGTGGTTGCACCCTCCCGCGGATTTAATGCGACTCCGTATGTGCATATAAATAATGGGAAGGGAAGACAGAGGGATGTCTCCACTCTCGCGCAAAGCCGAATGGTTTTTCCCCCTCCCTAAATTTATAATCTTCCATACTTTGTTCCTTTTCGTATTTTAATTTCCCGGCGAGTTCATCCGCCCCGTGGATATAATCCCTCAGTCACTTTAATGCGCATGGACTCGGGAATAGACTAGTTTCCCCTCTTCTCTCCCGCATCCCGGTCTACCCTCGCTCGCTCCCTTTTTCTCCCCGCTCCCCCTTGCTAACCCATTGCTTAAAGGCCGTTCCCCCCCTCCGCAGCTCTAGGCCGCCGGCGGCACCCATCCGTCCGCCTGCCGCGCTGCACAGTCCCCTTCCGAGAACCACCACCACCCAATTTTTTCGCATGAAAAAGGCCCTTACCCCTCCTCAGTATCCTCCTCCCCAACCCCACACGCTTCCTCTCGCTCCCCCCAGTCAACATGCGCTGGAATAAAAAAATTATTCCCTCCCGATCTTGTCCTTTATTCGTCACTCTCTTTAGTCTCCTTCTTGCCGTTCTCTCTCTCTTTCTCTCGGCTGAAACCAAAACTTTATTTACAAGAGCCCACTAGTGTGCATTTTTAAGTGAGCCCCAATTTCACGACTAGTCAATCAGTGGTAGGATTCGGTTTGTTAGTACTCAAGCTGCTTAGGCTCATTGCCTGATATAAGCCTTAGGTCAATTACTACATTCATGAAACAGGCTGAATTGGTACCTTACATCTTTTGGCGGCCAGTATGTTACTGGTTATCACTAGGACAAGTCATGACTCTCAATGTGACCCACTGGAAGCAAAGTATTTATGTTTCGTGAAAACGTTAACGAAGAGTTTTTCTTCCAGTAGATCTGAACCTCCCGTTGTTCCCATCACCTGCGCATATTTTCATTATTTTCTCTGGCGTTATAAATACCTTTACTACAGCACGGATGGAACTGAATTTTCTGCATTTTTCAACCACGTATATCCTCGAAAGCGTATCTATGTGAGTTTTGATGTTGCATGCATTCAAATAAGTGTAGAATATGTATATTTTTGATCTAGTCGTATACTATATAACTGGTCAAATGATGATGGTGAATATTATCTTCAGCCATTCGATTTATCAAATGACTCGAAACTGTACCTCATGACGACAATTCAGGAACAGCAACTCAGGAGGAGGCAGAAGGAAAATGATCCACCATAATAGTTTGTTTTTTACGGCTCCTGTCCTGAAAAGAACGGAATATATTGCGAATTTGTTTTCATCTTCATGTTTCTATTTATCTTTTTTGCTGTTATAAGTGACCAGCATATGCCAAGGTGACCGGCACAACGGGAAATAAATTGCATAATTTTCCTTCAAAAGGAGGAAGCAGGTAAAAAAATGTCAAAGAAATAAAAATGGTCAATGTAGTAATAATTTGGCTGCTATATTTTATTTAGCGTCTGAATCTTCAGCTACCAAATCCAATTCGAATATTATTCTGGCGCGTCAGGACCTTTCACACACATTTCAAAATTGCTGCAGATGAAGATAGTTTCTGCTCACCAAAATTTTACGCGCAGTGTTATCTATTTTTTCCCAGTCCCAAAATATTGACTAATTAAACAATGATATGCATAAAGGAAGAGATGGAAGAATCCAGCAATCAAACGTTCAAAGGTGTCAACATTATTTCGAGAGATATTTCTTCTTTGAGGGTTGGAAGCGGGGAGAGATAACCAGACCCTGTGAGAAGATGTGCCCATTAAGAATTCGGCTCGACCAAAGAAAGATAACGTCTTTCTCTCGCCATTCCACCCCTCCTTTATTCCTTTGATGAAACTAACTTCTTATTTGTAGCTCGGTATGTCTGCCATCCCCCCATCTATCCCTTCGGCACCGTTAGCCTCGTCTCATTCCAAAATTCTAGGCAGGGAAACTGCTCCCTCTCCTAACTCTGGAACCACCTCATCCCCTGCGCCTTCGAATTTTCTTTCCTATCCCCACTTCAGCTTCCTCCTTCCAAAACCTTCTTCCCTGTTTCCATCCCTTCCCCCACTGTTTTACTAAGCATACCTTCCGGTGACTCACCGCCACCCATCCCCTTTCCTCTCCCCTCCCACGAAAAAGATCCCCAAAGGGTCTCTTCCGCCTCCACCACCCTCATCTTTCTCTCTCTCTCTCCTCTCTCTCACCGCCCTTTCGACGGCTGCATTAATTAACCTTTGTCGCGCTAATACTTTGATCGAACGGGGAGAAGTGTAAATTATAATGATGGGCTTAAGTCGCGCGAGGGGCTCTTTTCCCCATGCTTTTTCGAGAACGGGCCTCAGGAGCTCGTTACGTTTTGCTTTGCTCGAAATACCCTTCTTCCTCATGATGTGCGTTTGCTCAAAGCGGGTGAAGAGCGAGGGATAGGAGCTTCCGCAAACGTCAGATTTGTCGCGTACTCGTTTCATATGGAGGTTCGCGTCCCGTGAAAGGAATCGACCAAAACTGCGAGGAAGTGGCCTCCTTGTCCCATAGGTTTTTTCTTAAACTGGTCCGGCTGCTACTTTACAAAATATAGTTTAGGCACTGCCAATTTCGACAAGTATGATACTAAAATGATTTCACCTTTAAATTTTTTGCTCAAATTTATTCAAAAACTCAAGGAAAGGACTTGATGAGCTGAGAGCCAGCAGAAAAATACTTGTAGTAGTTGAGGCGGGTCGTGTCGGATTATTACTTAAGATTCCCTAAAGATTTTAATAAATTTTTAAGTACGTCGATAACTACTATGACCAAATTTCATTTAAGTGCAACTAATTGTGCAAGTATTTAAGTGCAAAACGGCACCGGTGGAACTCGCCGTACATACATGTCGTTATGGATATAAATATAGTATTGTATTGTATTTAATTTTATAATTGTATTGTATGTATACAGTGTATTGAATTTCGCTTTGATTAGAGCATGTAATGACCTTGCAAAACAGATAGTGTCATTTTTATTGATAGTTATAGGCGCCGCGCCGTATTCAAAATTAATTTGAAGGATATATTTAAATATTTTCTGAATCGTTAAGTTGTGTGACTCAAAGACTCCTGTTATATGCCATTATAATAATATTTTATCTATTATTTTATGCTTAGAAGAAAATATGTACGTGTAATTGAATTAAAACCAAATGTGTCCCATGTACATACCATAAGGTTACGTGTTTAAAAAAGCGACGAATTGAATAAAACCACTACCATGCATTTTTTTACGCTTTTGCCCATTCGCTATTGCCATTTCGCTATCACTAATCATGCGAAGGTTCAGGAAAATTGATTCATAGACAAACTATCTCCATGGTCCCTGCAGTCACCTTAAGCGGCATAATTTGGCAGACCACTGAGCATAATTTTCCTGAATGTCTAAGTAGCAATAGTCAGTTTATACATGGTTTCTGAATACTTCTGTATATCCATAATTATAATAACTAAGACTCAACTGATTAAAATGTCCTGGAAGACAGAGGTTATCGATATTTGATCGCAAGTTAGAATATTCCAATATGAGTTGTAATTGTGTATAATAGACATAATTAAAAGTTCTTTTTGCGTGCAGATAAATTCACTTGGAATTCCTAAAGCTTAGTAAAATCCCACCTATTCGAATATTCCATGAGTTGGAAAAACTTTCTCTCGTTTATATCACCACAAGCGAAGTTGATCTTAAAGGTTTTCCCGGGTTTCCCTAATAAACAAATTAGATAAATTGTTGCTATGCAAAACGTTAACAAACCTCGAAGGCCATAATCTGATATTCGACACTGTCTTTTAACGTTGCTTTAAATGTGCCACACAACCTTGCGGTAGCTTGCAGAAAGTTATAAAGATGAAATGTCTTCCTAATAAGGGGCAATTTAATGAGGGAAATATTATTTTATTTATGAATCCGAATATGAATTCGGTAAATCGCAACAGAGAACTGTTAATCACGTACAGAGGTTTGAATGTTTGTGTCCAACTGTTTTACATGGTAAAGTGACCGTTTTGTCTCAGTATCGCCCCAATAAAAACGTTTGATTATTATTAATTTTATAGTTTTCTGCTGATATATCCAGCCATCTAGTTTGTAAGGCTCTTAAATTATTACATGCTCTAGCTTAACACTTAGAAAATAGTTTATTTATCAGCCAGTTTTTCCGTATGAGTAGTCCATATTGGTGGTATTTATAATGCAAAGGATTTAAAAATGAGCATTAAAAGAGTACTCAAGGGACCTTTTTATGTGACCATAATAGCGAATAGCATTGCTCCATCATCATCCACACACAATACTAATGGCTTTGGAGCTTTTTGCTTATCTTTCTCCTGTTAAAACGAAGAAAATTGGGCATATTAATCCTCATAGGCATATGTACTCCTGCCATGAACTGAGAGCTGAGTTCAGTCAGCTGAACAGATATCCCATTAGATCCGAAATTCATCTCCTCTCCTCATTGGATGGACTAGTGGAGTGGCAATGTTGATTTCTTCTTCACATTTTCCTCCGAGTGGGTAGTTATGTTTGAAACATGTGCTCCAGAGTTGTACACAAGAGGGAGGGAGAGTGCTTGTTGACCTTGCACATAAATCACCAGCCTATGAGCTTGTCATCTGTTGTGCTGCCCACTTATGTACTAGAGCCCATACATCGCTTGTATTGAGATTGAATTATCCCACGTCATGCAATCCGTTATATCCTCCGAGTATCCGAACCCATTCTCATCCGCTCTCATGCCCCGCATGCTGTGCTTAGGGGATTGCAGATTATCCAGCGGAGATGATCTGATGGTCAACATCGGTGACTCTAACTGAAGACATCCATTGACCCATGGAAAACCTCTATATTTGGAAAAATTTCGTATACATTCTTGTAAAATTTAGATAAACCTTCATTCTTAGGGAAAAAACCTTTCAAGATGCCTAATTCTTCATAATAAATCTTTATAATATAAAAATAATCTAAATTCTCTTTGGTTTAAGCAAAACAGTTAACGGCCTAACATGTTCAAAATATTTAAATTTTGCTTGTGTAATGGTCATTAAGTTTAGCAATTTTCACTGTCCAAAACATGAGGTATGTAGACATTTACAATTCTAATGGAATAAGGCATGTAATCTTGCATGGGTGTCCTCAAATGTTATTTTAAACATGTTTTTCCCCTTTATTATCCCAAATTCCAATATACAACCTATGCACCTGCTAAATTTAATCATTTAAATGCATTAAAGGCTGACCCTTTGAAGTTAAGATAAACCTTCATTCCTTCCTTGATGCTATAATGATAGGCTCTATCTGCCTTATTTATCTCCATTTATCTCTATCTGCCAGCGATCGATCATTGCTTTGACAAAAATAAGTGCCAAACCTTGTATTCCTCCACGTGAACTTGCTGTGGCTTAGGATAAATTCCTACTTTTTATTTTGATCGTCATATTTTTATAGATTTCATGGTAGCAAAGTAGGTAGCGTGTAGTGTTATTGACTGACGTTTCACGTTCAGATCTGTTTGATGTTACACCAAATTAAACCATTGTGAATCGACGCTCGATAACTGTGAGAAATATGTATACCAGGGAAATTAAAGCAATACGGGCAAATTAAATGAACCCCCTAACATTATATTTGGATTTCACTAGCTTATAGGAATAAAACATGGTAAGCGCTCATCTTACCAATCACATAAACCTAGCCGCCTTTTATGACGACAGTACCCCTATAAAAATATGCATTGATTGACAAGTGTTCTTCTTATATATGTATATTATATGTATAAACGTAGGAACGAAAAAAGGACACTCACATGTTTTGCAGAACTGTTTCGGCGGTGACCGTCCGCCTTCGTCAGCTAGAGAGAAATGAGGTTCGAGGACTGAGGATAAGGAAGGTAAAGAGTGGGCGGGGGGCGGGGAGAAGAGGATTGAGATTAAAGGAGTGGGATTATGAGTCCAACGGCTTGATCAAATCTGATGTGTCAAACTATTTAGCAGTAAATGAGATGTGAATCAACTTTTATAAATAGCCAGAAATCGTACGCATTATTCCGAGAATATTAATTTTTAGGGCGAATTTTGATTGGAGGAATAAAATGGCAATATTTTTTTCTCAATGTCACACAAACAGAGGTGAATATCAGGATCAAATAATATTTCAATTTCGCTCATCGTTTTGTGGCTTCGTTATTACTACTGACCATATACACACTAATCAATCACATGCAATAGGCCACTTTCAACTTTAGAATTAATCTTACGGATATCCTTGAAATTTAGTTTCAATGATGCCAATGAAATTATTCATGAAGTGTGACTTTCCTATTTAGGATGTAAAGTCACTGAAGCAAAAATAAATTACCGCAATATATGTTTTTTATTTCCTATTTTGTTGCCATTCAAGTTTGATAGAACTGTTAAAATATTACAAGAATTTTGGTTGTCCCCGTTGTCTCTGAGTCAGATGTTCAACCTTCTTTACAGACAGTCCTGGTGAACCCGTTGTCGACGCCTGGTTCTTATCTCCTCCTTGAGCTCCTCCTGCGCCCACGGCTGCGGGATCTCCTTCCGCGCCTGCGGGAACGACGCCTACGGCTGCGGGATCGCCTCCTGCGGCTCCGGCTGCGCCTCCTTCGTCGACGACCGTCTAGGGCTTCATCTCCAATATGGCAGGTGTGATATCTACCTCCTTTAGCTGACACCAATCCCCTGTCAATGGCTTTTTTCAAAGCTAGGGCCACGTCATTCTCGGTGATGTTCAATCCGTCCTTCAGGTTATTCTGCAAATATTTTGTGATTTTCCTGGACGTGGCTCCTTCTGATTCGTTCAAGGAATTAATGGCTTTTACCGCCTCGTTTGGTCCAATGCCCCTGTAGCCAGCCATATTTTTATGGTGGTGCCCGGGGATACAGGCACCACTCTCCGGGAAAGGCAACGCTAAAAATTTGGTGGTGATGAATGAACTAATGTGTAAAATGTCAATAGTTACGGTTGCCTTATTTATTTAACGTTCATTGTTTTTCCCACAAGAGCATTAGTAAGTTATAATATATGTAATAATGCCTCATTTTAGGATGCATGAAATCATGAAGTAAATAATAAAATTAGGAACTCTCTTTTCAGCAATTAATAATGAAAATATGTATTTAATTCATTGATGGCTTGTTTGATTAAAGATTTGTAAACAAATTCCTTGATTTCTATAGCAACGATTCTATAAAAATTATGTATTCTCATAAAACATTCCTATTTACTTTAATATATGTTGAATAAATGTCTCACAATTACCTTACTCGCATTAAAATCATGAATATTTTTTAGTTTTCAGTAAATTCCATTAAATGATAGTTTTTTTTTCATGTATCGGGTGTTACTTTTTCAAAAAAGTGAATGAAAGACTAGTATCTTTAACATAAATGTGAAACCATCATATAATATTTGAATCGTGGTTAAAAAGGTAAATCGGCATTGCCTTGATAGAATTGTTAAAATATTACAGGAATTTTGGTTTTCCCCAAATTATTTGGTAATTATCGTTAATCAGATGATGGCATAGTTTTCTTCATGCTACGTAATTTAGCTCCCTCTCTCTTACCTTACATCGATCCGAAGAAATGCTAGTGTAGTATGGGTAATAAGAGATGAATAATTTCTAGTGTTCATGATAATTGTGATGCGAATTATTGTTCAGATTTTCTTTAAAAGAAGAACAGGATTGATAAAAGAAAAGGCAAAAACGATCAAGGTGATCCTATGCGTTGAAAAATTGGTTGTTATTTCTTATTAAGAGCATAGTGTGGATTGTACTCAGTGAGTATATTCTTAATGTATATCAAACAATTCAACAAGGTTGTTTTTCCCACAAGAACATTAGTAAGTTATAATATATGTAATAATGCATCATTTTAGGATGCATGAAATCATGAAGTAAATAATAAAATTAGGAACTCTCTTTTCAGCAATTAATAATGAAAATATGTATTTAATTCATTGATGACTTGTTTGATTAAATATTTGTAAACAAATTCCTGGATTTCTATAGCAACGATTCTATAAAAATTATGTATTCTCATAAAACATTCCTACTTACTTTAATATGTGTTGAATAAAGTGATACCTAATGAAAAAATATTATTTTAAATTACCATAAAGGATATATTTTATTTGAAACCGAGTGTGGGAAACATGTAGGTTGTTCATTATAGCATTATTACCTTAGGTCAATATTAAACAAGAATATTGGGAAATATGCTTGGAGGAATTATGTATTACCTTTATCAATGCGTTTCTAAAACATGCTCAACGTTCTGGCAGACTAAAATTCTTCCTCCGAAGGTAGGAGATAGTAAAAATCATACGGACTAAAAAAAGCTTAAGGTTGAAGAAAACTAAAAAAATGCATGGTAATATGGATGGGAGGAGAGACTGATTCCTAAGATCATGAACATTGGAGTTTTTTGGGAGACTTTCCTGTGAGGCATTAATTCGGTTTTATACTTTTGACACACAAAATGCTATATACTCCATGAAACCATTAAGCAAAAACCATTTCCACGATAATGTATTCATAGCACGATAATGTACTCATATCCCTTTTTGACGACTCCGATTGATCACCAGTATTTTGAAATTTCACGTTAGGTAATATCGTTAAAAACTCACTTTTGTTTCTGAAATAAAAGCTGCATCCCTCTTTTGAGATACAGGTTAGTTAAAAGAATTAAATCATGTTTAGTGAAACTGTATTTATTGCCAAAATTATACCATTTCAGCTCAATGAAATAGTTGAAATATCACAAAAATTTTGGTTATCTCCGTTGTCTCCGTGGCAGGCAGGCATTCTTCTTGGTCGGTACTGGTGAATCCGTTGGCTCTCATGTCCTTCTTGAGCTCCTCCTGCGCCTGCGGCTACGGGATCTCCTTCCGCGCCTGCGGGAACGACGCCTGCGGCTGCGGGATCGCCTCCTGCGGCTCCGGCTGCGTCTCCTTCGTCGACGACCGTCAAGGGCATCGTCTCCAGCATGGCAGGTTTGATATCTTCCTCCTTTAGCCGACACCAATCCTCTGTCGATGGCTTTTTTCAAAGCTAAGGCCACATCGCTCTCGGAGATGTTCACTCCGTCCTTCATGTTATTCTTCAAATATCTTGTAATTTTCCTGGCTGTTGCTCCTTCGGATTCGTGCAGAGCGTTTATGGCTTTCACTGCCATGTTAGGGCCTATGCCCTTTGTGTCAGCCATCTTGCCGTGGGCGTTTGGTCCCGCGCCCAGCAAGAACGACAACGGTGATAACTTGGTGAAGCCGAAAGAACGAATGAGTAAATATCAATAGTTACGATGATTATGTACGTTAAGGTTTCATTGTTTCCCCAAGAGCGTGGCAAAAAATCAATATTAAATAATATAATACCTAATTGCGAAAGAGTTTTGATGGGCCTACAGGGTTTTAAAATATTTTATTTAATTGTTTGCTCTTTTGCATGAGTTTTAATACTTTCCTAATCTTCTAAATGACATACGAGTTCTAAGGTAAACAAAATTCGGATTTTCCTTGACCACCCATTTTCGTATTGTGTTAAATATCATTTTTTGTCTATTTGGATAAAATTAACACAGAAAACCTTTTTATTAAGTTTAATAGACAGGGTTTTAATAGTTAAAAATTGAAATCCACGTAAAATTTTATATTTTGGCGGAAAATCAATTAAATATCCCTCCCAAGAAGATATCCAGTTTCAGCAATGCCTGTGCATCATGAGTTTACATGCACATTGAAGAAATTTTCAATGATTTGTTATGAACATGAAATCCATCTAAAATATTCAGTACAGAATTAGTAATGAATGGATCCCTTATTACCATACATATCTTTCAGCGCAATAACGGTATGGTCAATGTTCGTAATTTCACATCCTTGTCAGTCATAAATTGCGTGGAGCACGTAAATGTATTTTATTACACGGATTTCATTCACTAAAGCTCTCATGCTTAGAGGTAATTAAGGTAAAGAAACATCTTTGGAATTAAGTCAAAGGTTTTTTTGCCCTCTTTTGAAGCAAATATTACTTTTAAATTAGGTCTATCCTACTATAAAAATATTGGTTTATGTAGGAGAATACTGTCATGTAAAACTATGAGAATTTCGATTGGTATATCATTGGCCTATGTTTCATGCCTTAAACTCACTGAACAAAGAGTCTAAAAAATGTGATTAATCGAAGCCATATGTTTCACAAATAAGTGTCAATATCAACAAATTCATCTCAGACTAAAATTCAGTTGCCAGTCAAAAGAAAAAACTCTTTTAGCATTTTTACTTGGCATATTTTTCATTAAAAACTTTAAAAGAAAATCTTATTATTATTTGCGCAGCGGTAATTGATTGTTGTGGTATCCAACAATAAGATGAAACCATAATAAATAAACAGCCATGCATTTTTTTCCTCTGAATTTAAGATACATAATCTATGCTGCATTATAACTGCACGGTATGCCACATTGATAATATTTTTAAGCCCGTACTTAGCGCATTACCTGACCACAATTATTTTCCTTGTCAAGTTCAATGGCTTCTAAATTAGCTTATTCGACATTGGCTCAAAATGAGACCCCCAAGGGCAATAATATGTGATTTTCCTCTAGTAGTTATATTGGAAAACGCTTAGCACCACGTATGTAAATGGATGATTTGACGTTTTCCGTCATAATCTATGCATCAATACGCACATGTTTATGGGCTGGATTTTGTTCAAACTTAAGATAAATCATACGCCTCTCGTTACGTTTTTCATATTTAAAATATACGCATTGCCTATCAATACCTCTTTCTTTAAGCTGCTTTTTTATCTTCCTGTTCTCTTTTCCTTTTATCTTTGGTGTGTTTAACACTCTGCACTAAGACTATATCGTGTAATTCATTTCTTAAAGTACATTCATATATAAATGCTTCATTTAAATGTTTCTATTCCAAAATATATAATTGTATCTTCTTGATCCATCCATATCTTACAATCAAGATTATGTATTCTTGCATAAGAATATTTCTCTATTAGTTAATCTTCTAAATCACTTTTTGAAGCCTCATAGATTATTTTCGAACACCTCATTTGTCGAATGCTTTTTTGCATGGAAATAAACGATGAATATTAAAGGAATTTAGAAGCATTTCTTCGACTCATGCACTTAATTTTATGTTTGTCTCCTAGTCTCAGGTTCACACCGTCCTTCTAATTTTCTATACTTTTCAAATATTTTACTTAATGTTGATAGTCTTTGACACCGCGAACTCAGTTTTTTTCTTTCTTTGTGTACATGTTTCTCTTTCATATGAACACTGCAATACGATTCATTTCTACTCCTTGGAAGCGGAAAAAAATTACGCTTGCTAATTTTTGGTAGGCGAAGCTTTCCCTTGATAGCATTATTATTATTATGCTAGAAGATGCTCCTACATGCTGAAAATCAGCATCTGAAAAGTGTGGGTTTTAAAGGGCTTAAATATATTAACAGAATTTGCATAAAACAACATACATACTGTGACTAAGGTTTTTGTATGACCGCTACACTCCCTTTTGATGGCAATTAAATCAAAGGAAAATTTTCGGCTCACAGTCATAGCATCAATTACCAAAAACAGTCTGCCACATATGGCGTAGATGTATGTCTTGAATAATTCTGATCGCCCTTGAGTTTGATTCTCTTTATGACGAATATGATATCTATTAACAAAGAAGAAACCGCAGGAAATGGGAATGAACGCGCAGAGGTCGAATCAATGTCTATCTTTCATCAAATCACAGTGAATTAATATCTTATCCCAAAATTGAACGATTTGAAGGGATTATCTATACGTTCTGGTGGTGATGTATAGGCATGAAGAAGGTTACAATATCCTGGAGCATTGGCACGCTAAGCCTTTGGGTGACAATGAAGGCAGAATGGCGATGCTTGGGAAGGTTTTCGTACCATCTAATAAATACAAAGTATTGTGATTCATTTAGCCTCTTATAGAGTCTGTGTGTATTAAGGCCGTTGTCACCAGTAAAATTTCTTGTGCGAGGAACTCGTTCAATGCTCAAATTGTATCGTGTACGAGGTATTTGCACAATTTCTTCTATCAGAAATTAGAACATGCTCTCAATTATTGGAATGGTTCTAATTTAACCAACCTTAACCATATATATTTGGTGCTTCTTTGCCTGTGTAAGCTCATTTCTCTGTTTTTTACAAATGTTAAATATGCATTCCGTAATTCATCTTACTGCTATTAGTTTTATCGCATGTAAAAAACTTTATCTGTATGAATATCGCTAGCCCATATGTCGTGCCTAACAGGATGGTCATTGCCTTCTCAAATCAGCGATGCCTCCTCCAGTACTTTCTTATCTCCTTGGTAGGCATGTATAGCTCCTGATTTTTCATTTATGTTGCTGTTCTACTGGTTAATGTTAGTTCAAACAGACACGTAAGTTCCCTAGCCTATACTGGCTTGTTACCTATCTATCTTCATCTCTGCATGCTTTCCAGTTACTTCTGGCCATTTCAAAGAGCCCATTATCTTCCTTCTTAATGACCGCGTTACCAATGTAATTCTATCCTCGATTGATTACACCTTCATCCTTTATTACCCCACATCACCTGGAACCTGCACTAACTTGACCTCTGCTTACTTTTCTCCATAAACATCATCTTTCCGGCCGTAAGATTTTAGGTGGTTAACATGGACTAATGCTCAAAGGTCACTAGCTTGAATTCTATCTAGGGCATGTTGTTTGGTGTAAAATTACGTTAAGAATGTTAAAATTTGAAGTTGGAGTGATTAAAAATCCACTGTGAATTGGTGATTGAAGTGTATGCATGTATATCTTCATTATTTTCATCAGTATAATGCCATCCTATACACTCATATCTGAAACAGCATACGTTCATTTGTATTGTTTACACTTGAAGAAACATTCTATGTTAAAACCCTTAAACATACTCCTAGACTGTCTTATCTCAACGTCTTCACTCACATTCGTTGTCATCGACTCTTGTAATCACATAAACGTTCATTTCATCAATTAATATTATATAATATATTTCTAGTCGGTAACGTGATCATTTCTCCAAGCTTTTTTCTTTTTTTCTTGTGTATATCTCTTTTTTATCGTTTCCCTAGGTTTATTAATCGTGAAAGGCAGGGTTCACATCACGCTTCACGTGAAGGTAAGATGCGCCTTTTCCCACCTGAATTAAATTTCATGGTGGTAATTATTGAATCAGACAAAAATGCGTCAATTCGTTATGTCTTTCTCACTCATGTGAGTACACGTAGGTATTGTTTGGATATCCCTATACTTCTGAATCCATGATAAGAGCTTTACTACCTGTAATAGACTTCCATGTTTTTCTACTATTTGTTTTATCCCTCATGATCCCTTACGAAAATCTGAATGCCAATTGCCAACGAATGAGGTGAACGATGGAACGATACGCCAAGCTATGCCTTGCATATAGAGTGTGGCATTTCCATAATGTCATGGAAAATCATTTCATGCACCTCGAATTTAACGCGTAATTTGGTCTTAATACAGAGGCAAAGAACACATCATTATCCATATATATTTACTTAATTACGATATCCTGTGTAAATGTTTCAACTTCCTCCTCTCATTGGTGGGTTTCTCTGAGTTGAATATTCTATCTGGGAAGAAAAATCCTTAGAGCTGAAATATGCATCAGATGATGGGAAACAGGAAATAACCATTTTCAGGTGCTTATCGTATGTGAAAATATTTAGTGTTTTCCGAGCAATATTGTGACATGTGAAACGATTGAAAATTTCCACGCATCCCTAAGTGTTTACTTTTAGGCAAAAAAATTCTTCAGAATAATTATTAAGGCAGTATTGTACTGAGAGAGGAACGAAGCCCGGCATGGCGTAAAATTATCTTGTCTGTCTCTTTCTCATTCCCTAATTCACTCGATTGACGAAGGATTTACCTATCTTTGCTGCTAATTATTTTTCAAACTCACCAGTTAGAAGCAAAAAACATATTTAACTATCGTATGGTGACTGAAATTCTCTCCGGTAATCCAGGTGAATGCCATTTTTGATAACATTAGTGTGTTTTTTCAAGCATGAAAAAATGAACCACCTGGTGGATTACACATGTGAAAATCTCTCGTATTATGCACTATATCAGATACAATGTATCTGGTGTTCCCAGAGTACCACCCAATTCTTCATTATCATCATCAACGGTAAACAATCCTAGGATTGGTTTGACTTAGCCCTCCACTTGATTCTTCTATCGGCCAACCTCTTCATATTAACGTACTATAATTGTTCTCTTTTACATCCTTCACTACCTGTCCCATGTATCTCATACGAGGCCTGCCTTTTCTAATCTTCCTGTTCACCTTTCCCTCGACGATTGTCTTCATCAGGCCATCGTGTCTCAATGCATGACACATTAAATTGTTCCGTTTTCTTCTTGGGATATTCAGAAGACTTCTCTTTTCTCCCACTCTTCTTAGGACTTCCTCGTTACTTACTCGTTCGATCCATTTAATCCTCATCATTCTTTTGTATCATTGAAATCATTAACCTGCTCTTGTTGAAAGGCGTCAAAGGGTACACGGTTTAACATTCCATCCGACAGAAGTATCCAACTCAAAGTGGTCTTCGCACAACAGTCAAGAAGGAACCGGTTCCCCAATAAAAAAATCTCCATATAGATGCCAAACATTTTCATGAAGTAAGAAAAAAATGGTTGAAGGAGGATTTGCGATAGAATAAAAAAAGTATCAATCAATACGGCACGCAGAATAAAATATGTTAGTCCTTGGGGTTGAGGGTTCCCTGGGGAGGGACCTGTATACGGATGAAAATTTTCTACCACTACCGGGACAAGATCACGGGCCTCCGATAGGAGGCCAATACACCAACTCGATCACCTTAGCCTTAAAATTCACACTCGGCTGCTGCGTTTCACTTCTTCCATTCGCAGGAGCTGTGGTGACGGGTTAGGATTTTTCCTAAGGAAATTAAGTCACGTGGAAATAGGAGAACATTCTGTTTATCCTAATGTCGAGGAAACCACGGAAACGGCTCGAAGGGCACTTGCGTTTGCGTGGAGAAGTCCAGGCGTGGGCCACCGTACATTCCCTTTCCCTTCGTCCAAATTATCAAGCATTTGATTGACGGTGGAAAGCGTCCTTCATTGCCTGCCAGCGGAAACGTTCCACCGCGGACCCTCCCCGAGCAAATCCTCCCCCGTTGCCCCCGAACCCTGCGACTCAACCCTCTCCACTAACTCTCTTTCTCGCTCGCAATGATTGAAGTTATCGTTGGCTCGGGAGCCTCAAAATCCGACCGACGTACAAATATTGACAATTCATAAATTGAGATCCGGCGGTGCTTGGACCCCCACCCGCTCACCATGCCGACCGGCCGACGGCCGCACCTCGCACCTCCCTCCCCACGACCCTCGGACTCTCTTCCGAGGGCTAATCCCGCCAACACAACCTTCCCACACCCCGGCCATCCTCATCCCATCCAAATCGAGGGACGGGGGATGAAAAAAGCGGGAGAATCCTTTCGAATAACACGCTCTCGGAGCAGACGCTTCCCTAATACCAACCTGCCCGCCCTCCATCCCCGGTCCCAATCGTTTACATTAAGCCTCGGGGGTGGTATTATGACTGCTGCCCGCTGCCCTGCCGTTCTGTGCAGCCAAAGCTTTCGCCGTCGATGATAGAGTAGGAGAGAGAGGGAGTGGGAGGGATTGGGAGGGAGGGATGGAGGGAGAGGTCACCGTGTGCAGGGAGCGTACGTGGTGGAGACCAAAACCGTCCCATTAACAGCTCTGCCATCTCCTCCCGCCCCGTCCACTGCCGGGACATCAACAGAGCCGCCGCCTACTCCTCTCCCCATATTTGCACGTCCTTTCCGAGTTCCCTCCCTCCCCACTCATTGCAAATCTCCTGCTTCGCCACACCCCCTCTCCCCCCAACTCGCTAAATCCTCGGCCGTTCATCTCGCAGGTGGAGGGTCGGGACCGTTTCGGTTGATGGGGTGGAAGGTGGTAGTCATGAGATATTAGGATGTGAAAATCGAAATGCGATACGATTTGTGCATGGTGGCTCCGTCGGTGCATCAACTTTGCGATGTCTATGAGCAATAACATCGCGTTTGCTATTTCAAAGCCACGTTTCAAATTACGCACCTCTCGCATATTGTAGCTGTTTTATCAAGGGGAAGATATTTTATTTGAATTGATCTAGCTGCTGAGGTTATGGCACACCGCCTGGCAAAAGGTATTGCTAAATTTAAAATTAAGAGACGACCGCGGAAGGCTGACCGCGAAGGCTGTCGGTAACCCTAAGGTTGCGGATTCGAATCGGCCTATTGCTTTGACAAAGAACTTCGCCTGAAGCCCAAGGTATTGATACAGTGCTAATCCTTAGGCTTAATGTTTGGTTCCTTGTTCAATAAAATACCTTAGCAGTTAGTTCTCTATAAAACCAAATTCTACCACTTTTACCTAGGTTAAGCCCTATTTCCTAGACCAAGGTGGAGTTGGAATTCATGACGTTTGGATTGCCAGGCTTGCGCTGGACTGACTTTATTACCGCAGTCGGCCTCACATCAAGAGGCGTTGCTCTTCTCAGTTCACTGAATCAAAGTATTTTTGTTTATAATTATAGAGATTAAATTCGTACTTAATATTTATTTTTCAGAACCTTTGATACTGAACTTTTCTACTTTTGGGTACGTATTTGGGAGAACGCCGCTGTGCCATTCCGGAAAAATCCGGTCGCCCCACAGTTAAAAATGATATTAATTTACGCCGCTTTTCGCATTACATCCCGCATCCCATTCACAACGCTCTCGTATCGCATGGTGTAATTCCGGTGGCACATTGAGCTGCGTCGCGTGACCGTATTTTCATCGCTGAGCCGTGCATCGCGTACTTAAAATGACGGCACGATGCCGTCCGGGCCACATTACATGAATATCGCGAATGGCATTCCGTTAATGTCCCGCACGGTCCTATAATGGGAGGTGTCGTTCCGCATCTCGTCGGACGGCGGGATGGGTGGAGGTGGGAGGGAGGAATCAGCGTGTGGGATTGAGGGATAGAGGAGTGCTTGTGGGAAGGGGTTGGGGAGTAGGGCGATGAGTACTGTGCGGGAGACGGAGGGTCGTAGGGCGATGGCTGTGGATCGGAAAAGTGGCTCTCTTTTGCGGCCCATCTTCAACGGCTGGGGAGCGTTGTGCGAACGGATTAAATGATTTAAAACCGGTCCCCGAGCTCATTTTTCCCGCTCAATCATGCATGGGCGCCCGGGTCGGGTGTTTGGTGGCTACGTGGTGGGTGGGTGGTGGAGAGAGCGGCGGGCGAAATTCCTCTTCCCCTCGCGCGTGCGAAATTTCATGCATCGCCACCAATTGGCACCAGCAATTTTATCGGTAAGGAATTTTGCGGTGGGAGCCGATTAAATGCGCTCTTAACCTCGCGGTTGTTATTGAGTGGAAGTCCTTTAGTCCTTTTAAAGCATCGGGCCCATATAATACAGGTTTAATCCTCCCTTTGAAGGACTATGAATGTGTGGTAGCTAGTATGAGAGTAGTTTTAGTGGAAGCATATTCGCTTTAGCTCGCGTTTGAATCTTACAAGAGTTTTGTATTTTAAAGTCTACTATACATAAACAGTTTTTTGACAAAAATATTGAGAGATTTTAATTTTCCTCCTTCCACTTGATCTACTTTTTTCTCTAACTACTCTCTCACTAGTGCCTGATAGTAGTTAGTGTGTAGTAAGCTGGCATTTTTCTGCCATTGCTCCACAATTGTTTTGGCTCATTTTTCGTGGTGGAATCCACATTTTCATTCCCATTCTAATGTTTAAAACGCAACCTATTCATGTGTAATACATTCAGGGCACAAAGTTAGAGCCAATGATTAGTACCCATTTTGAATTTTCTGTTAAATTTACTAATTATTTGTATTCTTTAAACGCAACAATTGCTTGAAATGTATATATCCTATGAGCAAGCATTTAGGAACCAATGTTGTATGCTGTGGTTAATAATGTTGCAATTTTAAGCATGCAGTCACCATAATTTTTTTTCGTGTTTCTTCATTTCTATATTTGGTAATAAATTTAATTCTAACATCTTAGATTTAATCTTGTATCATAATACGCAAAGAATAGGTAGCAGCAATAGATTTCATGAGATTGATTCCCGAATAGAAAGGATATAAAATGTTTTCCCCACGCGCCATATCAGCATCAATGTGAGCACTAGTATTTAATTCTCATAAAATTTAGAATTTATTTTTATTCCATTTTTTCCTACCGCTTTATATCTCTTTACTAGTAAAGAGATATAAAAGTTTAGTAAAGAGTACACCCACCTAAGTGGTGACTAGCGGGCTCATGCCGAGAGACATTACTGGAAAATTTCCTAATTCATTATCGCTGAAAAAAGACGTATGTATCGACTTTTCACCGCCGTTTTCATCGATTGCCCGGAGTGGGTGGAGAAGAGAGGGAATGACGAATTGGGATTTAGACTAATGCATTTAACTCGTTGGCGATCGACTGAATTGTCAGTCAGCCAGGGTGTCGAAGGCGAGGTACGGGCGGCTTATGTGCTCTCAGGCGAGTGGATGGGTGTCGGTTCGCCGCTTATCCCCATCAAAATCCCTCGGCAAAACGACCCCCTCTGATGGATCGAGGTCACTGAGTGAGATGAGGGACCGGAAGGAAGGACTGCCGCCTACGGTCAGGCAAAGAGGGACATGTTACGAAAGACTAAGGGAAAAAAAAACTCGCTCGTTGGGGCAAATACGAGTTAATTGGTCCCAAAAGGTGGAGCAAAAAGGAAGCACG
Source organism: Platycnemis pennipes (assembly GCA_933228895.1). Lineage (NCBI taxonomy): Eukaryota > Metazoa > Arthropoda > Insecta > Odonata > Platycnemididae > Platycnemis > Platycnemis pennipes. The sequence continues at coordinate 89,816,890 of OW121848.1, forward strand.
CTACTGCGAGTGATCTCACGCGCATTGAGTTGTGGAAAAATTCGGCGATAAAACGTCAGCATCCTGTCCATTTGCGGATTTGACGATCCCTCGTAGCGCGCTGGCTGTTGAATTTCCGTCCGTTGAACGGATAAATGACTTGTTTTGGCGTTTTTGAATGGGCATAGACTCTTCGCTAAAACGCTATAATTGAGCGCCGGATCAATTGATCAAAAATTATTTTCCAAGCAAAATTTCACCGATGTAATTCCTTTCGGTTGAGGGAATCTAATTTTTGAAACGTGTTGATGACCGTTTCAGTCGTGAAATGATCAATTAATGCGAGGCGCTCATCCTCGCCAGGTTAATGCCGCATTCAGACTTTTTTCAATTATTCATGGTAATAGTTCATTATTTAATGAATATTTCGGTTGTATCCGCCTCATTTATGTTCTTCATAACTTTTTTTCTCTCCCATAAAACGTAATTACTGAATTGGAGTAAAAAGTGTAAATTTGAATTGCCGTTTAACAAAAGAACTTAAACATGAAATAGTAGTCTTCTACAAAATTTTTATAAGTTGCATGTAGCTTCTGTGTACAATTTCCAAACGATATTATCTGGAAAAACTTAAGTTTTGATTTCATTTTTCTTCCGTATAGTTACACCGGAAACCACATACTTTAAGCACCACCGCTTTTAATTGGAAAAAAATTATGGGTAAAATACCCCTTACATCTGTCCTAAAAACAGATTTAATGCCCAGAATTGTTTGAAACACCTTTCTATTTATATGTGGCTTCGAAAAATGCTACTCAAAATTTCTTGCTTGTCGTGATTGCTATCAGACATTCTGTTTTTCTTGTCAGTATAAAATATTAGATACTATCTCCTGTATCCAGCAAGCTTCAACGAGTCTTAGTCTAACAGAGTTAGTGCATTCAAACAAGTTCTAGTCAAATGCTATTTTCTCATTAAATAAACAAGCCGAAATGGTTCGCTTCACAAATCTCAAACCTGAAACAAATTGGCGTGAGGTTCATCATATTTTAGAAAACTTTTCTACGAACACTTACGCACGTTAGGTGAGCAAAAAAACTTTAGCGCTTTTCCACAATATTTTCAAAATTTTAAAATTGCACAATACGTGTTTCGGCTTACTAAGCCATCATCAGGTGTACACTCACAAACTTTCTGTGACAGCAGCCCAATATATATGAAACTCTATTGATCAATACCTGATGATGGATTAGTAAGCCGAAACACGTGTTATGCAATTTTATAATTTTAAACATATTGTGGAAAAGTGCTAAAGGTTTTTTTTACTCAACTAATATGTCTCACTTCCACTACGTGATGCTTGAAACAGTGAACAGTACTTACGCACGTCTCAGTACCTGTCGCCGAAGTTCCACAAATGGCTATTGGTACCAAAGATTTTAACCACTACTAAGCGGTATGCCAAGTTTATTGTTTCATGATATAGTCCCATGGTAATGATTTTGTTTGTCCTCAGTATATTCGATGTTTTAACTTTTCGTGCAAAATTTGCTTGCTGGTCCCAAAGTCTGCTTCCATCTTTATATCTGCAGCAGCTACCCTGATGAAATTATTCTCTCCTTTTTATGTATGAATCTGCCTCAATGTTCACATGCTCATCCCCGGCGACAGTTTTAAATTAAGATTTTTCCCGATGAAAATGTTTCTGGGAAGGTTTCGTGTATGAGATGGAAGTATTTTTTCTCGTAGGAACGAGGGTTGGTAGATATGGGTATCAAGCCCCGGAGGACGATCATCTCTTGCTAACTGCATCGGTCCGTCGGCTAGATTATAGAAAATCGCATGCCCTCCCAGAACGCGCCCAATGGAGCAATGCAACGCTAATAAAAGGTGCTCCCCTAGCACAGTGGCCTATTAAGATTAGTCTGCATCCATCTCCTCCCCCATCCGAGGTCTCCCTGCTGTTTGCCTAAACTAACCTCTCCTCCCGCCCACCTCGTCCCATTCCTGCCTAATGACTCCCGTCCCCATCGGCCCCCAATCCCGCCTCATCCTCGTCGGCCCCCGACATTTCCACGTACTCACGGCCCCCAGGGGAACGGTCGGGTGTGCCCATCGATGGGCCCCGCATCTAGGAAGCACCAAACCTCGAACCGGTGGACTCCTACCCATACCGTCCGTACTTCCCAGTCACCCAGTCCCATTGCCTCAGGGTCCGCCCGCCCACTTCTGAGCGACCCGTTTCCCGAACCCCCTCAGTCAACAATCAGCCCCTCTCTCCCCCAAACCATATCCCAGCCAACCCTGCAACTCCCATCCCACAACCGTTCCAAATCCCATCTAAATCCACAAAGCTCCCGCCTACTGCGATGTTACTGCTATTCCCAGACCATCCCCCGCCATATCACCTCCCTCACTATTGCTCCCGTCTTACCTTCGCGTGCTCCTCCTTCCCCCATTCCCGCCGTGTCCCCCGGTGGGAGCAGATTGGCCGGTTGATTCGGCCTCCCCGTGACGTCACGTGAGTAACCAAAATCACCCTCCGATTTTGCCATTCCCACGGGAGTGGGAGGGAGGGGTGGTTTGGCAGGAGGATAATGGTAGGGGAATGAGTGGGATGAGCCGCAAGGAGGGAGGGGGAAGAGGGGTTTAGTATGTGTGTAGAGGGAATGGAGTGGGATTCAGGCGGGCGGGCCGCCCTTTCCCCCGTTCCATATCTCCGGCAGACGTGTATCCGTGTAATTCGAGATAGGAATGCTATTTAGCCCCGTTGGCCCCCGGCATTTGCGTTCAATGGAGTCGAGATGGTGGCGGTGGCAGTCTATATTGCGACCATCGCGCGGGGAGTGGGCTTTGATCCCCCTTCCCTCTCTCCCTCCCACACACATCCGCGACGAGGCGACCCCACCCGCCGCCACCTTCCACCAATTGGATCGTTTCCGAATTGACCGGGGGATCTATTTGCGCCCGATGGCCCTCGGGAACGACGTCGATCGACGGAGAGCGGGACCCGCTTTCTTCTTATCTCCTCTCTCCTCCCACCGCTGCCTTCCTCCTACTCCTTAGCCTTCTCTCTTCTCTCCGGAATCGTTTCCGAGCAAACACACCCTCAATGCCTTCCGGAAGGATCCAGGATGTGTTTGCACGGGAACAAATAAGAGGTTGCGAGAAACTTAATCTTGGAAATGGGTCGTTTTTTCTGTCCCCCCGGCCGTCGGGGTCATTAGCAAGCATCGATTTTGTTCTTGTCCATCGACGGGAGCCGTAATGGAGATAGGGTTGTCTCGCCGAGCGTTTAGATGTCTAATTGACAGTTTTAAGTCACCGTGAACATGCTGCGCATTCGAAATGTGTTCCCGAATCCAGGAATGACGCCTTGGTTTGCATAATTAACGATATGCGTATTTGATATAAGCATCCAAGCATGAAGAGATCCGATGACACCTAGTTTTCTCGTTGATTTGATTGTCATGATTGATTTTCTTTGATTGATTTTCGAACTCACTATAATATGCTATGTTAAAAACAAGGTTACTAGTGCTGCATTTTTGCATAAAGTAGTTTGCTATCTTGGAAGTGGTGTGGCAATCGGAGCCATCACGTCATGCGAGTATCGTTTTCCCTCATAATTGGATATTTCATGAGCTCTTTCTGTTTTTATGAAGACAAACAACTACTATGGCTATGCGCATCCATCAGAATAGGTGGAGAATTGGGTTGACGCGGCTCCAAGTGAAGGTTTATGGAAGAATGGAAAGAGAATCGACACGAAATCGGGATACTTTCAATGAAAATTGACAAATAGCATACTGTTTAACGTTCCACATGCCGGATGGAGCACTGCATGAAAGTACTGCAACTATTGAGCAAATAGATTCTGTACCTGATGCTTTTAGGAACTTTAACCCAGCGAACTGAACTGATGTATCAGCTTCAATATTGATCAAATCAAAGATAGTTTAAAATTCCCGTTTGCTAAATATATTACGCTATTAATTTTGCCTGTAATCCGATTAATTATAGTGAACCTCTAGAAAAGTTGATTGATAGTGCAGACTAAAACATCTTTCATCCAAAAATCTAACCGATATAATCTAGTATACCAATGATAAGTAATGGTGACTTAAGACAGCAGGTATTTTGTTCTTGTAAATTTGAGGGGATTAGATATATCAAAGTTTTGGAGCCAAACATCCACCTAGTGGAATTTTATTCTATGTGCTCCACATAAGATACCAATTTAACATCATAAATATTCCTCTCCGAAAGAGAAGGAAGACTCCCGCCTCTTTGACAATAGAGATATTCCCCTCAATAGAGAGGGGAAGCCAAGCCAGTGAAATGATGCGAAAGAAATGGATGTATTTCCTTGTAATTTAATTGATATTATCTTCAAGGATAACGCATAAGAGACCTCCAATTTTGGAAAAATACAAGGGACCCATGCGTTGCGAGGAACTTTGATCTTCCGGGAGTGGGAAGAGTGAGGTATCGCTCTCCCCATCTTTGGACACCTCCCTTATTTAGGATAGAGAAGCCTATTTGCTTGAAGGAGGCTGGTACTCCTAGGCGGTGACTTTGAAAACTCTCCGATGGTGATCTACGTGGAAAACTATTTTAATGCCCAGCGGAAGCACTAGCATTTCATTTACATGAAGGTCGGTAATTAATATTGATGGCTTGATAGAATTTTTCCATTGTTTCCCCAACAAACTTAAAATCGGCTTGCGGTCGGATTTATTGATGCGTACAAGAAGAATTTCCCAGCAAGAACATTTTATACAAAGGAATAATGCGAATACAAATAAGTAGCTGAGCAAAATGTTCTAATATAGGATAGATGTTTGTTACAAATTACTTGCACAGTAAAAAATTACAGAATATTACGCTAATAAATTCTGAGGCAGGGAATTGAAAGGTTATATTCATCAACATTGCATTACTGTAAAGTGACGTCCCCTTTTGAGCCTCTCGGAAGAAGTATCACATTTTTTAAATTATTCCTGCAGAAGAGTCGTGATAAATAGAGGTGGTGTGATAATGTTTATACCTCCAGCATCGTTTTGGTTGTGGCGTCACATTCAGTGCCTTAATTAGAGTAATTAAATCACGTCCAGGATATCATCAAAATTTTAAGGATGATATTTCGGCGCGATAGCGCAAGATTCTTTATCATAATTACATGCTTTAACGGAAATTCGCCCCCCTGAACGGAAACATTGCGTAAATTAGTCTCGAAATCCAAAATGATTTTCCACCTTTGTGATCGAAAAGATGGAGTATTTGCCGTGGCTCTCTTATTTAGTCATTATGCTTCTCAGAGATTTCGGCGGATGCCGACGCAGTTCGATGTGAAACCAGATCGAAGATAGAAAAGAAAGTTTCCGACAAAAGTGTTCTACGTTCCCTGCCCGTCCTCATGATACAGACATTATGGTGGATTCACACGTGGCCGACGATGACTATGAGGAACTGAAAAATTCGAGGGGCCGCGCCTAGCCTCCTGTTCTCACGGAGAAATTATCTTAAAGAGAGGAAATACGGGGAAGGGGGAGTTAGGTGGAACTATTCCACGAAAAATCGTCAACTGATGAATCAGTGGAGAAAAACACTAAAATTACTATTGGTTTATCTACGAAACTGGGGGTATCCGGTCCTCTTCCAGGTACGCGAGACCAAAAGCGGAGAAGTGCCTAGGTTGAGGGAGGAGGAAGGAGATAGGTAGGCAAAGGGAGCGAAGGGTAGAAAAGACGATGGAATAATATACTTGAATGCGAAAGAAGAGATAATGAGGTTTTAATCACGGGAAGTCTCCCCTTCCCCATCTCCCACACCTCCGTCCCGCACGACGTGCCCGCCTCCCTCCACCTCGCCCGCTCGCAGCGCCGCTAATTGCCCCCGCGGCTTCTCACCGCACCAGAGGTGAGAAGTCTTATCTCCTCACTAATGCCGACTGAAGGACTCCACGCGTTCGTCTCGGATACGGCATTCACCCCGGACGAGAAAGGGGGCGGAGGAGGAGGGAGCGAGAGAAAAATCCCTCTCCTTCCACTTCACCCACGCCTTTCCACGTCTCCCATTACCGAGCATCGAACCCGCACCCCTTCCCTTTGGAGGAGACCGCGAGATGAGCCTTCGCGAAACGAGAGAGAGGATGAGTGGGTGTCGGACTTTTAGAGGGGTTGGGGGACTCGAGGGCGAAGGATTGGCCCGTGGGATGAGGAGGGAGGCAGTGTTTGGTAGTGAGTGGGAGTGTGGAGGAGGAGGTTGGTTGGTGCGAGGGACGGAGCCGAGCAATCTCCTTGTCGGATCAGAAGTAGTCGGCCAACGAGGCAGAAAGGAGAAGATTCCACTCGGCCCGGCCAAAGACTGCTTTTACGTGGGTTAACGAAGCGAGCACTGCCTCGGATACTGGGAAAGGCTGGAGGAGCGCCCTCGCCAAAGCAAGAGGGGATGAGGGTGGAGGGAAAGTCAAAACCCCACTCTCACCGCTCCCACCCCTCTCCCATCCAATCCTCCCAGAGCCCCACATCCTCCTCCACTCCACCACCTCCTCACTTCCTCCTCCACACGGAAAATCCCCCTCAATTTTCGCGAGCCCCCATCCTTCTCTCTCTCTCTCCCCCCTTCCGTAACCCCCTCCTCTCGCACATCCACCCCATTACTTAGTCGAAAACCAGGCATTTGCGACACGGAGGGGTGTTGCATGCGGAGGAGGGAGGCCTTCACCGCCGCGCTGTAGGGAAGGTGGGAGAGAGTGGAGGAAATTGCGAGAGAAAGTGCACGAGGGTTGCGGGAGGGGGGAGGAGGAAGAGCCGGTTGTGATCCCTCGTGGGCGGTTTTCGGATTGATATAATAACGCCTCTAAGTGAGGGATGAACGACTCACGGGACGTATAGATATATGTGAAAGCAAGGGTTAAGACAGTTAAAATGAGGGAAGATGAAATCTTTCTCGTCGGTGAGGCGATATCATAATAACGGACTCCCGAGGGCTTCGGGGAAATGTTTACGAGGTTGATTCTTCCTCTCGGGTTCCGCTGGCAAGGCGGCTCCGCTGTTCATTTTCGTTTCACGCCCGTCAGGTGGACTCGCGGATCCTTTTCCCTTCGCTTCCCTGGCCCCGGAGTCCGAGAGAATGTTTTCACGGATTTAAAAAGAAAGAAATAACTTTCTGGTCGTATTTTCGTCTTGATTCAGATTACGGGGGAGAGGAGGGGAAAATTACGTCGCGTGAACTCGAATACTTTATGGCGTGTGGGTAATATTGGGGGTGCGTGGGCTGCCGGGAATTTTGAGGTTGGGGAAAGAATTCTTTGCATGAATGCGTTTCTGTTTGAAGTAATAAACACATCAAACCCGTTTGGGTATAATTGGGTAAAATAGGTTTTTTCCCGTGACATTATCTGGTTCGTGAAGCAGGTCAAAAGAAAAATATTCTTCTGAAGTGACGATGCAATAATGGTGTGTATGAAGAGATAAGGCCGACGTTGAAACAAATCGCAAGGAAACATTTTCAACGACTTCGATGGAAATCCTTCACCTGCTGGTCATTTTTAGTGACATATAGTAATACTCTTATGCCAAGTGAGATTATTTCTAAGCAATATGCTAAGGAACAATTACACCAAAAGTAAGTGCACCCATCCGAAGATTGGATGAGAGGTTATTAAGCCAGATTTGGAAGTGAAGCCGGTATATCTTAGCAGGCCCTTTTTTGTGACAACCTCATGTTTAGCTTTCCCCGTTGTGAAATCCTAAAGCTCCCAGAAGCCTCGAAGGGAATACTTTTCGGAATCGCTGCGGGCCTTCTTAAATCCTTCCCTTGATATTTTGTCCGAACTACCAAGCTATTTTATGGAGTGATTTTATTTTATCTTACATAAAAATAATTCTTGGGCACTAAATTAATTTTGCATACCATTGTGGCTCTAATCCTTTCTACCATTCTCCCGCTCCCCCTCCCTCAGCATAAACTCCCTCCCATACACTTCTCTGCCTGTGAACCCCCTACCATCTCTTCCCCTCCCTTTACCTCATCCTACTCTCTCTCTCCCTTCCGGAAATAATGAAATGTGTAAAAAAAGATTATATGATATTCCAGTCGTCACGGGAAGTGTTTGCCTCTCACCCTCTCTCTCTTTCTCTACTGCTGTGTGAGTGGGGAGGAGAAAAGGGAACAAATAATAATAATGATAATAATAAATATAGTGGAATGAAATCCGCTAAATTCCACCTCAGATAAATTACTGAACGTAATTACGTTCCGTATTTGAGCGGTCATTGTCGAGGGATTCGCACGCGGAGCTAACAAGGAGGAGGGTAAAATTGAGGAAACTGAGAACTGGTGAAAAGAGGGGGGAGAAGGAAGGGAGGGATAAAAGGGGTAGAGATTGGGTTAAGGAGAGTGAATAGGAAGGTGAAAGAATGGTGGTAAGGTGAGAAGGAGGATATCGCTGAAAAGATTAACGGAATCCAGTGGTCCTGGATATTAACGCGATGTAATACGCCGGGAGCTACATTTAAGGGAAGCGTGGTGAATAAGAGTTTTTCGGTTAACTCCAAGATTTTGCACATTCTTTGCGTCACGTTGCCCTTTTTGCCACGGTAACCTAAATTAACTATCAGATTAGATATTGAATATCCAAAGGCATACAAGTAACTAGTCATGCATCAATTACTAAGGAGCTCAAAGAGAGGAAATGATTATTGTCGTCACTTCAGTAGCCAATTCGTGCTAATAATTTCGTAGATTTCATCAAAGGATGGAGACAAACATTATTTTATGCTATGGGTATCTAGACGGTTAACGGTTATTCCTTTCTTTGCTATAAGCATCTGTATTACAATATGATTTTAGGGGTTTTATTGCCGTTTCTTCCAATAGTTATGGGTTAATAATGTGGGAGACAGGTGTTCAGAATACGAGGGACTGGCGCAAATGACCTTAGCTGTCGGTTGCGTCCCCCACACAACTACTGCTCTCTTCACTACGGAACGTACCAATATTTTGGTCGCTACTTTAGACAATGAGTGACATTTTCCAAATAATCGATGAACGATCTGGCGGTGAGGGACTGCATTCACCACTGTGCTAATTTAAACACATTATCATGCACGGAGCGGCCGTTTCAAATCACCGATACAATCGGGGAATGGACCCATTGCATAGTTTTGGAGTCCTGTATTTTTCTCGGCCAATTTTCTAGCCTCTGAGGTGAAGATCAGGGCCCCGGGAAGAAAAACGTGGGAGATAAAGGGTGGAGGAAGATAGCGGACCAAAAGAGAGGCGACGAGCTAGAGAGATTGGCGTGGATGGGAACCGAACTGGCGTTCTCACGGACAAAGGGACCTTAACAAGGCGTCCTTACTCGAAAAAGAACGCGGCCTGGCCGGCAATAAAAACCACGGGTGGGATTCCACTGGCTGCAGTCGTGGAGGAAGGTGGGAGGGAGCGTGCGGGCGTGTGGAGAGTTCTCTGAATAAGAGGGAGGGGCATGGACGTGGTTCGGGAGGCGCAGGAGTGGTATTCTTTGAATAAAGAAACGGAAGAGTGTGGAAGGTGGAGAAATGCGGTGGCCTCTTCACTGACTGCAACTTGGGAGGACGAGACGGGCTGCGAGCCCAATTACCGCGTGTCGCAGGACTTCGGGTTGCTTGGGCCAACGGGAGCGTGTAAGTGGCCGACCGACGGAGCTCGTGGCGGCTCGTGAATCCGAGCGGTCGCTGGGTGAAACTGCATTTGGGTCAAAGCAGCGCCATACACAATCGCTTCGAGTTGTAGAAGACTTGGGCTAGGTGGCCTAACGGTTAAGGCTATATCGAACCGTCTACAGCATCTTAATATTAATTAAAAACTTATAGGATATAATTGCCCTAGGTGAGATTTGAACCTACGTCATTTGGGTAGCCAGACCAGTGAATGAGTGACCTGGCTAACACCGTAAGCACAAGCGTTTCAAGTTGGACCCTCGAAATGTAAACGTCCAGATGAAGAGGATATATCAATGCGGTGATAATTTTCAAATGTGCTGTGGAAATGGCAATGCACATTGTGAGCAGTGATATTCAAATCGGGGAAGGGGGAAGCATAATTATCTTCCTAATTGGAATCAGTAATGGTCGTTTGCATTAAGACCTGGGCATGGCTTGTCATAATAAAGCGTTAATAAACGTCCATCTCAGTAGAAAAGTCGGGAACTCGCCAGTTGGCAACAGAAAGGAGGAATCTAATCCTGCTTCGGGTATGGATGTTGTGTCTTATGCATAAAATTGGGCTGAACGGGACGATATAGCTTAAGCAGTTGAATTGCCTAAAAAGGTAATTGTAAAGCTGTGAACTAACTCACATCGGCACGACTACACTTGATAAATTAGCTCCTTCATTGTTCCCCCGGGCGAAATGAAGAAAGTGTCGACATGACTTCGATTTACAGTCATATGTACTTAAGGTGTAGGAGTAGAGAAGGGCGTCGGTCTGTCTGGGGATATGGGATGGGGAGATTGAAAGACAGGGGTATAGTTCGCGGGGGTATAGAGCCAGAGGAAGGTGGGATATAATTTTTTGAAAAAATATTGCTCGGAAACGGGGCTCGGGCGAGGACAAAAGCGATACTTACGTGTTCGCAGGCTGTGCGTAGGCAAGCAGAGACGGGAGGAGGTGTATCCACGGGAGGTTAAAGAGCCGGGTGATGGAGGATGGAGAATTCTCGGGGTGGCATTACGAATTAATTAATTTGAAAAGGAAAGGTTGAGGTGTGCGAAAGGAGTGGATTGGACGGAGACGCGGGTGGAATTGAGGTTGGGACAAAGACGGGAGGTGGGGCCGGAAGGGAGAGAAAGGTCGTGTTTGCTCCCGTGTAAATTTTTTCTTATCCCTCTCTCTCTCTCTTCTCCGCGACTCCTTAACAACTGCGTCCCTTTGTTCCTTGAGAAAGGGGAAATCATTAGGTATGGATAGGACCTCGGTGCGGGGCAATGAAAGTTGACGAAGGGCGATGGGCAACATGGAGGACAACCCCACAATGAAAGTGCCCCCTTTCATACCCTCAACCACTTCCCCCTCCCCACCCACCATCCTTCCCCTCCCAACCTCCATGATTGCGTAATGAGGCCGTAGTTATTGTCGCGAAAGAATGCAAGGCATTTTTGCGCTGCCGGTTAATTCAGATCGCAATTTTTATCCCGGAGAGGAAGGAGCTCCCTCGTCGATGTCTCTCGAGCAGCCTGGCCGCCACACCCCTCCGCTCACTCACTCGCCAGCTCTCTGAGTGCCGTTCGGGAATTGCGAGGACGGTCTTTGTCAGATGTGGGTAGTTCTTTTCACAGTGAAAGCATTCCCTATGCATTTACCCTGCCGTAAAGTTGCTTTCCTTTCTTCGACTCCGCTCATACATTGTTCATTTGATTACTGTGTCTGTATGCCGTGGAATGAACACGTAACCAGGTGGGTAGTGGGTTCAACGCCCACGAGATGCGATTCTATGTTCGTCCAAGAGCGGATTTGTACGTTGCGCTTCCAAAATATCATAATCTCTATTAGCGATTTTCAAATCTTTGCCAAAATAGTTTCACACGAGTATGATTACGTAAATTCTCGTCGTCTTCTGCTGGAATGGTTGCACTCGGAGAACACATATTTGCTTAATTCACATAACACTAGCTATCACGTCAACATTTTTGCTATTCCATGATGCTTATACGGCTGTAAAAATTATAGCTTGTATCTAATGGAGAAGTGAGTTCATACTAACAAGGGAGAGAGGATGAGCGTAGTATATTTATAGCAAGAAATTTTTGCATTAAAGAGTGATTAGTTTATCGATAGATTTATTTCAATCAGAGAAGATTTTCAGGGAATTCCAGGGAATCAGGGAATCTTTGCCTGCTCTCTCTCCTCATGGCTCCTGTCCTGCGCTACTTCACTCATCTATGATTCATGTTTTTTTTATTCATGCAATCCAATGAGCCTTTTCTTTATATTTTTCTTTCTCAGTACGCAGCGTTTTACTATTCATGACGGTCTTAATTACTATTGTTTGTTACCTTTTGCTTTCAAATAAAGCGGAATCCCAAGTACCTAAACAACGCGAGCAATATAGTAAGCTCTTAAATTGCTCTAGATTTGATGATGCTTACTAGTTTCGATTCAGAGTACTTATGCCTTGATTGGAAATGTAAGCAGATTTTAAAGCTAATATTTGTTATTTTCAATATGGAATCTTAAGGAATGTATATTTTTTACTTCTATATAACAAGATAAACCATAGTGGGCAATTAAGTTTCTTGAATAACGCTATTCATGACAATATCACGTTCCATAGTAATGGAAATTTTTATTTTCATCGTTAATTATTCCTCCCTCATTGCTTCATGAAGTAAGTAGCAGCTTTTTCAAGCCACTTTTCTTATCTCCACCCACGTATATATATCGGGATAAATGTGCCCATTGCAAGTCCTGGTGTTTGGAGTGGGGGAGATTCCGGAGTGGCATCATGTTGTATTCATCGAGGTGCAGTATCTCAGCTGACAAGAGCGATGATTAGGATGGGTGCAGTCCAGAACTGCTTGCTACTCCAAGGTAGATGTGGTCACGTACTTCAGTACAAATGGCGCTGTGACGCGAGGATTAGAGGTGATATTAGATTCGAGAGGTACTTATGCACAGAGCATCACTTGAAACTTCAGAGACTGTGGTGCCGACATGCAGCTTAGTACGTAAGATGTACCGAGGCTCAATCGTTTGGTGCCTAGTGGAGGGTATAAACCAGAGGCTTCTGGAAGTCTGCGAGGGAGGATTTACTGGCCAGCAATCGATTCTGAGTATGTGTATCTACATCTACATCTACATAATACCCTGCAAGCCACCACGAGGGTGTGTGGCAGGGGGTGATTTCTCACCAAACATGCACTACATATCATGCATTAAAAAGGAATAGTATTAATATAGTAGTCAGAACAACACTATTTAAAAAAAGATACAAATTGCTAAGCAAACATGCAAAAACATTCTGTTAGTAAGGTTAGCTTTAAGTACTCATACCAACATGCAGCTACCAATGCTATTCATTGCTACTCTCTGATAGGACATATTTACCGTTATTCGTATCTCTAATTGTTCGAGGGAAAAAGGACATTTTGAATCTATCAGTTCGGCAATCAATTTATCTAATTTTATGAATATACGAGGGCAGTTTTTTTTTCAACCTCCGAGGGGCCATAAATTAAACACAAATTGAATATTAAATTTTTTTTTACTACCAAAAGTTATGCACACTTATGGTTACTTTTCGACATAAGCACCTTGACAATTGAGGCATTTCTCGTACTTGTGGACAAGCTTGACAATACCCTCTTCATAAAATGTTGCCGCCAATGAATAGAAATGAGTCTTGACGTTGTCTTGAAGCTCCTCGTTGGTTTGGAAACGCTGTTCTCCTAACCACTTCTTCAATTCAGGGAAAAGATGGTTGTCACTTGGCGCTAGGTCGGGACTGTATGGCGGGTGATCGAAAACGTCCCATTGAAATTGCTCAAAAAGTCTTTGGTTTGCATCAGCACTGTGAGGACGCACATTGTCATGGATCAAAACAATTCAAGAAGTCAGCATGCGTCCTTGACCCCCTTCATCATGCACATCAGTTCGACCGTCTTTGAATTTTCGGCACCATTCACGGAATACACCGCTACTCATAAAGTTTTCTCCATACACTCGGCTCATTCGTTGATGAATTTCTGCAGCACTATTCCCTTCCGCTTGCAGGAAACGAATAACACTTCTCAATTCGCACTTGGCGGGAGAATCAATTGAGGCTGCCATGTTTATGTGGCTGCCACTCAGAACAGACTGACGACTTAGGCTCGGCAGTGATAGAGCATGTGATATGGGTGATGCACTGTTGCCTGATTCGCATACCACCCGCCTAGCGCTTGTCTGGCGTTTATGCGGTGCGATCGGAGGTTGAAAAAAAAACTGCCCTCGTACATCGTAATTGATCAGGTACTCAAAAAATCAGTAGTACCATAAGGTATCTCGTCATAACTCTTGGAAGGTGTTAGCTAATGGGTAGGTAAATGAAGTAGAAGAAGCGTATTGTGCTATCAAGGTTGGAAACTAAGGCGGTGTACTGAACAAAAACACCACTAATTTATAGGAAATGTTTTTAATTAATTCTAAATGAGAAAATGCTACGCTCATTTGAAATAGGTGTAGCTCCTATTCTGTGAAAAAAATTTGAAGTTATATTTCAAGTGATAATGGCTGCTGTTAGTTGCCTGACGTGATTTAGCGAGCCGCAAATTTTGGGTCTGATGCAAAAATGATGTTATACTGACAGAACTTTTTCTGTCAGTATACTGCTGTCAGCTGTCAGTTTTACTCACTAATGCTTACATACGTATTGTGACAATTTTTTAATTAAATTTGTTAGTTTCTGAAAATAAAATAAAGGCCGCTAGACCTAGAGTTGAAAATTCATATTTTTATGAAATTGGCACCGTTTCAAACAGGTTTTTCCATTTGCATGTAGTCTCATTCTCCTACTATACTTTATTCACGAGAGGTTATTTCCTTGCTTCTCAAAGGAACATAAAATTTCTCTACGACTGGAAAATGTGCCAACGGACATTTATTGAGAATTATCCATTGGTACGTTTCTTATTCTTTCCTCTCTCCTGCTTTGGTTGTTCTTTCCCGACACTTATTTGTGTGCTTGTAGCTGTCACGCGGACAAAAGCCAATAAAATACTGAAACTGATTAAATTACTACAACGCTTTTTATTATCAGTTTGTATGAATAATTATTAAAATTACAGACCGTTCCTCGATTTTGAATTCAGTTATGGCGCGAATTTAGCTTGAAACATCATGGGCAGGAGCAGAAAAATCGTTATGTACAACAGTAGTATTGGTAAATTTAGGCTTTAAAGTACCTCCATCAGAGATAAATCGAAGAGCTTGACTTAACTTCTCGTAACGAACCACATAGCAACTGTAGCTTTGGCGAAATTTGCACCGCGAAACTTGTCACTTTACCTCGCTGCCGCCAAAGGAAATATATGCACATGGAGCTTGTGTTAGATTTGGAAATCTACCACTTATGTGTTTAAACTATTATTTTTACTTATCGCTCTTATAATATTATGAGTTGTCTCTGAAAGGAAGTTTTGGTCCGAGCTTTTAATCAGATATGAATGGTTTTTTTACGCAATTTTATCGTATTTGCCTTCAAAACCTCGAGTGATATTATACGCCCGAAAATGTATCACTTTCCTCCTATTCCATGTTTGAAAATCATAAATTGTCTCTAAAATGAATTGCATTGATCTATCAATATACATGGGTGTTTTAAAGTCTGTTTCCACACTAATAAGCGCTTCAAACCGGGAGGAAATGTATAAGGATGGGAACGGAAGGGGGGTTTATCTATCAATATACACTGCATTTGAAAGACATGTATGTTACTGTTGCGAAAACGTTGGCTCTCTTATCATATATTTTTATTTGAACGCAGAAGGCTGTAATTTGTGACAAACCCTTTTACTGCGATGGTATTTTAATGATGTACGCGAATCAGTTTTATAGTTGCTCCCAAGTAAAAATTTTTGCTTATGGCATTTGAATTCAATATATATTTAAATAAAAATTTGAAAGTGACCGTTATCCATCTAGTGAATAAAATACAAGTGTTTTATCATCCTCTGCATTTCCACACGGAGTAGTATTAGAATGAAATACGCGGAGAAGACCAAAACGCAAACGAATATCAAGTTGAGACATGCGCATACTAGCAATAGGCTCTCAAGACGAGATATTATCGTCACTCACAGCGAAACGGTTAGCAAAGGCTGAGCCTAACATTCGGAAAAAATTGGCTAAGGGTGCGCCAAAAAACTTTTTTCGTTGATTTTCGTGAGCGGTGAGTACCAAGAACATTTTTATGCTTGAATAATAAATAGTTAATAAGCTTATTTCATTGAAGTTAGCGGAGTTAGTACATTAAGCAAGCCCACACGCATGGGAGTCTCATGACCGATGTCTCCTGAAAAAATGGACTCGTGAAGGGCACCTTAGAAGAAGAATTCGACTGCTTTTAAAATATGGCCTCCATAAATTTCGTCGTTGAGGAAAAGCACATTAATTTCTCCCCATTTATTGACCTGCTTGACTGTAATTTGCGCCGCGAGTTAAGGTAAGGGCCTTCTCTACTCCATGCCTTCAATTTTTGAGTCATTCCAGGATGCGAACGTTTCGTGGAAAAAAAAACTTCAGCGGATGCAGGGAAAGGAACACCTATTCCGCTGCGTGGCCGAAAGTGACCAGCATTAAAACAGTGGAGGGAAAGGGTTTTGTCCATAAATCACTCGATCGGGCCGCAAGGAAAAGGACGGAGAGAGGGAATGGGAGAGAGAATGGAAGGATGCGAAGTGATGAATGGAGATTGGGATGTGAGGGAGGCTCGGCATCGGGGAGAATGAGAAGGGAAACGGGAATGTAATGTTTCGCGAAGGACAAGCTCGTCAGGTTGTCCCAGAAAATGGGAGGAGGAGGACGTGATGAAGGAGAGAGGGAAAGGGTGGGGGTGAAAGGTCCACCATGTAAGATGTGGATGGGAGAAGAAATGAGAGGACTCACACACGTGCCCCATGAGGAATAATAAGCAGCACGTGGGAAGGAAAGAGATGCCCTAAGTCATCAAGTGTGCTCTTTATTTCTCGGGAAACAATAGCGACCCATAAATAGGTTTACCAGACGTAAGACGTCATTAGGAAGGACATTGAGAGTTAAAATTCCGGACAAATGTGTTTGGTCACTTACACATATGAGCTATGTTATCATAGTGGTGAATTGGCTCTAGTTGGGGGGAAAATAACAGATCGCCAAAAAACATTGACCTCTAGGCGTGATTGTCGTTGAAGAAATCTAGCCTTGTGGACATTTTTTATGGAATACTGGATGAAAGTTTTATACAGGAATTATTATCATGAGAATAAATGTAGGACACTTTTACATTTTCCGGATAATTCTGGACAGGAATAAAAATCCCTGCTGGACCTCTCCTTGGACGACCTCAAAAAGAGAACGAGTGCGAGAAAAACAGGATGTCTGGTAATCCTACCCATGTTATGCTGGCACATTTCAGGCTCGAGGCTCGTGACTTATTCCCTGTGATTCCGCTTAAATGGTGTCGTAGCCTAGATGGTGAAACTTCGGACAACTGACCGGAATCCGGGTTTAGTTCTGGGTGAGTCCTATTTGGACACGTCCAGCTAAACCTTATCTGAGTGAAATTTGTTCACTAGATCATTTAAGGGAACCGCAGGTGGCTTACGGTAGGAACTGTTACCCATAGCTCCAATTTGTTAAGTTCAACCACTATTGGACTTACTTGCACTATGGGAATAACTTGAATTTTATTTTGGGAGCTGTTACATAGTAGTCCAAAACGTCATTTGGAGGCGAAATCCTCGCCTCAACGTATGCGTGAAATGAAGTAAAAATAGAAATTCATGAAAGCCAGGCTTACGGCCCTTTCCTCTACGGTCCTGTTAGTATGAAGTAGGAATCGAATGGAGTAAATTTTTCTTATCTTGATTTTAACTTCAGCGTACCCGCAGGAGAAGTTATTCGTAAGATGAACATCTTTGGCTTACGGGACCGCTACATCAACTTCATGACCGCTTTGAGCTCGTTTGTTCTGAATAGCTCTAATCAGTGTGTGCAATACTTTTCGTCCCGGGGCAAATGTGAGTCATTGGTCCATAGTTTACACGGTCTCTTTCGATGCGAGTGCGTGTTGAGGTGCGGAGTTATGAATAAGTTTTCTTGCATGTGTGTTCGCGTATAATTAATGATTTGTCGTAATTCATTTTACTGTAGCTTTCAACAAGTCTACTGTCCATGTTCCTCCAATCCTCCAAAATATATGACCGACATAAGTAGGTATGTAAAAGATGTTTTTTTCTAATTGGATATGTGGGACGGTGGAGTTGGTCAAGGTAGAATGAATCGATAGAATCGGCACGTAGCCAATTATAAATTCATCCGTCTGACTCAATGAATTCTTCGAATAAGTTTTCGTGCGCTGAGTTTATAAGGCAGAGGACAGGAAAAACCGGCCAAATTGGAAGCCCAAGACTTATTTTATATTCCGAATAGAGAATATTTGCAGAGTAATCCTGGAGAATTTGCCGTAACATTTATTTGACTCGGCCAATTTGGAGTCATGACTACCAAGTATTGAAAACTTGAGCGTGAAAAGATATTCCAAATGTAATTTTTCATCTGCAAAGCGTGATCTAAGAATTGGTTTTAATAATTGGAAACCAATAGCCAGTACCTGGGAGTTGAGAAGCTCCAGTCTACTGCCACAACGCTGCATACTAATAATAGGGTTATTGAGTCACCTAATTTATCTCCAAATGGAAGGCGAGTATTGTTAGAGAAAACTCGGAACTGTGGGTGGAAGGGGCGTTGATTACATGTCAAGAGAAAAGACAGGTTGGAAAGGTGGACTGAGGAAAGTTGCTCGGATGGATTGATTTCATTTTAATATTTCTATGTTGAAGGCAAGGGAAACTCGCGTACAAAGGGAGTTAAAGATGAAGGAGGAGGAGGCATTGAGAAAGAGAGGACAATCGGCGGGAGAGAGGAATGAGAGAGAGGAAATGGAGGGAAATGACAGGACTTCCTTTCGGGAAGAGCACTCTGTGAATTCCTCCCCTGCCACTTCACCCGTCCCATCTTTTCCTCGTAACTTTCTTTCCATCTTCTCTTTTGTTTCCCTCGTCTCTTCGCGGGAAGAATATTAAGATTCCCAAAAAGAAGGCGCAAGCAACTACGCTGATTGACTTTTAATATCCGTCGAGACACCTGGAAATGCCCCCTCCCCCCGCCCACCTTCTCCCCTCCTTGCCCACTTCCCGGATCCCCAACTCGCTCCCCTCCCCTCCAAAGGAACGAAATCAAGCAAATGACACTTGCTGCATGGCGTAGTGAGTTTTTGCTCCGAAATCATTACGAAGGTTAGGCCTGGGAAAATCAGCCGCCGCGATTGGAAATGGTGGAGGGACAGAGAGTAAGGCCAGATCTTGCCTCTGCTGCCCGAGCAAAAAGCGATGGCAAAGGAGAGTAAATGGAGTCAGCCGAAGTGCTGCATTTGTGAAACAAAATAGTCTAAAGCGCATTGGTGTATGTGACTGCTCGGCAGTCAGGAGAGTAGCATAATATGTCGCTGTGTATGGCATGAGAATGTGTCAGAATAAGGTCTTCGTTTTTCGTTAATATTTGGTCTTCCTTTTCTAAAGTGACCATATATGACGAGCTCGACCGCTTAATGTGCTGGGAGAATTTTTTTTAGCAAGATAAAGAGGAAAAATGCCCAATCGGATTCATTTATTGTGCACGCCGTCCTTCTAAGTAAAATTTACAGGTTTATAACGTACTGAATGCTGCGCGAGGATAGAAGTTTATGCTGTTGGTCGAAATAAGATATGGAATTTCTCTCCATATTTATTTTTCCAAATGTCACCCGATAAAAACTATCGTCTCATTTCGCAGATTTTATTTAAAGATCTGATCACCTACTAAACAGCTTCAATAAACCCAGCATCAAATTGGAAACCAAAATCCCAAGGTTCCCTCCAAAACAATCCCACTGTCAGACTCTTCACCTTCCCTTCAAACCCTTTCCCTCTTCCACCCCGGTAGAACCAGCATCACCCACAATAGTTGCTGAACCTACATCAACCACATCAGAAGAAGCCCCAAATCCTCATCACGATCCGGACTCACCATCATCATCAAACTGTCTCTCAGCTCCCTCACCTTCCACACCTACTACTCTTCACCCTGGCTGTGGCAGAGGCTCAGCAAATCTAAACCTGCTCCTTCCTCCTTTCCCAGATTAAATCCCCTCATCCAATACTCAAACCCACGGACTTAGAATAGTCAGGACTGGACACTTCTCGCTATCCTAGTCGCCGCTATTGTCGCCGAGAAGAAGCTGTCCGAGTAGATGGCAGCACTGTAGCTCGCCCTAAAATACTTTGTCGTTGCATGGTGAGGATACATATGCTTTCTGTGTTTTTTATAATATTGTCAGAATCAGCTTTGTAGTACTCATTTTATTTAAAGTACTCACGGAATTATTTCGCGAAGATTGTATATAAGGGCCATCGTTGTATTGAACCAGGACCTTCGGTTTAAGATAGTAACCCGGAGATGGTCCAATTTTTTTGTGCCCAAGAAACTGGTAATTTTGAGAAAATGGGCAAATGCCATTCTTAGGAGAGATTTTGCTACCAATCCTGAGCAAAGGGTCCGCCAGAAACATTTTTCGCCGGAAGAAATCACATGGAAGGAGCTGCTAAACGACCGTAATGGAAAAGTGATAAATATAGATCTACATAATACCCTGCACAAACGTGCTTTTAGTTGTAATACCTTAAATTTCTCATTCCAACATGCAACTACCTATGGTATCAGTACTTGTATTTATAAAATTGGAAATAATGTTTACACCTATTCATATCCCAAATTGTACAAAGAAATAAGGACATTTAGAATCTGACAGTTCGGCAATCAATTTCTCTAATTTTATGACAATGGTCCAGTCTACCATAGTAAGTTGGAGTTCGCAAAATATTTTTAACGTAATCAGTGAAAATTATGTCTTGGAATTTATTAAAGTCTATAATTCATCCTGCGGTCCCAATTAAAATAACTTCCATTTTAATTCATTTAACAGACTGGTTACGCTAATATAGTTATCGTACCGTCCCTATACAAATCTTGCCGATCTTCGCCGTACACGTTCCAGTTCGTTATTTAAAGCCCTTTTCATAAGGATTTTATATATTGGCGGCGTATTCCTAATGATTTCTAACAAGGGATACCTGTGGTTCGTACCATTAGTGTTGTTTTGTAGCAGTTGGTAAGCTAAAAATCGATCAGTCTTCTTGTTAGGACGTAATTAGTTACTGGTATTAAAATTATTCAATGCTTAATATTTAAAACTTTAGCTCGGATTCCATTAAATGCTTGAAAATCGTATAACCTATTTTGTTTAATCGCATGTGAACCTAACCAAGGCATGACATATAACTTCACCACAGTCGCATAAACAGCTATACCTTTTGTTGAAAATTGTGTGCATCAGCCTTCGTTAACAAGGCTTTTCTGGATTGATAAGAGTTTGTGCCTTAACTATGCCATTTACGGCATTAGCTTTCACTTTTTAACTTGAAAGGGATTCATGTCTTATATGATACTCAAGAGAACATCCATATTAAATTGGGGAAAAAATATTATGATGCAATTGGATTGCACGTGGTGCTAATGACCTTAGTCGTCGACGCACCCGTAATCCCAAACCTACTAGAGAACAGCGGGGAATTGGAAATTGTCAGAAAATTTGATCAAGCAATTGCTTGTGTGGGATTTGCTAAATAGGGTAAAAATGGAGAGAGAAGTAATAAATTCCACCTTCTGATTGAAGAGGCTGTTTTGTTGACAATGTGCGCCGGAGAGAAGAAGGCTTGGATCAGGAAAATGCATACATACAACAAATGTGGTCCCAAAAAGCGGTTTCGTTTTTATGAAGGGTGCTTTTGATCAGCTACTAATGGGAAAGTACAGTCTTAAAAAGGTGTTACAAGGGCACTTTGCTGAAGAAGAAGTGGACAATCACAACAATGACAATCTAGAAAGAAAAGCTTCATAAATGTTAACATTAAATTGCAACTTCACGGGAGAGTTCCATTACTGGGCAGCTGCAAATTTGCGAAATACCTGTCAAATTGAAGATAACCCTTCTGCAAATAGTCGGGTCTGCTAAGGCAAACGACTGAATATTGATGCGATAATACATATAGAAACAAATTATGCCCATGATGCTTCGTTTTTTCAATTGATTGAAAAAATCTTGATTATAAGGAAGGATCATATTTGATACGGTTTGATATAAATTGTAGAAATGGTCATACGTGAAAATGTTAGCGCAAAATTCAGAGACCATAACTTATAAGTGACAATAGATTCTGGGGAAGATGGGGCTGGGCTTAGTTTACAACTATGAAAACATTGTCACTGGCCGTTGGAATACTTTATCAACATTTTTTCGTTTTTGTATTCCGTGTGTTTTTCACTTCAACTTTATCGCTGCTTAATCGACTGAAGGCCTAGCAGACGATATATGTTAAGACTGTTGAGGAGAAATTCGGACGTCGTCACTTAGTTTTCCACGCATTCCTGTCACAGAACAGATATAGAAAATTGTATCCACATAATGCTTCAGAGCTTGATTCTATATTTTAAAGCGAAAACATCCATTGAAAACCTTTTCCATCTATCTCACCCATATAAACTACTAAGGGAGCAAGGGCGAGCGTTAGTGCTGCCACCTACGCAGTGAAACTCTCGCAGGGCGACAGTAACGGCGACACTGGTTTGCATGGCTGGGATAGGGGAGTTGCACTGGGCTGCTCAAACCTTGCATCACCCCCCAACCATAACGAACAGCCCAACAACCCTGCAGTAGCAATAAAAATCCAACATTCCACCTACAACAAAATAACCTTTCCCATCATCATCATTGGTCAACAATCCTAGGATTACGTTGACGCAGCTTTCCACTCGATTCTTCTATCGGCCAACCTTTTCATTGTGACGTAATTCTTCTCTTTTACACTCTTCACAACTTGTTCCATATATCTCATACGAGGCCTGCCTTTTCCAATCTTCCCGTTCACTTTTCCCTCGACGATAGTCTTCATCAGGCCGTCGTGTCTCAAGATATGGCCGATTAAATTTTCCCTTCTTCTTTTTAGAGTTGTCAGCAGACTTCTCTTTTCTCCTACTCTTCTTAGCACTTCCTCGTTACTTACCTTTCCTTTCCCAACAAAGCTAATTAGTTGGTCATCCCTTCCCCAACAAAATAACCTCTCTCTCCCATATTCATCCCTGAAAAGTATTCCCCAAATATTCTAACCTATAACCCTAATAAAATAACCTTGCTCCTCTAATTAAATCCTAACCAAAACTACCAACCCCGACTAGAGAGGAAGAAATTCCGGAATGGCGACACAGGATTACTATCAAAAACTGGAAGAGCTCCAATTGAAAGTTTTTTTTGGAGATAACGCTGTTTTTGTACAGTTCATCTTAACACATAATTGATGTAAAATTATCATTAATGCAGAATTATAAGAAATGGCGTGCCAAAGACTGTACTCGGTGCACCACAAAAGACGGATAGCGAAGTGTTGAGATGATAAAATCTCATGTAAAGGCACGTCGTTTGTAGTCACTAAAGCGGGAACCATATCCTGTCAAACTCCCGAGTTGATGGGTGATGGCAACTCACCAAGGTCCCTGTGCTTTATCAAGCCCAGTTATAGAAATACAGAGGCAGTCTGTGAATTGATGAGTGCATTTGCATTTGCGACTAAAAAATCAAGGCTTATCACTGTACAAGTGAGATAAGTAGTGGTTACGTAAGGTTCCATGGTGTCCTAACTCCCAGAGTTACATCACACATTGAATCTTAGTCTTGACGGTAATGTTTCATAATGTAATTGCTATTCCTTCATGTTAACCCTTGGAATTTGATGAACCGATTGAATTAGTAGCTGCACGGATTGTTCCGATTAGATAGAAAAACCTCTATTTATATGCGATCGAATGCGTAGCGTTAAGTCGATAAGCCATTTTGGTTTCATATTGGAGGGTGGGTTTAGATGTTCTAGATGGCCTGTCCAATTTTTATGACAGCAGGAACTCGTCAACCACCGCTAGCATTCACCTCTAAAATGTTTTTAAAACTTTATTTGCGATTTTTCTCTGTGCATGGCAAAATGGTGACTTTTTTCGTGCTGTTAGAAAACTTCCTCATCATACAAATGATTACTATATTTGAGTGAAACATGACAGCCTTGTCTAAATGAATGGAGGCGATATTGGAATGCTCCGTGGACAATTAGCTTTAAGACAATCCATCTTAGTGGGATTCGAACCCCGCACAGTGTGTTGGCAATCAGGTGCATCGATGGGCTACCAGGCCCATTTGGTGAGGTCCTTATTGAGGCTTCTGCGAAGTGCCTGGTTTGAGGATCCATTCGTTTCTGAATATCTGAGCGCATATGGCAGAACTGAATGGTATATAAGACGGTAAAAATCTGCCCGGAAACACTTCGGACTTGAATACACGAATTGAAACGTTGGCGAAACTGTTGTCCCACCAGAATGGACACATGCAGAAGAAATCCCGAAACGAATGGATCCTCATTTGGTGAGGGTTGGATTAAATCAATTTAAATTATTTTTCCTCTCCTTACTTTCCATTTTGTTTGCAATGTAAATAATTAGTACTGACTTAGGTACTTTCTAGAAAACAAGTTTGAGAAATTAGCAAACTAACGGTTTTGAGTTCAAAGACTGGGTCAAATGTGGAATCTGCTTTGCAGAGCAATGCCGCTGTCACGTTGGCTGGGTTATATATCAGATATGTCCAAAGAGAATTCGCCTAAATTCGAATGTGGACCCCGTGTGTCTTTGAATACCACTCTAACCATAGGGTGGACACATTGGTGCTGAGAAAATTAGCGATTGCTTCATCTATTTAGTTTGAAAACGAATCTAAAAACAATATCAGTGTGTTTTTAGCCCCAACTGGCCTTGGTTAGCTATAAACTCCAAAATACGAAAGTTCATCTGACATATGGTAGGTAAAAGGTAATTTTCTGACGATGCCCAAATCGACGATTTGTTGTTATAGCGCTAAAAATAATTAGCATAGATCACAGGGTTCGGAATAATACGTGTTAAGTATAAATCATTTGATAAAATTTAATTCGAACGCTTTTTGCCTCAAAAGTTCTATGCTCTAGTCTGATTAAAGCTAAAAAAAATGTTCTATGGATTTTATATGCACCTTTTTTTTCGGAGCTCAGAAAAAAATTATATGCACTACTATTTAAACTAAATGTACCACGAGATACACGAAAACTGAACATTAGGGCATTTGGATGACTATACCCCGAGAATGTCAAGTTATTTGAAAAATAATGGCACGCCTGGTTTCACAGACACATTTTAATGAATTTTATGTTTTGTCTTTAATAAAAATAGTCTGTTATTGTGTGAAGCTTACATATCGCTTACTAACCCATGCATATTATAAACGGGTAAGTGTATTTTACCGCGGTAAATAATTCATACTCACTCATTAACGAAAAAAAATTAGCGCCCGAAAAAAACTTGAAGGAAAGCCCCCAAAATCGTGAAGCCAAGTGTGAGTAATTGAGTGACGCTGTTCACAGCGACCGCTCCTCCGGGAGAGTCACATGACGTTGGCCCCTACCGAGCATCAAAAAACCGTGCTCATTAGAGTGATTGAGTGCACCATTAATGGGTCGTGCATGCGCGGAAATAAATTAATTACGGGAGTGGAACAATGATTGCTGGCGTGGAAACGAGCGCCCTTGGACGGCTGAGCATGAGAGGAAGGGGAAAGCAATGGAGAGAAATGCCTTGCGGGGAAGAAATGTAGGATTCTCGCGGCTCGGGAAGGGCCTCTCCGACGAAGGGAAGAGGGGCGGTGGGGTCGGCGAGCGGGTGAAGCCGTCGTCGAAATGGGCCCGGACCTGCCGGGAGGCAGAGGGAAAGGGGTGGGTTTGGAAGAGGGGGAGGGGGGGGGAGGACGGCGAAATAATTGGGACTGCTGCCTGAAGAAGGAGGTTCTCGAAGGTGGTGACGATGACTCTTCACTAGAATCGGTCGGGGGAATCGTCAACCGGGCAATCAGATTGGAGTCCGTGGACCAAATTTCAGGCGGGAGAGAGAGAGAGAGAGAGAGATAGAGGGAAAGGATAGAGAGAGGAGTGGAGATGGGGGGTGTGGGATGTTTGAGGAAGTTTATATATGGCTGCTGGCCTCGGGGTTGGTGGACTATACCCATCCGAATCCGATGGATCCGAATCGGGCTCGGTTTCCCTCGCCGTGGCCTCGCGATATTATGCGGGTCTGGCCACCCCTGAGGCCGGGATGTGCCCGGTTCCTGATACCGCGAAGTGCTAGCCGTTACGCTCGAAGAAAATAAGGCAAGATGTGGGTTGACGTGGTAAGGAATTGGTCGGTGGCAGGGGTGGGAATGCGGTTGCTGCGGGTGAATTTGGCAAATTTAAACTAAGAACCGCAAAATGTATAAAACCACAGAAAACCAATATGTACTCATCTTCCACATGCTGGTGGCATTATTGAAGAAACTGTTCCTAATTCTTTGAGGCAGGCCTCGTGCTACAAAATCGTGAATAAAAATAATTCGGCTGCATGGTATATCCAAGCGGGTTGCGGATTCTGTGTGAGTTAAATTTTTTTAAACCTATATCGTAGTTTTAGCTGCGTTTTCAATTAGAATAAAACAAATTGTAAAATCGAGTTGTGTGCATGATAAGCTATGACTGTCATGCGTGATTGATGGTAGTGTTGAGAGAGGACATTTTTGGAAAGGCCTGCATGACATTAGTAATTTTTATAAATAAGAGCTCCTTTTCCGCTCATGCTTGGAAAACAATTATAAGTATATCTTACTGTATGGTCGTAAAGTTATGAATTGTTTAAGCATTTCTGAATTGGGAATATTCTGTCCGGTCAAAACTGGAAGTTTCATCTTGCTATCTTACATTTAAAGCAGAGTAATTAATAGTTTTTCTCATACGAATTCATCCGTGCTCTGATCTTAACAAAAATGTCTCACTCTTTCTTTTGGGCCGTCCGATGAAAAGTGGGGCATTTATGAGGGTATAATAAAGAAACATTGGCGAATCCCTAAATGCTTTCGACCGCGCAGACCACTGTTGCATTAACCAGCGGGAGTAGCTGGTCATTCAGCTGCGTCCCCCCTTATATTTCTTCTTTATTTGGAAGGCGCTGTAGAGGGAGTGATTAACGCGTGCGATAAAGCCGTCTTTCGGCACGTGCAAAGGGACTGTGCCTGCTGGATATAAAAGAAATCAAAAACGTCCGGAGCCTTGCATCACCTTTTCCGGGTCCGTCCATCAATTTTATAAGCTTTCCCGTAACTCGGGGTAACTCCCGATTCCTCATTCGGTTTTTATTCGTCCCGGCCCATTTTAATGGCTCGATTGAGTGATTCCGTATAAAATCGCCTCGTAAATTTCGCGGGACTATCTTCGTTCCTTCCCCGTCGAACTCACCGCTGCAAATCTCCCGACGGCGACAGAACCTGGGGAACCTCGACACCCTCCGTGGACGGAAGACGACGTCGTCGACGGTTGGAGGCCAGAAGGGAAGTGCGGGGAGGGAAATGAGAGGGTCAACTTGAGGGGTCAGGGGGTCACTCACGCGGTCGAGAGTTCGGGTCGCGGTTTACGACTGCGTGTGTCGGTGTGGTCTCGGAGCGGAAGATTGGTGACCCCCGAAGGAGTGAGGCCTCGATTACCGGCGGATTCGCGTGCATAAATTTTTCTCCTTTTGGTTAGGGAAGGGTGAGGAAAGCGACATTAAAAATACAGTGGGAGAAAGCTCGCGCGGACTGGGACGATGCCCGGGGCGTTGATTGGGGTGTACTGCGGGAAGTGATTTACGGAGGTGGGGGCGACCGGGAGAGGTTTTGGCGAAAGGGGATAGGTTGAGGAAAAGGACTTTTGGAGAGTGGGGCTGAAACGTAGGACGGACGCACCTCCCGGTCGGGACGGATAGGGGGATGATTCGAGCTTGGTTTTTGGGCTCAAGGAAAGGGAAGAGTTATTTCCCTCGGATGCTGGGCCATCGTCACCGCTCGGGAGGAAGGTTTGTGGCGGGGGAGAGAGGTGAGGGTTAGATCGTGTGGAGACAATTGGGGTGGGGTTTGGTCGGTCGAAATGGGATGGAGAAGGAGGAGGAATCGTCTCCAGCACCACTAGGGGGAGGGAAGGGGAACGATGTGGGGACGGAGAGGGGAGCGGGGGCTTGTTGGGCGGAGGGAAGGAGAAGACCGAGACATCCCTCTGCGGATTCCGCCGTCCTTCGCCTAATTAGGGAGGGGACCGTGGAACACGACGCGGAGTTATGCCCCGCGTTTTAGAATTCAGGCCAGCCGGAGGAGACGGGTGGACGATGAGCCCTCTCGCATGCGAGTGCAAAAGCACAGACAATGCGCAAGCAAGAGCTCAGGGACGCACTCTCTCTCGGGACGTCCGCATGTGAGCCGCAAGTGAACGTTCGCCCTCACTCATGCACATGGTGGAGGAAGGCCCCCGCTCTCCCCCGTGTCACTTGGCTCGGCCAATTCCGCCAAACCGCGCTCACCGCACCGAATTTATAGGTTATGTCCACCGTCTCCTTTTGCTTTCGTCCACGCCTCTCGCCCTTCCCCCCTCCCTGAACGTTTCCCTCTATTTTCCGTTTCCCTTTTGTAGTGCAGGTTGGTTGCCAAGCATCGTTACCACTGCTAGTACAAAGGGGCCGCCGGCGGCGTCATCGGCGCTCTCATTGTATTTATGGTGGTTGCAACGTACTCCTGACCATGACTTGTCGATTGTATTTCTGCCAACATGAACATCTTTTAAGGTGGTATAATGGGGTTTTAAGACACTATTAAGGTTACACCGAGCCACGTAATTTGAGCTCTCTACCCTCGGAAAAACACAAATCCATGCTATAAGAATGATTCGAGTCCTTAATCTTTAGATTGAAAATGGTTACCTTGGTCAGCTTCCCCTAATTCTTCTCGTAGGAAATGCTCTTGGGAATGGTTTTGATTTTAATAGCTTAGTTTAGTTACTGTTTTATCTTTTGATATCCAATTTAAGGCTCTCAAATATACCTAGATATACCTACATATCTCTGATGGAAATCTACATTTTGTTCGATTCTGCGCTGCATGATAGTGAATATTTTTATTGTGCCTTGACCTGATACGTGCGACTTTTGGTACAATTTTGATTTACTAAGTGATATGATTCACGTTACTCTAGGAACTTTTATAATGTTCCTGCTGGAGGTAAATGAAAGAGGACAAATTCCACATGCTATTCTCTTTGTACCTATTACTATCGCACCTATAATGAGACGCTATTCACATTAGCACCTCATTATCATGGTCCTAGAAGACCAGACGTGCATAAAGGTGCATTTATACCGTCCGCTGAGGCACGGAGTGCGTTCGTATCGCTTTCGTTTAAACACCTTTTCTTATGGGGAGTTGAAGGGGAATGTATGTATGCACATATTCGTTTCCGCCCAGACATGAAGAGGCTACGGGCAGACTCGTCGCCATTAAACGGAAGATTGTTTGTCCTACGCTACGTGTCGGAACAAGCCTAACCCTAGACCCCTTTAGTATAATGCAGTCTCCGTTCTGTTCAGTCATAGGACTTGTGCGTTGTGCGCAATCACGAAAATGGATAAAGAAAACTAATTGAAGCTGTTGGGAGTATACTTTACTTTATGATTAAAATGACGCTTTCCTTCTTATTCGTTCAATAATACGGCTCCAACTCATAAATCTTATAATATTATCTAGTAGTATCTTATATTATACAGTATAAATCCTCCTAAACATAGATAATCACGTTATTATGTTGAAATAAATGCGTGAAAATACGATAGAATTTATGCAAAGTTTCATTTTTCCTAGCCGGTAATATTTTTACATCAAGGCACAAGTATCCACGGGAGCATAGCTTCACTATACCTTTGAAAATACCTTACTTGTTGAATTACTATCAGATATACATGCCATAAAAATGCTTGCAATGTTTGGCTTTTCTACAACACTACATTCATTTCTTTACACGCCTGGGGCATATTAATGAGACGGTCAGATGACAACGCATACATTTTTTAGGAGGTTTTAACTCTCCAAAAACGTCGCATTTATGTTCCGTTTGGCATAAAGGGAGCAAAAATAAGTTAAACATAATTGTAAGGAAACCAAAAATTACCTAATTTACCTTTTTTGTTGATAGGGAGTTTATATTAAGCTGTATTGGCTAGCAACAACGGCAGTCATAAAGAGTTGAATATCCGGGACAGGGCAACAAGCTCAGCTTTGAGACAAGAAGAACTAATCTACGTTACAGGCGACAAACTCCTTTCCTCACTCAAATTATTTGCTGTATACGACTTAAGTCATTTGTAATTTAATTTGTTTTTGATGATTTTGTTTCTTTGTTTCAATTTTATGCCATAACGTTCATATTTTATGCCATAACGCTTTCTAAGGTTTTTATAATGAATCAATTAGGATTTTGAACGGTGAAAATTACCATTTTCACCCACGCTAATTGAACCTCTTCCAACACTCACGCATACTCCACACGCTCTAAACCCACATCTAACACTAAATTTAATATTAATATTTTGCTCAGAAATTTCTGTATTGAATCAAATGTTATGATATCATGTGGAACTTTTCTCCTCACGGTGGTGCTGGTTGGTGTTCTGAAGACTAGGTATTCTTACATGCATAGTGTGTTCCGACTTCGACCGTTCTTTTTGAAATAACCTTCACCTAAGACCTTTGAAATGGGCAAAAACAACGCTGTATCTAGGGTGAGTTAAACTACTAAAATCTTAGGTGTATATATTACTGTATGACAACTTGATTCTTTGCTTTGGATAAGTTATGAGTGGGACTGACAGCGAGCCCATTAAATATGTCCCCTTAGGAAAGACCAGCGTGGGTAAGAGGAGGGACAGGTTTCCTCTTCCAAGACTGAGTTAAAACGTATTCCCGGAACCTCTCTGTTAATAAATGGGTCTTGATGTTTTCCTTGTGGTCTCTAAAACCAAAGGGTGCCAGTTGTTGCGAATTAACGTGAGGGATAGTGTGCGTCTTCTGCCATTATTGCTAGCTTTCGATGGTTGTGGGTCATTATATGTTGTGGGCCAAGAAATCCTTGAGCCAGCGCATGATGAATAGTGACCCACCATTCTCTAGTGTGGGATGGTACTTTCCGGCCGGTGATTTTTGCTTGAATTTCCAAGATTGAATAATGACTCTTCTCCTCCTTGATAAATACTAACTTTTTTCATCGTTAGTGATGAGTCGGTAATGTTAGGCTCGATTTTAACTAGCTCACTTAGTATAATGTTATTTGTCAATGCCAATTTTTAAATGCATCATTCGTGCACATTGTCTCGATAACTTTTCTTCGCCAGTTTCCCTTGGTTATTCACAATCTCTTTTTACTTTCAGTTAATCTTTCCTTGATTTTCTTTCCAAGACCCTCATCATCATTTGCCCGGTCAATTTTTATGTCATCGATATTTCACTGGGTCACATTTCCTTAGAGTTTTCCTATGGAAAATTCCTATTACCGTGGCTTAGAGTTTTCCTATGGAAACAATTGCTTTCATATTCGTGTTTTTTTTTAAGTAGACAAAAATACTAAGGCTAGTTTTCGTTAGCATTTATTGTATCTTCAGCTAATTTAACAGCCTTGAAGGACTTTCTTTTTGATTTAAGATCTGTTCACTCGATTAAATACTTGGATAACTTCCATACCGCTTCTGAAGGTCTTCCCTGTCCACTTGTCAATTTTCTTCCTGTCGTCACACCCAGTTTAAAGTTTCATTCAAGCCCGTGTTTTTTTGACTTGCTTGTGGGTTATTCATTTTGGTTCAGTGTTTATTATATCCTGAAGTGCTTCAGTGAGTTTTTACTCAGTAGTGATTTTGTCAATATTTCCATATGAGGAACTATTATATCTATATGTATTGGGGTGCATCCATAGATTAGACAGAGGATACGAGTAGAGCTCTTTCTAACCATAATTGCAATTGAAATTCAGGGGTAAACGACAGTTTGAAGCTTTCTGTAGAATTTTTTAGGCAAAAAGGAAAAAAAATCCACGCATGAACACAAAGGACCAAAATATTCACTACAATAGTTTTGGTGCCACGAAGGACGGAGAGGTCGGTTAGGACTAAGTTGTAACGATAGAATTTTGTTGAAATAAAATATCACCCTCCAAAAGTTTTCCTTCGGAAATTCAATCCTCGTACACACGAATGAACGTTCTCACTCCAAATCTCACCCACTCCTCAAACGGGCTGCCATCAATGACTTGGGGGGGCTGAAAAATAGGTCTGTTGATGCAGAGGATACGGATAGAGCAAAGGTAGGCGGCAGAGAAGCAAAAAGATAACGGCACATGCAAAGGAGGCTGGAGATACAAGCTGCGAAACCAACAGAGCGGCCAAGAGACTTTTTCTCGAAGTTGTCTCGAAGAGATTACGAATTCCCGATCCCCGCGACAATGGTGAGCGCGGGAGGAGGAAATGCTAAGAATTTTTCCAGACGGCGTAAACGAATAGGACCGCCATCCCTTTTCATTTCCCGGGAGACATCCTAACCATCCATTCCTCTTCCCCTTTATTTTTTTTGCGCCCTTCCCCCGTCGAAAACCTAAAAATACTCCCGACATCCCCGTGCGGAAAAGGTCCCCAAGCCTAAGTGCTCGGTGTCCTCAAGGTGAACCATATCTCCCTACCGAGGACATCAATTCTCCATTCCACCACCACCCCCACCCTCCGCGGCCTTATTCGGGAAGACAGGGCCTGGCCGATGGTAAGGGGCGAGAGGGATGAGGAAAGGGACGAGAAAAAAGGGCAAAGGGACCAAAGGAATGGATAGAGAAGAGGGTGGTTTGGTGACGGGGGATGGGAATAGGGTTGGCTGAGGGGGTGGCGGGCAATTAAAAAAATAGAAATGGAGTAAAAAAAACTTCCGGTCCGATCCGCAGTATTCCACCAAATCGACTTCCAGCCATGTTTTCTCTCCAATCTCCTCCCTTTCCTTCTTTATTCTTCCAACCCCACCTTTTTTTTCCTTTCCCCACCCACTCCCCATCTCCGGTTCCATTTCCCCTCCCCTACCTCCTGCCCGACAAACCCAACCCTCTTTAGCGCACTTCTTTTTTCCCCTCCTACTCTACCCCACTCTCTCTTTCTCTCTCTCTCCACTGGCCTCTTTTTATTTCCCCTTCGATTTCGTCCCATTCTATCCCACCTTCCCTCTGGCCCCTGTCCGGCCCAGCCATTCCCTCAACCCCTCTCTCCATATGCCAACCTCCTCTCCAGCCCTCGAACTGTCCTCTTCCTACCCCCACTCTCTCTCTCTTTCCCTCATTCTATCTCCCTCTCTCTCGCCATTCCCGTATTCCGCTCCGCGTTCGACAGGGTGTCGAACAAAATATGCGGTCTCCTCCCGTCTCGTTTTACAGGGAAATCGGTCCTTAATTGGATCCCAAACCACAGATGAGGGAGTGGTGAGTGGGGACCGGGGGATGGGGGCGTTCGGGGGGAGTAGGCCGAGGGGGTGGAAAAGGGGAGAGCATGGGGATTTTGAGGGTGGGAGGAGGAGAAGGGGATGTGGGAGGAAATGTGGAGCTCTGGATAAGGGAGCCCAGGGCTCTAGGGGGAATGAAAGTGAAGGACGTGTGGAGGATGGTTTTCGGGGGTCACAGGGGAATAAGGGAATAGCAAGGCGTGAGAAAGTGTGGGAAGAAGGAGATGAAGAGGAGATGCGGACAAATAGGAGGAGGCGAGGCAAAGGGAACTATCGGACTAAGGGGTAAGGGAAGAGAATAGAACGTCCTTTCACAGTCACGATGTCCGTTGAATTCTATCCTGTTGGATATTTCTATTATTTTTTCATTCCTTAAGTTCTCTTCCAAATTCATATCTCTCTATTTGTTTATATTCTGGGTATTCAGATTTTTTTAAATAATTCATTTATTACCCATTGTGAGAGAAGAAACAATCTTTGAGTGTCGACTCTCCGTGCCTATTCAAAAATATTTTTTTCTCCATCCATGGCCATTTATTACTCTTGGAAAGTAATTGGCAACTTGGCCTCCTTGCAGTGTGTTCAGATTTGTGGATCTGCGGAGTCCAGGAAAACTATTGATCTTTATTGGAGAGGAATTTGCCTTTGCATATTCTTCTAATTGGGGATCTCTTCATCTACATTGACTGGTAGACTATTTCAGTGGCTTGTAATGGTGAGGGAAAGAGTTATTTTGTCATTAGCGATGCATAAGGGGAAGAGAGGATAAACTTCTAAACTGGAAGTAGTATGTTTACAACATACATGTAGTTTGCTGATCTTTGCTTAGTCGTACTTCCAGAAAAACATTTCCGAAAAATAGTAATTATCTTTTAGAGTCTGTTTTAGGTTGTTACCATTGTCCAGCCTGGTCGATCGTGGTTCTATCCTTCAAGTTATTTCCATGAGTTCTAAAGGTAAGCATAATTTATCCCGTACATCCATTGAAAATGCACTACATACTGTTTTAAACAGTTGTTGGCAATACTATCGGATCCAATTACGTACACGATATGTTCCTGAGCAGGTATGTACGTATTCAGCGCAATTTACTCGTGAAGAAGTTGTCCGTTGATTCTCAACGGGAGGGATATAAGCAGGAAATTGTTAGCACCTGTGTTGGAGAAAGGTGAAAACGAAGTGAAATATGGGGCATCAGTAACGTCCGGGACAAAATATGAGCTAAATATTCAGCGAAACACAATGATGCTAACGCTTCATAAAGTGAACAGGGGAAAACATTGAATGGCTCAACTCGGGATACGACTTCCTCGAATTGAACTCGAAGGATTCAGTTTCGAAATCAGAAGCCCTATCGTGCGATTTTGGCCGTCCCGGAAAGACGACGGCCCGAAACGACTTCACGCCTCTGGACACGCGGAACTTCCCTCGTTAACGGGCCTGAGAGAAAAAGGCTAACGAGGGGATGGAGAGAGAGGAAAAGAGCACGTGATTCCCAAAGGGGACGCGATAGAAATTGCGGCGAGTCCAGGACAGGGGTGGAGGTGGGAGGACTTCGGACACCCGAGTCTTGACAGCGGGCGGGACGAGTAAGTCACGGAAACGGATCTTGATTTGGGACGCCTTGTAGGAGCAAGCAATGGGGCGGGGCGACGGAAAAGGTGTGGGACGCGCGGGCGGGCGTGGGACGGTGTTGGGATTTGGCGGAGAAGGAGCGGGCAAAAAGTGGAGCGAACGGGACGGAAGCAGCAAAGAGTGAGGAACGGGTCCAAGTGAGGTGGAGAGCGAGGAATAGGGAGGAGGAGAGGGTTGGTTTCGCATTCGTGCCTGGGACGAAACCCTGATTGCATTGCGGATTCCGCCGAAGGAGTGGATCGGGTAGGAAGTGGGAATGGAGGAACGAAATAGGTGGAAGGAGTAGGTGGAGGTGAGAAAGACGACGATTGAGGGAGATAGAAGAGAGGAAGCGAGGAGGAGAATTGCGTGAAATCGAGGGGACGGAGAGGGGTTGTAGTGAAGGGACTTGAGAGAGAAACGAGGGGGAAAAAATTGCGTGAGCTGGGAATTGAGATGAGCGGGCCGCGCGCTCTGAGAGCATATTTGGTTTGCTCAGTGGGAAGGGACGGACGGAGATGGGGCTGCGGTGGCCAGGGGCGTTGTAGTCGGGAAGGAGAGGGTGAACGGGAGGGAAGGAGGGAGGCTTTAGGGGAATCGGTGAAAGCATTGGCGGAAACAATGGGGAGAGGACTGGATTTCATTGCAGATGGATCCGTGGGATGCATGAGCCGGCGTAGGTACGGAGCCCTATTGTCCGGGAGGTTTTTTTTTTACGAATGGTTGGGATTGTGCTCACACCTTTAAACGCTCGCGATTGTATCGCCAAGGTTTGCTTTTGTGGTGTTAAACCGCCGGGACGCTGCATGTTTCTCCGTGATTGACGATTGCGACGGTTTTGTTATTTTCTGCCTAATCGGATCTGGGGGTGGGAGAGACGAGGAGGGGAGAAGCAGTTTCTATTCAACGACCCAGGAAAGTGAGGGCGTTTACGCCTATAAGATGACATTTCTTTGGAGGAATGAAAGGGGAGGAGGCTTCGCGAACAAAGCCTTCGGGAATTAAAATGTTGGTCGTCATTCCGCCGAGTCGACATCCGCCGACGTTCATTTTCCTCTGGATTCAGAAAACGTGAGAGCGCTCGTTCTCATTGAATTGAGACGAACACCTAGCTGTAGTCACTCCCATGATTAGGCAGTGGAGCACAAGGGGACATCTTTCAGGAAGCTCCACTCGCGAGACAAAAGGTAGGTAAGTAGGTGTTTCACATCTCGGCATTCCCATTCCGAAGGGATAATTTAATTGCCTATTCAGCCTCAGGAATGCATCTCGCATTAACTATTGCATTAATGTGTCATAATAAATTGTATTTTCCCTAGAAACCCACTCTTCCTACTTGCATACCATTGAAATATCTTTTCTTGATTCTCGGAGCAGAAAAAAAAGAATGGAACTAAAAGAAATATTAAGCTAAAATTACATCCGCATTATTTTCATGCGGTGGGTTAAGTAGATCTCGTATGATGAAGAAAACTAGTTTTTAGCCTGATGACGACTACGTTTTCACCATTGTTTCGGAATTTTACGATGCAAATACCGCGGTACAAGCTAAGGTTGGAATGCTTGGGTACGTATCAAAGCTAAAATCGGGTAAACTCATTGAATAAATTTCATCCAAACCATTTATATTCTTTGTGAAGGGGTAACTACGAGTAGGTGCAACCTCTTGGCAGCGATTTGGTTGCGTGCAAGCTGTGGTAGTCCGGTAACGCTATTTTGTGACAAAATATATACGGATACAAACATTTACGCTATATCACGTTGTGATTAACCACCATCCTGAAAACCTCGATTGTGGTTTGATTGAAGTGAAATTATGGTTTGGTTGTACTCGGGAGCAATTTTCTCGCCTGAGATTTAATTCAAACTCACAAACTTGTGTCTTGCAGGACACTATTTTGGTCCCCGCCGTGAGACGATGGAATACTGTCGACCTGGAAGACCTTAGAGATGACTGTACGTCGCCACCAGTTCCTGAAAAACATCAAGGGTAAGAGAAACACTGTGTTTTTTAATATGTTTCCACTGTTTTCCTTTTGAAACGTGTTAGCCATTAGGTATTATGTTTTTCGAGATAAACGTGTAGATGTACATTGTAGATGGAGGAATTGGCGTCTTTCCCGATGATACCACATCTGACCTTGACGCGATGAAGAGAAGCGGTCACGTCCTCCGCTTCCGTTGCCACCAACAAGCCAAAAGACGCACGTCGCACGTAATGCTTGATGAGCTATTGCTTGAAATCTTGGTTTTTCCCATGCATATTGTGAACAGTTCTGCTCTTGCGCCATCACTTGCCGACATGATACTGTCACTCCAAGCGAGATGAGGAGGATATCTATCATAGCTCTTAATCAATCTCATGAATATTTTGATGCTATTATGAGGAGTTTTGTTATACAATCTATTCACCTTTTCTAAAAGACACATACTTAGCCTGGAGCAATATAATTATACTGAATATATAGAAGCGGGTTAGGCAATAACTGTTGCGGAAGCACAGATTGCAGTTTCTTTGCTCGAAAAAATCTTGTCTCAGCGTGGTAACTAAAACCAAACATTCCCATTAGGGAATTCGTTTCTCTTCTTTCAATCATTTTACTTCAAATAATTACCATGGTTGGAGTAAAAGTGAAAGATCGGTTATGAATCACAATTTTCGCTTAAGTATTCAAAGGTACATGAATAGGAAAAGTACGTTAAAAGGAAGAAAACGTAGTGACTTGCGTTGTAATTGATCAAAACTACTGCAAGTAATTTACTGCGTCAACTTGTTCATAATATACAGTTTCATGAAGAATAAATAACAATCAAGTACATTATTTCTTTTATAATAGTCTGAAAATAAACAATGCTATTATTTATTAGTGCCAGTGATTCTGCAAAGGATTATGAATGTCAAAAAATCATCTATAGGTACTTTACTTGTGATTCCCGTTTACAGCTTCTTTGCCTGAAAATCCATCTACCTCCTCAAGGTGATTCATGTGGAAAGGAAATCAATTACCGAGTTGCTATTATTTCACTGGTGAATAGACTCTAAATCCGCAGGGTATTATATTATACCCTTGAATTGTGACGAAAAAAGGTCATTTTTTTCAATTATTACTATGCATTATTTAATGGCTCTGTCTGTGAAAATAGATAGGTAATTCAATGGAGCAAATTCTATGGGTTATTTAATTTCATCATTTTGACCCCACAATGGCTGCAAAAACTATTCCAGAGGATCATAACGAATGGATGACTTCTTATTGTCAAGTAGATAGAAGGATAAATCTGCTTATTGCTGGATTAGGCGTAGTTACGAAAATTCTGGTTGGTTATAATTGATTTAATGGAAGTAAATAAAATTTATTTGCTAGTAGCAGAATTTCAACAGAGAAAACAATCATTCACCTTGACAGGGACCCGAACCCGCACCCGAACTCTGATTCAGGGTGTCTACCAGTCGGGAAAAGTCGGGAATCCGGGAAAAAGTCGGGAATTTATTGGCGTCGGGAAAAAATCTGGAAAAGGTCGGGAGTTCGCTGAAAAATAATCAAAAATCGGGAAAAATTGTTGCTTGCAAATCGTCAGGATAAAAATTGGAACGGCAGACATAGCATTACGAAATAAGATATTGTTTCCCTTTTTCTTTATTTGTCATTATCAAAGAGGTGTTATTTTAAACCTCTCTGGTCAGTATTTGTGGGTTCGTGACTTTCGTCGATCGATTGCACTAGACATGGGCACCGTTTCCTGCATGCCGCCGCGTGACAAATCCGCTCGGTTGTTTGCAGGTTGAAGATCGTATAATTCCCGCCTGCCCGTGAATGCTATTTCGAAACAATGACCTTGACCGTGGTTATTACAACGCTCCTAAAGATTCTGGCGATCCATAGCTCGTACTCTAGTACGATTGTGACATTTTGCGTTTCGCCATACCTCTGTGAGCCAGGGACATCTTCACAGCCCTGAAGATGGAAAACGAGTCCTTTTCGGAAAATTTACAGAGATGGAGCCTTTGACCCGGTTGAAGACTCTAGAAACTTTCACTCATTGTATTAGGTTGTCGCCGACGACGCCATTCGTGCCGCCACCGACGAATATGTCGTTGGCTCTATATGATATGATATACTGGAGAACTCGCCATTTGCCAACTAGTGCGGTGGAATGTCTTTGTTATTCATCTGATGGCGAGCTCGCTAGCTCGGAAACCGCCGGAAAGTCTGGTTCATCTGTCCGCATGTTCGAGTGTGCAACAAAATCATTCGTTTTTACTGGAGAACTCGGCATTCGCCAGCTCGAGTTGAGTTGGTTCGTCAGTCTTCGAGTTGGTGTGTGCTCAAGAGTTGCCTTTGGTTGGACTGGCGACGGACATCATTTCATTCAAAGGCTCCTTTCACACGAGACGGCGCGAACCCGACCGCCGTGTACGGCACACAGTGGTGCAGGATCCCTAATACTTGGTATTTATGAGTCTAGAAAAACTTTCTATATAAGGTTTTTGTGCACATACGTTGGATGCACCAATTCACTTGCGTTGTAATTGATGATTCTAGTATCATTCTTAGTGGCTGTAAATGTGCTTCATTCAAACATATTAACAGATTTTAAAATAGACTCATCGTCGCATTCTTGGAATAACTACTTCATGCATGCGATGTCAACGAAACTACAACCATTCCTCCACGGATTATTGGTAATGTAGTTTTCCTCTGTATTTATTTATTCCTCATCTTGATTTCTTCACAATCTTTAGCCCAATTGCGGAAAAATTAATATTCGATTTTAAAAAAACTGACCACAAATTTGTAACAAAAATCGCGTTTCCTGGATGTATTTCTTATTTTATTAACTAAATATCATTCAAATCAAGCGGTTTATGGAAAATAGCTCCAGGTCTGCTGAACCATGAAAGTAAATTGAAATCGTTACTTCTGCTGTAAATATGCGAGATTTATCAACCAAATTTTTGATGTGGCGTTGATTAAAATATTGATGTCCGCCTTTTGAAATGAATAAGCGCTGGAAAACGCTTCCCTTGGTCTCCGTCTCTTTTGTACGCTGCAGGCTATGCATTTCCTCCACGCGAATAGATTTAATTAATAGCGTAAAGCCTTCCGCTCGGGATACAACTGCCCGACGGAATAAATAAAAAAGGGCGATCGATCGATTGGAATTAAAGATCGGTGGAGAATACAAATACACTTATCCAGGGAGAGAGACGGAGGAATTAGAATGGGGGAATGGAAAAAGTGGGCTGGGTGTTTCGGCCGGTAGGGTGGGAAGAGGACGGAATTGTGGGAAGGGCTTCGATTAATTGCCGCGGAAGAAGAATTAAGCAACGAAAGTCTGGACGAGGGACATGGTGGAAACATACGAGGTGTCGGAAAGAGGCATTGTGTCGGCGACGCCGATTGAAATGAAAAAAAATAATGACGCTCGAAGCGTATAAAAAGACTTCTCCAGAGAGCGTAAAGAGATGGGACGTGGGAGGAGGGAAGGGGTCATTAAGACAGAGGGAGAGAGGGAGGAATGAGGGGTTGAGGGAAAGAAAAGATCGGGCCGGGGGCTGTTGAGACGAGGTTGGGAGGGCGAAATGAGAGCTCGGAATCGGAGTATATATGGAAGGGGTGAAGGGAGCGAGGAGGGTGGAGACAGAGTGGACGTGGACCTCGTAAGACAGTCGAGTAGGAAACGACCTTGGCCCGGCCGGAAGGGAAGTAATAAAGGGGTGGGAGTAATATAAGGCGGGTGGAAGAAAGAGTTTTCATCCGGAAAGAAGAGGAAGGAAAGATTTTTATTCAAAACATCGTGAACCCGCCTCCAGGGGAGAAGGGAGTAACGGAGAGGGAGGAAAAAATGAACGACCGGTCGAGGGAAGACCGACGGAGAAAGAGGGGAAAACAATTCTTGGTAAAAAAAAGGTTCACAAGTAAAGTTTTTACCCTGAACGATGGAAGAGGGCTGGGTTAGAGGGCAGGGGAAGGGGAGAGGGGGTGGATGCGTGTACAAAGATCCCTCGGTCCCATGAAAAGTGAAAGTGCGGGGGCGGAGGAAGGGGAGAGTGAGAGAGAAGGCGAGAGGGACGTGGGGCGGGGCGGGGGTTGGTTTGGGGAGTGTTTTATCGCGGGGCAAGGACGGAATGAGGAAAAAATAGCGGAGGGAAAAAATTAACTCCGCAGCCCGGCCTCGAATTGCACGGGAGCAGTGGCGGACATGAGAAGTGAGGCGGTAAAGCGTCGGTTGGATCCGGAGCTTTGGAGAGAGCTGGGGAGTTGGCGGGCCCTAGGTGAGGGAGATTAGGTAAATTGTGGCCAAAGGAAAGGGACGAAAGGGAGCTTATAGTGATAAACATGTCGGTAAAAGGGGCTGGAAAAAGAGGAAAAGGGAGGAGAAAGGGAACGGGGAGAAGGAGCTGGGGTGTAGGATTCGAAAGGGGTGCTGCAACGGGGGATACATATTGATGGGGTCCGCTCCGGGTATAATTTTCCAAGGGAGACGTACGTAGGTGTCCTTGTGCAATATTTAACTTGCTCCGAAAACAACCGAAATTTATCGCGATTATAAAAATCCCCAGCAACGCAAAGAGAACAATCTACGTTCTTTAGTCTTTTTAGTCTTTGCTTGCTGAATATTGATGGAAGTTGATCGACCAGCCTTTTCACCCACTTCGCCATGTGGTTGGCGTATTTAGAATTTAAAGATCCGGAAATATGGGAAATTATTTGTCTTAAAACAAATACACAGCTATATTCAACCCATAAATGAGATTCTTAAGTTACGCATTGAGGTTTTTGATAGCCCTCACGGTCATTTTAAAACTTTTAATGACATCTCGTTATTCCAAATTGATTTAGTTCACAGATATACAGCAAAAAAAAATGGTTGGCCAGAGTTTTATTTTCCAACTGAGTTGCCTTTTTTCTCCTTTTTTTCCTCCAAAGAAACGTAATGAAAAGGATTAGGCAAAATTTTTCTTCGTTTCACTAAACTGAGAACATTCGATTGGGGTTTGAGGGCTCTACATTCCTGCGTAGAAAATAAGTAAAGAAATTGCATGAAGAGAGTCAAAGCACTCTGTGGTTTAATGCATAGGTATTTAGATTGCTGTGATACTTTTTCGTATATTTTCTGGATCTATAATTTTTATCTTACTTTATGAAAATATATTATAAGCCGTTTAGTGAGTAAGTTATTTAAAGCAGGAAAAGAAAAAATAGGAAGAAATTTTCAAATCTACATCATTGTTGCTCACCTTCCTGAATAATTGCTCTTAAATTTTCCTTTCCGGGGGTGGGGCGGGGGGGGGGGGGTAGGAGAGGAGAGGGGGTTGGTTTGCTGATATCGCCACTTTTGAGTTAAGCTTTATCAGCACTATTCGTCATTTTCTTCAGGGTGGTGCATGATACTAAACAAAAAGAATTAAAAAAACATTCAGCACTAAATTACAGTATTTATAACTGCTTTCATGGTTTATTGGTTTTGATATATTTCATTCGAAACTAGATGTCAATCACTTTTTTTAGTTGACAAAGCAAGTGCCAGAGTTTCAACTTCTTCTCAATAGAACTATTTGAACACTTCACACGTAATAACCTCGTAGAATTACTAGTTAATGCATTTATGCCTGTAAAAATTGCATTATATACGCAATTAACGAACAAAATCCATTCACAATCAGGGCAGTAAATATTCGGTGGAAAATTTTCCATTAACAAATTAAAGGCGTGCGTGGGTAGCGGGTTAGTAAAATCAGCTTTTAGATTTGATTGAATATTTCTTAGATTTTAATCGACGCGCTCATCAAAACTCAAATGTTTGAGCATTAATTCCCCATTCATCAAGTCCATAAAGCCCATATTTGACATAACCAAAGAAAAACATGGAATTAAACTCCATAAACATCGATTTAATTTCATGACATTGATTGTACGTTGGTCGATAAATACAATTAGCATGTTGGAAAATTTTATTGGATGCGGTTATCACTAAAATATTTATTTAACTGCGCAATGGGGGCGTTTACTCGGAACCGAAATCGCAATTTTGTGCACGAAATCGTTAGATGGAAACGAAAAACGAATTTTAGTGAAAAAATTAATCTTCTAACCACAACCATTCACTCGTAAATCAAAAATGAAAATAAGCAAAAGGTGACGCCCACCGAAAATGCTGCTGTGATAACATTGACGTCATTTTCCTCCCGTCCTTTACTGCTTTCAGGGGAGGGGGAAGGGAGTGGAGGGGGGTTCTCGGAAGGTCTGCTCGCACAGATGCTGTCGAAATCGCTCCCATTGGCCGAGACAGCTGTGTCCCCCCCTTTGCGATAATGCGAAGTAGCTTCGCGGGCTCAGTTGTGATTGGACGAAGTCGATATACGTCAGAGGTTGCACCACACCCACATTTCCGAAAGGGTTAAAAACATCAGTTTTTCGCCGCTTATAACTCGGGAAATAATTGACGGATCAAAAAACGGAAAAATACGTGTCTTTTTACTTTACAAACTCTATCAGATTCGGCAATAAAAAAAATATGGTAAACGACCCCATTACGAGCCCATGCCTTGTTAACTCTGTGGATAGGATAGTAAGGATAGTAGGATAATGAGCGGCCTTCCTTGGTTCTATTCTGGGAGAGAACTGTGATATGTCAAGTTAACTCAAACTATGAGATTTTTCTGGGTAAAAACTATGTTTAATAAACAAAA